>JANHMN010000004.1:109977559-110094873 GCA_030674055.1 Rhabdomys pumilio | reverse complement strand
CTCCTTCTCCTTCTCCTTCTCCTTCTCCTTCTCCTTCTCCTTCTCCTTCTCCTTCTCCTTCTCCTTCTCCTTCTCCTTCTCCTTCTCCTTCTCCTTCTTCCTCTTTTCTTCTTCTTCTTTTCTTCTTCTTCTTCTGAGCAGTTTATTCTCAAGTCATTACAGTGTTCAACCAACTGGACATACAAAGATAACTGTGTAACAGTAAACATTAAGAGACACATTCCTCTTCTGAAAGGAGATACATTTACACACAGAAAAAATGCAGCATATATTGTGGTATTCAAAGTAACTGTTGACATTTCAGATATGCTTTAAAATAATTAAATAATTTCTATAAGCTTACGAAAGAATTGAAACAAATATTAAGAGATCCTGATAATCACAAGAATATATTCCTATGCTTTTTAATAAATGTAATTCTATAAAAAGTTCCAAAATAGAGCCATTTACCACTATAAAATATAATAAATTACCAATACCAAAATTTGATAAAATGAAGGTGCATTGTGGAGGCTGTACCAAAGAAAACAGCACCAACAGGCTCATCAGTATTGCCTAGAGTCAATACAAGTATCCCTAGGTATGTTTATAAAAAAGGAACTTTTAAGAGAGCCTGGGTGATGGATATGCAGCAGAAGGGTGATATCTGTATAACAACCCTATTCTTCTATGGTTTTCTGATGCAGGTGCACAAGAGAAAACTACATAGAACTGTTACATATTAGCTAATGAATACAAAAAGTGAGTGGTTCATTTTTGTGCTAGGCAACTAAATAGCACATCTTAACCCTAGACCACTGTAGCAAATCTTTCATCCTTCAAAGAACATACAAAGGCAAAACTCTAAACACCCATCTCTCCAAAACATAAGTGTGAGACTGGAAATACCATAAAGCAGCACCCCGGGGAAAGCAAACACTTCAGATGTTGCCACAAATCAGTACTTGCTTTACATGCTTGGGTGGTAAAAATGTGTGTGGGATTTTTTTTTCTCAGTGACTTTAAAATTTGTTGCCTTAGCTTCTTATGTTTGGATGATGTATAGTTTTTTGTGAGAATGTAGAAAATTTAACTGTAAAAATTTGCATCATTGTGTTTGGGCTTTTCAAATTGCTAGCAACTGCCTTCTGTGAAATTATATTACCTAGCACACATATCTGGCTGAAAACATATTCCTTTCTACAACTGAGGATCTTCTTTCTTTTCAAACAACAATATTGCATTATTTTACTAGGTCAATGCTTTACTGATTAAATGTTGCCGTAAAATGAGATAGTTTATAAATTCAATTTTTCTGTATTGGGATCTCATTTCATACTCTTCTGAGTCATAAAATAGCTCAATGTTATTTTTTTCTTGATTTGGAAAACATCAGAATTACTGTCAAAATGTTTCTCGTACTTAGAATTTCATTTTTTAAAGAAATGCAAGAATCCATTCTAAGGGAATGATTGCTTTCCCTGATCAGGATCAAAGTCATTAAACTCTCCTATGGTTTTCTTTATTTCTTACTAAATAAAATTTTCCTAAATAAATATGATTTCTCATGAAGAATTGTATTACTACATACATGATTTTTGAGTACATTGTTTTTATTTATATTTAGGCTTCACTTTTGTTTTATAATCTATATGTGCCATAGCTTGGAGTAAGGTGCTAATTCTGCTTCATTTCTAAGAAGAAAAAATATTCTTCACATTTTTTTTATTTCTAATTCCTTCAAATGTTCTCTCATTTTGATTTCTACCACTATGAAGTTTTTATTTTTGCTTTTAATAACTTTGAACTATCTTTATATAGATTACACTTCTATTCAAAGGTGTAATCCTGGGGCCTGGAAATAAGTTACTAAGATGAACTATTTAACAAATGTACTTAATATTAATGTGAACCAAATATCTCAGATCCTTTTATTTCTATCAAATTATGTATCTAAAACTCTACTTTGTTTTCATTCTAAAATAACCTTCACATTAACATAACTTTCCCTGTTTTTTATTTAATGCGTGTGTGTGTTTTGCCCACTTATAGGTTTATGCACTAAGAAGGCCAAAAAAAAAAGGGTGTTGAATCTGCTAGAATTGGACTCACAGGTGGTTGTGTTACCTGCAGGTTCTATAAACCCAACACAGGTCCTCTAGAAGAACAACCAGTGCTTTTAACCACTGAGAAATCACTACATTCCCAAGTTCTTTCAATCTTAAATAACAAGCTTTTGTTTTCAAGATAAATATTGTAAATATATATTCAGAAAATTCTGTGTTTGTAAGAGTCTCTTAGCAGAATAAACTTTTCCCTTCTAGTCACTATTGTCAGTTACTCTAGTTATGTGAGCACTTGGTGGATTACGAGGTCTCTACTATTGCTCATTTTACTTCAACACTTCATTTGTCACATAAGCATTTTACTGAAAAATCTTGATATTCTAAACTCAAGAATTCATAAGCTCATGAGAGAAAAACATTTCTTCAGTTTGCAGATAAACTGGATTCTGAAACCATGTCAGGATGTAACATATTTATTAAATGCAGTTCTGTAAAAGGAATTTTGAAATCTAAATTGGAATAGTGTTGTTTTTAGCTAAACAATAACATTTTGTTTTTATGTAAACAATACCATTTTCTTCTTGTTGGTGCCTTTCTCAAGCTAGGTGCATTCCAGCCTACAGGCATGTTGCCAGTGAAAATATTTTGAATAGTTCCATTAAGGTAGCACCGTCCTTCCAAAAGGAACTAGAAAACAGAAAAGGCTGGAACCCTATGTGTCAGGATAGATCAGTTATTAACTCATTCCTAGGAAGCTATGTATTTAAATGATCTTAGTTTGGTAACGTTTCATAAAAAATAGGCTGTGATAAATTATTGAGGTTACCCCTGAGTGCTAGAGAGCAACATTCCTTCTGTTTATTGCACTGTTTATAAATATCTTAATATCATTCTTCACCAAGTTGGCATGGTACCTAACAGTGGCATTTTTCTTCATAAGGAAGTCTGAATAAATACAATAAAATCATATGTATGTAGAAATATCTTACATATGAAAAGAAGGTCATTGTTGAGCTTTAAATATACAGATACTGGGAGTAGAACAGAGGGATTCTGAGCAATTACTTATTGTGGAGGCAATGGAGATGATTAATACATCTCATTTAATACACTGAACATCAAGTGTGTGTGTGAGAGTGTGTGTGTGTGTGTGTGTGTGTGTGTGTGTGTGTGTGTGTTTGCTTCTACCATCTATTTTTATCTTCAAAACATGAGGGATTTTATAAGCCATTTATTTGCTATATGTTCTACAAACCCACACTATATGTTTATTCAAACTCACAAAAGTGAGACTTGAACATAGTAACCAACACATGTAAAACTGATGGCTCTCTGCTTAGGTATATCAACTTCTCTTAAATATCTTTTTAGGCTACAATAGATTTCTTGCATGGGATTTTAAGAAGAATGTTCTAAAAGTGTGAATTCTGAAATTACAAGGCCTCTTATAGCCTAGGCACATCTAACTATAACCTCCTCCCGACTTTCAGTTACTTCAAGTTCCCAAGAACGAGGATTCGGTGAGTGGAGAATACTCGGCATGAGGTGTACCAATAGGGTTGTGCAACAGCAAAATGTTTCATATATATATATATATATATATATATATATATATATATATATATATATATATACATATATATGTATATTTTAAGTAATCATTCCATTCATTTTGATCTCAACTGATACCCCACTTCCTACTCTACAAATCTCCTATTCCACATCTACCCTCTCCTTCCCTTTGCTCCCCTTCCCACCCACCCTCTCCTGCCCTAAAGCTCCAGCATTCCCCTATGATGGGACATCAAACCTCTGCAAGAGCCAGGGCCTCCCCTCCCATTTTGATGTCAGACAAGGCTATCCTCTGCTACATATTTATCTGGAGCCATGGATTCCTCCCTGTACACTTCTTGGTTGATGGTCTAATCCCTGGGAGCACTGAGTGGTCCAGTCAGATGCCATTGTTCCTCCTGTGGAGTTGCAATCCCCCTCAGCGCCTCCAGTCCTTACACCAGCGTCTTCACTGGGGTCCCCGAGCTTAGTCTGATGGGTGGCTCTAAGCATCCACATCTGGCAAGGAACAGCCATACCATGTTGCTGTCAGCAAGTGCCTCTTAGCAACAGCAACAGTGTTGGATTTGGTGTCTGCAGGTTGGTTAGAACCATGTCTCTTCTATTCAGACACCAGTAGTTAGCACAGATGTTTGTTACTTTCTGTAGCATTCACAGAGCAGGTTGGAGGTTTCCAAAAGAGATATACTGGTTGTCTCTCTCAAACAACTGCTCCCAGCAAATGAACTGTGAGTGAGATCTGATCCACCAGTAAGCTTCTGAAGCTTCACTTTACATCCTTGAAGTCCCATGCTTCTTTTAAGAATCAGCTTCATATGATGCTGCTGATATATTTTCTTGCATTCCTCCTAACAGCAAGATCAATTTTTCTTGTCTTGGTATTTATACAGCATCTTCTACCTTTCCAGACTGTCTTTTCATCTTGCCTTTAGCAGGAAATCTGGTCTGACAGATTCTGTCACAGGGTATTTCCTCTGCAAGCATTTGTTATGCAAGCTGTGTCTCTTTGTGCATATTCCAATTACAGGCTACAACAAGTTGTGGTGTAGTATGGAAAAGAAAGCCCCAGATTACCTATGTTCTTATTTCTTTTAGCACAAGTGTAAAAAAACAAGTATGTCACACCAGGGTACAGTTATTCTATTTTGTGATTCCTTTGCAATGAGCTTAGATGTTCTTTAACTAATTAAACACATAAATTTAACATAAATACTAGTGCAGATGTCAATATTAAAGATAAATCTCTATCAATTAATATGAATTTATTTTAAATTAAATGTTTGTTGTTTCACAAAGAGAAGTGATAATCTGTTATTACTGCTATTCATGTGAAAATGTTTGATTTAAAAAATAAGGATTGAAATAATAATTATTTCTTAACTTAATCCAATCTAGGTAAACATTTGACAAGCATATAGTATAAATTATCACTCCAATCCTTCAAAATCACCAAATTTCTTTTGCTCCCTCTTCACTATAGATTACCACCTTTGTAATTTGATAGCTATATTCTTAGGATCATTTTTAATAGAGAAATATCAATAAATAGAGCTAGAAAAATACCAACTCCTCCAAATAATAAAGATAAAAGTAGTGATAGGCATTTTTCTCTCCTCGGGTGACACAGATATAGGCCAGATTAGACCAGATAAAATAAATAAAGGCAGATTTATTAGGAGGCAGCATTTGGGTGGGTTCACTGATCTCACAGAGGAGGTCAATGAAGTCATTCCTTCAGGCTAAATTACAGAGATTTTATAGAATTTAGTCGAGGAATAATGATGTGTCAGGAGCTGTAATGGTTATCAATATATAGTAAAATAATTGAGCCTCTGGACGGGTACTCTTTGGTGGGTTGCCAGAAACAAGGAGATGAGGAGGGAAGACAGGTTAACCCAGAGTTTTTTCTCTGCGGGTGGGCATGGGGGACAGAGAGCAGATGGGGTTTCCCAGCTTGTGGAGTGGATGAGCAGGAGTTTCTGCCTAACAAGTAAAGCAAATATAGGTTAAAGAAATTGAGATATTGCAAAGTTGAGCGTCACTGATTGTCAACCTAACTTTTATTCCATGCAGTTTTGTGGCACTTACAAGTACCCTCTAGCCTCAACAGAAATAGCAGTCTAGGTTCTTGTGGTACTGAGGGCAGATTTCAAACTAAATGCAGTTCACTAGGCAGGCATCTAGTGACTTTTAGCAGTCAAGAAAAGCAAAAGGAACTACTGAGATGAGTATCTGCCTCGATGCTGGAGCACCACCAGTATGGTGCTCAGGGCAAGCAGTAAGTGGTCAGTAACAGGGGTCTTCAGCTTGTGTTTTCGCAGGTGCAGAGACTGGGATGATTGCTGTGGATCCCAGTCTCCTGTGTACCCAGGTGCCACTGGCTTACTGGTGGGAGTTGGGGATGGGATTCCAGGCCCATGCTTCCTCTAAGAGCATCCAAGCGGTGGAAGGGAAAGTCAGAGCCCAGGACAGGGTACAGACCTGGTTTGGTTCTGAGTGAGTGCTGAGTGCACGGGGGGGGGGGGGGGGAATGGGGGGACTGGGAGAGAGAAGGCCTTCTCAGGGAGATTTGGGCAGTTATTTCCAGTGAAAGCCTCCCCTCTTGACAATCCTTGATGAAGAGATGGTCCTTGCTTATCTAAACTGCTTTATTTGATGGTGGATGAGAATACATTCACCTTATTCAGGGTGAGCCAAGAATTAAATACCTTTTGTGAGAAGGAATGACCAGGAAGGGAAGTTCATTGGCTGAACACCCAGGACCTATCTAGATATCTCATTAGCATAGAGAACTCCAGAATTTAAGCTACATGACTTTCAAGGTCCTCTCAGTAAGGTGTTCTAGATGCTTGTTCCAGAGCAGGTAAAGGTGGGCAGAGAGTGGCTCCACTCCTCCCTCCCCCTCAATTCTGAGATTTATGGGGTTTGAGATCATCTAACCACTTCTGTCTGGTAGCATAGAAGAATGGCCCCACAAGGAGCCTGAATCCTGTTAGCACAGGAGCTTTTATCTTTTAATGTATCTTCTTTTTGCCCTCTCCTAGGGTGGATACTTGTAGAAAGTGGCCATGCTTTCCTTAGAACCACCTTTACCCAGAATTCACTGTGTTCTGTATAAATGTAAAATGTGCAAGAATGTATAAAAGGTCTAAGAATAAGAACCCATAAAATTGGAATGTTTTCTAGATGAAATTAATCGTGCTTCAGACATGATTCTCCCACTGTAAAATCCCTAAAAGAGATGGATCTGGCTCTAGGTACAGCAATCAAAATCCCTAAAACACAGGAATCAGAGAACAAAATATGTTCATGCCCTCTGCAAGGTTATTGGTCGGGTGCTCACAAAGCTAATTACCAGCCTTATGAATCTTGTTCTATATTTTAATTCCTTTCCTGCTCAAACTTAATCCCTATTTTATGTTATTTAGGAAAAGATGCTCTTTATTTATCAACCCAGAGATTTATTCTGAGGAAGAAATGTACAAACCAAGTCCTAAGTAGCTGCAGCACTTGAGGGCTGGGGCTAGAGGATTGGGAGAGTTGGAGGCCAGCCTGAGCCTCACAGACTCATGCCTGCTGGGGATTGAGATTAAACCCTACAAATGTCTACAAAAGAAAACCTCAGAATGGCAGTGCTTGGAGAGGGTTCTCATGTTCTATCACTTTACTTAGTCCTGCCAAGTCTATGCAAATGGAGGTACGTAAAGAATTCTGGAAACATCCCAGTATTCTTCTCTCTCCAATGACTGTGAGTTCCCTCAGCCTTCACCTAACTACTTAGGGAAAGTGGAGGGCCAAGAAGACTTCAGAAGCGAGAACTTAACTTCCCCTGGCCAAGTGCTACACAGTTGACTACTTTGCTCACTTTTTTAATTGTTTAGAGTTATGGATTATTTTCTGTCAAGTCAAAGAAAGATATTTTAAGTTATGCTAAAAAATAATTCTGCAAAAATTTGTGATTTTTCTTTTCAAAATCCTGATGACAAGGATCAATGAGAACCTATTGTTCAAAGAATCATTCAGTTTTTCCCACTTGACATATCCATCAGCTTCAGGAAGTCCCTGAAACTGACCAGATTCACTAGACTCCTGCATCCTTATGAGCATGTAAACAGTAAAGGCTACTAAAAAAAACCACTTGCAGATAAGCCAAACTTCAAAGAGGACTCTCAAATAATTCCAGCTACCAGGAAGTTTCAGATGTGATGGATCCATACGTCATTCATAGTCACTGGATAGCATTTTTCTTTATTCTACTCTTTTAACTGCTCATTCACTCTCTTCTCATTAAACTCATAAACCTCAACATTGTTAACACATTATGAAACCAGTAATTAATTTCAAGTATTATCTCTCTGCATTGTCAAAGTTTTTAACCCTCCAACTAAATTTCCACATTCCATCTTGAAGCAAAACAAACAAACAAACAAATAAACTCCAACAACAGCAACACAATCCACCACAGTTCTCAGTTTTACACACAGTTTCTTTGTTTCTAACGCAGTTCTAATTTGGCCCCAAAAAGCTCTACATATTTCTGTTTTTAACTCCTTGAGTTAGTGTGGAAAGGCAGATCAGTAAAGAAACAGAATACAACATATACCAGACATCATTATCTTACCCTTTTTTTTCCCCATTAAAATGAAAATGTTTCAATGAATTCAAACAGACATTATGGCTCTGCTGTCTGACATGTTGTGAATAGACCCCAGCCAAGCCTTCTTTGCTACAGTCAAAAACAAGAAAAATTGACTTCATGCCTGGATGTTTTTCCCATTAAAATAGCTATTTAGTTTTTCTTGTTTTTACAAAAACTGCATGTGCAAGTACTTTAGGCAATTTCTAAATGTTTCTTTAATTTAATTAGATTTTAAAAGCACCCAGAATAGCAACACTCCAGGAGATAATTTGAATTTAGGACACATTTTTGAAACAACTCCTGTCCTAAACCTTACGGTGTAAAAGTGTAAAATGGTCTTAACAACTGGAGTACAATAATTTTACTCATATTGTTCAGCTTCTTGTCAAAGGCTGTCACTCTTATCCTCACCATTTCATGGCATCCAAAGAACTCAAGATTTCCCTGGGATAACTTGATAGCATAGACTTGGTATTGTGATATAAATGAGTGAGCTATATAGGGTGACCTAGGACAAAACAGACAGCACATGTCTGGCCCTGAAGATATGTGCTATAAATAAAGGGACTGCAAACTCAGGGCAGAAAGTAGAACTGTGTGTTTTGAAAGGTGTCTATGTAAATTTCTGTCTTGTGTGTGAGTACCCATCCACGAGGTCAGAAGAGGATGTAAGGTCTTCCAAAGCTGGAATTACAGGTGATTTTGAGCCACCTATGTGTGTGGTGGAACTGAAGCTTAAGTCCTCTGAAAACACTTTTATCTGATGAGCCATCTTTCTAGTCCTGAAGTATGTATTTTTTAAAGAAAAACAGAAATTCCGGGTTTCAGGTAAAGCTCTGTGTTTTCCCAACATTTTCTGTGTTTTCTAAAGGTGAATATTAAAATTATACTGATGTATAATGTTATCACTATCAAAACCCAACAAGACAGGAGGTTTGTGGCTTAGTAGTATAACATTTGCCTATCTTGTTTTATAAAGTCCTAGGTTTGACCCACAATACTTTTAATACAAAGTTATGTAAATAAGAAAGCAACACTTGCATCTAACATTATTTTCGGAAATAGATGATAGTAAGACAAAAGGAAAAAGAAATTTTATCTAGAGAGAGGAGAGAAAATAAGTGAGGGGAGAGAGAGAGAGAGAGAGAGAGAGAGAGAGAGAGAGAGAGAGCTTGAGTTGTGAGTAGTAAGGATGAGACAGAATGTTGTGTAGCATCCTGTTAGGTAGATCATTAAGACAGAAAAAAAAAACTCAAAATAACTCAAAAATAGTTTTGGAAAGTTCCTGAAACTGACCAGATTCACTAGACCCTTCCCTCCTTAAGAGTATGTAAACAGGAAAAGCTAGAGAAAATCCCTCTTAGATAAGTTTGGCAGATAAGCCAAACTACAAAGGTTTTCAAATAATTCCAGCTATCTGGAGGAAGCAGAAACCAGCCAAACTGCCTTGAGGAAACAAAACCAGCTGAAGTGCCCGGAAAAGGTTTAGACCAACTGAACCACTTAGAAAGGACAGGCCCCAACCTAGTAAGCTGCCTGTGTGCTATGCACTGTGCTCCAGGTTCTGAGCTTTGTGAGCTGTCACCAATGCCTGAGGGGGCTTTGGTGACAGATGTTCTTGAGTCTTTTTGCTCCTGCAAATAAGCACTCACCCATATTCCTTTAAGTAATTCCACTAAAATTCATTAATTCACCAGACAAGACTTTGGTGGTAACTATACTTTGTCTGTCCTGGACTCCCTACTTGGGAAATGAAGATAGGTGTGACCCCTCCTTGGTCAGTGGCAAATTTTAAGAGTTATTAAACTGCTGTTAAAATGTTAAGTCACTGTCAAAGTTATAGCATGGTCTGAAAGCTTATATTGTAAGCAATTTTCATGCTCATTTTCATGTAAATAACCAGAGCTTTCAGCATTGGACTGTTTTATCTGTCTAATTAGAAATTCTTATATTCTCTGCTGCTACTCAAACTGCCTCAAGATTTAGGACTACCAGTCCAACAGTAATAAAACTTTTCTTAGGGTGTACCCAGCCACCCCGAGCACTCTACTGAGAACATGAAACAAGTAGGAGAAGATTGCAGTTGATTGACCTTGCTTCGAAAGGCATGGCCTCATTTAGAGCTGATTATACCCATTTTGTGTTAGGCCTTTTCAATCACATGTGCTGATGAACCACTTTTACCTCCACAAGAGAAGCATGTCTCTAATGGAGAAACTACTACAACTGATGGGGCATAAGCTCTGATGCTGCAAAGCTCAAGGTTTAAGGACTAAGAGTGATACAAAAAATATTTGACCAAATAAGCACCTGTGAAGGTTCAAATACCTCTTTTTGGATTATTAAAGTGGACTGTTCAGCTTTTACAAATGAACTGGTTGGGAGATATTCCTTTCTGCTACCTTCCCTGCTATTGTAACATCTAGACTGATAGAGATATCTCTGGAGTGATCTTTCCTTACCTACCTTCAGTAGAAACATGAGGCAGCAATAGACACAACAGATTAGAGGCTGCACAGCTCATTCAGTGCCTCTGTGCAGCGGATGCTTGCTCTAGCAGGAAGTAGGGTGGTCGCCCAGAGGTTTGAAGATACATTGGTTCTTATGAGGATCTAATCCCCAGAATGTCTTGAACGTTGCCTAACAGGTTTACAACAGAACCACAAGTTCAGAGTAAATCTATTACCCTTTGGGGATACCCTTAAACATCATACTTCTGAACTCTCAACATTGGATATTATTGGTCTGAAAATTTATGTATTTTCTGCTTGAAATCTGCAGAGGTTCCTGAGGTCTTGGAGATCTTCTGAGGGAAATTGGCAATGGGCACCTAGACAGCTCTACTTATTACCTGGAGTCTCAGGATATGCATGGTTTGAGACCTCACATTACAGTGCAAACCTCTGGCAAGCACTGCTTGACAACTGAAGACACAACTGTCATAAAGGTATCAGATCTGACCATTAGCAAAGATCTACAGATGTGCCTGTTCCCAGTGCCACTGTAATGTCACTACCATGTAATAATTCAGATCTTATCAAGAATCCAATTTGTCCTCTGTGACACCAGTCATGATCAGAGATCAGTTCTTACATGACCCTCTGTTATGTCCAGGCTCTGTCCTCATGGAAGGAAGTATTAGGGGTTATTCTGGCGGCACCCATTGTCAAGTGAAAGAGCAGTGTGAGGGTCAATGGGAAAGAATAGTGAGATAATGAGAAAGATTAGGTCATCAGCAGTTTCAGAGAGTTGTTAAGACTTCTAATTCACGAGTTTCAGACTCTAGGCTGGGTGTCATTGCACCTGTTGCTGCTAGCAATTCAAGGTCTACACAGGGAATGCAATACCTGACGCTGGCTAGTGTAGGGGTGGAGCAATAGAGTGTGGTATTTGTTCTACTCCTGTGCCTCTGCTGCTCACTGCTGTCAAACACTAGGAGAAACAAAAGCTACAGAGGCCAGGATTTCTAGTGATTGCTACCTATGAGTGTGGTCTAGATCTAGCAAAACGCTCTGTGAGACATATGTGTGCCTGCCTTATCCTGATAGAATCTCACACAATAGCTCTTCTGACTCCACCTTAAGGCTGAAAGTAATTAAATTTCTCAAGTTTGTTGACTTAATGTTTTCTTAATGCTGAGATGCATGAAATTAAATAATTTAATCCTTCCTACTTAAATTCCTATGACACTGCACACATTTAAGTCCATGCTGAGAATCATGTGTCCACAAAGTGTGTGAATAGGCTGATTTTCAAATTGCTTGTGAATCTATGTGCTTTATGTATCAGTAATAGATGCTGCAGTCTTAATTTATATCATTGTTTTAGTTACCCATCTACTTTGCTTCACTTTGGAGGAGAGTCATTGGATTAGAGCACAGATTAAATCCTTAAACCTCTTCCTTTATCACTCCTTGGTAGTAATTGCATGGGAACTCTAGAATTATTAAAATATGATCAAGGGGGATGCTGTTCCTTCTGCTATGTATCTGGGCTGCTACCAAAAGGTGTTGCCAGCCACCAAGGTGGAACTTCCTATAGCAGCATCAATCAAGGCAATAAGGACAGATCTTCAGGAGAGATTCTCTACTCAGTTGACTCTAATTTCTATGAAAGAGACATTAAAACTTACCATAGCAATCCATCTCTTTTCAACTGGACACACTAAGACAATACTCTAAACACTATATAATTATGCAGTTATAATCACTATTAAGTACTATTATTAAGTTTCCTGTACTTTATCAAGAAAACTATATCATGTAGGTGGACTACACAAACCTGGTTAAAAACTTCAAGGGCCTGGTGTACTTAGGAAATATTTCTGGTAGTCTTTGATGCGTAAGCCTCTTATTTGCCCAACTGACCATACTCCCAGTCTTTGGTCTTTACTGTTTAAATTGTTAAAAGGATAACCTGGGGCTGGGATCCAAATGAGCTTTAAGGATGACAAAATATGTAAAATGCATGAGATTAATGTGTATACAAGTTAGTAAAATCTTCTGTTTGAGTTCCGTTATTTTGGGGGATTACCCAGAGTTGACCATGTGGTTGTTTTGTGGTTGCTGTTGTTGATGTTTTGCTTTGTTTTTTTTTGTTTGTTTGTTTGTTTGCTTTTGTTTTGTTTGTTTGTTTTGTTTTTCCAGAAAGAAGTTTTTTATTAGTGTACCCAGTGACTTTTTACTGGGATAGTATATTATTTATATAACACCATCATTGTTACTCCTTCTATGCCAGTTGACTCAAGAGTATGAGGACTCCAAAATGTCCAGAAAGACGTCTTGATTTCCACCTCAACAGAATGTTTGTTGTGCCTCCTGTCAACATCATTTTTCCCTCTGGCATCAAAATTTCAAGGTGTGAAGAGCACAGAAAGTTTTAGGAAAAGGAAGAAAAAAATTTCTAGTGAGTTATTTAGGATCTTAGGCAATAGTGAGTTGTGCTATCCTGTAGCAGGACATTTTCCTGCTGTATTTGTAGTGAAGTTCCATCATTGGACAGTGTGAAGGGGAATGGGGAAGTGAGGAAGGGGAGGGGAGACGAGGAGACAGAGGAGGAGAGAGGGTGGCTGCGGATGTGCTCGTGTCTCTGGCAGTCTAGGGTAGTTGTGGTGTCTGGGTTGGTTGGTTGGGCAGCAGTTCTGGTTATGAGGGCATCTTGTTGGTTGAGCATTTCCAAATGTGTGGGTCTGTTGGATAATCTTTGAGCATTGGGAGGCTTTATTCTACCTGGTGCTGCGGCCATGGCGGGGGGAGGTCTGGTCTCCGTCAAGCATTGTGGACAGCGTCGCGGATTGGCAGGGCTGGCCACCGCGCTGGCATCTCATAGGTGCCGGGGCATGGGCGTCTGGTGCTGGCATGTCGTGGGTGCTGGCGCTTGGGCGTTGGGCTGGTCGGAGCGGGTCACAGCTGGGGAGGATTTCCATTCTTTGGTTTTTGGACTAGAGAATCCTGCCTATTGAAGAAACAGTAGCATATTTTAGAAACTGATTCAAAGCATATACACCTTTCTAGAGAACCGTGCTTCAGCCAATCAGATGCTTTACCTGTTTTGTTTGTTTGTTTGTTTGTTTGTTTTTGGCCATTCCACCATTCTATCAAGCTAGCTATTTCGAGATACTACAGCACATGATATAACCAGTGGATCCCATAAACATGAGCCATCCTTGATTTGGCGTATGTGCTTTACTGGTCAGAAATAATACGGAGTGGAATACCACAACGGTGGATAAGACATTCAATAATGGTAGTTTTGTCAGAAAAATATATTAAGGATATTTAACTATATAACCAAATTAAGTATATATTACAATAAGAACAAACTTTTGTCCCCTCCACAATTGAATGAGTTCAATGAAATCAACCAATCACCAGGTCATGGCTGGTTACCATGAGGCAGAGAACAATATGAACAGCTCAATATCAGTCTTTGCTGCTGGCATATTGGATTTTTTATGCATCCAAACCCAAGTCTGCTATAGACAAATGTGCATAACCTCCATCTGTATGGGGCATTGGGCAATGACAGGGATAGCTGCAGAAAGATGACTGTTTAGATAACGGGTCATCCTATCTTCTTGATTATTAAACTTCCTCGTCCAAAGTTGCTTTTTGATGTGAAATTACATTAAATAGAATTATCTTCAAGAATTGTGCCCATTCAGAGAGATCTAGACACACACACTCCTTCCCCAGATGTATTTCTTACCAATTTTATAATCACACTACTTCTGAATGCCTGATCATCCATCCAAACCACTGGCTATAGATTATGAGCCAGTAAACAACTGTAAATTTGGCTAATTTTCTTTCTAAGCAAAATTTATGACTATAAGCACTGTCTGAAATCCTCCCTATTGTGACTTTCTTTCCCCACTAACTTTCACAGTCGTGTTAGAAATGAATAAAAATTCTGCAGCTGTCCAATTGTCTCTGTGTTGTCTGCACAGCACAAAGAAGCAGCTATAAACCTGACCTTTGTTTTCTCTTCCTCACTCAGTCCATCAGAGGAAGCATGCCATAAGGCAATAGATGCAGATGCTTGGGGACAGAAGAGATTTTAATATGTGTGGCAATGAAAGGAATCTGCGCAACTTCTTAATGTAACTTGTTTGTGCCTTCAGGACCTGCTCAGGCCAATTGTATATATACGACTTTCACTAGATAATAGATTGTTTTCTGTTCTCTAAATCCAATTTTATGGCTGGATAGATTAGAAAATAAAGATTTAGATTATAATGAGCCACTCTGTTCAAATGATAGATTGGTGGTACATTCTCAAGTGTTCAGTTTATGCTAAAAACATATAAATGGCCAAGAGCTATCTCTCAAAAGGAGAATAGTTCTCTGGAGATGATAGTAAGACTTGCCCCATAATACCAACAGTTTTCACTATAGTTCATTAATGGGGTCATACAAAATGCACCAAAAAGCATACTTGTCTACCACTAATACCTCAAGTACCATAGGGTCTAATGGATTGTGTAGTCTAAGTGGTACAGAAGCCTTGACAGAAACATGGATCTGTTCAAGAGTCTTGTCCTGTTCAAGACCTCACTCAACAGCTTTCTGACTCACCGGGTATATAAGCCTGGATAACTAACATACCACTTGGTAAATCAACATAATGTTATCAATATGGTGGAGCAGGTTAATACCTTGTGGAAGAGGAAAGATTCCTTTTGATCTAAGTTATGACACAGGACTGTATAGTAATATACCCTTGAGGTAAAACTGTAAAGGTGTACTGATGACCTTTCCAATTAAAAGAAAACTGTTTCTTGTTCTTCCTTATGGAAAACTATGGAGAAAAGAGCATTTGTTAGATAAATAGCTGTATATGATCAATGTTCCAAGTGATATGTTAATCTGACAAATTAATGATACCACATCAGGCAAACCAAGTAAACGCAGATTCCTGTCTTCTACAAAGGCCAAATAGGAGAGTTAAAGGTGTTCACCTATAGTGAACAGTTATAGGTCTTCACCTATAGTGAAGACCACCACCTTGAAAGTATTCAAGTCCTTAATGGTGGCACTGTTTCCTGTCATCTCTTCAGAGATTCAACTTTGTTCAAGGATGCTTAAAGAAAACCAATTAACATTGTTATTTTTCCACAAATGTTCAAAGGCTTTATAAAGATTCATCAAATTTGCTATACCTCACAAAATGTGACCTAGAGGCAGTAAATGATTCTAAGTTGAATCCTTGATAAGTTCTTTAAGTAGTTCACAGCATGGACTTTTAGCACTCTCCATGCTACCTGCAAAATTTTTAGGAGAATGGCAGGAGGTTCTATCCAGTTGGAGAATCAGCTCTAGATATCACCAAGCTTTGTAGAAAAACATCATTCTTATAATGTTGTTTCTCCAGGGCCACTTCTTATCCCCAGTGAAGGGAGAAGACTGTAGTAACCCTGCCAGTAACACACACCTGTATGAGTTAGCCTTGCCAAATTCTTTGGGGAAAGAGCTTGACTTTATTTAAACATAGATGGGAAATAATCAAAAAGTAATGAGAAGGAAAATGAAATGATGGTAAACCTTTCAAAGGCATTGCAATAGGTGCAGAGTATATTTAATGGGAGGGGATGGTATACTCTCATAACAGCCTTTGGACCATATTTAATGGGAGAGTTTCCTCCATCTTGAAGATCAGTCTCTGAATTCATTTGAGTCAAGGCATTTAATAGATCACAAGAGACTAGCAATTTGTGGCAAGGATTGGAAGAGGAATAAAGGAAAAAAACATTCTTAAATAAGAAAGTATTTCTAAATTTACAAAAATTATCTAAATTTTGAAATTATGAACAAAATCTGTCATTTTAGAGTTCTAGAATAATGAATACTAGTTGTTTAATTTCCTAAAACAGCTTGATGATATTGCTATTAAATTTTTATGGGAAGTCATATCTTAGATTTTAGTATGAATATTTTAAAAATTAATTTTGCTATTAAATATAAGTGTATTTAGTCTGAACTAAACTGTTAGTATTATGGTTTCTGTAGTCTATGATAATAAATAAAAAATATTATCTACTTTTATTATTTTTTATTTGAAACTAGATCTTACTAATGTTTATTGGTCTTGAAGCAGTTGGACCTGGGAGAATGGAGCCTAAAATAAAGGTGGACTAAAGTCCCTTGAAATAGCCAACTGGAGGTCAGGCCTCTATCCCCACCTTGGCAAGATTAGAATCGCCACAGCCCTTCTATACTTGGAAAAGGGAGGAGATGTCAGGGACAGCCCTGCTTATACACTGAAATCCTAAAATCAGTCATAAGCCTAAAATCAGCAATAGGCCGGACATATATGCCTGCTAACACAAAGACTTGGGTCTCTATGGAAAAACACTGAAACAGAGGGCTATAAACTATTGTAAACAGGCAGTTTTTGTTGAAAACTACTAGCCTGAGTAGTCATAAACCTTGTAAATAGGCAGCCTTTGGCAGATAGTACTAAATTAGATTATGACAAGGGAATCATAGGAAAAGTCATAGTGATCTGACCCCTAAACCTTCACCCAGATGATACTCTGTTCTGAAAGATATCTGTACTCCCCCTGAACATCTATGTTCCTGTGTCATCCCCTTCCCCACATTCTGCATTTTTGTGTTTATAACCCCTGTGTTAAAAAGTAAAAATTATGATTTGATAAAAAAAACAAACAAACAAACAAAAAAATTAACACACAGTGTACCCCTGGTTCTGCTGATTTAGTTCCTGACAATCTATTTTCTTGTTCTCAGAAATACTTTGAATTATAAAACGTTATTGTGGTTTGTGTTAGTATGCTGGGTGAAATAATTTTTTATTGATCTTATTTTGAACTTCAAAGTTTGTAGTGAGTTGAGGTGTCCTTCTACATGGTTGTAGGTCATATTTGCTTTCATATTGTGAAGTGTTGGTTGGTCTGTTGAACATTTTGAAAAACTGGATTCCTTTTTGAGAATTTCATATATGAACACTAACTTTCCCCTTTCTCTCCTTCCTCCCACTCTTCCCAACCCCCCCATACTTTTTGAATGCATTTTATTGTTTGATTATCATTTATATGTGTATGTATATATGTATGCATGTATGTGTTTATACAAATATTGATAAAGTGTTTTAAATAAAAAAAAAAGAAATAGCCAACTTTATTCAGAGAATCAGACAATTTATACCCTGAGGATTAAGAAAGGTCACATGAGAAAAGTTCTCATGAGTTCAGGCTCTATATAACCACAGAGAGACATTGCATGTGATAAAAACATGATTTTCATAGAGGCATATAAACAAATTAAAATAGCCAGTTGTAGTAAATAATCTGAAGTAGAATACTATGAATTATACCCAGGAGAAGAATGAAAGCCAATTCCAAGTACAGTTTTATATTTTTGTGGAAACTGAGATTATAAGATTTTTGTCTTATTTTCTAGAAGTTTACTCACTCAATATTCCCTTTACATGACTCCATTTTCCACTGTTCTAATACACAATCACAACAAAAAGAAGTCTATGTTCAATATCTTAAATTTTGCTTTATATTAAGTTCAGTAATTAGACTCAATTAACTTCAAACCATTTGCATCAATGTAAAATGATGGCCACAGATACTTTTATATATTGGTTTTATTCAATCATCATTAAATTCTGAAACTGATAAGGAAGTGTTTCTGTGATGCAAGAGACAAGGCTTTAAAGTGTCAGTAGAACAAAAGGAAAGAAAAGTTTTCTTCAAATCTATTTTTATATATATTTGTAGACACATTGATTTAATTTTGTACAACTGTAAACTGGGTAACCATTTTTTTCAACAAAAATCAAGCATTTTATATTACTGTAACAGAAATACAGTCTTTCTAAATAGCATTTGTTTGAAACATATTAAATACTATTCCAATGAATTAGAAATAGATACAATTTGTTCAAAAATATATCTAATAGGCACAAAGAGAAATGAAGTATGATTTTTAAATGTGCCCTTTAACCAATAAGTAAATATCTCAAAGTGCAAATGAAACTGGAGAGAGTGTATTAAATAAACCTGAGTAACTATTTTCAAGATGCACAGAAAGAATGTAAGAATATTTTTAATTGAATATTTATTTGCTGACAGCAAGGCTGTCACTGATTCTGTTGTGGGTCTTTGTATCCTCTTCCCATTGCAGGGCTACTTCATCTGGTTTCACTGGGAGAGGATGAGTTCAGTCCTGCTGTGACTTGATGTACCAGGGTGGATAGATACCCTTGTGGGTGACTCCTCTTCACTGAAGAGAAGAGGAGGAGGGAATGGGGAGATAGGGTATACGGGCTGGACTGGGAGTAAAGTAGGGAGGGGAACAGTGATCAGACAGTGAATAAATAAACAAATTAATGGGGAGAAAAGTAAGAATATATGTATAGCATCAATAGTGACACGGTGGAAAAACATGTATATCCAGCTCCAAAGGGGAAAGGGGGACAGAGGCTTTTCAGCATTGAAGTGAGTTAGCAAAAAGTTGTGAAGGACACTGGGGACTAATCAGTGGAATGTGATCAGCAAACTGAGTTACTCTTTCATTTTCTTCCTGCAATTAGATCTGTGTTTTCTGTAGACTTGTGAGGAAGAGCATCATGTAAGGACAGAAGGCTTCACTGTGGTACTCCCATTCATACGTCAGTTCACATTGTGCTGATACATCCCTCTCCTGGACTGCACTGATACTCTCTGTCTCCTTCTGGCCTACCTTGTGATTTGCATGTCATAGATACTGCATTATTCTCACTTTTATGCCTTCCACGAGATTTGTTATCATTTGAGTTAATTTTAGATCCAGCCACTTTGCTGAAGTGGTTTTTCAGCTGTAGAACTTCTCTGGTAGATTTTTGGGGTCAATTTATGTGTACAACATATCACCTGCAAATAGTGATACCTTGACTTCTTCTTTTCCAATTTGTATCCACTTGATCTCCTTTTGTTGGCTAATTGATCTAGCTAGAACTTCCATTAAGATATTGAGTAGATAGAGAGAGAATGTGTAGACTTATTTTATCCCTGATTTTAGTGGGCTTACTTCAAGTTTCTCTCCATTTAGTTTGATATTGGCTGTTGGTTTGCTGTATATTGTTTTTATTATGTTTATGCATGAACCTTGATCTTTCCAAGATGTTTAATATGAAGAGCTGTTGGATTTTGTCACAGGCTTTTTCCTCATCTAATGAAAGGATCATGTGATTCTTTTTCTTTGAGTTTTTTTATATAGTGCATTACCTTAACGGATGTTTGTATATTGAACCATCACTGCAGCCGGGGGTTGAAGCCTACTTGATTGTGGTGAATGATGGTTTTGATGTGTTCTTGAATTCATTTTGTGAGAATTTAATTGTGTATTTTCATCAGTATTCATAAGCAAAATTGGTCTGAAGTTCTCTTTTTGTTGAGGCTTGCATGGTTTGGGTATCAGAGTAACTGTGGATTCATATAATAAATCATGGAGTGTCCTTTCTGTTTCTATTGAGGAGTATTGGAATTAGGTCTTCTTTGAAGGTCTGATAGAATTCTGTACTAAAACCATCTGTCCCTGGGCTTTTTTATGGTTGGAAAGTTTTTAATGAATGCTTCTATTTCATTAGTGGTTATGCTACTGTTTAGTTATCTGATTTTGGTTTAACTTTTGTATGAGATCCATGTCTAGAAAATCATCCATTTCATCTAGATTTTTCCAGTTTTGTTGAATATGGGCTTTTGTAGTAAAATCTGATGATTTTATGAGTATCCTCAGTTTTTCTTGTAGTGTCATTTTTTTTTCATTTCTGATATTGTTAATTTGGATATGTTGGACTTTAAGTATCCAAAAACAAGAGAAGTGCTCTCACAGAAAACCCACAGGCAGAATTCGTTGTAATAACATGAGGTTTACTGTTACTGGTGCACCAGGACTCCCTTGTGTGCAGGCAAAAGAGTTGAGACCGTTTATATACCAATATTTACAAGGCTCATAAAGGCAGTTAATACTACAAAGGCCAATTTTAACAGCCATTCTCAAGCTTGGTTTCTTTCCCAGTCTCTGTCTCTATTTACATGTGTATCTCACTCTGGGAGAATTCTTTTAAGTGACTGTTTACCCAGGTCTTTTATTGCCTCTATCTTGGGTCCTTTGTTCTTTTGAAATGTTAGTTCAAGTTCCTGGGATGCTCCCCAGGGGCAGCTAATACTTGAGTGTAAATTGAAACCCTGAACCTAAGAATCTTTCATGTTGAGACCTAAAATTTCATTTTTACAATTTATTCTCACAGGTACTGTCTCTATGTCCTTTAGTTAGTTTGGCTAAGGGTTTATCTATCTTGTTGTTTTTCTCAATGAACCAGCTCTCGGTTTTCTTGATCTTTATGTCACTCTCTTTGTTTCTAACTGGCTAATTTTCATCCTGAGTTTGATTATTTCCTTCCACATACTCCTCTTGGGTGTATTTGCTTCTTTGTGTTCTAGAACTTTCAGATGTGCGGTTAAGCTGCTAGTGTACGATCTTTCCAATTTCTCTATGAGCATACTTAGTGCTATAAATTCTCCTCTTAGCACTGTTTTCTATGTATCCTCTAAGTTTGGAAATGCTGTGTCTTCATTTTTGTTGAAATATAGTCTTTAGTTTTTAAAATTTATTTCTTCCCTGACAAAATTAGCATTGAGTAGAGAGTTTTTCAGTTTCGATGGGTATGTGGACTTTCTGTTGTTTTTGTTGTTATTGAAGCCTAGCCATAGTCAATAGAGATCTGATAAGATGCATCTTGTATCAGTTGAGGCTTGTTTTGTGACTATATGGTCAATTTTGGAGAAGGTACCATGAGGTGCTAAGAAGGTATATTCTTTTGTTTTAGGGTGAAATCTTCTGTATATATGAAACAAATTAATAGCTTTCTTTTATGCAAATGATAATCAGACTGAAAAAATATAAGAAAAAAACACTCTTCACAATACTCACAGACAATATAAAATATCTTGGTGTAACTTTAACGAAACAAGAAAAGATATATATGACAAAAACGTCAAGTCTCCGAAGAAAGAAATTGAAGAACATCTCAGAAGCTGAAAAATCTCCTATGCTCATTGATAAGTAAGATTAACATAGTAAAGATAGATAACATACCAAAAGCAATCCACAGATTCAATGCAATCCCCATCAAAATTCCAAAACAATTTTTTACAGATTTATAAAGAGCAATTCTCAATTTTACATAGAAAAACAAAAAACCCAAGATAGCAAAGCAATTCTCAACAAAGTAAAAGTTCTGGGGGCCTTACTATTCCTTACCTCAAGTGGTACTACAGACCAATGGTGATAAAAACTGCATGGTATTGGTACAAAGACAGACAGGTCACTCGACAGAATAGAATTCAAGACCCAGAAATAAATTCACACATATATGAACACTTGATTTTTTGACAGGGACAACAAAATTACCCAATGGAAAAAAAAAAAAAAGCATCTTCAACAAAAGGTTATGGTCTAACTGGAGGTCAGCAGGTAGAAGAATGCAAATTGATCCATATTTATCTCCTTGAACAAAGCTCATGTCTAAGTGAGTCATGAACCTCCACATAAAACCAGATAAATTGAATCTAGTAGAAGAGAAAGTGGGAAATAGCCTGGAACACATTGGTACAAGGGAAAATTTCTTGAACAGAGCACCAATGGCTCAATCTCTATGATCAAAATTTGACAAATGGGACCTAATAAACTGAAGCTTCTGTAAGGCAAAGTACACTTTAGGGGAAAAAAAAAGGCACCCTACAGATTGGGAAAAGATTTTCACTAACCTTACATCCAATAGAGGGCTAATATTCAAAATATATGGCAAACTAAAGAAATTAGACTCTCAAAAACCAAACTACCCAATTAAAAGTGATGTATAGAGCTAAACAAAGAATACTCAACAGAGGAATCTTGAGTGGCTGAGAAGCATTTAACAAAATGTTCAACATCCTTAATCAACAAGAAAATGCTAATCAAAATGACCTCAAGATTCTACCTTATACCAATCAGAATGGCTAAGATCAAAAACTCAAGGACATGTGGAGAAAGAAGAATATTCCTTCACTGTTGGTGGAATTGCATAATCAATCTGGCTGTACCTCAGAAAACTGGAAATACCTCTGCCTGAAGACCCAGCTATACCACTCCTGGAATATACCCAAAAGATGCTTTACCATACCACAAGGACACATGCTCCAATATGTTCTTAGCAGCTTTATCTGTCATAGCCAGAAGCTGGAAGCAATCCAGATGTTCCTTAACCTAAAAATGGATACAGAAAATATTGTTCGTTTACACAATGGAAAACTATTCAGCTATTAAGAATGAGGATGACTTCATGAATTTTACAGGTACATGGATGGAACTAGAAAACATCATCCTGAGTGAGGTAACCTAGACCCTAAGGACATGCATGGTATGTACTCACTGATAAGTACATATTAGCCAAAAAATTTAGAATACCCATGATACAATTCACAGACTGTAGGAAGCTTAAGAAGAAAGGCCCAAGTGTGGATATCTGAAATCCAATTAGAAGTGGAAGAAAATAATCATGTGAGACAGAGGGAGAGAGGAAACTAGGTGGGAGAGGAGAGGTGGGAGGGGAAAAGAAGTGGCAGGATCAGGTATGGTGTTAGATGCCCAGAGGCCCTGAAGTATGAATCAAAAGATGCAGCAGTGGGTGTTTGGGGTAGAAGAAACTTTTCAAAAATCCCAGAAATCTGTGATGTGGAGGCTAATAGGACTTACTGGGGATGACCTTAGCCTAAATGTCCAACACTGGGGAGATGGAACCTAAAGAGACCACCTCCAGCAGATAGATATGGCTCTGATTTGAAGTAGGGGACCACCGACCCATCTTCAAAATTTTAACCCAGAGTTGTTCTCATCTAAAAGAAATGCGGGGGCAAAAATGGAGCAGAGACTGAAAGAAAGGCCACCCAGTGACTGGCCCAACTTTGGATCCATCCCACGAGAGCACACCAAATCCTGACACTATTACTGAAGCCATATTGTGAGCGCAGGCAGGAGTCTGGCATGAATGTCTTCTGAGAGGCTCCACAAGCAACTGACCGTGACAAATGCAAATACTTATAGCAGAACATTAGATTGAGGTCAGGGACTCAATAGACAGAGCTCCAAGGGACTAAGCCAAAACAAGCATACATGGGCTTGTTCATGGCCCTGGGTAATTGTGTAGCAGAGGACTGCCTTGTATGGCCTCATGGGGAGCTAGTGAGCAGCTCAGGGAGGGGGGACAGGGAAGGGGGACAACTTTTGGAATGTATATAAATAAATTAATTTAATTTAAAAAAGACAACTTAAAAAATCTGTTCTTCATCTCTCAAGATACCATTTTCTAGATCCACTCCCTCTCTCCCCCTCTCTCAAACATACACACACAAACACACACACACACACACACACACACACACACACACAAATTCATACAGACCCATTTATATGCATGTGTTTTAAAATTTAGATTGGGAATATGGTAGAAAATGATATTTGACTGAGTCAAATACCACTCAAAAACATTTTTGCCTTATCAGTTAATAAACAGTTTCTAGCTGTATGATTTTCCTGTGTCTGTTTGTGGGGCGGTGGGCTATGAGAAACAGCTGGTTGCTTGGTTGAGCATGGGCTTGGAACCCTGAAACCTTTATTGAACAGCAGGAGTTTAGCTCTGCTCCCAGGCCCTGGTTCTTTTCATTTTGCTTCAGCCCTCCAACAACCATTCCCATAGAGAGGTCTATAGCCAACAGTCATAGGAACAGGCCTCAGGCCCTAGAGAGATTTACATACTAATGAGGTACCTGAAGGCCAGAGGGTGGAGCCAATTAAACATTCTTCCCCAGCCCCTCCCCTCTCTCTCCCTCTTTATTTAACTCAGGTCTGCCCTGGGTTTTATTTGGGTGCATTCAGATCCATCCACCATCCACCATGACATTAAAACCTGTAAAAACCCATGGACTTTCTCGTGAGGAATCATGGAGCCACAGCCACTGTACCTAACTTCCCCATAAAGGAACCCCCTGTGTTCCCAGCCACATTACCTACATCTGTTAATTGTTGCCCACAGAATATAGGTTTATAATTTTCACAGGGACTGAGGCAGAGGGTTACATTTCAAACGGGTGACTCCCAGATTCTAAAACTTATTCTTAGGATGCGATAGCAGCATTTATAAAAATTTTTAGAGGAAGAGAGCATTTTAACTACTGTATGCTTATTAAGAAAAAAGAGGGCGGGGGTAGTTAATTAGAAACCTCCCTAAAGTTTGTCAAGGTTAGAGAGACATCAAGAATGTTTCAGGAATACAAAGACTGTTACGAGCCAGAATACTTGGAATTTTGCTACTAAACAGCCTCTTCTAGGAATATGTTTACAATACTAGGTTAATAGTGATATTAACAGACATGGTAATGTGAAAAGGAGAAAACTTCATGGCATCTCACACCTGGAGAAAGAACTACAAGCAACTAAAGTCTGCTGGGAAAAGACAAATGAGCCTTTCCCAGGGATGAGTCTCCTTATTGCTTCTCCATGCAAGGTTGTCAGCCATGAAACTATATAAACATAAATATCAAAAGTGAATTCAGAACATTGGATATTTGTGCAAACACAAACATGTATATGTTTAGTATATAACAGTTATAATAAAAATAGTCTATAAATTTCAGAGTTAGAGGCACAAGAGAGTTGAATAGAGAATATCTGGAAGGAACTGGGGGGCAGGAAGGGGATCGGAGAAAATAATGAAATATATATATATATATATATATACATACATACATATGTGTGTACACACACACACACACACACACACACACATATATATATATATATATATATATATATATATATATACATATATATATTATACATGCATTTTAAAGGAATGCTTACGAGTCTAGAAATACTGTTGTCCTGGAATCTGCAACATCCTGAAGTTTCTCTTTATATGTGTATTTTAAAGAAATGCTTATGGGTCTAAAAATACTGATAGAGGGCTATCCTGACATCCACAAGGTCCTAAAGTCTCTCCATTGTGCTGAAAAAAAGGAGCTAAAATGTTTGTTTGGTTTTTTTAAAGGCTCTTCTGTATTGTGGGACTTTCTCAGAATTGTCAGTAGTTTGAATAATGACATGGAGACTTCTAATTTAGTTTAAAGCTTAGGCCTTTTGCTGGGGCAGTTTCCCAGATAACATTTAAATTTAACTGGACTTTCTTAGACTGTGACCTACCACTTGGCTAGTTCTTTATCTCCTACTATGTCTGTTCCCTTCAGTGTCAGCTTCAAGTCTCTTATTCAACTTGCCTCCCTTGCCTCATTTTCCTCTCTGCCTGGAAGTTCTGCCCTTGTACTTCCTGCCCCAGATATTGGCTGTCAGGTTTGTTTGTTTGTTTGTTTGTTTGTTTGTTTTTTCAAAGAATCAGCAGCAGGAGGACACCTGATCTCCCTCTCTCTCTCTCTCTCTCTCTCTCTCTCTCCCTCTCTCTCTTTCTTAAATTGCTTTTAGGAAGTTGAAGAAGGAAAATATTTACAAAATAGACAATCCTGTAATAGGCAATAGAAATGACAATACTACAATACTGCACTTAGGTCTCTGCAGAATTAACACTTGAAAATACAGTCACACACCTTAATAAAATGTGTAGAAGATCACCTCAAGAGTTCTGGGTTTTCATCAATTTCAATGTCACCGAATCAAGCAATTTGATTAACTATGTAGAGCTAGAGTTTGACACGGTAATTTTTAAAAAAATGATACATCAAGTATTTCTATATATTCTCCTTTCTATACATAGTAGTATGTAGAAGGATGTATTTATGCATAGTAATATATAGAACAAGGAATTTCTGTCAGAGGAAGCATGAGCTTCAGACCTGCCTGATGGAGACCTAGTTGTGACATTTAACAGATGTGTGGCCTTCAGTAAATGACTTTTCTTGTAAAGTGAAGAAAATAACACCTTCCTTGTAGGATCTGTTAGACAGAACAAGATATTGCTATTGCTGTAAAACTAAGAGAGGCCAGCACATAGAGAATCATGTCAAATACCAGCTCTCTCATTCTATCACAAAGCTCAGTAATAAAGGTTAGGTTAAAAAATAAATAACTTTTCTGATAGAAAAAAGCCCCCTTTTATTAAATGTAAAAAATTGTTCCATAAGACAAAGTTTAGAGCAACAATCTTTAGTTTTCAGTAGGAAAATTCCATTCTTAAGAGTATCTGTAGTCTGAATTGAATGTCTTAGACAGAGCTACCCATTTCTCAAATAGATATCATAATGAAAAACATCTACTCAAGGGTGATTTTAGCGTAACCAAAAAAAAAAAATTATATTTAAAGCACAGGCAGTGAAAGTATTGCTGTTATTGACTATCTGATGACTTGTTGGCAAATCTCATTTTGTCATATGGTGACAGTCAATAGATGAAGAGACTAGAATTTCTTGAGATATTTGACCAGGGAAACTCTATAAAGGCAATTGAATTACTTGATATATTAAAAACAAAAAAGAGAAGTCATTGAGAAAAGTCAATGCTTTTATGAAAAAGAAAGATGCTGTTATATCTCAGCAGGATGTCTATAACAGGAAAAGTTTAATATATCCTCAAAATTAAATATTAGACAATACTTTATTGGAATATACTCAAGATATATAAAACAAGAGCCTGGTCAAGCATAAGATGCCCTAATCTAGCATCTGAAATCAGGATCTTTGTCTACATTTAGAAATTAATCTTGGGACACAGCTCTGTTGCTGTGTGTCTCTCTCTCTCTCTCTCACACACACACACACACACACACACACACACACACACACAGAAACACACTGAACACATATTAACTAATTGTCATATACACCCTTTATTTGTACTGGCTTTGTGATTAGTAAGTTTTGAAAACTGCAAGTATCAATTGACTATTGAACAAAATCTAAGGATTACAAAATTTTCATTATAAATTTAAAATTTTATGCCTGAGGAAAGAGAAACCTGTTACCTAAAAAACTCAAATTTTGGTTAGAAAGTCAAGTTTCTAGTATATATGAAAATTTATATGCTATAGATATAGATATGGAAAACTTTTAAGTTTTTAATTGGAAATTGGGACCTGGACTCAAATTGTTATCCATTCCCTTTATGTCCTTCCAGGTGATTTTGTGTTGGGACTGCACAGATAAGTTTATTTATGTGTGTAGCATATTTTTCTAGACTTGAGTTTTTCCTCTTGCCAGAGACTTCCCCTGCTCTTGGAAAAGTGCTAACGTTAAGTGGCATAAGGTGCTTTGAAGAAACTCTGAGCAGCTAAATTCATTAAAATGTGCACCCAACTCTCACTTAGAATCAATACAGGGCAGTGAGTATGCTACTCAAGAAAGCTACATTTGAAGAGAATTTGATAATTATGTGGAAACTATGATGGAGAGAAACTGGGAAATGTGGTGCAAGGAGAAGAATCAGAATTTGCAAAACAATGGAAAAATTCTTCAGTTTGTGAGGTACTTTATACAAAGTGTGAAACAATGCAATAAAACTAAAACTTTTATAAAAATCAAAGCATGTTTAACCACAAAATGGGAATTCAAAAGGAGGCAAACATTTTAAATTAGGTAGACATAATGTCAGAGGGAGTGTAAGGGCCTACTTACTCGGTCCTTAACACAGTTTCATAGTAGTGAAGTCATAAAATATTTTTGAACTTTGAGTGCACAGATCCTGACCATTTAAGGCTGACCAATACTCTAGGGCTAGCCTTCTGGGTACTTTATTTATTTTATATTTGAGATAGTGCCTCACTAAGTAGACTGGTCTGCAGTTCATAAAGTTCTGCCTATCTCTGACACCAGAATAATGATGTGTGTCAACAAGCTCATCTCCTCAGCTCTAATGTATCTATTTTTGGAAAACTATTTTTAGCATAGCATTAAGAAAACTTTTAAGGTAAAAAGCTATAAATGACTAAAGAATGTGCTTCTTAATGTGTAAGAAAAACGTTCTGGTTAGAATAGGATTTCAGGCTGAAACTGGTAAGGTGACTCATAAGACAAGGATATGTTTTAATGAGTTACAAAATCTATTTAGCACTAAGATGTGCATGGGTAGCGAGCACAGCAACATGAACATCTTCAGCTCAGTTTTCTCAGCAACTGTAAAGTACACAGGCTCTTTCTTTGGCTTTGCACATGCACATTTGATGTGCATCAGTGAGATTTTCAGGTATGTGGATGACCTTGACACACACTACAGGTTAGACATTTTCGAAGTTCTATTACTCCTTATATCCACTGGGATATGATCTCATTGCCAATTTATAGCTTTCCTAGCTCGGTGCTGACTAAACATTACAGAAACACTTCATTTTATTTAGCTTTTGTTACTTCCAAGGGAAGAGTATTTTTGGTACCTGGGCATTTTTCTAAGAAGCCCATGTCAGTTAAAGTTAATGCCAAATTACTTCTTGTAATTTCAATCCCATGATCTAAAGTAACTATTTTCAAAAGGAGTACTCCTAAAATATTCAGTGATTCAATCCAACCAGGTACATAGCTAATATTTTATAAACAGAAGCATAACTCTATTTTTGATATAGTAGAGATATGCCCTATTCAATGAAGCATCAGCAGTATTTTCCTCTAATAATTCAATTTTGCACATCCTACTTCACAAGCCTTTTATGTTTTCTTATCAGTAGCACATTTTCCCCATGAGGAATTATCACTTACACAGTTTTATGGTTACTAGAGCTATGTAGATGTGTTAAATTTTTTTAAACCTTCCCTTCTCCTTGAAGTTACAATCAATTTGGGATTGAAAAAAAATTTTATTTCGAGAATCATCATTATTGCCGTATACATTGTTATATCTTTTAGTACATGAGATGCCAGTGGGAATGCTTGTCACATGAACTGCTTGTTAGTATTTTAAGGAGTACTTAATTTATTAAGGTAAAGGTAGGTTTTTTTGCAAAATCATTGATTTTTATTATAATACAATTTCTTAATTCTAAACTAAGTCATTCTTTACCCACACATTTTTAATGGCAACAGTGGTTACTAAAGATCCCAGTAAATTGTGGATTCTTGCTCACCTGTGTGAATAATTGTACCATAGCTATAGTGGAATTGGTTTTAATTGACACTGATTTGCATACATTAATGAAAAATGCAAGTCTTTACCTTGGAGCAGGGCACATGTTCTTTACTGCTCAGTAGCCACTAACTGCATCACAAGTCATGGTCATGCCCCTTAAATTACTGCTTACATGTCACATGGAAGGAAGCTATCAGCTGCATGCTTCAGGAGTCTCTGTTATCATTAAGAGGCTTTTGGTGTTTTAGTGGATGTATCTTTCTGAGTTGAATTCTTAAACTTTTGAGACATATTTCTTGAAACACACCAATAAAACCTTGTAAAAAATGGATTGTCACAGAGGGCAGTAACTGAGTTTTTAAAGAAGTAAGGAGTCAGTTTCTTATGTGCCTGGGTGTGAATACAAAAAAAGATTTGTTTCGGGGGCGGGGGGTCCAAGCATCCTTGAAGTCTGCAAAAAGTGTTAGTGGTGCTTTCCCATGTCTGATACATTTCCTCTGTTGGGTATCAGAGGAAATGTCATGCCTTGTGTTCAACTCTCTCATGGGGTGAAGAGAACTGAAAGCAGAGAGAACTGGTGAGAATGAGCACACCTGCTTCTGGGACCAACTTAGTCAAAACATTTTCTCCTGTCACTTGGAAAAGAGCATACACAGAGACTCTCATTTAGCATATTCCATTAAAACTCGCCAAGGGGCAAATGTCTCCAACATTCAGCCACAATTCAATAAAAATAGGGCCTTAGATTCTTGTTTCCTATTCTTTCTCCTTATGCATTTATTAAAGACTGGAGAACCGCTGTGTTCCCTTCTCATTATTTTACTACTTGAAGCTTGATTCAGACTTTGATCCCTGTCATCTTTTTCCACCTTATCTTTAATTACAGCCTATTGTTATTGCTATTGCTATTGTTGACCTTTTCTGTGCATTATATATCACTATCTACTTATCATAAAAAACTTCCTTTCAGCATCCCTAGGATAACCTTTAAACAAACAACCTGACTATAGAACTTTCATTGAAGAAAAGGCAAAATATCTTTGCTTTCAACTCAACAATAATTTGTTTTTTCAACCTTTATAATGAATACATTTAGAATACTGAAGCAGCACTTAAAAATATTCCTTAGCAATATCATGGTTTAAGCTCATTCAGGATGGGTAAAAATAAAAGTGTCTCTCATGAGATTTATTGAGAGCAAAGCCACTAGAGACAGAGAAATTATCTACTTCCCAAATGGTGAGAATGAGCCAGTAAAACTTGTGAGAAAATACAGTAATTTTTTTTCTTTTCAGACCCTGTCTTAATACTCACCTAGTCTACATAGTTCACTTTTTCAAAAATATATTTTTAGTTATCATCCTCAGATCTCATTCAAAGTCTGCATTTTGTCAATTTCCTAGGGGCTTCATCCATGTACCACAGTCACTCAGGCATCCATTTCTCATCAGAATCTTTCCCCAACCTTATCCTGCTCAATTTCCTGTAGCACAGGATTTGACTCCAGGGTTTGAAAGACAAGCCTACTATTGAAACCTTTATCTAGCACCATTCATCGCTTTGATTAAGAGTATGATTGCACTAGAAATCAAATTCAGACAGGCTTTGGCATAAAATTCTTAAACCTCTGAACCTCTGGTATCTATAATACACTGTGGTGAATAATAATTATTATGAAACTACAGCTTCTGCACTGAACATGAGCAGTCTTTTTTGTATTTGGTAAATATTTTCTAACAATATAGCCACACTGACTACCAGTACATAACATGAGAGTTAGGTGTATAATTAATCTATAGATATTTAAGGTTCGTAAGAAAATGTGCCAGTTACATGCAAATACTATACCAGTATGGATCTGTGCTTGTGCATTAGTGGAAGATGAAAACTCGGGAGCACATTCCCAGTGGACAAACAGAGAGAACTGGATTATGTTTTCTGAGGATGGAAGGAAGAAATAAGAGAATTAATGTAGCAAGCAGAGGATTCTGATTTCACTATCACGTCAGCTTAGCAGTTGCCTAAGTACATACAACTATGTGTGAATGAGGAGGCTATTTTTGACATCCACACCTCTTTGTTTATTTATGGTCACCACAGATAAGAGAACAGATGTGTACGTTATATCAACACATGGGAACCATAGCCTCTGCTCCATAAATATTTTATGGTAAAAATAACACGTGTAAACATTATCTCTAATCCAGATCACAGTCCCTCACACTAAAGCAGATGTTGTGTTCCACAGAACAAATAAGGAAGGCAAACTATTCTTTAAGTATATTAGATGATTTTTTTTTAGGAAAAGTCTTACGAGAATTTAAGGGCCTTTAGAAGCAGTTCTGATAGGTCAGCTTGATGATAGCCCTACACTCATGAAAATTTTAAATTTTAATTAGCACTTAAATCTGAAATATCTGAAATACCTCTCATAGATTCATGCATATGGGGCTGGCTTATCACCTGATGGGCTTTGGAGAAGGAAAACAGATGTTAAAGGCTCTGACCTAGTCAGTGGATCAATTCTTCATTGGATTTATGATCACAGAATTATTGGGAGCGTGGGAAAGTTTGGAGGTAGCTTAATTGGAAGCAGTAGGTCACTGGGCCATGTCCTTGGGGTTATAACTTGTGCTAGTCTTTCCCATATTCCTTACCTGCTCTTGACTACTGTAAGAAGTGCAGCTCAACTTTACTAGGACCCCCCTCACCATGATAAGCTAAAATTTTTGAACTCATAAGCTAAAATAAATGCTTCTTCCCCTTTAAATATTCTCTCAGGTATACAAAAGTAACTCATACAATATGCATATACATCTATAAACTTATATAAAATGATGTCTATAAGAACATATGTGATTATATGGCAATGTTAATATAATTTTATTTGTAAATTTATGATTTGCTTTGTCACATTAACTTTATTTTTGTTATCTAAATTTTACAAAATGACACATAAACATAATTGTTCTTAAACCATGACGTGTAAAGTGTAATATGATTTTGTAATTAATGAGAAACTGACATTTTCCAGTGCCTCAAAGCATCTACATTGTCACTTACTGAACTAATACATCTCAATATCCCCTGGCTTTAGAATATTTCAGTTGTAAACATTTATGTAAAAAATACATGAGCACACAATTTCATATAAAACAAAACACACATTCAGTTCTAAACCCATAGATTACCCACAGGACAGGTAACTTAAATACTCTACTCTCACTAATAGATAGATTATCCTGAAATAAACTAAATAGAAAGACTCTGAAGCTAAATAACAACATAAATCAAATATATCTAACAAACATTTACAGATCATTCCATTCAAATACTAAAAAATATGCATTTTCTTCTTTATAGCATGTGAAACTATCTCCAAAATCAACTACATATTAGGACAAGAAGCAAGTCTAGGCCCAACAAGCAGCTGACTGAGACAGATGCAGATACTTACACCCAACCAATGGACTGAAAGTATGGGCCCCCTGTGGTTGAATTAGGGAAAGGTTGGAAGAAGTTGAAGAGCAGAGCAACCCCATAGGAAGACCAGCAGTCTCAATTAACTTGGACTTCCAAGATCTCTCAGACACTGAGCCACCAACCAGGCAGCATACACTAGCTGGTATGAGGTCCCTCCACATACACAGCAGAGAACTGCCTGGTCCGGCTTCAGTGAGGGAAGATGCACCTAACCCTCCAGAGACTTGAGACCCCAGGCAGTAGGGAGGTTTGGTAAGGTGGGCTGGGGATAGGGTGTGGGAACATACTCTTGGGGACAGTGGGGGAAGAAAAATAGGATGAGGACCTGGGGGAGGGGGGCGGATAATGACTGGACTATAAAAACGATTAAAAACACTTAGCAAAACTGAATTAAAATTCTGAATACCACTTAAAATGCCAGAAAGCACATGAGCACACAGAATCTAAACAACACCCTACTGAATGAGAATTGAGTTTAGAGACACATCAAAAATAAAATATCAATATTCTTACAATAGAATGAAATTGAAAAACCAACATACCACCATTTCTGGGACACATGAAGGCTGTTCTGCAGTTCCAAAAGAAATGTCTAGAAGTAGAAGAGCTTACACTATATACCAGAAGGAGACACATGTTAATAACTCAATGTTGCACCTGAGGTTTTGGCAAAACAGGAGGAAATAATAACCAACACCCAGAAACAGGACATGAGAAGAGACAGTAAGAGTCACAGCTGAAATTAATCAAACAGAAATGAGAAAACACAAAGAATGAATGAAACAAGAGCTGGTATTTTGAAAAAATGAGTAAAAAATTGACAAAGCAAGAAAGATAAGACCAAAATTAATAAAATCAGATATGTGAAGGAAAACATTGCAATAGGTACTGAGGAATTTTAAGGAATCATAATCTACACTTTAAACTTTTATATTCCATTAAATTAAGAAAAAAAACAAAATGAATAAATGAATCAATAAGTTTGTGTGTGTTACAAAGTTAACCCTTAGAATTTCATCTTCCAGCTGTTCCCTTTGCATTCTAGCATTCTCTCTGTAGAGATGTTCTAATAAAAACAAAATAGTTCTGGAATAAAAACAGACAAATTGGTGGAATAGCATTTAGAATCCACATATAAACCAACATTCCCACAGTCACCCGAATTTGACAAAGAGGCCAACAGTACACACTGAAGGAAAGACAGTAACTGTTTTTTGTTTTTTGTTTTTTTTAATTTTATTTTTTAACGTTTTCTTTTCTTTTAATTAAATTTATTCATTTTTTTTTTACTTTATATCCTTATTGTGTTCCCCAATCCTTCCTCTTTTCCCACTTCCACCCCTTTCTCCCATTACATATTCCTCTTCTCTCAGGCAAAGGGGAATCTCCTCCTTGAATATAACCCCACCCTGTGACATCCAGTTGTAGTAAGCCTTAGCACATCCTCTCCCACTGAGTCCCAACTAGTTAGGTGCAATAGGGGAAGGGTATCCAAAGTCAGGCAACTGAGTCATATACAGCCTCAGTTGCAATTGTTAGGAGACCCACATAAAGACTAAGCTACATATCTGCTACAAATACATGTGTTGGGGAGGGAGATAAGTTCACCTTTTGCATATTCTTTGATTGGAGGTTCAGTCTCTGTGAGCCCCAACAAGCTCAGGTTAGTCGATTGATTCTATCTTCTTTTAGTGCTTTTGACTACTCTAGCTTACTCAGTTCTATCCCCTACTCTTCAAAAGATGCCCAGAGCACCACTTGATGTTTGACTGTGGTAGTCTGCATCTGTTTTCATACACTGCTGGATAAAGCCTCTCAAAAGACAGCTACACTAAGCTCATTTCTGCAAAATGTAACAGAGTATCATTAATAGTATCAAGGAAGGACTGTCTTATATGGGATGTGTTTCAAATGGAGCCAGTCATTGGTTAACTGTTCCCTCAATCTCTGTTCCCTCCTTTTCTTTACACATTTTCTAGGCAGGACAAATTTTGGTTTGAAGGTTTTGTGGGTGGGTTGATGTTTCCTTCCTTCCACTGGAAGTCCCACCTGGTTACAGGTGATACAAATTCCTGAAAAGAACATCAATAGCTCAGGCACTAAAATCAAATGGGACCTGATGAAACTGAAAAGCTTTTGCAAGGCTAAGGACACCATTAATAGAACAAAATGACTATCTACAGAACGGGAAAAGATCTTTATCAACCCTATATCTGACAGAAGATTAATCTCAAAAATATATAAAGAACACAAGAAGTTAGATACCAACAAACCAAATAACCCAATTTAAAAATGGGGTACAGAGCTAAACAGAGAAGTTTCAACATAGGAATCTCAAATGGCTGAGAAGCACTTAAAGAAATGTTCTACTTCCTTAGTTATCAGGGAAATGCAAATCAAAATGACTCTGAGATGCCATCTTACACCTATGAGAATGTTTAAGATCAAAATGTCACATGACAGCATATGCTGGTGAGGGTGTGGATCAAGAGGAACTCCATTGCTGGTGTGAGGACAAATTGGTACAGCAAAGTTGATAATCAACTTGGCAAAGGACACTTTCTCAACTATGTTCATAGGAGCTTTCTTCATAAAGACAGAAACTGGAAAGAACCTAGAAGTCCCTCAGGTGAAGAATAAAAAAAAAAAAAATTCAGGTACATGTAGACAATGGAATTCTACTCAGCTATTAAAAGCAAAAGCATCATAAAAATTGCAAGTAAACAAATGGAACTATAAAATATCATCCTGAATGAGGTAACTGGAACTCTGAAAGATACACATCGTATGTCCTTATTTATAAGTGGACATTAGCCATAAAATACAGAATAACCATGCTAAAATTCACAGACCCAATGAAACTAAGTAACAAGGAAGGCCCAAGGAAAGATGTGTGAATCTCACTCAGAAGCACAAACAAAATCATCATTGGAGCTAGATGGAGGGTGGGAACCATGTGGAAGAGTGGATGAGGAGAGAGAATGGCGTGGAGATGAGGCATGTGAAGAATAGGTACAGAAGAGGACTCAGGTGAGAACAAGAGTCAATGGGGGGCATCTCTGGGGGTAGCTGGAGACCCAGGACCTGAGAGGTTCCAGGGAGTCCATGGGGGTAACCCTAACTGAGACTCTTGCCAGCGGCATATATGGAGACTGAAATGGCCACCTCATATAACCAGAAAGACAGTACCTTTAATCAATGGCACTGGTAAATCTTCTACATTGTAAAAGACAGACAGCATCATTTGAGTGAAGAAGCTTACACAACGGGAAAAAAAATATTTACCAGTATTACATCTGACAAAATATTAATTTCTAGAATATTAAAAGAAAAAGAAAAACCCTAAACTTCAAGAAAACCAATAAACAAATTGAGAAATGGGTGTAAAACTAAATAAAGAGTTCTCAAATTATAAAATAATAATTTTATAATTATTATTATATTATTAACAAATAACTGAGAATCTTTTAAATATTCAAAATCTTTAGCTACAAAGAAAATACAAATTTGTTAGGTGTGGGTGTGCACACTTTTAATCTTACTCAGGAGGCAGAGGTAGAAGGATCCCTGAGTTTGAGGTCAGCCTGGTGTAGAGAGCTACCAGGACAACCAGGACTACCCAGAAAAACTTTGTATTGAAACAACAACAACAACAACCACAGCAACAATAACAAGAACTATAATCCACAAATCCACAAATTGACTCTACTTTGAAATTTGACTCACTGAGAACAACTAGAACATACCACATGTGCGCGCGCGCATACACACACACACACACACACACACACACACACACACACACACATCAAACAACAAATGACAAACAAATGACAGCAGATATTTTTGTAGATGGAGGGATAAGGAAACCCTTATTCACTACTTTGAAGACTATAAACTTGAACAATCACTCTGGAAATCAACAATGTTTTCTCAGAAACCTATAAATAGATCTACTATATGATTGAGGTACATCACCATGAACTCATACCCAGAAGAATCTATATCCTTCTACAAAAACAATTCTCTCAGCCAGGAAAAGGAAACAGCCTAGATGTCTATCATTTGATAAATGGATGCGGTAGTTTAAATAAGAACAGAGATTCATGTATCTGCACAGTTTCTCCTCAACTGTTAGAGCTGTTTGAGAAGGATTACAAGGTGTAGCCTTGTTAAAGTTCGAATTTTGGGTTTCAAAAGTCTCCTGCTTTTCCCTATATACTTACACTGTGTTTCATACTTGTTAATTAAAATGTGAACTATCAGTTGTTCCTATCACAATATTTGATCTTTATAGACTTTAACTCTCTGGAACTCTTAAGTCTAATAAATATCTTATCTTTTCTTATTAAATATGTTGCCTTGGAAGTGGTGCTTTTTCACGGTAAAAGAAAAGTAACTAAGATGGTAGATATTCAAATACAGTACATTTACACAATAGAATGTCATCCAGCCTTTAAAAAATATATAGACACTTGTAAAATGAGTTTTAAGGAGTTACCCTACAAGAAGGGGCATTATAATATTCCAACCATACCATAAGATATACCATAAGCTAACAACAACAACAACAGCAACAACAACAACAACAACAACAACAAAACAGGTAGGAATGATTTATTTCCTTTTGAGTTGATGACCAATGAGTTTCCACAGAATCCTCCCACAAACAATACAAGCTGTTGCCAATATTCCTGGTTACCATCTAAAACATAATAGTAAGGCCAATTGTTAAAGATAAAACACACATAAGTCACACAACATGGAGAAATTAATTTGGTATCCACGTAGAAGCTTCATTTTTACCACGTAGCTTTCATAGTGTTGGAAGGTGCTAAATGGCGCAGTTGTTGCCTGGGAGAACAGTGTAATTCAGAAAGCCAGCATAGTTTGACAAAGTACCATCAAAGCTGAGCCACATGATGCAATCATTGACCCAATTCCCTTTACTTTCAGTTTGTTTCTGTGTGTTACACTCTTGTGGAGCTATTAGCATAGTGATTCAGCCATGTCTTCTGAGAAAACTGTTGCTGTATTCTCCTGAGAAAATCCTGAATGTACCAACCTCTTTGGCTCTCAAAAATGTTACTTTAGTTGACCCTACTTAGGAGTCTTCTCTGTGCCTTGGAGATTATTATCTGTCCCTAAACAAATTCATGAAACAAAATAATTAGAATAGTATGAACTCAGAGAAGGCTGGAAAAATTCAGCAGGATGGGAGAAATAACAGCAAATGAGAGCACAGAATTCCTTTTACAGTCTATTTCAAATTTCTTAGAATTATAACCTACAAGATAAAATGTCATATATATTAAGCCCCTAATAAGAACTCAGCAACAAAAGCTAGACTGATTATGATAATATAATTGCATGTGTAAGTGGTGCAAGAACAATATAAAAGAATGTAAAAAGAATAAGATTTATCATTCTTGTAGAGATTGGTTTACACCAGGTTGCTGTAATATTATTTAATTTAGGAACAAAGGATTCTTTTATTAAACAAATTCAAAATGTTATATTGAATAATGGTTACAATGTTTCTTTAGCCTAAGAAAGTTCCCAGGCCTAGCCTAATTTCCGAGTAATATGATAGACCATTAAAAGTTAATAATATACTGCTTAACAGGGTGATTAAGTTTCAAGATGAAGCTAAATATCTCTTTCCCAGCCACTGGCTGTCAGAAACTCATTGACCTGAACAACAAATGCAAGCACTATAGATTTTCTGAGAAGTGCATGGCTACAGCTGATGCTCTGGGAGGAGAGTGGAAAGGTTATATGGTTCAGATCAGTGGTGGGAATGACGACCAAGGTTTTTCCATGAAGCAATGGGTTTTGACTCATGGCAGAGTGGGCCTGCTGGTGAGTAAGGGGCATCCTTGTTGTAGACCAAAGAGAAATGGACAGAGGAAGTACAAATCTGTTTGTGGATGCTTGTGGAAGAGAAGCTGAGTGTTCTAAACTTGATTGTTATTAAAAATGGAGAGAAGAATATTCCTAAATTCACCGATATTACTGAAAACTATAATTCTCTAAAGAAAATGTCAGCCAATATATTCTTAGAAAACCCTTAAACAAAGAAGATAAGAATCCCAGGACCAAAGCACCCAAGATTCAATGTCTTGTTACTCCACATGTCCTGAAACACAAATGCCAGCATATTTCTCTGAACAACACAGTAAGAAAAACAAGGAGGCTGCAGAATACGCTAAACTTTTGGCCAAGAGAATGAAGAAAGCCAAAGAAAAGTGCCAGAAACAGATTGCCACGAGACATAGGCTGTTCTTGCTGAATCTAAGAGCTTCTACTTTTGACTCTGAGTCCAGTCAAAAATAAGTCTTTAAGAGTAACAAATAAATAATCTTGAAAAAAATCAGGGTGGTTCACCTTGTATGACTCGGATTTTTATCTATTTTCTAACCAGACATCTTGAAACTGCAAAAATGCTGCCAGCCTAAGAGCATGCTATTATATTAAGCTAACTTAAGCTGAAATGATTTATAGAACTTTAGGAATAGGGATATTGGGTTGATAATAATAAAATCTAAGCTATCTGTACTTAACCAGTAACCTTGAGCATACTTTCCTATTATGCCTATGACAAAATAATATGATCTATGTCTCTTGAAATCGTGAATGTTTTTGAAATCTGTATAAAGAAATCTTTTGATTGCTAGTCAGAGTTGCAAAGCATCCATCCCTGTCCTCTTGCTTCACCCAAACGTTCCCCTTGACTCATCCTTACATCCTCTCTGGAACTGTTCATTGCTGGGGCTGGCTCCTGACAGTTTAGTCACACTTTTGGAGAAAAAATGTGATGATTAATTTCACCCAGCAGTTAACTTACCAATGTAACTGAACTTTTGGCTACAGTTTGGATTTCTTGTTCTAGTACTCTTCTCTACCCCTATTCTACATTTCTAACCACCTATCACTCGATAGGAGAGAAAGAAGGCTTGAGGGGAAAGGGGAATCAATATTATTAGTTTACTTTCTCCTGATTAGGGACATCAAGTTCCTTGGGGGCAAGTTTGATCTTTGTAGGCAGGATATCCAACTTCACATTTCTTTGCACATGATCACTTGACACACCACAACAAACCACAGCAACAGCAACCAGCAACCAACATCACCACCGGCAGCAGCAGAAGGGGTGTCAGCAACTGTGCCACTCTAGTGGCTTTAGCGTTTACATACCCTTTCAAGAGTTCCTACAATTTTAAATGCCATACACTTGAAGAAACTATCTTGATCTGGCAAAATCAACCCCCTGAAATAGAAAATTATAGTTACCTGCTGTAGACAATCTAAAGCAGCCCAGTATTTTATACCTGGGATAAAAACAAAAACTCATTCCAATAACATTTCTTTATTTTTTAATTATTATTTTACTTATTTACACTTCAATGTCTTCTCTCCATGAACCCCAACCCTATCCCCAACCCCTTTGCCTCTAAGAGGATGCTCCCCACCACAGATTTTTTTCCTCACTCCTACAGCATCCCCCTTCCCTGGGGCATCAAGGCTTCAGAGGACCAAGCACCTCCCATTCCACTACTGCCAGATAAGTCCTCTGCTACCTAAGTACCTGGAGCCACGAAAAGGACCATGTATACTCTTTGGTTGGTCGGTTAATCTCTAGGAGCTCTGAGAGGTCTGGTTTGTTGATACTGTTGTTCTTACTATGGGGTTATAATGCCTTTTAGCTCCTTCAGTCCTTCCCCTAACTCTTCCACTGGGGTCCCAGGGCTCAGTCCAATGGTTGGCTGTGAATATTTGAATCTATATTAGTCACTTGCTGGCAGAGCCTCACAGAGAACAGGTAGTCCAGGCTGCTGTCTGCAAGCACATCTTGGCACCAGCAGTAGTGTCAGTGCTTTGGTGAACGCAGATGGGATGGATCCTAAGGTGGGGCAGTCTCTGGATGGCCTTTCCTTCGGGCTCTGCTCCATTATTTTGTCCCTGCATTTCCTGTAGACAGGAACAATTCTGGGTTTAAAAATTTGAGATGAGTGAATGGTCCCATCCTTCAACTGGAGGCCATGTGTATCTACTGGAGGTGGTCTCTCCAGAGTCTATCTTCCCTCTATTGGACATTTCATCTAATGCTATCCCTATCGGGTTTTGAGACCCTCTCCCATTTCTGGCATCTGTGACAGTCTCAATCCCCCACTGCTACATATTTTTATTCATACTGCTGGCTCTCTGGACTTCTCTTTGTCTTCTCCCACACCCGACCCTCCACTCCACTTTTTCCCTCCCCCTACCCTCACCCATCCAGTTCCCTCCCTCCCTCTGCCTCCAGTGATTATTTTCTTCTTTGTTCTAAGTGGGATTGAAGCATACACACTTTGGCCTTCTTTCTTGTAATGCTTCATATGGTCTATTAGTTGTATCACAGGTTTTCTGAACCTTTGGGCTAATATCCACTTATCAGTGAGTCCATACCTTGTATGTACTTTTGCATTTGTGTTACCTCACTCAGAATGATATTTTCTAGTTCCATTCATTTGTCTGTAAAATTCATGAATTCCTCATTTTTTATAGCTGAATAGTATTCCATTCTATAGATATAATACATTTTCTGTGTCCATTTTTCCATTGAGGGACTTCTGGGTTGTTTCCCATTTCTGGATATTTTAAATAAGACTGCTATGAACATAGTGGAGCACATGTCCTTGTGATATGGTAGAATATCTTTTGGGTTTATGTGCAGGAGTGGTATAGCTGAATTTATAGGTAGAACTATGAACAATTTTCTGAGGAACTTCCAGATTAATTTCCAAAGGGGTTGTACCAGTTTGCAATCCCATCAGCAATGGAAAAAGGTTCCTTTTCCCCCACATCCTTGCCAACATTTGTTGTCAACTGAGTTTTTTTATCTTAACCATTATGATTGGAATCTCAGGGTCATTTTGATTTGCATTTCCCTGATTATTAAGGATGTTGAGCATTTCTTTAAGTGCTCCTCAGCCATTTGAGATTTCTCTGTTGAGAATTTTCTGTTTAGCTCTGTACTCCATTTTTAATTAGGTAACTTGATTTTTGGAGTCTAATTTCTTGAGTTCTTTACATATTTTAGAAATGAGCCCTCTATCTGATTTAGGGTTGGTAAAGATCTTTTCCCAATCTGTACATTGCCATTTTTGTCTATTGACAATACCTTTTGCTTTACAGACACTTTTCAATTTCATGAGGTACCATTTCTCAACTGGTAATTTCAGAGCCTGAGCCATTGATATTTTGTTCAGAAAATTTTCCTTCGTTTCAATGTGTTCATGGCTATATTCCACTTTCTCTTCTATTAGATTCAGCATATCTGGTTTTGTGTGAATGTCCTTGATCCACTTGGACCTGTGCTTCATACAAAGAGGTAAATACGGATCAGTTTTCATGCTTTTACATGGATACTGCCAGTTGAACCAGAACCATTTGTTAAAGATGCTTTCTTTTTTTTATTGTATGATTTTGTCTTCTTTGTCAAAGACCAAGTGACCATAGGTGTATGAGTACATTTCTGGGTCTTGAATTCTATTCCATTGAACTACCTGTCTATCTCTGTACTAAAACCACGCAGTTTTTGTCACTATTGGTCTGAAATACAGCTTGATGTCAGGGATGATTTCTTCTTATTATTATTGGTTATTTTACTTATTTACATTTCAGTTGTTGTCCTCCTTCCTGTTTTCTTCTGTGCAACAATCCCATCCCATCTCCCATCCCCTTTGCCTCTATGAGGGTGCTCCTCTACCAACCCATACATTCCTGCCTTACTGCTCTAACATTCACTTACCCTGGGGTAATAATCCTACACAGGACCAAGGGAGAGCAGATATCTTCCCAAGTGTTATAGCTTTAGAGACAGAAACTCTCAGACAGCAGGATGATTCTTGTATACCTTTACCTCTCTCAAATAGGGCTCTTATTTATGGTTTTGGGGTGGGTTAGGGACTGGTAGTAGATAACCCTATTGGCTTGGTCTGAGAGCTCGGAGATACTTCATCTACATGTGAGAGAACCTGAGGTACTGTTCCTATGTGACTGATAGCCATAGACCTCTCTGTGGGAGAGGCTTTGGAGGGCTGAAGCTAAGTGAAAGGAACCAAGGGCCCAGGAGCAAAGCCAAACACCTACCATACCTACCAGGATGTGGGGTTCGAGGTCTGTGCTCAACCAGGCACCCAGCTGCATCTCACAGCCCACCACCCCACACATAGGTAGCTGGAGCTATGGGTCCCACCATGTGTACTCTTTGGTTGGTGGTTTAGTCCCTGGGAGGTCTGGGTGATCCAGCTAATGTTATTCTTCCTATGGGGTTGCAATCCCCTTCAGCAACTTCAGTCTTTTTCCTCACGCTTCCACTGGGGTCCCTGGACTCAGTCAGGTGCTGGCAGAGCCTCTCAGAGGACAGCTATACCAGGCTCCTGACAGCAAGCACTTCTTGGCATCAGCAATAGTGTTGGGGTTTGGCGACTGCAAGTGGGATGGATCTCTATGTGGGGCGGTCTCTGAATGGCCTTTCTTTCAGTCTCTGCTCCATTTTTGTCCCTGCATTTCCTTTAGATAGGAATAATTCTGAGTTAAAATTTTTGAGATAGGTGAGTGACCTCATTCCTCAACTGGAGACCATGCCTAGCTGCTGGAGATGGTCTCTACAGGTTCTATTTCTCCTTAGTTGGGTATTTCAGCTAATGTCATCCCACTTGGGTCCTGAAAAGCTCTTGCTTCTTTGGCATCTGGGACTTTATAGTGGCTACTCTCTGTTCCCCAAGGGATGGTTCTTTTAATTTTGAAAATGGTTTTCGTTAATCTGGACTTTTGTTATACCATATAAAGTTGAGAATTGCTCTTTCTATCTCTGTGAAGAATTGAGTTGGAATTTTGGTGGGGATTGCATTGAATCTGTGGATTGCTTTTGATAAGATGGCCATTTTTACTAAGTTGATTCTACTGACCCATGAGTATGGGTGATCTTTCTGTCTTCCGTTGTTTACTTCGATCTCTTTCTTCAGAGACGTGACGTTCTTGTAATACAGATCTGTCACTTGCTTGGTTCCAGTTACACCAAGATATTTTATATTATTTCTGACTATTGTGAAGGGCATTGTTTCCTTAATTTTGTTCTCAGCAAAATTAAAGACCAGTAATTGTTGGTTCCTGTTATGTTTGTTTTTAGAGGTGGTATTATGTCTCTGTGGTTCTCTTCTTTTGTGTTATGTTGTGAGATGAGTAATATCTTAATTTTTCTTGGGTGGAGTTTTCCTTCTTGTATTAGACTTTTTTTTCTAGTACTCTGTGTATGACTAGATTAATGGAAAGATATTGTTTAAATTTGGTTTTGTCATGGAGTATCTTGGTTTCTCCATCTATGGTGATCGAGAGTTTTGCTGGGTATAATAGGCTATGCTGGCATCTTTGTTCTTTTGTCGTCTATATGATATCTGTCCAAGATATTCTGGCTTTTAGCATTTTTGTTGATAAGTCTGGTGTTATGCTGATAGGTCTGACTTTATATGTTACTTGGCTGTTTTCTCTTACCACTTTTGATTTTCTTTGTTCTTTGTATTTAGTGTTTTGATTATTATGTGGTGGTAGGATTTTCTTTCTGGTTCAGTGTATTTAGTGTTCTCTAGGCTTCTTGTACATTTATGGCCATCTCTTTCTTTAGGTTAGAAAAGTTTTCTTCTATGATTTTGTTGAAGATGTTTTCTGTTCCTTTGAATTGGAATTCTTCACCCTCTTCTATACATATTATTCTTAGGTTTGGTCTTTTCATTGTGTCCTGAATTTCCAGGATGTTTTGGTTTAGGAGGTTTTTGCACTTTGTATTTTCTTTGAATGTTGTTTCTATATCTTCTATGACATCTTCTATGCCTGAGATTCCCTCTTTTATCTCTTGTATTCTGTTGGTGATGCTTGAATCTGTAACTCCTTATTTTTTCCTAGGTTTTCTATCTCCAGATTTATGATTTCTTTATTGTTTCTACTTCTATTTCTACATCCTGGATGGCTTGGTTCAATTCCTTCACCTCCTTACCTGGGTTCTCCTGTATTTCTTTAAGGGAGTTATATGTCCTTTATCATCTTCATGAGATAAGATTTTAGGTCATAATCTTGCTTTTCATATGTTAGTATATCCAGGGCTTGCTGTGGTGGTAGAACTAAGTACTGATGGTGCCAAGTGGCATTGGTTCCTGATGCTTATGCTCTTGCACTTGCCTCTGGTTATCTCTGTTGTTAACTAGTTTTGCTGTCTCTGACTGGAGCCTGTCCCTATTTGTGATGAAGCTCATGAAATAGAACTCTTACCTGACAGTATTAATGGCCCAAAAAGATACTGCTCAACAGGCCATAGGGCTGAGGGAAGAACTTTATTTTATTTTGCAAAATTGACACAGTATTAAAATGTATCCTAATGACTAATAGCTAATTAGCATATCTCTCATCTGTCATCAAAATAACTTCCCCTTAATGTAGATGGCAACATAGAGATCCTCAACTGCTCAACATAGTAGAATCCTCATGGATAAATGAAACAATTATTTCATAACTTGTCTCTATAAGACTCAAAAATCTTTGAGTCAGAAAAGCAGAAGGACTCTAAGACCCAGAGAAATGAATAACTTCAGTGAAACAGTGATTTCTCGACACATCTGATCACTTAAAAATTCATACCTATAAATTCATAAGTGATTAATATAACATAAATGAGACCTACATATGCTTAAGCAAGAAAAAACTTCTTACATGGAAGGGTATTGGGTGGGCATAAAAATCTTACCAGTAGATGAGGAAATATTGGCATTTCATAGTCACTGAGTCAGAAAGTCAGTTTTCTTTAATGTCTACTACATCGTAGAACATGTCCTGTCATGTGCAGTTTGGGGCATTACATGCTGGACTTTATAGGAATAAAAAAAGAAAGTGAAAAGTTGGACAGAGAGGAATGTGAGTGTGGATATGGAATGAGATAATAGATATTATAATCAAATTAATTTCTATACAATTCTAAAACAAAGATGTTACTTAGAAACAAAAATTTATAAAATACATAACAAAAATAAATTTAGGTTTTTAACATTTCTGAAATAAATGCATTTTATATAATCATTGCACAATGGATCACAAAATTAAAGATAGTAGTGAGCATACTTTACCTTTGCAGATTTTAACTTAAATGAATGATAAATCTCTCAAGCCTCAGTAGGGCACCATTACAAAGGTGAAGTTGGATTTCCTATAAAGATAATAAGGCTTCAAGCCATCACACAGCTTAGTTCTTTTCCATTTAATATTTTTGAAAAGTTCATCTATGAGTGATATACTTCCACTATTTCTATGTTCTCTCTCTCTCTCTCTCTCTCTCTCTCTCTCTCTCTCTCTCTCTCTCCCTGTCTAATACCTTCTGTGATCTCCTATTTCACAAATTCATGTCTTTTTAACTCTCTCTCTCTCTCTCTCTCTCTCTCTCTCTCTCTCTCTCTCTCTCACACACACACACACACACACACACACACACACACACACACACACCTGAATATATCCTGCTAAGTCCATTTAATTTCATTCACATGACATATGTTTAGGAGTGGCCACTTGGAATTGGCTAACTTATTAGCAGACTTATCCACTTACTATTATCCAGCTTACTATTAACTGTCCCCCTCTCTGCAGTCATTATCTACATAAGCTTCATTGTGAGGCCTTATTATGACAGGGCAAAAGTTCTTCCATCCTGTCTAAACTGTTGCCATCTTTGGTTTAACTTGAAACTGACCTCCCATTTTCTATCTCCACAGTGAAATGTCCCATGAGAAAACATCCAACCTGTCTCAAAAACTTGGGTTCAAAAGGCTTGTCATACTTCTTAAAACTGCCAATTTGGATGTAGTTTTTCTTTTGTTTACCTTTAAAAACTCCTTGTAAAATGCATTTGAAGATGCTCTGAGAGAAGAGTCTCTGTCACTGGTAGGCTTAATACAGTCTCTCAAATCAAACAGTGGCCCTATTGGGTGGTCTTTGAGTGTCTACCCTGCAATATAAAAATTTTCCATCATTTTAGCATGTCAATTGGTATTGTCATTGTTCTGGTCTCATTAGGTAGCCATATTGTTCTGATTTCAAGGTTTTCTATTATATGCAGAAGATCCTATTTTCCAACAAACATCACTAGCTCTTTGATTCTTACAATCTTTCTGTCTTCCCCACTGAGCCATAGGAGTTGAAGTTATGTTGTGAATTAGTCAGTTTTTTTAAGTGTTCTAACAGTCTCTTTATATCATTTCTTTCTTTTTCTGATAAAATTTGAATAACAATTTGTAATACTGGCATTTGGTTAGGACTCCAGTGGTCTCAAAATTTGACTTACACTTCTTTTACTGTGCTCATTTCAGATGATGAACAAGGGCTTTTGAATATTTTTTGTGTGATCTTGATTAGAGATTTTGAGTTGGAGTTGATTTCTGGGTTAAATAGAGATTTTTATGTAACTGCAGTTACTGCTGTTATCCTCAGCATTAGCACAATTTTTCCTGATTAACCATTTGGCATCCTGCCCACCATAGTTAGGATGAATCATTATATGAAGCATATTGTGTCATGTTTGGCATTAGAAAAGTATGGTGGTGGATATAAAAAAAGACTTAAAATGCAAAAATAGAAAAAGAAACTAGGTATGCAGAATATCAGTTTGGCTGATATCAGTTTTTTTTTTCCTATTTGAATAGAAGTCAAGCAGGCAAAATACATCTTTCTTTAGTTTTAGTTACTTAGAACTTAGTTTTTCTGGTCCGTCTCTGTGTTTGGATGTCAATCTGATGGTATTGTTGTAGCTTTGCACTTTGGGTGTTGGGCAGATCTAGTTGTTACAGCTTTATGGAAGGTAGAACTTGCCAGTGTTAATAAGCTCTACTCTGGGCATGTTCCAACCCACACTTATAAAATTCTAGGAGTTTTTCTGCAGAGAATAAGTAACTCGGGGCCATTCTCTGTAGTCATTCTCTAGTTGGAGCCTGGAGTTCTTCTTCAGTCTCTGTGCTCTGCAGTCTTCCTCCTCCTTTCTCTCTCTCTCTTTTTTTTTTTCATTCTCAGCACATTTTATTTTTAGCTCGTTGTCTCTCATATTCCCAGATCTCTACTACATCTTATCTGGTGAGCACTTCTACATGTCTTCTAGTATCAATTCTCCATAGTTTCTGTTCTTAGATTCTCTTTCTGACTCTTGAGTTGCTTTAGAGCTGATGATGCTGTGTGTATGATGATGCTGACAAACTGGGGAGGGCATACTACTATTTTATCTCTCTTCAAGTGGTAAAAGCCATAGCATGCAATGAAATATTGGGATAGTCCTATACTGGGGTCTCAACAGCAGCACTGGTCATTTCAGACTAAGGGCTACTGATGTAGTCAGCTGCATACATGCACTGCTCAGTGTTGACGACCAAAACCTTTGTGCTTGAACATTCAGTCTCCTCAGGAAGACTAGACCTTTGAATATCCTCCTTAATTTCTTTTAGAACAACTATACAGGCATTAGAACGCACTATTACAGAGTTTAGGAGGCTTGGGTGACTTGAAGAACATCTTCAGTACTCATGACAAAGTTGAAGTTTTCTTGGAGCCACTGTAAGGTGTCAGAATTTTGACTGAAAAACCTCTCCCAAAGTGGCACCAGTAGCTTCAGCAGCTGCTGCTATTTGCAGTGGTTCTTGAGATTGGAATGAAGACTCTTCTCACAGTATCTGTTTCTGGCACAATGTTTCCTCCCAGTGACACTTGGTAGATCAAAAACTCTCTGAACAACTGTGATGTTTCATCTTTATTGCCACCTTGACTGGATTCTAAGAAGAGACAGAAACGTGCTTCTGGGTCTGTCTAGGATAATCTTTCCAGAAAGGTTCATCTGAGGACATTGTGTAGACTTGGGTCCTGGCCTTAATTTTCAGGGAAACGTGAGATGATTACTGATATTCTCTGGAAATTGTCTGACTGTCAAGCAAATGACTTGCTGCATCTAAAAATATTTATTCACTTAAAAGAATTTTAAAAATTGAAGGATGCAATCTAACAAAAATTTTGCAGGTTTTTTTTTATTGAGGTTTATTCAATAATGTTTAACCACTATGCCAGTGTCCTTAGGAGGGGTTTTATTACATAATTTTGTATATGATTGGTGAAATTGTTAGCCAGAGATGCAATTGTCATGTATAACTTCGTAAAATGATTCTTATTCAGGTACATTCCAAATTGCAGAATATATATTTGTAAGTCATTTGCTTGTTCCTTTGCAGTGATAATTGCATAGACCAAAATTTCTCAGTTTATTTGTCTATTTTTATAATAAGACATAATACTAAAAATTATAATATAATTTTCAAAAAATATTTATTTTATAAGGGTTGAAAAATGTACCATTGATATGTTTTTTTTTTTATTAATTAAAGTTATATTCTTTTGGACTTTTTTTAATATTCATAACAATTTAAGCAGCTTTACGAATTTTTATTTTATAACTATCACTTTTATTTTTTCATGTCTTAGTTGTGGTTTGTACTGCTGTAATAAAATGCCAAGACCAAAAGCAAATTGGAAATGAAAGGGATTATTTCATCTTACAATTCCTAGGTTATACTCCATCCCTGAAAGAAGTCAGCATAGAAACTGAGGGTAGAAACCTAGAGACATGAGCTGATACTCAGGCTATGGATAAATGTTGCCTACCAGCTTGCTCCTGGTGACTTGCTAAGCTGATTTTCTTATGTATTTCAGCTCCACTTGCCCAGGGATGGTACATCCACAATGGAGTAGGCCTCCCCATATCAATCACTACTTAAAGAAAAGTACTACAAACTTGTCCTCAGGCAAGTCTTATTGAGTCACTTTCTCAGTTGAGAGACAGTTCCTCTTCTCAAATTATTCTACCTTGTATCTAGTAAGGATGTGTAACTATTTTATTTTATGTACACATACCTCATAAGAGTTTACCTAAAGTCAGTTCCTACTTTTATATGTTTGCAGAATCAAAAGCCTTGCTCCGCCTGATGAAAATTATTTGTCTTCACAACACCATTTAACATTTTAGGTTGTAGCCAAATTTAAGACAGATTATGGAACAGGGTTTGAATTATTTAATCAAAGAGAAAAAAATACACATTGAAGGGTCTGAAAAAACTTTTAAATTAAGAGAAATGTAAACAAAACTAACAGTGGCATTGATGCTTTAGGAAAGTTTTAGTAATGAAGAGAAGACTGACTTTTGAATGCAGTGAACCAGAGTTTGTGCACAGCCTGACTATATTAAAATATCACCAATAAGGACTATGTAATTTAACTTTGGATTTATTTTCTGAAAAGAAATAAATTACTATGAAATAAATCATCTAAGCATTTTATTTTGAAAATGATACTCATTAAAAATACAGTTGAGATATGGAGCAGTAGAGAGACTCAGCTGATAATGATGCTTGCTACAGAGAATGTAGACCTGGGTTTGATGCCCAAGAACCATAAGGCAGAAGGAAAAAGTCAACTCTCAAAAGTCATCCCCAACTTGGAATTCATCTTAAGGGAAGGCTCCTATGCTTGACACTATTACTGTTGCTAGGTGTGTGCTTACAGACAGGAGTCTAGAATGGCTGTCCTCTGAGAGGCCCAAGAAGCAGCTGCAGTAGTCAGATGCAGATACTGACACCCAACCAATGGACTGAAGTTGAGGACTCCTGTGGCTGAATTAGGGAAAGGCTGGAAGAAGCTGAGGAGGAGGGTAACCCCATAGGAAGACCAGCAATCTCAACTAATCTGAACCTTCAAGATCTCTCAGACACTGAACCACCAACCAGGCAGCATACACTAGCTCATCCAAGGCCCCCTACACATATACAGCAGTGGACTGCCTGCCTGGCCTCAATGAGAGAAGAGGCAGACACATCTAATCCTTTAGAGACTTGAGGCCCCAGGGAATAGTGTGGCCTGGTAGGGTGTGGGGGTGTGGAGACATCCTCTTGGAGATGGGGCAGGAGGAATGGAATGAGGAACTGTCAAAGGGTGGGGCAGGAGGGGGATAATGACTGAACTGTAAAAAAAAGATTAAAGATAAATATTTAAAATAAAATCATCCTCTGCCCTCCACAATCATGCTACTTATGTCCCTGTGTATACGAATGCTACGTGTACATGTATGATTTCACATATACTTGTGAATAAATAAGCAAATGCAACAAAAAAATTACACAAGTAGTTGAAGCATATCTGTTTCCTATATTGGCTTTTGTCAGGGCAGAAAAACTGTGTATTATTGACAATAAACTATTTCTTGATATGTTTAGTGTAGGTAGACATCTTGGGATAGAGAAATGTTGTTTTTGCAGCAATTTTCATGCATTTTCAAGCACCTGAAGCTTGAAAATAATTACCATGTTCCTTTAAGACCTCTTTGGGGGTAGTTTGTAGTTTAAGTATTAGGAAGCACAATGTGATATCACTTTGAAAGAGATGAAGAAACCACAAACTTTTCTGACTTTGATCTTTTTGTTTTCTCTAAACTCTGACTGGATTCTCCACTGCTTTAACACAGCAAGAGTGAGAGAAATTATAGCATTCAGTGTGCCCTCCCACAACCTTGAAAAGCCTAAAAGACCTTGTTTACCACAATAGACCTAGTAATAGAACCTAGGTGGAGTTATCTACCTTGACTGTAGGTACAAATTCCTTCAGAAATTTAGAATAGACTGCCCGCTGAGCTTGCCTTGTGACATGATTCAGCTGAAACAAAATATGGGTTTGGTGGGGCTTTCCCTTTATATACAAGAGCTGAATATTAAACTTTGAGTCTTAGTTAAAAAAACTTTGTCTTGGCTTCATGATTCTCTTGCCTTTCCATCTTTTTTTCATTTCCAGCCCTCCTTTGAGGTGAACCCAGCTAGTCTGTGGCCTCAGGCAGCTACAATTCAGCCTTTAGTAAGTTGTGATTATCAAACTGTCCTCTCAAAGCACAGAGATCATCATGGAAGAACAGGAGGAAAAGACTTTACGAGTCATAGATGGTAGATGACCAACAAGAATACAGATGCACACATGAACTTACAGAGGCTATGACAGCATTCACAGGGCCTGCACAGGTTACAAGATGCAGGCAGTCTCACCACAACCAAGGCTAGTTACAATTGATACCTTCTGGAAAAGAGAAAATTAATTTTCCCCAATAGAGTGACAATGAGAATATTTCCAACATTCCAGTGCAGGCCTCATATTCAGGAGAAATTGGACATTACACATGGGCATTATTATTATTATTATTATTTTATTATTATTATTATTATTATTATTATTTTATTCTTCATGTTTTCTTGAGTTTTGTTTATGGCATTGTTTTGTTTTTATTGTTTTGAATTCAATTTGTTATATTTTTATATTTTTGTCAGAGAGCAAGTATGAAAATGAAGAAAGTTCTGAAGTTGTGGAAGGTGTCGTGGTGGAAAAAAATATGATGAAAATATATTACATAAAATATATTTTAAGTAAAACAATTGAGCAGAGCAAATGAATAAGAAAGTGTAAGTATGGTTCCCATAGGTCACCCTCTATGGGTTACCACAGGATAGAAAACAGATATGAAGGAGAAAGTGTCACTAATGAGTGAGTGACCACAGTGAGCACTTAGTGTCAGAAAAGACAGAAATTTGAAGTAGAAACAATAAGCTGGTCACTTAGTGTCAGAGTACATATCCTACACTATATGGTACAAAATTTTTCTCTAAAGTTTTATACTATATAATTATATATTTATATACTATATGCTATATATTATACAATGTTATATATTTATATATTTATTAATTATATTAATTACATATTAAATTAACTATAAATATAACTGTAATATAGCATATAATATAATTATGTTATATATTTTACTCAGATTTCTCTTATTATTTCTGCAAAGATTTCTCCACCAACATCTTAAATCTCGTAATTATTTTCAAGAATTCAAAACCTTTCATTTCACTAATAACGTAATAGAAAGTATAAAAAAATTGGCTACCACTTATAATTGCTCATGTCCTGGAGATAATAAAAGTATATTATAGTATGTATTTATACACTTACTATCTAAATATAATGAATTAATTCCATTTATTCTATAAAATATAAAGTTTTGAAAGAAAAATTGAGTGCATTTCTTTGATTCTTCTTGAGTGAAAGTTTAATTACAATCCTCAAGTGAGCTCCAAATTCTCTCTGATGGAGTAATTTCTATGGACCTTTTAGTTCAATGTATTCAATTATTAATGAGTTGTTCATGATAAATGAGGTCTACTGTAACCCTCATATCTCTCTCTCTCAGCCCCCAACACAAACATACACACACACACACTCATACTCAACATGGACTAATTTCTTCATGAGAAATCACAGGAATAATATGGTTTAATATGACACAAAATAGCATAGGAAGTTTCTTTAATATTTATTATTGAATTGCTTCCTCATGGCAGTTATTTTCACATGGTTTTAGATGGATTTGTTTTTAGTATATTATCATCTCCAAAGTTACCAATATTGTGACTGACTTAGTTAACTAGTCTGAGAAATTTCTTTCCCTTGGTTTTTCTTTTTAAAAAATGCAAAAGTCCAATTTTAGCTGGATGCTTGATCTTCTCTCAAGCAGCTGCATAGGTAAATTTCTTCAGCTCTGTGCCACACTTGAATCTGGAGTCTCATGCTAGTGTATTGAACTTCTTAGCAATTTAGACATCTTTGAAATGCATGAGGCTCTGCCTATTTGTATAAATGTGTTTCTAATCTTGATCTCCCCCTTTTTCTCTTGGATTTTATTAATTATTTACTTTTATTGTTTTGGTGGTAGCTTGGACTTTGAATCAGGATTTCGCTCACTATCCAGAGTTGGACCCAGGTTGGCCTTGAGCTTAACGACGACTCTCCTATGTCAGCAACTGTTGGGCTGTAGGGTGCATGTGGGCGTGAGTCCTGTTGGGCTGAATTGTGGGTCCTGCGTGTCTAGCTCCCCAAGGAGTTGGGGCCACAGCTCAAGGGAGCAGAAGCACAGAAATTTGACTTTTTCCTCCGGGTGGACGCCAGGCTGTGAGAAGCCGTAGGGCTCCGCTCTGGGTTTGGGGAAAACACAGTCTGAGACGCCCGCAGGGGCAGGAGCTCTTGAGTTGGGGATTCCTATGTCAAGGGACCGGCTTGTCTCAGTCCTTGGGCTCTCAGGCACTGCTGAGAAGCCACGAAAGGGCTGAGATGTGTGTACGGGCTGGATTGACCCACAGCCGAAGGGGCAAGGGTGATGCTCTCTGGTGGCATCTCATGGGGAAGAGAAACTCTTGGTCACAACGACTTGGTTGGGTAATGGCTAGGTCACTTGAGTTGGCGGCTTCTGTGGCTGAATGTAGAAAGGTCATCAGCAGGAGATTAGATGGCAGTTAGGTAGTTGAAGAGCTTATTCGTGGTTCCCCAAGGTGGGGCACAAAGACAAGAGGCAGTCCATGGTCTTAAAATATGGTCTTAAGATCTTTATTGTCATGGTGGAAATTAGATAAAGTTGTACCCCTTACTCTCAGGGAGGGCCTGAGGTTAAATACCTTTTGCATGGAGGAGGGTCTGGGAAGGAATGCTTAATTGGCTACATCCTCTGTCTTTTAGGTTTCTCATGAATATGGAGATGTCTTGAGGCTCTGTGGCCTGTAGTCACACCATCTACCAGTAGAGAGGCTAGTAGGGGTGTTGTCCTATGTGCCTGAAAGGTGTGGATTGATGTTTTTGACTCAAAGTTTATCCTAGTAAGATTTACTATTAATTACTGTTCTGAAGCACCATGACCAAAGCAATTTAGCTTACAATTCAGTACTACGGTGCATCATCAGAGTACATTAGGACAGCAACTTAAACGTGGGCAGGAACCTGGACGTAGGAGTTAATAAAGAGGTCATGGAGCTTACTTACTTGCTCTCTGCGGATTGCTCAGCCTGCTTTTTTATAGCACCAGGAACCAGCAGCCCAGGGATGACACTAACTACAATGGGCTGAGTCATCCCATATCAATAGTAAATAAGAAAATGCCCTACAGACAAGCTTCCAGCCACATTTTATGGAAGCATTTTTTTTTAATCGAGGTTGCCTTTTCCTAGATGACTTTAGCTTCTAACTTCTAGATAGTTAACATAAAATTATCTATCACAGCAGGTTGTGGTGGCACACCCTTTAATCCCAGCACTCAGGAAGCAGAGGAAGGCTGGTTTCTGTGTGGTACAGGCTAGCTTGGCCTACAAAGTGAATTCCAGAGAAGCCAAACTTGTTAACCAGAAAAACCCTGTCTCAAACAAACAAAAACAAACAAAACTATCCAGTAAAAATTATTGTTTGTGAAAAATTAGAGGTGATGAATTCATAGCATGACAAAACATGTAAGCTTGGACCACACAGAGTCAGGCAGAGGGTTGTGGTGCTTAGACCAAGGTACTGTTAGTTCTGAGCTTTCCTTCGGCTTCCTGGTAAAGTAGTCATGCATAAGAAAAAGTCATGCAGAGAAGACTAATAGATCCTGGTGTGGGATCACTGTGTAAAGATAGAGAATGCAAGGAGAGAGAAAATGAGCCAGTCAAAGGGATGTTTCCATGTTGTTCATCCCGTTGTATGATGCTGAAGATAGGACTTCAGCATCACAGCAATTGTCATTTAGTGCCTGTCCTGTGCTGCATTTCTTGGAATACATGGTGACATTTTAAAATCATTTTTTTTGGACGTAAAGCAATGTTTCTCAACCTTCCCAATGCTGTGATTTTTTAATACAGTTACTCATGTTGCGATGACCTGCCCACACCTATAAATTTTATTTTTGTTACTAATTCATAGCTGCAGTTCTGATAATGTTATGAATCATAATGTAAATATTTTTGGAGCTAAAGTATTGCTAAAGAGGTTGTGACCCACAAGCTGAGAGTCACTGATCAACAGTGTGTTCTGTTACAAATTTCAAGTACCGGTTTCTCATTGTTGACTGATGGTGGTTTTTTTGTTGTTGTTGTTTTTGTTTTGTTTTCTTTTCTTTTGTTTTGTTTGTATTTTATAAAAAGGCAGAGTAAATCTTATGTTTTAAAAATAGTTCTGAACTAACTTTTGATCTCATTTTCTGCTAGTGGGGGTGGTTGGATAGATGGTGTCATTGTGTTTAAATTCTTCTAAGTTTGATATTTTTAGTACATACTTTTTCTTCTAACTGGAATACTAACCTACATAGAGAGTAAAATATTTGTATACAAAAGAAATACCACTTCTGAAAGTAGTGTATATTTAGAAAGCATACACTATTGTTCTCTACATAGACAAGTAGGTAGATAATCTGAGATCCAGTTTTCATAGACATATTTGCACAGTAACAGCTGAAAGATATACCAGCATACACACTAATGCTATTCTAAAACCAAATTAGCTTTGTTTAGCACATTTCTCTTGTCTTTAAACTTGTAACACCAACACTACATCATCTTACTCAATTCAGAAACACTACCAATGTTTACAATAGAGTTTCAGAAAGAACCTGAAATTTAACAGTTAAGAGAGGTCACCTAAAATTACAAACGAAGGCTGTAATACAGGCAGTTTTATTCAAGTATCTATACTTTGCACCCTGTTCTGGATTGCCTCTCAGAAAGAAAAGGAGGTAGAGCAAACCTTTCAGATGACAATCAAATGCAATCATGAAGCACATAAAGAATTTTTAGATAATGATGACTGAAAGTTGCTTCTAAGAAATTAAGCCTGATTGAAATATTAATTTCCCTTTTCTGCATACTAGTTTCAGTGGCTTGGAAACTGCCTTTGTACTTTTTAAAATTCATACTTATCATTTTACTAAATATCTTTTCTTCTGTAAAATTATGTCTGTTTTTTGGTTTGTTTTGAGAGTTTTGGGAATAGCTGATTCCACCTTTAAAATACTCAGGAGGCTTGAGTGGCACCTTAAATATAACCATCTGGTAAATGATTTTCTGGAATCCATTTATAGAATCAATTTAGAGCTGAGTACACTATAATTTTGAAGTGTTTTCATTCCTGGAAAATGATAATTTTATTTTCGATATTTATGCATGAAATGCTTTATGATTGTGTGGTTCCATTAGTAAATGTGCTCCTTCCATCTCACTAACATTTATCAAAAGCAAATATGTCTATCATCCTGGTGTTTCTTTTATTCAGTAATTATGATGATTGGTATTGATTTTATTAATGCATCAGCATTCTAACTTAATGTTCAGAAAATCACATTTAAAACTTAAGTGGTTAAAATAGAGAAATACTTATAAGTGGTACACTTGTTAGAGAATTGTACAATTACTGAGATAGGTTTCAGCTTAGGATAATGCTTCAAACCTTTGCAAATAACTAGGACAGGAAATTAATTCAGTGTAAGGCAGACATTTCACTTTATTATGTTCCAATCTTATTCTTTACAAATTTCAGATTGATGTGTTCAGAGCCAATCATTGATCCTATGCTGATTACTGGATCCAAGCACTGTACCTATTACAATAACGCTTCTTGGCTGCTTGATAAATTTTCTTCTGTTCTATATTAAAGATTAGGATCTCAATCCTGTCCACAGTCTTTTGTTTTATTACAGTATTTTAGAACAACAAAATTGTTAATGGCCTGATGAATCTTATCTCCCTACAAAGTATTACTGCATTTTAACACATAATTCTTAAGAATGAGAGTAATCTTCAAGAGCAAATGTATAAATGTCTTATATTATCTAGCATTAAAAATGATAGTAACAGACATTTCTATTCTATATTTACTAGACAGATGGCCATAGATGAATCTTCCTGAATGGGGTTGTCATATTATAAGAGCTTTGATGTTGTAAAGAAGGTGGAGATGTCATGTTGGTGACTCATATATACACTGAGCACAAAATTATAGAGATCTAAAAGTAGTCTCATAATGATACAACATATTTCAATGACACTGGTAAGCTATGAACATGAATGCAAACATCATATTAGATAGTTTAACCAATTTCTGACCAATACTAATGATTTTTTCTTTTGCTTTCAACTTCCATATACCATTGCCAAGACACTCATTAGGTGGACATACTGTTCTTAATTTGTAAATACGTAAGTACTCTTTATAGATTACTGCTTCAATTTTACAGTTCAGACAGGCTACAAGTATTCAGAGAACTTAAGTAATAGCTAACATAAACCATGTTGAATTTTTACATAAAATTTGGTAGTTATTATGTCTGTTAACCAAAATAAAAAATGATGGCCATGTGAAGACCCTGGTATGTTGATTATCATGGTTGTCATAATTATTAGTCTTTTTACTAAAACTGCACATTAAATATTATAAGGCTTTTAGTAACTCAATTTAGTAATACATTGGCATTTGCTATCAGAGAGTAAGATAAAGGCCAGTCTTCACCCTCAAGTATGTGATGGCACATTGAATTGGAGCAGATCCAATGGGATAGAGGCCAGTGGGCATGGTACACTATTAAATAGATTATACTTTTCTGTAAAATGCTGATGGCAGTGCATGATAAGTGATGAAAAGAAGTTGGTGAGCAGCAGAGAGAGAGCTGTAGAGGATGCTGAACTCAGAATTGCATTTTCAGTAAGCTGGTATCAAAAGGAGACATGATTAAATGAACAGCTTTTGCAGTTTTGCAACCTGATTAACTCATCATACTCTACTTATATTGAGAGAAAAGGAAGCTATGCATTTCTTCCAAAACATAAAACCCCAGAGCACTTCTCCAAAATAAGCTGACTTTTCTTCCATGATTAAATCATTGCAATTGGAGGAGCCCATACTGGTGGACTCTGACTCATCTGTAGGAAGGTTTTGTTCTAATAATTTGTTCTAATAATTTTACCTAGTTAGGATCATTTCTAGCAGTTAGGGGAGGTAACATGCTTAGAAAGCTAAAAATTTTAATGATAAGTGCACAGAAAAATCCATTTTTGTCACTGTTAAAATTTTTTATTTCAGTAAGATGTCTAAAAATAAAATAGCACTAATTTTGTAATCATAAAAAAAATCATGCAACTATTCAAGAATGGAGTTCATGCGTGTGTGTGTGTGTGTGTGTGTGTGTGTGTGTGTGTGTGATGCATTATAGTGTTATTCCACTATGATTGCAGCACAAGAGAGGACACAGTAAAGACATAAATAAATTGGTTTAAGTTTATACAGAAAAATACTTTTTGTTATAAAAAGGACAGGAGTTTAGTTTTAGTTTATTTCTTTGGCTGATGACTTTTTTGTACAATGAATATTTTTAAATATAGGTGCACAAGAAAGCATCACTAAACATATGACACAGTTTGAAGAAGAGACATCTCCAGATCTCTTTCCTCTGAAAAAAAAATGTGTTTAGCCTCATACTTGGTAACAGTAGAAGAAATATATATGTATAGCTAATCTACATCTATATCTGTATTTGTCTGTCCCTCTCTCATATTCATATATATTTACACCCAATCAATGGACTAAAGTCAAGGACCCCTGTGGTTGAATTAGTGAAAGGCTGGAAGAAGTTGAAGAGGAGAGCAACCCCATAGGAAGACCAGCAGTCTCAACTAACCAGGACCACTGGGATCTCTGAGACTCTGAGCCACGAGCCAGGCAGTGTACACTAGCACATTTGAGGCTCCCTACACATATACAGCAGAGGACTGTGTGGTCTGGCCTCAGTGAGTGCCTAACCCTGGAGAGACTTGAGATCCCAGGGAGTGAGGAGGCCTGGCAGGGAGTGAGGTGTGGTGGGGAGACATCCTCTTGGAGGCATGTGTGAGAAGAAATCAGATGAGGAAATGTGGGATGGCAGACTGGGAGGTGGGTAATGACTGGGCTGTAAAAATAGTGATTGCATAAATTAAGAAAATCATTAAAAATCAGAAGCTTTTAAATATGACTCATGCATCTCCAAGCTATGTATAACAACATTGACAAAACATATAATACTAATGACACATTTAAATTGTGGTGCCACAGATGCAAAGGTGAGAAGCAGCTAATGTAAACAACTATTTTTAAAAATCATTCTCCAATACTGGCTTTCCAGTCATGACAGACTGAAATTAAATAAACGTACTAGAATTGATAGAAAACATACCAGAGTATTCATGGACATTAAAGAGCTTATTCCACTAATGTAACTAGTAATAGAAATCCAAAATTCAACTCTCTTCAGCAACTAGACCGTGTTTTGTCAGTTAACAGAGATTGTAAATATCAAGTGACCTCTGGTTGTGATATAAATGTGTGCTGCTTTTCTCTTTCACTTTTATCATAGCTTTAAATTGATTTCATTTCTGCACAAACAAGATGATTGCTTACAGTAGCTCAATACTCTAATAAAAACCTGACAATCAAAGGAAGAAAATTTCTCACATGGTATTAGATTGGAAATGCCTCAGATATTAAATTTTAAACTTATCAGATAGATTTATCCAAGGTAAATCATAAGCTTGGCCAAATTTGAATGCATCATCATTGTAGTGGCATGGAATCAGCATCCTGGTTTTTACATGGGATCTTTTGCCATTGGGATTTTCATGATTGATCAAGATAAGTCAATTTCTCCTTAGTGTTACCAAGAGACTGGTGTTTTGTGAATCATAGAACTTGAAGGGACGAAGAAGAATGCAGGTACTGCTTTACATTTAGAAATTTCTTACTTCCTATTCCCTTTACTCAGCTTCTCCCCATGCCCTTCTATATTGTATCATGCTATGTGGCTCTGGGTGGTTTCACATTCTCAATCCTTTTACCTCAGCTTTCAAAATGGTGAAATTACAGGCATATACAGTCAGACACTTTCACATCCAGACATTTATATTACATTTTTGAAATACTATTTTAAACTTGTTTTCGATCTCCGTACAATGAAATATAAACTATATTTATAAACCTAGGTTAGACATTTATTTACTTCATATATATCTAGGTTGTAATTAATAAATGAGTTGAATAAAGTAATAAAGGGAAATAGGCAAATGGGAGTACGAGTCCTGCTCTTGCTTTTAAAATGTGGAGATGTGAATTTAGGAACCTTCAAAGGCTTAGAAATTTAAGAGACTTAGTAAATTTGAAGTCAATGTTGAGCTTCATCTCCATTTCCTGGGTTGTAGTAACATCTACTTAAACCAGGACATCGAGGAAGAGTGATATCATAGGTCATTCTTATATACATCTGTCCATCAGTCTAAAAGCTAACTATTTCTTGGAGACAACATATAGACTACATGTGTGTTTGTTGATTTTTCAACACAAGTACGTACTAGGTATTTTTTAATTAAAGGATGTCTAAAGACTGTGGATCTGATAAAGGCAGGCCTATCAATAGAGAGTGTGGTATATGGGTTAGAGTCTTGCTGTAGTCATGATCCTTTTTTCTTATTATTTTACATCCTACTCATTGTCCACTTTTGGTCACCTCCTCCTCCAATACTTCACCCTTCCCCTTCCCCTTTTCCTCTGAGAGGGGCATTCCTTTGGTATTTCCCTCACCCTGTAACATTAACTCTCTGTGAGGCTAGGTGCTTAACTTTCTTACTGAGGCCGGACAAGACAGTCCAGTTAATAGAGCACATCCCATATAAAGGCAACAGCTTTTGGGATAGCCCCCATTATAGTTCGGAATCCACGTGAAGGCCAAGCTGCATATATGCTACATATGAGGCAGGAGGCCTAGGTCCAGCCTTGTGTGTTCTTTTGTTCGTGGTTCAGACTCTGAGAGCCTCAAGGGTCCAGGTTAGTTGACTCTGTTGCTCTTCCTATGCAGTTCTTATCCTCTTCAGGTCCTTCAATCCTTTTCCTTACTCTTCCATAAGAGTTCCCAAGCTTTACTCATTGTTTGGCTGAAGGTGTCTGTATCTGTTTGAGTCAGCTTCTGGGTGGAACCTCTCAGAGGACATTATGCTCCAGTTTGCTAGCATAATATGAGTAACATTTTTAGTGTTAGGAATTGGTGCTTGCCCATGGGATTTGGTCAGCGATTGGTTGGCCATTCCCTCAGTCTCTGCTCTTTTCCCTGTCTCTGCATTACTTGTAGACAGGATAAATTTTAGGTTAAAATTTTTGTGGGTGCCTTGGTGTCTCTATCACTCCACTGGGGTTCCTGACTGGTTATAGGAAGTGACCTGTTCAGGTTCCATATCCTCAATGTACTGAGTCACAACTAAGGTCACCTTCATTGATTCTTGAACAAGTAAATCCCTTTTCCCAGGTGTTTGTCTCATTCTGGAGCTGCCCCCACTTCCTGTTCATTGCAAATTTTCATGGGCGTCTATCCATCTCTCCTGTCCTTTCTCACACCTGGTACTGAAACTTCCATTTCTTTCCCCATCTTTCTCCCTTCCAGTACCCTTCATCCATCTTCCTCTTATGACTATTTTATTCCCCTTTGTAAATTAGATTCAAGCTTTCTAGCTTGGGCCTTCTGTCTTGTTTAGCTTTAGGTCTATGGAGTGTAAATTGGCAACTGCATTATATGGCTAATATACACTTATATGTGAGTACAGACCATTCATATTCTTTTGGAACAGAGTTACCTCACTCAGGATGATATTCTCAAGTTCCATCTATTTGTCTGCAAAATTCTTGATGTTCTGGTTTTTAATAGCTAAATGGTATTTGATTTTGTAGATGTGACACTTCATTATTGATCTTTGGTTGAACATTCAAGTTGTTTCTAGTTTCTGGCTGTTGTGAATAAAGCTGCTATGTACACAGTTGAGCAAATGCTTTTCTGAGACGTTTGCGTATTTTTGGATATATGCCCAGTAGTGGTAAAGCTGGGTCCTGAGGTAAAACTATTGCTAGTTTTGTGAGAAAATGCCAAATTGATTTCCCAAATGGTTTTACAAGTTTGCACTCCCAATAACAATGGAGGAGTGTTCCCCTTTCTCTACATCCTTGCCAGTATGTGCTATATTTCAAGTTTTGATTTTATCCATTCTGATGAGTGTAAGGTGGAACCACAGAGTTATTTTGATTGGCATTTTGCTGATGACTAAGAAAGGACTTTGAACATTACTTTAAATGCTTTTTAGCCATTCAAGATTTCTTACTTAAGTATTCTCTGCTTAGTTCTGTACCCCATTTTTAATTGAATATTTGGGTTGTTGGTGTCTAACTTCTTGAATTACTTGTAAATTTTGGATATTATTCCTCTGTCAGATGTAGGGCTAGTGAAAAACTTTTTCAAATCAATGGGCTGTAGATTTTTTCCATTGACAGTGTCCTTTGCATTACAAAAGCTTTGCAGTTTTGTGAGGTCCAATTTATCAATTGTTGATCTTAGTGCCTGAGTCATTAGTGTTCTGTTCAGGAAGTTGTCTCCTCTACCAATGTATTCAACTTTTTCCACTTTTTCTTCTATGATATTTAGTGTATCTAGTTTATTTTGAGGTCACAAATCCACTTGAACTGGAGTTTTGTGCAGAGTGATATGGATCTATTTTTATTCTTTTACATGTAGACATCCAGTTAGACCACCACCATTTGTTGATGATGCTTTCACTTTTCCATTGTATGGTTTTGGCTTCTTCATCAAAAATCAAGTGTCCATACGTGTGCAGATTTATTTCTGGGATGTTGATTCAATTCCATTGATCAACCTGTCTGTTTCTGTACCGATACCAGACAGCTTTTTATCACTATTGCTCTGTAGTACTACTTCATGTCAGAAATGGTGATTCTTCTAGAAGTTCTTTTATTGCTCAGGACTGTTTTGGCTATCTTGGGTTTTTTTTCTTCTCCATATGAAGTTGAGAATTGCTTTGTAAAGATCTATAAAACATTGTTCTGTAATTCTGATGGGAATTACACTGAATCTGTAGATTTTGGTAAGATAGCTATTTTTGCTATGTTAATCCTGCATATCCATGAGCATGGGAGATCTTTCCATCTTCTGATATCTTCATCAGTTTCTTCAGAGACTTGAAGTTCTTGTCATACTGATCTTTCATTTGCTTGGTTAAAGCTACCCCAAGATCTTTTATATTATTTGTGGTTATTGTAAAGGATGTTATTTTCCTAATTTCTTTCTTGACCCATTTTTTCATTTAAATAAAGGAGGGATACTTGTTTCTTTGAGTTAATTTTGTATCTGGTCACTTTGCTGAAGGTGTTTATCATCTGAGTAATTCTCTTGCAGAATTATTGGGATTGCTTATATATGCTATCATACCAACCAAGATTAGTGACACTTTGACTTCTTCCTTTCCAGTTTGTATCCCCTTGGTGATCATGCTACTTGATCTATGTAGCAAGCCTGTCTTTGATTGGGGAAAGCTTCCTGAAGATCTATATATGTAGCTAGATCACCTAGCCTTAGTGACTGTTCCAGTCAGGACTTAAGCCCTGCACTTTACCATCACACAGAACCTGGACATCAAATAATTCAGCTAGAATATTAACAAGCCAAATATTTTACAATTGATATGAACTTTGTATATTGGTAGAGATGTCTGATTATATTTTGCTACAACATACTATGTATAAATGCTTCAACTCTTATTTAAGGTATTGTACTAACAGAACTCATTTAAAGAAGCATGTGAAATTCTAGTTATTTTAAAAGCTGCTATCACAAACACTTTAGGATAATTAAGAAATGCAAGTTAATAGTTAATCAATCAAACTGATATTCATGTTAGATATTAGTTTAGTTAATTATTGAAATATTGTTCCTATGTTGAACAGATAGTAAATAGTGAGAAACAATCAATATTTGCTAATATAGATAAACTTTGGATTGATATGTGATCTTTTAAAACCTCAGATATCTACAGAATTTGGCATTTATTGATGTTTTATTAATGTAAAGCTTTTCATGACAGTGAGATACAACTGCTCCTGGTAGCACCCCCAAACCACTTCAAAGATGATGAGCATAAAAGAACCTCCAGAGGGAGATTGCTTCTATGTGTCAAGATAGCCACTGGGCAAAAAACTTTCCTTGCTTCAACTGAAGACAAAATGGTATACAAACTAGATAAACTAGCTGCAGGGTAGTTGACTGCTGAACTGTATCAAGACAAGGTAAATAGTTGTTAATAATTCCTCCATCATAGAAGTTTTTTCAAATATTCTGGGCCAGAGTGCCAAAGATGATGCTCCAACATTGCACAGGAACCTTGGATAAGTGTCCAGGTAGCCAACAACTTCTATTATCTCTACTGTTTTGGAAGCTGCTTGCTTTGCACTTCCTATTTATTTTCTGATGTAATATTTGTTCCTTCTCAGTTTTCTGATGGGGTTGAAGACTAGATAGTTATTGTCTCACAATTAAGCTTAAATTGTTTAGTATTTAAGATAATAATTTGAGGTCTAAGAAGAGATCCTTAGGTTGATAAATTCAAGTTATGATACAAAATGATTTAGGTATAGAACTTTGAACTCTCCAAAATAAAATAAATAGTAGAGTTCTTTCTCCAAGTTTGCCAAATACATGTGTACCAGAGATTGTGATGGCAATTATGCAATTCTTCTGGATTGTTTTCGTAATCATCTTATTATGCATAGTTTATTGATATTAGATAAAGAGCCTTTTATGACTAAAAGAATGAGATATAGGGATAATCTTTGGAAGCATCACATGTCAATAAAAATCTGATGGCCAATAAGTTGAGGTAGGATTAGAAGGCAAAGAAGAGAGGGAGAGAGAGAGAGAGAAAGAGAGAGAGAGAGAGAGAGAGAGAGAGAGAGAGAGAGAGAGAGTTAAATGTGGCAGGTTTCCTACCTAGACTCAGAGGAAGTTAGATATATAAAACTGAAGAGAAGTTTACTAGCTATGTGACAGACATAGAATAGTATAAACAGGTTAATACAAGTTGTGAGCTAGTGGGAATAGACCTAGCTTATGGCCTAGGCATTTAGTTAATAAATGATAAGCCTCCGAGAAACTGGGAACTGGGGAACAGGCAGAAAAGCCTGTGTTTATAGGGCAGAAGGGCAGATGTGTTGTGTGATTGCATTGAGCCTAAAGGTTGAAAATGACTTAGTTGAAATGAATTCAGGTAGACAAAGGGAACTGAGCTGGTATACTGGATGTGGATGCTGGTGCAAACAAGGAGTGTGGAGGTAGATATGGCTATGTGAAAAGAAAGTATATGGTATATGGAAGGCTGTATGTTGAAGTGGAAGCAAGATGGATTCTCACAGATAACTAGAGATTGGTTGCAGTCCAGGCAAGTATTATCAGAATAATATGAGGAACTGGTTGTGGGTCCCAGGAAAGATCCTGAGGTTGAGGTGGGTACATGGACTGAAAGATCAGCTAGATTCAAAGAATGAAACCATGGAAAAGAATATGAATGATCTGACTTTTTGGAGAGATTGCATATGGTGTGGAAGGGGCTTGTAGATCAGGGGGAAGATATATCTCTATCTTTTTATATATAGATATTTATCATCTATGATCTATCATCTATCTATCATCTGTCATATTTCTATCTATGATCTATTTATCTCACTATCTAAGATCTTTTATTTACATATCCATCTATCCTGCTGAATATATTTAGTGTTACTTGTATATATAGCATTTCACAGGCAAGGACTGAATGTTTGATAACCAATTAAGTTGCTGATCCCTGGAAAAGAGTGATTATTTTCACAACAGTCACTAGTTCCCTGTAGTTCTCTGTCTAAACGTGGATCCCTCTCAAATTTCCATCTTTCATGGTAGTGTGTCTAATTTTGTTGTTATTCTTCAAGTCTTCATTAGTCAGACATGTTGGTGAGGTATTGTAGCTGAAGCTTCTTTGTTATTTCTAGGAGATGCATTCTCTTTTTGCTTTTCTGATTCTTAGAATATTTTTAACTCTTATATGATGCTCTCTGAATCAGGCATTAGATTTGTGTTGAGGATAGAATAGATGGATCTCAGCACCTAAAATCAATGGATCTAGATCTGTCCATTTATAGAATTAATGGTTTTCTGCAATGGCATCCATCTTTTATAACAAGAAACCTCTTTGATGATGGGTTAGAGCTAAACTTATGGTGGGAATGAAGATAATATAGTTAGCAATTGTGCTGGTTTATTAAAATTGTGGCAGTGGGCTCTCCTCTAAAGTTCATGATATGACTAGTCCCAACTACTTGGTTAGGTTTACAGAAAAAGAAATGTTTTGACTGTTATTTAGTTGGCCTGAAGTTCAACTGTATCATTGATTATTAGCATGATCTGAGTGTCACTGTTTTGGTTTCCCCTTTGCAAACTCCCAATTTCATCTCCCCTCCCCTCTGCTTCTATGAGTGTGCTCCCCTTCACCCACCCACTCACACCTCACTACACTAGCACTCCCCTACACTGGGGCATCAAGATTTCACAGGACCAATGGAGGACTGTGAAAAGACAGCATGGTTTCTGCTCGAGCACTGGCTAGAAATCACTGGAGACTCCAGGTGATCCTGAGGGACAGCATACATTTCACCATGCTCCTAGATTCTAGTTCCCTGACAGGAGGCCGAAGACTTGGGGTCCTTCAGTCACATAGGACAACATCCACTAGCCCCTTCACAGGAAGAGGACGTGACTACAGGTCACAGAGCCTCAAGACAGATCTCCAAATTAATGAGGTACCTAAAGGCCAGGGAGGCATAGCCAATTAAACATTCCTTTCTAGACCCTCCTCCTTGCAAGAAGTGTTTAAACTCAGGCCCACCCTGAAAAATACCAGGGTATAGTTTTCATTTATTTTCTTCCATGAAAATAAATATCTTAAGGTAATTCTCTTCTTTGGGATCTGCCATGCGGAACAATAGAGAAGGTTTTCAACTACCAAGCAGCCACCTAATCTGCTGATGACCGCTCTACGTTCTCAGTCACGGAAACCACCAACCCAAGCAAGCAAGCTGAGCCATTTATGACCCAGCCAATGGAATCGCTGTGACCAAGAACTCTCCTCCCGGGGACACAGTCAGAGCTTCTCCCCCTCACTCCTTCTGCTGCAGGCAAATCTAGCCAAGAGCTCTGGACCTCAAACTGCTCCCTCACCCCAGAGTGAAGTCGCACAGCTTCACATAGCCTGATGTCTGCCCACCCAGCACCAGAATGGAGTGAACACAGTCAAATTTCCACGCCTCTGTTCCCACAAGAGGCCCTAGCCATGCAGCGAGACTGAGGTGGAACCCACACATCAACCCAACAGGTCCCATGCACACACTACAACCCAACAGACCAAGGGGCTCCCCTCCCATTGATGCCAGCAAAGGCAATCCTCTGCTATATATGCAGCAGGAGCCACGAGTCTCTCCATGTGTATCTTTGGTTGGTGATTTAGTCCTTGGGAGCTCTGGTGGGTGTCTGGTTGATATTGTTATTCTTTCTATGGGGTTGAAAAGGTTTACCTGGGAAGAGGGATAACGTTTAAAATGTAAATAAAAAATAACCAATAATACAAAAAAAGAGATGCCTTAGTGGTCATTGCTGCTATTCATAGCATGGTTGTGTAGAATTACTGAATGCCTCCTTACTTTGTCAGCATGCACAAATAATTTGAAAGATAGACCTTAAGTAGGAGACTGTAAAGTCACACCCAGCTTAAATCTCTTGAGCTTAAATTTGTCTGAACATAAATTTAGAATCCTAAGACCTAGCAACATATCAAGGTTATGGCTTTTCTGTCTTTACAATTATAAAATGAAAATGAAAATGAAAGGTTTTTATTACTAGAAACTAGTTCATGTTTTAATAAAGAAGGTATTTTGTATATTTTCAGGATATATCTTCTAATATTTCCCCTAACCATCATTTATAGTACTCTTTTAAGAGAAGTACCTAAAAAAAAGTATGGTTTACAGATGTGAGAGTTATTATTTAATCTCTTACAAATTCTGTATCCTGGGAGACTCTTAGCATTATTCAAATATGTATAAGATTAAAGTACTTATGCTTGTAATACGACAGTTGATGAATTTTATGCAAAATATAAATTCAGAAAATTTGTTCAATTTTACAATTTAAGTAAATATTCACATTGATCTTCCTTTGAAATAGATCATTGATTAGAAACCAGTTCGGGGCCAAATACCTTTCTTAACTGAATTATTTCATAAAAACTATGAATTGATCAAAATAAATACTTCAGACTGATGGTAGATAGATCAATTTTAACAAAGCCATTCAAAAAGTCAAAGAATGTAACCAATTCACGGAGTCACTTGTACTCACTCCCAAAAGTCAGTTATCTCAGGTCAGGTACCAATCCTAAGACAACTTCCTTTAATTCATAAATATTGTTAACTTAGTCCAGGGCTCACTTAATTCATCTATTTGTCTTATTTCTTTATATATTCAAACACTAAATAGAAAGATTAGAATTTGCATATTTGGTTGTTTTGTCCATTGCAGAAACACTGAATTCAAGACAAAGCCTGGATCATTGACAAAACCATTGTTTCCTAAATTAGGATATTCGATTTGGTTTATTATTATTATTATTATTATTATTATTATTGTTATTGTTAATTATTTTCATTCAAAAAAACATTGTTTTTTCAGAAAAATAAAGGCAAGTATATGAATTTTTCTGTTTTAACTATCATGATTTCTCAGAAGTTTGATATTCTAGCATGTATTATGTTTCATGGAAAAATCCTAAAATAAATTAACTATTTTTTTTGTTTTTTTTTTTTCATAAATTATTTTTTAGTGTTTCATAGAGTACTTTTATACTTGAAGGTTAAGAGATTACCTAAAAACTAAATGGTATCATCCATTTTAGTCAAATAAAGTTTCATCAATAAGTTGCTCCATATTTATGCCATGTGCCATTTTAAAGACTAATTTCAGAAAATTTAGGTAATGAAGACCAAAGCTATGTGGATGTGCAGTTATATTTTCTGCATTAATGAAAACACTAAAAAATGTTAGAAATATATATTAAGTTTCTAAAATATGATGAAAATTTGGTTAACAGACTGCCTTGTGCATTTAATCTCACACGTCACAAAACTCCAAATGAGAAAATGCACAGTACATTTAACCTCCAGAGCTGAAACCTCCAAATGAGTTTCTGTACACTGGCAGCTTCAGGAAAAATGCTTTGCAGTGCCGCTTCTAACCAAGATGTTGCTCCTTTAATAATGAAGATAGGTGGTGCATTTTGTTTTTCTTTTTCCTCTTCTTTTTTTTTTAAAAAAATTACTTTTATTTTTTTTAACATTTCAGTTGTTGTCCCCCTCCCACAGTTCCTCATTCCATCTCCTCCCTTCTGTCTCTAAGGGGATGCCCCACCCCCTTGGGCAGACTTCTCCCCATTTCCTGGGGCCTCCATTCTTTGAAGGTTTAGGAACCTCTTCTTCTTCTGAGGCCAGACTAGGCAGTCCTCTACTGTATACATGTTGAGGGGCCTTGGACCTGCTCCTGTATGCTGGTTGGTTGGTGGCTCAGTGTCTGAGAGATCTAAAGGATTAGGGTTAGTTGCAACTCAGGTCTTCCTAAGGGGTTGCCCTCCTCCTCATTTTCTTCCCTAATTCAACCACAGGGATTGCATGTTTACTTTCATTCTGCAAGCCCTCAGGGCTTCTTTTCAGATCATATTCTTTTCCCATCCCCTTCCTGTCTCGCACACAGGTAATCTGCCTCCTGTGATGTGATGTGATGTGATTGTAATTGCTTTCTTCTCCCTGCCAAGTGGAATTGAATCATCCTCAACTGGATCCTTCTGCTTATTAACCTCGTTGAGTTCCTAAGATAGATGAACCCTTAGCCAAACTAACTTGTTTTTCTTTTATAAAAGTGGTATACTGAAGCTGGAGAAATGGATCAGTAGTTCCAAGAACAAGTACTGCTCTTGAAGAGGACTCACACTTAGTTCCCAGCTCTCATACTGAGTAGTGAACAAGTTCATATCATTCCAGATTCATGAGAACCTGGTTTTTGTGGCCTCTACAGCTCCTTTTCTCATGTGTATGTACCCACACACAAACAGATATACATACAAATGGGTGACTCTCTGTTTCTAGTGCATTCTCTTAGGCTCTTTTCCTTCTGTTTGTTTAGTCTATTTATTTAATTGTTATTACTATGTGTTGTTGCATAGAAGCCTGTTTATTTTCTAATGAGAAAAGAAAGGTAGTATGTTCAGATAAAAAGTGTGGGAGAAAAATAGTAGTGACTCAGAAGAGAAGATGAAAGGGAAATCATAATTAAGAGGTATCATTTGAGAAAAAAATAATTTCAATAAAAGGAAAAATGCTGATTTATTTTGAATATAATTTGCTTAAATTGGAAGATATATAAGTTAAATCTAAAAAAATACTTTAAAAAATATTAAAGTGGACAAGGCTATTCTTGAGGTGTTTAAAGTATCCCTCTCCAAATATTTTAAAACTTTGTCTTCATAGGCAAGCTTATGTAAAAAAGTTAACAAGTGTAACTTTTGTAGGCTCTCAGGTAATAAAGTAGAAAATTCAGAAACTTTCTTACTAAATGTACTTTAACACTGGTAGAATAACAGACACTAAAAGGAATATTTTAAGTTAATACTAATCAGGATACAATGAAAAAAATTGTAAACTTATTTCACAATGGAATTCAGGGATGGATGTCTCAGACAAATTTAAAAGATTGTATTTACTTGAAAACAAAAAAGAGTTAAGGGACTATAGCAAATTCATAACTTTCAGTTTATTGTTAGGGTGTTTTCTATATTTTATTTAGAAATAGCTGAGAGGAGTTAACAGACAACAGTCCAGGTTACCTTACATGGATAGTTGGATTTCAAAACATCAGAAATCCATAGAATTGACATCACAAATATTTCTATATTAATGTTCATTTCGATTAGAGACCTGTTTGCTCCTGACAGCTTCCTGTCTTGGATTCTAAGAAGAAATTGAGCATCCTTGGAGATACTCCAGTTGTGCGGAGACAGCTACTAGGCAAGAATTGCCTCTTTCCATTTACAGACAAATTACTGTCCAGAAAACGACACACTTGCAGAATAGTCGACTGATTATATCTGCCTAGACAGAGTAACCAGACTTTAATAATTATGCATCACTGAGGTCTGTCAGGTGAGCCTAGGCCAGAAGGCTGAAGATTTGATGCTCCAACGTTGGGGAGTATAGAGGCTGTCCAGGTTTTCAGCTGTCTCTAAATTGGCTAAGTTTTAGAAGCTATGCTTAGTGCTTCCCATAACTTCAGCTAACTCAGTCATTCTGGATTTCTGATGGGGTTGAAGACCTATAGTCTCGTAGCCAATCCTGGCTATTTACTTTGAGAGAAAAGATCTGAGTGGATGGTTTTCAGCTGACATTCATTCTAAAGCCAAGAAAAAAGCCAGGTTCAAAACTAAGTGTTTTAGTCAAGAGACACGACAGAGATACTGTTTAGTCAACAAAAGGATGGACTGAGTATTAAGATTATCTTGTACCTCACTGGTAAAAATAGGAATAATTATGCTCTAATTGTATCTTGAGAGAAAAGTTTTATTTTAACAGGAAGGGTGATATGTAGGAGGAGCTAAGGGGGAAGGAGCACCGAGAGAAAGAGATGGAGTAAGGAGAGGAGAAGATGAAGGAGAGGAGAAGCAAGGTGATGAGAGAGAGAAAGAGAAAGAAAGAGAAGGGGGCATGGAGGCAGATGTTCACGTGTCTCCACCAGTCAAAGACAGTTTATATATCTAGGTTGGGCATTGGGTTACACTTCTGATTGAGCATTACCAAACTTATAAAGCCTTTGACTAACATTTAAAAAGAATTGTATAAAAGCAAAAAGAAAAAGGGGGCATGCTATAGGGGTTTTCTCCTCGGAGGGGAAATGGGGAAAGGGGATGGCATCTGAATTGTAAATAAAATATAAAAAAAAATAAAAGAAAATAAAAAGAAAACAAAATTTATTTGTCATTATCACAAATCTTTCTTTAAACATTTTTACTGTTATTTGGAAAATGTTTACATGCACACAATGTATTTCAAGCAAGTATGCCTCCCATTTGTTCCCTTACCTCAATGGAAAACTTATATAAAACATTAAATCACTGTAGAAAAGCAGTTGGGAAAGTTCAAGTTCATTGATGACTTAGCAAATCAAAAGCAAAGCAGTCTGTAAACTATGAACAGGCCTTAATCTCCTTAAGTTGTTGGATAAATCCTATTTTTCCATCTGTTCTGTGTTTCTCCCTCCATAGCACAGACTTAATGGAAAAAAGCTACAAATTCTCTTCTTAATTTTTTTTAACATATAAAAATTCTTCCTAATACATCAGATACACACACACACACACACACACACCCCATGGTTATATTTCACTAAAATATCTATGCAAGTAATAAAGAGGGTGTATTATTACAGTTAATTATGTGATAAAGAAGATAAAATCTTTTAAGGAATATGATACTGATAAATAAAAGCTAACCATATTCTTTGTTTAGGAAAATTTGTTAGAATAAAAAAATTAAGTTTCCAATAATAAGATAGGTTACTCAGAAGTAACTTGTAAAACTATGTGAAATTTGAAATGACAATGCAGTAGTTTTATTTGTTTCCCTACATACCTACTATCCTGCAGACTTTATGTTACCATTATTGCATTGTTAGAGATATTTTCTCTTGACGATTATTTCTGAGGTTCATAGGTTTCACAGCTGGGTTATGACTGAAGGTTAATTATCTCCCTTGGCAGCTTGCATATCACATTCTGGTACTGTAAAAGCTGATTTTAGGTCAGTTTCAACTCAAATTCTCCAAATCCTATGTCCAAAGCAGGTGGCATCTTCAGCAATAAGGACTTACCTTCAACTTTAACTTCTGTAAGGCCACCAAAGGAAAACAATAACCTTTGTTATTTTTGTATTCTCTTAGACTCTACTGACCAACAACTTGAGAGGAGATTTCTCAAGCCTAGTATGGGGGTGTCTGTTACATAGTCCATGGCTATTGGAGGATTATTATATAATCTCCTTGGCACCATCAACAATAATATCTAGTTGCTTTCTTTCCCCACCACCCGTATCTTCCTATGCAGTCTGTCTCATTCTATGGGAAGAAAGCATACAGCTATATTTTTCTCTGAATGTTTATAGTGACCAAACATTATTTTTAAGCTTCTTTTTAACACAAATTAGGCAAGATAACAATTGTAATCATGAAACATAACATAGCTAACCAGTTTAGTTTGTCATTTCATTGATCTTTATCTTTGGGTAATCTAAACCAATCTCGAGAGGAAATTTTGATTTTGTAATTTTGCTCTCTTTCTGTAAGTTAGCCTCCTGCAAGCTATAGTTTAAAGCTGATGTATTGTTGTAAGGTACTGAATAGTAACCCTTACTCATGTGTTTGCTTGTATATGGACTATCTTAGACTGTGCTACACAGAAAAATACTTTATAATTTGAAACGGTACATTTCCTTTGAAAGAAGTCCCAATTAAAGTCCCCATAAGCTGCATGCAACTCATTCCATTTTACAATTAAGGAGCAAGTCTAATAAAGATTACAAAGCTTCCTCAAATATGCATTCACAGACATTTTAGTGGCACTGAAATTACAACAGAGTTAATCCCATATTACAACTAATTCTAAATTCTGGGCTGGTTGTATTGTATTTTACTAAATGCTAAACACATCGGTGTTAGATAATAGAATACTTACTATGGTATTGAGCTGCCAGAAGACCATCATGAGGACTTGCCAAATGGGTGACAACGCACATGAGAAATATTACTATTGATTTTTACAGTTTTCTATTGTATTTCTGACTTGCTCCTTTTTACTCATCTAGCACAGCTGGAGAAATGGCTCTGGTAATAACTTTGTGATGTACTTCGTGGGCTCATACCTTTTTCCCATCAGCTGTTGTGTGGATGTCACAAACTGACAGCTCTGTAGGATAAAGCACTGGATGATTCTTGCCTTCTTTCTTGAAGTACCAGTTTCTGGTTTCTACCATTAGCTTCCAGTGTGGTCTTTCTCAATTACATTATATAACAGAGGTTCTCTCTCCCTTTTTTCTCTGTCTCTGTCTCTGTCTCCCTCTCTTCATCTTTTATAGGTACAAGAGTTTTGAAAAGCAATTATTCTTGGTCAAATTTTACAAACTCCTAGAAGTATGATTATTTTGCTATTGTTCTGAGAAAATGTCTCATTTTTTTGGTGGTGACAATGCAACAGAAAGCTCATGTATTAAGTCTCAGGGATTGCCCTTTACACCCTTCACCCATGTCTCACTGGTCCCTAGCAAGTTTGTCCTCCAAGCGGCTGTCATCCCCAATATCTGGCTTTTAAGGAGGCTTCAGTTTGGCCCTCATTCAGAAGTTGCTTCCCCTGCTGCATGGCCCCCCTCGCTGTTTACTGATGTTTATGTGGAAGTGGCCTCCATCGTGGCAGTGGGCTTTTCTGTTCTTCCTACAGAAATGCTGTGGTCCAGAGAATTCAACAATGGCTGTCTTTCAATAGAAAGTCCAAATATCCAGAAGTTGTTCAGTGCACAAAGCTGCATGTCTCAACTAATTCTTAGTGTATACCAGAATCCTGAAGAAGTAGGCTCTAATCCCAGTGGAAAAAAAAATAATTTGCCAGTGACAGCAAATGCAGGCAGGCGACAAGCAGGGACTTTTTTTCTTTCATATCTTTTATATAGGCTGTAATTAGAAGGTAACTTAATTAAGAAAAAATGATAATATCTCACTTTGTAGTTTTGACTGGCATGGCACTTACTATAAAATCCGGGCAGGCCTTGAGCTTGTAGCAACCCTCTTGCACCTGTCTCTCATTTACTAGAATTACAGGTGCATGGAACGGTACCAGCTATCAGTATTTTTTGTTCGAGATATTAATGCTCACATTTAAAATTTACTGGCTTAATTTGATTTCTTGCTTAAGGTTTAAGGTTTCAATATCATCTTAGCAGTGATAGATGTAATGCCTATTTTACAATGGAGACTTGGCATTATCTAAATTGGTCTATATTATTTTATGTATTTTTAATTTTATATGTTAAGGTTCTCTACAAATTTTACATTTTCTACACTGAATATTTTATACACTGAATATTAAAATGTCATGTGATATGAAAATGAATTGCATCCAGGATAAATATCATTGGTCCACTAACTTCTTTATATATTTTTAAACTTTTTGTGTTCTTAGAATAAACTATGAGGATGTGATAGAAATTTTCATATTTCCCTGTGTCCTTTGTATGTTCTTTACAACGAGTAGAATTAGAAAATGTGTCAGATATGTTAATTTTTATACTTTTTTGTTCATTTGTCTGTCTTTCTTTTTATTCTGAGTTACTGTCATCCTAAAAAGCAACTACAAAAAGAGGTGTAATGGATAATGTTTACATATTTTGATTTTTCTTGTGGTGAGTTTGGCCACATCAAGACAAATATATATATATCGAACCAAGAAAGTAGACATCTTTCATTAAGTAGTCCATTATTACTCCATTCTTAACCTTTCCTAAAAACCATGGGTTTGTACTGCCATTGCCATAATCCAGTAATCTATATACAGTAACTGTTACTTTCCTATGAGCAAAGAATTGCCAAAGTGCAGTCAGAGGTAGATTCAGGTATGTTTAACTACAGAGTCTTCTCTTGAAATTATGGTATGCATAATGATTACCTTAAACTACATTATACATGGTCATAGATTGTGTTCAACAGGACACATGATTTTGATTGCTATAGTTTATGAAATTATAACAGTCATGTTTTTGAAGCCATTTACAAGTTTGTGTCACACGTTTACACCAGCTAGAAGCTTTGGTCTTCTATTTGTAAAGTAGCCAAAAATCAACAGGCTAAGGAGATGGAAACATCAAAACCTTGAAGTCTGCAGGAGAATCATTTTGAAAAGTAATGAGGGAGATAATAATAACATGTTGTTCAGGCTTAAATGTAAATGTAATTAAATATTTTAAAATTGGACATCTCACACATGAGATGAAATTGTTATGCAGTTGGCATCCTGTGGTTTATAATGAAAGCAGCTACTAAAGAAAATTTTATAATTGTTTGCACCCTTCCCGAAAGTATAAATTTGTAATATATAATTTTATGTAATATGTATAATTCTGTATCTATTTTTTGTTATCAAAATATTATTGTAAACTGATAGTTTTACAGAAATAATTTCCAAACTTTTAAAAATTATTTTAAACTGGAATGCAATTATAAACAACTTTTCATTTTTCTTGACGTGACAGTTGTGCATTTGTCTTGATCTCATATCTTATATGTATATCTAATAGAAATGTCTAAAACTATATGAGTGAAAATCACCCAGGGTTTGCTAAATGACTATGTGTTATGTTTTCATTAAGAAAACAAACTATTGTTTCATAAAGAAAAGTAACTATAAAAAGGAAAGAAATTCATACGCCACAACAAAAGCAAACAGAGCTTATAGACCTTTCTAAATGAAAAGAATCCCTGGAATATGAAAGTATCGGTTTTATCTGTGTTTTCAGTAATTCCTTAAGGTTATGGCATTGTGCATCTTCTTTGTTCCAAGTTAGGAAGACAACTGAACGGGTAGAACAATGTGAGGTATGGAATAAATAGAACTGAATTTGCTTTACCTGAAATAATGCATAGAATGAGGACCTGGTCAGAAGTGAATAGAAGGATTGGCTTCATTGCACATTTGATCCAACAGAGAGGGGCTCAATATACTGATATATTTTTTAAGTATCATAGTAAGTATGTAGTTATGGTTGTAAGTTAGAAATAACAATTTACAAGTAACAAAATAAAAACTAGAACAGGCAGCAGAGATATTAAAGAGGATTTCAGCCATTTAGAATTGAAAATGTTTTATAAATATTCAAGCATATTAGGTGTGTTTATTCATAAACCCATCCATGTGTTTAAGAAAAATTTATATGGTAGTAAATGTTATGTATTCTGCATATATAACTCAGACACAGTATCTGTTTTCCTTAATCATACAGTCCACAGAGAAACAAATCAAACATATAATACTAAATCATTATGACTATGATATGTGATAAGAGTGCAAGAGAAAGGATTCTGTGAGCAGAATTAGTAGTGAAATTTAACATTATTGAGATTTGGGCATTATTATGTACTTGAGCAAGTGTCACTTAAATAGCAAGGAAAAGAGATAGTTAGGTGATGGAATCCAGAGAATGGAGTACTGAGAATAAAACCTAATTATTTTAAGGAAAGAGAGATAATTGTGAGTGGACATAGTAATAGATGAGTAAAAGTGGTTTTGAAATTATAAGCAGGGAATTTCAGGCCAATGGATGTCATTCAAAATATCCATTATGAAAAGAGAGACTTTAATTTCTATTAAGAAAAATAGTGCCTCAGGAAATAAGTAATAAAAAGCATAAAAAATTATGCTTCAGGAAAGTACTTATTTGACAACACTCAACCTTAAGTAGTATTGTTGTTAAATCAATAAATTTCAGGACTGAAAATAAGTCAACAAACTTCTAGGAAAATAAATGTCCCCTGTAATTACAAGTAGGAAAGAGCAATCTGTCTTAAGTCTTCCACACAATAATGCTCAGAGCCTAAACAAAAGAGTGTGTCCATTGTTCCACATTGTGGATAATTTCAGCTGGGTGTGTAAAGAGAACTTAAAAGAAATTCAAGAATAAAAACAGGACTGGGTGAGAAAACATACTTAAGTGCTACAGGGAAAAATATTTATTTGGATGCTTCCAGTCTGCTTTTGTCTTTAGTCATGACACAAACTTGCTCAAAGTACAATAATAAATTTGAGGATGGATTGTTGTTGATAATTAGATGCAGGTTTTCATTTTGAAATCTGATGTTGACATTTTAAGCTTCATATTTCTTTGTGTAGTAACCTTCCTTAGCCCATTATATTTGTCTCGACTTTTGGCTTATATTTTATAATTATGTTGAACTTTGTGTTATGAGAAGGACAGGATATAGTGTGAATTGCTGAACTTCTAGAGTCAGTTGTCTTGCATTCAAAAACTCTTAATCTAAATAAGGAACAAGATATATCACGTTGCATTCACATTTATCTATGTTTTTCACATCTCTCTCTCTCTCTCTCTCTCTCTCTCTATCATCTATCTATCTTCACATTTTTATAAACATGTCTTTCCCTGATTATAGACATTATTTTTCATCATTTTACATTGAAACTACCAATATTTCTTTTTATAGTAGGAACTCAAGACATTTATATAGTATCATAAATGGATATAGTAGTGTATGTATAGGGGGTCTTAAATAGTATAAGCTTCTTGTGTTGGTGGATATAAGTAATATGCAATAAACATGTTCTTTGTGTCTGCGAGCATGGCTCAGAGCTTAGGAGGACATGCTACTTTTACAGATGACACTGTTTGGGTTTTAATACTCATCTATGGATAATAACAAAGTGTAACTCCAGCTTCAGGGAATCCAATACTCTATTCTGACCACACTGGAAACACATACATATATGGCATGTACTCATACACAATATGCATGTAAATATGTGCATATGCATATGTAAACATATATTTATAAATAAGTAAAAATAAAATACTTAAAATTTTCTTATTCCTTTAAGTACTTTCCAAATGGTATTTCCTAACTCGTATACTTTTTATTTGGTTTAATTTTTTTTTAAAATGTATATTTAAATGCATACAATACTGATGTTAATAAATGCTATGCATGGATCTACTTTAACCATTCATTAAAATAGGTTGAAATTTGAATATGGAAAATATAATTTAGTTAGGAAATTTATCTGTATTATGACTAAGCAAGTAATATGTAGTGTAGAAGACAGAACAAAGGCCGTTTCTTAGATTGGCTTATGGAGGGTGTAAATAGGATGGGTAGTACATTGGATATATCCATTTCTGGGAGCTCCATTAGTCATGTCACACTATTGTGAAACCAGGGACACTCATTATATATACAACTGGGATATACATGTACAAATTGTGTGTGTGTGTGTGTGTGTGTGTGTGTGTGTGTGTGCGTGCACACACATGCACGTGCTCTCTCACTGGTTTTTATATGATTCACAAGATAGTTAATAGTTAACAATAATAGTTAATGACACCTGTTGAACAGAGTAACTAGATATGAAATTAAGCACTTGCTCTTAGGCAGAAAAAGCAATGTCTAGAAAATTCATACTGAAGCCTCTGTTTTAGTGTTGTGGATAACAACTGTGCACTGCACTGGTTTTGGTGGATAACTTTGCTTTGGCCTTTCAACTCAAACTTATCAACATTCTCTATCCTGTTACTGCCAGAGGTTGAAAAAGATAGACACAAAAGTGTTACTGTCACCAAGCACCAGGAAGGTTTGGTCAAAGTGAGGTTATAGCAAGAAATGAGAGAGTAAGAATAGAATAAGTTTGAGGTATAAATCAAAGCATAGGCTTCCATTTTGTGAAATCTCACTAACTATGTCTTTAGACTGAAGCTGTTGATCAAAGGACCTCTTGGTGTGGACATCAGTAACTTTGAACTCTTTTTCTTCTTCTTGCCTCAGTCTCACAAGATCTTGCCTAACAAGAATATGCACCATTCCTGACTTGTATTGAAACTTATGTTGATTTTCCTTATCCCAAAATTTTGACACAAAGTCTCACTGCAGACAGTCATATTTAGAAGGCAAAATTTCCAGAAAAGTTCAATAATTTAAATTATTACTTCCCTGCCACACTGAGTTGACTATGTGGCCTAAACAAACAAACAAACAAACAAACAAAACACAAAGCACTTTTAGGTGAACACTTCATTCTACTATTCATGTCAAATCCAATAATCATCTCTTCTCTTGTTCCTTCTGGTTAGATGTAAGATACATCCTCAATGTCCCTGCCATTCTGCATCATCTGTTTGTTTGATTTTGTGATTTATTGAAACCACTAAAGTCTTTCTAAATAGTCTCTTCATTAAGTGCTTGTCACACTTTTTTCTATGTGGGTTCCCATTCTTTCTTATCAGAATCACACTGAATAACTTCTGCAATAAAACCCTGGTTCATTCCTTTTGAAACATAGCATCATAACATGATTACATTTTGTTTTGTTTTGTTTTGCTTTGCTTTTTAGTGTATAATGAGCACAGCAGTGTTGAGCACAGAGAGTTGATTAATTAAGTCCTCATTAACTATAGAAATGAGAGATATTTAATTTAATTAATATCTTAGAATAATATGTGACTATATTTAGAGTTCTTAGAATTGTGGTATTTAGTAAAATAGGATGGATCGTTTAAAGAGAAAGTTCTTCAAAAGACATGTAATAAATCACCATGATATTTCATAACTTAGTTTCTAGAAAGATTTTAAGTCATGCTAGATGCTTTTTATAAAGAAATTGTGCAGGTTTTCTAAATTATCACAAATGACATTATGATCAGTTATTTATTTTAGTGGGTATTTACCTTTACCCTAAATTCTGAGAGACCCTAATAAAAATGTGTGATGGAGAACTTGTTGAAACAGAAAAATTCTCGAGCACATGCAACCTAAATTCTACTTTCCTAGGGAAGCTGTCCAGATTCTGAAGTAATCAGCATGCTATTCGTCCTTCAGTTCAACTTGCTTTGCTCTCTGTTGAGTGAAGCTATTCTTTGTTCAACTTAAGTGAGTGTTCTTCCTATATTCATGCACAGAGAATAAACTCCTGCATCAGATTGAGCGGAACAAGTGGCATCCATGCAATACAACTTCATTCTATTCACTAAATAAGTAACTCAAGGAACTGGGCAGTATTTACATAGAACTTATCTCAACTTATGTTTTCTGATGAGTCCTAGGAAAGAGAGTAAGAATGCAGAGGTCAGGTTTCTAAATCAGAACTCTTTGAATCACATCTTGACCTTGTGCTGACAACATACATACTTGTCTCGAACTAATAACATGATAGTTTTAAAAAGTACGCATTTGTACCAGAATGATGGATGATTCCTTAAAGAGCAAAGACCTTACATGTAAAAGAAGCCACTAAGTGTGTGACACCCTAATCCATGGAAGCTAAGGATAAGACTTCTATGATTGAACCTGATTGTTTCCATATGATGGTTAATATTCCCTGTAGCTTAGTTTGATATTTGCTAGCTAAATATAAATCAAATGTAGAATGGTAGAATCAAGTATGAAAGTCCTGTGTCATTGAAGTTACACATGGGAAAGAGTGATTTATGCTGCCAGGTTTTAAACTGTAATATGAATAAAAATGTACAGTTAAGAATACTGAGACTTGGAATGTTTGTTATATTTAAAATATAATCCCCTTATGAATACAGATATTGAATGCAGCTTTTTTGTGTAAATCTCTACATGAAACAGTATTAATAATGGCAGTAATATTGATTATTACTATGGCATTTATAAAATACTAAAAACATAACGTATAGGAAAAGAGAAAATGTTCATTAATTTCTTTTAATTCAAATTTCATTTAGTCTTTAAGAATGCAATTAAATCAGAAGAATTAAATAATTATTAAAAATGAAAGATGGGATTAAAAAGTTATTATTATTGATGAACACTGAGTTATTGGAACTAATATGAATATCTAGCAAAACTGGAGGACAAAGGGCCAGTACCTAATTATCAATCACATTCCTTTATTACTGTGACAGCAACATGTTTGCTATTTTTACAATTACAGTAACAGTATAATCTAAACATCCAAGTTAACAAAAAAATAAGTTGAATGACATAGAATTTACATTGAAAAACTATAAAAAAGGAACTTTTAAAATACCCAAAACAGTGATATCTTCACTGGATAAAATGAGTCAAAATCTAAAATGTCTTAATTTAGTCCCAGATTTACTTTCAGCAACATGGCAACATAGTTTTAGTGGACAATGCCACAGTAATTTCCTATTTAAACTTAAGGTCAATTTCCAAGAAATATCAGTACTTCTTTTCTGAAAAAGCTTACCTACATGAGAGAGATGGAGGTGCTTATTGGATACCAATATTTACTAGGAGTTCATAATAAATTTGACACAGTTATTGCATATATGGATGATTTCAACCAATAAAGAAAATGTGGAGAACCCTAATCATAAGTTCTGGCAGAGACAATACTGAAGTAAAAGTAAGAAAAAGGGGCTATACTGGAACCTTGAATTTAACTATGTAGAATGAATTCATTAAAATGTCTTCAGCATTATTAGTCATTGGGAAAATGAGAATGCAAATGAAATTAAAAATGCAAGTTGCTTTAAGATTCTTTTCTCAGCAGTCAGATGGCTATCATTAAGAAAACAAACAACAAGTGTTGCCATGGATGCAGGGACTGAAAAGCCTGTATCACACCTGATGGGATTAAAAATTTACTCCACCACCATGGAAATCTGCATGTCATGAACAAACGACCAAATAAATAAACAAATAAATCTAAACATAAATCTGTGACTTATACCACTCCTGCCCACTTGAAAATCTCAGCCCTACCACAGAGACACTTGCACATACATGTTTATTGCTCTACTATTTGAAACAGACAAGCAATGGGGCTCACCTAAATGCCATGGACATGTAGATGATATACATGCAACTAGAAAGGAGATGAAAAGAGGTGACAAGAGGTCTTAAGCGAAGTTCAGAAAGAGGAATGAAAGATTGCAGTAGGGGCATTGCACAATGGATATAGGTCTTGCTGTGCAAGTGTACAGACATGAGTTCACATCTCCTGAACAAAGCTAGATAGAGTTGTGCAAGTCTATAATACCAGTCCAATGCAAACATTGGAAGTAGAAACATAAAACTCTATAGAATCTCCCAGGCCAGCTAGCCTGATGACTAATGACTCAGTGACTAATGAGAAATCAATTTCAAACAAGGTATAGGAGAAGGTTTGCCCTTGGACCTCACCCAAGTACTGTGACACACACATGTTCACACTCACACACACTAACATAAAAGAAGCAACATTTGCTTGTCTACAAGATGGTCACTAAAAGACTGCTTTTTATTAACATAATCTACATGTGCGATTTGTCATCATTTGGGGATTGATGATATTTTGTGTGTATAAAGACAAAATGAGAATAAATTGTAAGTGGAAGTGATGGATTCATTTCCAGCTTTTCAATAAATTATATAAAATATGTAATACAATAGATTGGTGGTGAATAATACTGCTAAATTTTTGTTATTTTGTTGTTCATAACTTATGACTTCTGTGACAATCACTCTTACTTTACATTTCTCTATATAAAACATATTTAATGACATCTAAATTAATATTTGTTGATATTTTTCCTTTATAAAACTTTCAGTATTGCTTAATATCTCTACTTACTACAATAATTTGTGAAATCACTTTTCTATACTTGCCATATTAATAAATTATCCATAAGAAGAAGACACATGAAAAAACAAAAAATAAAAACAAAACAACCAAAAAAGGAAGACTCATATGAAAACAATAGATGTACCAGAAAAAAAAAAAAACCACAGAGGAAAGTAGAGCAGTAATGGATTTATTGTTATAGAAATAAATAAATAAACTAAACCTATTGTTTGCTCAGTGATAGGGACTTGCATGAATTAGTTAAAAGTCATGATGCAAAAGATGCAGGAAAGCCAACCCTCTATTTGAAGAAGGATCACATGAATACATTCAAAATGTGTAATTTCTCAGGTAGGCACATCTAAGAAAGTATTTTCTCAAAATTATTTTGAAGCACAGCTGCCATCATTTTAAACTATTATTGATAAATATTGTCAAAATTTAAATTTATTTTTCATGTTTTAAACTGTTCATTATAATTTTAGAAATGTTTGTTCTTTGAAAGGTTCATAGCTTTATATAAGTATATTGATCATACGTATTCACGCCATCCATCCAATTCTCCTTAGTGTCCCTTTCCCCTCCCAAATTCATGTCCTCTATTTTAGATCATGACTGATGCCCTGAATCCAGTTAGTGTTGTGTATATATTCACTTCCTTAAAGGAGACTGACTCTAGCTCCCTTAGCAGGTATAGACTATTTAGCTCCTATAATGAAAGTGAGGCCTAATTGTCACTCTCTTCTATACATGCTGAGGTTTTTATCATTATTACTATTATTTTTTTCATACATTACATTCTTACCACAGTTTCCTCTCCATTCACTCCTCCAAGTCCCTCTTGGAACCTTCCATCTCCAAGAGAAACATTCTTCCTTTTCCTTTCATAAAACAGAGAAGTTCTACAGGGATATCCACATAACATGGCACCACAAGCTACAATGAGACTAGGCACAAGCCCTCGTCTCAAGATTGGATGAGGTAGCCCAGTAAGAAGAAAAGCGTCCTAAGCACAGGCAAAAGAGTCAAAGACACCCTCCACTCTCACTACTGGGAGTGTCACAGGCACCAAGCTATACAACTATAGCATATATGCAGAATACCTAGGTTAGACTCATACAGGCTCTGTATTTATAGTTTCGGTCTCTGTGAGTCCCTGTGAGCCCTGCTTAGTTGATTCTGAGAGTTCTGTTTTGTTATTGTGGTATACTTGGCTCCTCTGGTTCCTACAATCCTTCTTCCTCTTCTGAGGATTCTCACTGGCTCTGCCTAGTGTTTTGCTGTGGGTCTCTGCATCTGCTCCCATCATTTGCTACATGATACCTCTCTGAGGACAACTTGGCTACACACCAATCTATGATTCTGGCAGATATCATTAAGAATCATTATATTCAGATTATTTTCCAGTTCTTTTTGGTACTCACCTGGGCCTCGGGGCAGGATATCCTGCCTCTGGTACCAAGACACCCAGGGAACAGCAGATGTGGGCTCCCTCTCATGTTGTAGGCCTCAAGATGCACACAGAATTCTGTGCTATCATTAGCCAAGAACATGCAAGTTGGCACATTGTAAATCGATGGTTTTGTGGCTGGATTGATGTCCATGTGTCACTGCTTTGGTGGCTTTAGATGATGGCCATTTCAGGCTCTATATTGCACATTTCTAGAAGACTTTGGTAGAATCACTCTCATAGACTCCAGAAAGTTTCCACTGAACTATACTTTTATATCAGGCCACACTCCAAAGGCCCCTAATTTCCATGGTCTCAGCACTCTCTCCCATCCTTACTTGCCCCCACTCTACCCACAAGATCTATTCCAAGTTCCCTTTCCAGAAAGATCCATAGCTTTCCCCCTCCTCTTGATCCCTTCTTGTTATTTATCCCCTCTGGGTCTGTGGATTGTAACATGGTTATCCTTAACTGTGAAAATCCACTTACAAGTGAGTACATACTATGTTTGTCTGTCTGTATCTGAGATACCTCACTCAGGATGATTTTTTGAACCTCCATTCATTTGTCTGCAAATTTCATGATGTCATTGTTTTTAACAATATAGTGCTAATTTATCACTTAATATATATATATATATATATATATATATATATATATATATATTTGAAACATATTAGCTGCGTGTAGTGGTACAGGCCTTTAATCTTAGCATTCATGAAGCAGAGGCAGGCAGACCTCTGAGTTCTAGGTCATCCTGGTCTGTATAAGAAGTTCCAGGACAGACAGGGCTATAGGGAAATGCCCTGTCTCAAATAAAAAAAAATAATAAAAATATTCACAATAAATTTAATTATATTGTAGGTTTAAATATTTAAAAATTCTTTATTGTGTTTTAATATTTTAGTAGGTTTATTTGGGCTTGTCCCTAACTCTTATAAAATATAATAGTAAATATAGTGCTGCAAAGAGTTATGAGTCTTCCAGGGTTGACATAGGTAAGCAAATCTGGGTCCTCTGGAAGTATTCGTAACTACTAAACTATGTCTCCAGCCTTCTAGCATACCTTAATGCATATCAATGTCAAGGTACATGGTGAGATGTATTGTTAAACTTGAAATGGTGTTAGAGGAAACAAAGGGTAACATGTGTGTTTTTGTTGTCGTCGTCGTTGTTGTTGTTGTTGTTAGGATGAATGTGTTTAAGTCAGAGATCAACTCATGGTACTTGGCTTTCTGTTTCTACTATATGGAAATTTGGTGGTGATTTAATTCAGACTTGATGTCTAGCACCCCTTCCAGCTGACTCATCTTGTTAGCTATCTAATTTCACCATTCTACTACAAATCAGTTATTTCTAGTTATTTTTTTTAAAAGAAATTCATATTGTCATCACCACTCCATGAAAATTATTGTGAAAGTATAATTACTTGATGAGTATTGTGAATTTCGTTCAGAGTTTGAATTTTATTTTCTTGGAGGGTGCTGCCTCATTGTGGAGCTATTGAGAACTACAGATGCTTAATAGGCAATCTATTTTTATTTTATTGTTTTGTTTTTAATTGAATGTGTCAACCTGCATGTTTTTGGAGTATGTACATGTGGGTGTAGGTGCTGGCGGAGGAACTGACAATTCCAGTAGTTGGAGTTTCAGGCAGTCGTAAGCTGCTGACTGTGGGTTCTGGAAACTGAATACTGCTCCTCTACAAGGGCAGTAACAGTCTTGACTGCAGAGCCAACTCCTCAGCACAGATAAGTGATTTGTTTTTGCCAGAGGATCCTTATAAATTTACACAAATGTTTTTCTCTCGTATATTTTTAACAGATATTCATCGATGGTTTTAAGAAATGCTTTCGGTTTGCTGCTGTTGTTTGTTTTGAGGCAAGCCTTTTGAAATCCAGCATAAGACTGAATTTTCTATGTAGCTGAAGATGACCTTATCTCTTGATCTTCCTGTCATCCATTCCCAAATTGAGATATTTTTGAAGAAATCCTAAATATACACCAGGAGCATGTTTTTGTTTTTTTGGTTACAGTACTTATGTACTATGTTTCATAAACAATTTTTAAGGTGACAAATAGTTTGACTTGTCTCAGAGTTCGTAGCAGCTTGTTGTTGAAGAATATTTGATCACACTGAGCACACTAAGTTTTTTATTTTATCGACAACCATTATTTCTAGTTGTAGAATGGCTCAACCTTAGCAGATACCTTTGATCCTCCTGGCAGACATGCCCTTAGTACAAATTCGAAGCAGTGAAGGTAAAGTTAGTTTGTAGAACAAAGCACCCACGCTTGAAAGTGATGTCTAATTGAATAGCAAAGTGACAAATCAGAGGAAGATCTGATAGAATAGGCTATGCCCAACTCTCACAAGAAGAGAGAAGGAAGGGAGGCTTAAGAGGGACCAGTGCAAAGAAAGAGCAGAGAGGGTAGCTACTTAAGGCAGCAGAAAGGGGAGAAGGCAGTTTTACTGGGAGAGCTTTACAGAGACTTGTTGAAGAGAGTACAACCCAGACAAGGGTAAAGATAAGATGAGAAGGAATCAGAATATTAGAACAGTATGAGGCTAAATAAAGCAATTCAGTAAGAAACTGAATTGATTGAATCCAGAGCCTGGAGAATTTGAGCCAGAAGAGTTGAGTTGAACCAGCTAGCCAGAAATTAGAAAGAACTAGGAAGGGGTAAGTTTATTCAGCAGTAAGTCTCAGAGACTAAAATATTCTAGGCCTAGATTAGATTGTGTTGAGGCTAGAAGCTTCTGGGACTCGGTATAGGTTAGGAGACTGAGGCAGTAAGCCTCGGAGGGGACAATTAAAACAGGCAAATAAAAGTTCCTTTTACAGCTCGTTTTATCTGGGAGTGATTCTCAGGTGTCTTTACTATTTATATATTCTTAGAGAGGGAGAACCCTAGTGAATCTGCTTCAGAGATTTTCTGATTTTAATTGAGTTTATTAATTTCTGATTTTAATGAGTTTCTGTGTAGGATGGGGTTTTTCACCTCCTCTTAGAAGAACCCGTTGTTTCAACTCCTGTAGTCATTCTGTGTCTTAAGAAGCTTCACTTTCTGATGGAAAGGTTTCTTTATTATGTTTCTTATATTTTGTAACAGGACTGTGTCTAAAGAAAATAGTGACAAATGTTCTTTGGTTTGACTATAAATGAAGAAAATGAACATGGATTCAGTTGCTTTGGATACAGTTCAACATAACTGAAACTCTAAGAGAAACATATTGCTCTTTTAAGTAACTTTTAAAAGAATCTGAGCTAATTTTACTTTAACATCCTCACATGAGGAATGGTAGACCCGTTACACATGGAAACAGCACTCTGTAGCTTGAGACTTTCATTAGTGCCATGTTAGAAATGAAATCCTATTTTCCTACCTCCCTGGGTAGTGTGTCCTCTACTGTATAATCTTATATGATGAATTTATAATCTAGAAACAAGAAAATGAAAGAATGAGGAAGTTAATGAAATTTACAGCTATAAATAAGAGTTGCGAAAACAAGGTGGATGAATAATTAATTGCGAAGCACATGATTTAAAGTTACAATTCTATCTATGCCATTGTTACTATCAAAAGCAAAGTGTATTGGCAATCTACTGCAATGTATTTCTGTAATCTCAGGAGAATTGTGATGACAGTGTAAATAAAGACAGAAATATTTAACAATTTAATAATGCCAGTAGCCTTGTTATTCTTTGAATTATGATTTTATTGTCTTATGTTAATATTTGTGTAATAAACTGTGATTAAATAAGCTTTATTTGCATGAAAAAAATTCCAGCTGTTTGTTGGACAGGCCCTTATATTTATATGAATATATATATATATATATATTTGCATTTATATTTAAATATATTTACATTTATGTGAATATAAATTTAATTCATATTCACTGTTTAGATTCAATACTAGCTGCTTTACTGTCAATCAAGGTAATATACAAGTAAGAATTCATGATTAATACTCATCACCTTATTGAATTTACAATGATAGAAATTAAATTGCTAAGTTATTTAGAAAAGATCATAGTTATTAAGTTGCTTTTTGAAACAACACAAACTACTCAAAGCATTGTAACTGAAAAACCTAGTCCTGGTGTATATTACAGATTTCTCCCTCCACCTGCAAAACAATAACAACAAAAAAAACCCAAAAAACCCAAACAAACAAAAAACAAAACAAAACAAAAAAAACAAACAACAACAACAAAAACCCAAACTCCTTTTGGGAGAAGATGGTGGAAGATCTGGACTTCAAGGTCATCGTTAGCTACAATAGTGAATTCAAAATCATACTGGGATCTGTGAGATTTGCTTCAAAACAAATAAAAAATAAACACAAAAACATTTCCTATAACCATGACTGAGTATTTGTTCATATTGTAAGTAGTTTCTCTATTCAGAGTGACTGGATGTTTGTTTATATCACTTCAAATTAAGGTCCCACAACATCCTCCTTTCCAAAGGTATGGTAAGATATAAGTGTATCTTATTTTGCTCTACAATATTGCTTTCCGGCATAATTTATTTTAGTCGATGTTCTGTCCAACACACACCTGTGGCGCTACAATGCCATATTAGTTGGCAAGCCAGGTCAGATCAAGTGTGAGGCTGAAACATCAAAACCCTGAAAATCTCGTCCTGAGAGCAGCAGAACGACTGTGCTCTCCTTGCTCGGGCTCGCATTTTTCGGGACACAGAGTCTGTACAACCACCACCTGTGCCACCCTTAAGGGAGTCATGTAGCTTGGTGGCCAAATTAGAGGTTTCACTGCCTCTCTCCCTATAAGAACCTCCCCAACAAACAGCTGGAATTCCTTTTCATGCAAATGAAGCACCTCAGTCTGAACCAGTGATTTACACTCACGCTGAAAATCTCTATTCACTTTTTAAAGTTTATATAGCTCTTGTTTTATTCTCTCTAATAAAAGAGAGAAGTTTCACTGAAAACCGCTAAAAGGTTTTAGCAGCTAACTCAACACTGGCCAAGATCCTGTAAGCTAAGCTTTATTCTTTCCAGTCCGGCAGGTGCATGATGGTGCTTGGATACCCCAGTGCAGAAATGAAACGGGGTCACCATGTACCTGTCTTTACCTTCATCTAATAGAGTTGTCTTAGTTCCTTCATTGCCTATTTGTTTCATTCTTAATTTCTTTGCCTTGGATACAAAAGTAATACAATTCTAAATGAGCTATAATAGACATAACATTTTAATGTCTAATGGGCATTAGCATTTTGCATTCTTTGTTTATTCAAAATTATACTACACACTGTACTCTTTCTTTGCAAAGATAGGCTTCCTTATTTATTGGGAACAGTTATGCTAAGCTGATCTTTTTAGTTTTATTGCAAGAACTAAATTATCTAATGAGATAACTCATAAATTTTTCAGTGTGTGCAATGGAGCAATAACTAATAGTATGTGCTATTTAATTATGCTTCTATTCCTCAGTACTATTTCAATTCAGACCATTTGAGAGATAAGAAAGCATGCGTTTTAAGACATGTAAGACATTTCCTAGTTTATTCCTTTCAGGAACATGAGTCTCACTTTTAACACCTTCCTTGTCTCTCCAAAGTATCTTTCAACCATATAGATCCAGGAAAGAAGAATCTGATACAGGAAAATGTGTTTTAATAAATTTGGGGAACAATTCTCATCTTAAAGGATCAAGCTAGCTCTAAAATATTAGACAAAAAATAAACTGCAATAAATTAACAATATAAACACCTTTTATTGGTGCATTGCATTAAAGATTCATTGGTAAAGTCTTGTATACAAATTATATATTGGCCATTACTAAACACTCATCTCTTGCTGAACCACTAGCTGAATAAATATTTACATTTTTATTATAATACATATTATAGTCTTTTATAGCATACTCCTGCATTTCTTATAAATTTGCACATTTTTTTTATTTTGAAATATTGTCTTACTGACCAGAATATTATTGATTCAGATGATAGAATTTATGGAAATAATTAAATATTTCTTATAATTTTCAGCAACACGTTTTATGTGTTTACATATAATGGAATAGCAGAAAAATTGGCAGAGATTATCTATGTACACAAGCTTGAATATTTCTATGTACACAAGCCTGAATATTTTGTAAGCAAGAATTGAAAATTCATTTTGAGCAAGTTTTATCAACTGTGGAAATAATTGTGTATCATGGGAATCAAAGAAGACTTGAGCACTAAGATTCGAGAACAATATAATGTATATTAGTACTTAAGCAATGTTCTGAGTTGTTTAGAAACACCTGTCATCTTAATCCCTAAAATCACCTTCTGAAAGAGGTAGTGTTCTTATCTCTATTCTCTAGATGAAGCTCTCATATCTTGGGTCTCAAGTAAATAGAATAAAAGTGATGATTTATTAACTATTAGTGCCTTTGGAGAAATGAAAAGACAATCAGAAAAAGACAACCTGTTTATTACATATGAAGATGCCACACCCAAAGCCTGGGTTGTGAGTCACCAGCACGTCACAGGCAACACGGAGAACTAGAAAGAAGGGTAACAGTAGACAGAGACACAGAACTCTGTGTTCAGTCCACAAATAGGCTATTTTAATTTCTCTTCTGCTGTTTATATATATTTAGCTAGCTACTAAATAAAGGACTGTCGGTAAAGCTTGAGCAACAGTCTCTTTTACCCTTCATCTGAGTGCTCTTCCTCAAATTTCCCAGCACATATGGATATGTTTCGCGTGAAGGACATTCCTCCTTGGTGTCATCTTGTGCCTTCCAGTCAAGTACCACATCAATGTCATGTTTTGTACCCGAGAAAGGAAATGCAGATCACTGGACACTGAAGGGATCTTTCCTGGGTTTAGTGACCAATGCAGAGATCAGAGATCAGAGATAAGGAATATGGAAAGGGTTCAGAGAATGTGGATAAACCAAGTGAAGGCAATCTCTGAATAAGGTGAGGTGTGCTCTTCTGTGCAATGTTTCACTGTAGCTGTGAGAGGTCTGATGTTAAAAAGAGGATTATTCCTTTCTTGTGATATCACACACACACACACACACACACACACACACACACACACACACACACACACACACACAGGGGGGGAGAGAGAGAGAGAGAGAGAGAGAGAGAGAGAGAGAGAGAGAGAGAGATAGAGAGAGACTATGAAGATGTTTTAATTCATGCCAAAGAATTGTAGAAGCTGTCAAATAAATTTTGGGAGCAGTTTGTCTATCAGGTCTTTAAAATCAATTACATATATGACTTACTGAATAGTTAAGCGAGATGTCTTTAGATACCTGGGAGATAATGTGGAGGCCCTGGAATTCATACTGTTGATGACACTAGTTGGGGTAGATCAAGTTTCACCTTTTTGAGGAATCTCCATACTGAGTTCCATAGTGGCTGTACCAATTTGCACTCTGACCAGCAATAAATCAGCATTTTTCCTTTCCCCACATCTCACCTGCATCAACATGTGCTGTCATTTGTTTTATTGATGTTTGTAATTCAGACTTGAGTGTGAGAAAATCTAAAAGTAGTTTTAATTTCTATTTCCCTTATGATAACAATCTTAAATATTTAAAAATGGAGAAATTTGCAACATTTGGGATGTGAGTAAATAAAGTATTTAGGAAAATGATTCCAAACAATTTGTATCTTATTATTTGAAAAGCAGATGCTCCTGTGGCATCAATATTTGGACACATGTGGGCAGTGTTACTAAGCAGGCTTCCTTTTCAGTGTGGGAGAAGTCTCCTAAGAATAAGCCACAATAACCAGGAAGACCAGAGATACTCTTTTTAAGTCTCATCAAGAGATGATATCTATGGGTTTTGAATTTTTTAAAGATTTATTTATTGTATATGTATGAGTGTTTGCCAGTAGGTTTGTATATGCACAATATTGCATTTCTGGTGTCTGCATAGACCTGAGTAAACCACCTGCATTCGTAGACATGGATTTACAAATGGTTCTGGGCCGACTTGTAGGCAGTGGGAACAGAACCCTGGTTCTCTGCAAGAATAGAAAGTGCTCTGAACCAATTGAGACATATCTCCTAGGGGGAAAAAAACCAGAAATAAAATAAAGAGAAAAATAGGAATGATGTGAAAAGTGACATGCTAAATTTAGAGAAAGCAGCAGAAATACAAATGTGGAAAAGGTTTGTCCACAAGGTGCTATAAATAATTTAAACTTCAGAATGCTGAGTAACATTAGGCTCTTGCTAATTATGTAGTAATAAAACATTTTCAAAGGAAAGATGACATGGTAGAGCACCTGATATTTAACTTGTTTCTAAACTATTTCATTAGATTCTAAAAATAGTAGTTAAAGTATTATGAACTCACAGCATGGTATAGAGATAACTGAATAAATGTAATTTTACCTCCTCTTAATTGGTTGAGGAAAATACAAACTGGTTCAAAATTAAAACTTTATTTCTAAAATAAATCATATATTTAGAAAATGGTGCATTTCCTGCTAGCCACACTGTCTTAAAAAAAAATCTTTCTCTTTGTCTTATCACCAAGGATCTCCCATATGATCACTCTTCAATTCTGTGCTTTGGAGCTAGTATGCCAGGACTCAACTTATCAGGGACCTTACCTGTTCTTTAATAAATACAAAAATTACTTGTAGCACAGGTACCCTTACATAATAACATAATTACAACTTCCAGACAACTAGACAGGGTCACCATATTATCAAAGCACTAACTTTAAATTTAATATGACCCACTGCACAGAATTTGTCTTAATATCGTAAATGGAACAAAACCCATCATTTTTCAAATTAAACCTATATGAAAAACCAAGAAATAGAGTACAGGAGTGCCAGGTTTTAGCCTTAGGATCTCAGGAAGAGTTTACTGAAAATCATGACATTGACAACATAGACAAACTGTAGGAAATGTTTATTTCCAGCTGCTGCAAGGAAATTGGAATTGCATTTCCTTCTTATAGCACTGCTTTAGAGAGTGTCCAGTCGTTTAACAGATAATTTAGCTGCTTCAGTAGGTTTTATGACTTCCTTTAACATTATCAAGCCACCCTATGCCGCTAGCACCAAATGAGAGAAGTGCCATGGTAGTGATTGCTGTTTATTCATGTTGCCTCAATCCCTCAGTGGAAGGCTGTTCCCAGACCCAGGGTTCTCCCCTCGGCTATTACTTTCCCGTCGTATCATCCCATTACAATGAGCTGTTCATCATTACAAGCAGCTGAATTTTCTTCCTTGTCGTCTTAGATCCCACACAGCACAGGACTATGTCACTGACAAATGGAGCTGATTTTAAACTGCACTGCTCTACTATATGTTCCCTTCTCCTCTTCTCTCTTTGGTGCTTACCAGGAAATAAAACATGCTATTTCTAACTGTAAAGACATAATTGGGTGCATGACAAGTAGACATATACATTTAAAATCTGAGATACTTTCTGCAAAATGAAACCCATTTCAAATTTCTGTGTACATGCGAAGCCAACTTAGAGGGAGGAATGAGTCAGCTTGTAGTCATTTAATACTCAACGACCACTTACAGATTAATAAAAATAGTATAGAATTTACTACTCTAAAATTGTCATAGATTATCTCATAGAAAAGTATCATATTCTCAAAATAACTTAAAATGCATGAGTGCTTACAATATTTTACTGTTATTTGTGACCACTATGCCTCTTTAAAAATGATCTTTTAAAAAAGATCTATTAAATAAATCTAACTAAAAGACAATAAATTGAAAGTCCAGGAAAAAGAGTTAGATACTGTTCCAGCCTTAGCTAACCCCAAAATTGCAAGCATGGAACACAGATTTGTTCTAGCCTACCAGAAAGTCAAGACACAGATAACCAGGTTGACACAACATCAAACTGAATACTGGATGATAACATAGGAAAGTTGGAGTCAAAGAGTTTGCATCTCCCACCCCTGATTCATTATGTATACAATAATGACTAAAGCTGGGAAACTATAGAAAAATTTGTCCACCAAAATTAGAATTCTTAAAATTGGTCCATCTCTTTACTCTAAGAACGTCCTACCTTTCTGAGAAATTAAAACACAAGGAGTAATTCAGAATGTATAATTTGTTAAACTATTACACTTAATGCCTTTACTCTTTCTCCATTCCCCACTCAAACAACAATATAGTTATAAGTTTGAAACATATCGACACTTACAAAGCTTAGAATCATGCTTTAACTGATTTATTTGAATAAATTAGTTAAAATGTGCATGTTTGAATCAGCAATGAAGGTAAACCAAGGATATTTTTACATCTGGTGAAGTAAAAATTTAGAGACTGGTTTATCGAGAAAATTACTTGTACTAATTGGTTCTCATTAATAGCTAGTAATGGAAGAAATTTTTAAATAGAAGTGGCATTGTCACTTTGCTGATAATTTTTATAACTGTCATTAAACTAAAATTAAATGGGTTAGGTTCTATATTGCAGTAGTATTACATTTCAAAGCATTTGTAGCTGTTAATTATGCTTGTGGTTGTAATGAAATACAATTAATAGTAGATGAAAAAAGAAGAAATTGTATTTCTTAAGCTGTGCCTTCTGTACCTGATCATCCAGTGCACTGTCTTCAGATCTTCATGCTTTATTCAAAGAGTAATGCCGTCTGAACTTGTCACTACCAGCTTGTAATTGGAGCTACATGCACATCTGATGTAAGATGACCCTACATTTAAGGGTATTCTATAACAAGTATCCCCAAGTTGCCTGTGAATTTTACTCTGTTTATTAATTTTTATGATGAGATTTAATCTGTTTTTCCTGATTATGAAAATAACTTTCTAATGCGAATGAAGTTAAGTTATTATATACTACTTCTTTTTGTGCTCATTTATTCTTAGTGGATAAGTCTCTGAGAACTACAGACTTAGCTAATTTTGCTTTAAGAGACTGGAAGATGTGTTTAGAATGTGCACTGCTTTACATGTCCAGGGTAAAACCAGAGTTTATCTACCAAAGAGACCTTGGGATACAGAGCTCTAAATGGGATACATCCATTTTATCTCTCCATTCAGACTTCAGGGAACCCTGCAGAAGAGGAAGCAGAAGGAGAGGTGGAGACTGGGAAGGCTGAGAACACCAAGAAGAACAACATCCTTTAAATTAACTGAAAAAAATCATATGAATGGACAGAAACTGAAGCAGCAAGCAATGGCCCTACACAGGTCTGCACCAGATCCTCCGCGTATATACTACAGCTTTGAGCTTAGTACTTTCATGGGACTCCTGATTCTGTGAACAACTGGTTCCCTGGTTTTTGTATATTACCTTGAGGTTCTTTTATTTTTCTGGGTTTTGTCCTCTCCAATTTCAGTATGATTTGTTTGTTTGTTTTATATTACATAATTTTTGTTAAGTTTATGAGTGTTATAGAAGCTATATCTTTCCTAGTTACAAATAGAAAGAGTGTGGATCGATGGGGAGGGAAGATAGAGAGGATGTGGGAAGAGTAGAAGGAGGAGAAAGTGTATTCAAATTATATTATATGAGGAAAGAATCTGTGTTTAATAAAATGTAAAAAAGAATTTTATATATATGCAAGTTAGATATGAAATAGCTTTTGTAGGATTATGTTTAGACTATTCTACTGAATATCTAACTGATCATTGGTTTTTTTTTGGCTCTATAATATTTAACTGCAGGAAATTCCATTTCATACCAGGATTTATGTAACTTAATTGATATTAAATGGATACTAATTTAATTTCTCTCTCATAGATGTTTAATGTTTAACATAGTCACTATATCAAGGGGAGACTGAATTGGTCAAACAAACACTTAAGTAAATGTGGGTAGCACAGTTGCTGAGACAAATCTGTTTAAAGTAATTATTAGCAATGATATTTCTATTATCAAAGAGACTATTGTTTTGGTTATTTCTGGCAAACCTAACTATCTATCATCTCTAACTATTTATTATATCATATCATATCATATCGTATCATATCTATCTATCTATCTATCTATCTATCTATCTATCTATCTATCTATCTATCTATCTATATCTATCTTCCTCATCATCATCACCATCACCATAATCAATCTCTCTTCACAATTTTATCCCTAGCTATTATACTGTCTGTCTCTAACATCCATATATCTACCTGTTATATTAGCAGAACTCTTGACTTACCCATAATTCAATATAAGGTTGTGCCCTTATATTGAAAATCATATTATAATCCAGAATATGTCTTCATTCCAGCTGTATCAGAGACCTGGAAGGTCTTTAGATGTGATCCTCTGTGGATGTAGCCATGTTGTTGGATTAAAACTTTTCTATATCATCTCTCTTTGTGTTTGAGCTAAACATTGTACACAGTTTAATTTTTACAACTGATATAAATATCAGTCTCACAAACATTACAGTTTGAGTGTCCTTATGAAGACCCATTGATGTGATGGTCCTTCATAACTGTAGTACAGATTATTTGTGCTTTGGCAAATATCCATTTCAGCCCAAGGTTTTCCAGGTTGCCAGCCTGGTTAATAGTCTATCATTTTTTCGCCAGTCCTATGGAGTTGCTCCCATGCAGGGGTTTATCTTTCTACATTTTGTGCATTTCTGTCCCATGTCTGTCTTTTTGCATCTCTTCCCTCCTTGAGTTGTGCATTTCTTGTGGAAGCTTCTCTTATTCAGATCTAATCTTCATCAATTTTGATGGAACCTATAGTCCTTCATCACTTATGGACACATAGACAAAACCTCTTCTCCAATGCAATGCATTCCCTGACTTCCATTTTGATGTTAAAGTACCTTTAATGAACATAAAGATACTTTATGGTTGATATAATTTTTCTCTATAATCCAGTGTCTTTTAGCAGGTGTTGATTTTGCCTTGTTGGCACTCAAAAATTTAAAGTTAATAAAACATTATTCAGTTTATTTCTGGGAGATTTTATTCCTCCTATCTGTTTATTAATGTAAAATTAGATCTTCAATGGGCTGTCTATCTTGATCCTCAATTTAATTAGGTACCATAGGTTCACAATTAAGGACTTTCTGTTTTCTTACTTCCTCTGTCCTTTATCTCTCAAGACTTTGTACTATTATAGCTATTTTTGGTTGTTGTTGTGCAGTTATTTTTGTTATTGTTTGACACCCACCCCAAAGTAGCAGTAGCCATTTTGTTCCATGCCTGACAGCTACTTCATATTATTGCTAAATATGCCTGCCAGTGACTGACACAGAGAAGTGACTTGGCTCAATGACATACTAACCAAATACTCTGTCTTGTTCTGTATGTTCTGTATGAGGTTTGCTAATCTTAAAAATCCCAACAAAGCTTTATGTAGGGCCCATTAAATCAAAGGTCAATATGAACTACTATGTCTAAGAGGGTTTGAATCAGAGCTGATGAGTGGGAAGCCCTTTCTGCACCTATGTATGAGCTCACTATGGTTTCTGTGGCTGACACTGAAGAATGCAACTAATAAATCCAAAAGTTATGATTATAATACTCATGCTCTTTTATCTTAATGTTCTGAAATTCTCCTGTCCACCAACCGTACACCACCCTCCTTACCTTACTCAGGACCAATCAGCGTAAAGATTACCTAATAATACTTTGACTAGTGGGTGGGTGGGTGGATGTGGTAGCACCCTCATAGAAGTGGGAGGAGGGGTAGAGGGGTTTCAGAAAGGAAACCTAGAAAGGGGATAACATTTGATATGTAAATACATAAAATATCTAATAAAATAAAAAAAATTTTGACTAGTAAGTCAACTGCTCCCCTCCTTGCCCTTTAAACTTTTCAAGTTGATTTTTTCTATAAAAAGTCTATTGAGAGCAGACTAGTACCACAATTAGGTTTCTGAATCCTTTTTTTGGTCCTGACACCCAATATTAAAGTGTGTATTCAATAAACTATTCTTGTTTAATTGAAAAAGGTGGGGGTTTTTTGTTTGTTTGTTTTTGGTTTGAGTCATGATTCTTGAACTCCCAATTTTTTTTAACCATTTTTGAGAGGAAGTATGTAAATATTGCAAATGAAAGTAGGAAAGGGCTTACTCTGGTGTTCACAGCTGCAATAAGTACTGTGATGTCATTTATAAAAGACATTTCTATGCCCTCAAGTCTTAACTTTGCTCTAAAGAGGTCGGAAATGGAGTTTTTCATTTTTATTATTGGTTATTTTATTTACTTACATTTCAGATGCCATCCCCTTTCCCCATTTCCCCTCCCTAGAAAACACTATCTCATTCCTCCTCCTCCTTTTTAATTTTATACCATTTTAATTACATGCAAGTATTAAAGTCAATTGTAGGTTGAGGAACTAGCAATACAATAGAGACAAATAGTCAAGGAACAAGAAAATCAATAAACATAAATAGTCAAAGAACAAGCAAGACAATAAACAAAATTTCACGAACACTCCCATGATCACTGTTTCTAAGGGATTATCAGGATTACCAAAATATCTGAGCCTACTTCCTTGTCCTAGTCCAAAGTCATTTTCATGTCTGAAGCTTACTTCCTTGTTCTAGCCTAATATGTAGATTCCTGCCTGAAATTACTTCTTTGTTCTATTCCATTTTTTTTTTTTTTTAACTCAGGAAGATACTGACTATATGATTAAGATTGTGTTTTGGGGTGGCTTTTGTGATGTAGTGTCTCAGAGTCTCCTGAGTCTTTTTGGGCATCCAGACTAACTTGAAAAACTGATGTTTCCTCCAGAGTGGATCTCAGGTGAACTTCTCTACAGCTTCTTGTCAGGTATCTTTTGTGCTCTGTGATATTTCTGAAAGATATCTTCTGCTTTCTGCAGGGTTGACGGGCTTTCTCCTTCTTCATTCACGTTGGGCACCAGCTGTAAATGTTGATTTTATTTGCTCAGATAAAAGAATGAGCTTAGAGGTGTATTCAAGCTATGTGAATATATTCCCACCACCCGGAATCCCCCTGTACTAACACTAGGCATACACTTGGAAGCTTCTAGCTTCCATACATTCTTATCTTCCAAGATGACTAATTCAATCTGGCTTTTCTCAGCTTTTGACTGAAATGTTTTGCTTGGCCTCATATTAGCTATGCCAATATGTTCTAATCTTCTCGTTCATTTGCATTCTCTGGCTTGTTATGTCTAGCCTGTTCATTCTGCAATATGCCTTTGTAAAACTGTCCTCATAAGACTGCCCGCCCACACCCCTTCTCTCATTCTCTACGTTTAAATAGCCTCTCCTCTTCTGCTGTTCGCATGTGAATTTGGTATATCCTGTCTCTGCCTCATTCTGTCAAATCTTTCTCTGCTTCATCCCTTCATCTGCCCCTCAATTACAAGTCACTTTCAAACATGGCTACTTCCTTTTACAGATTAACCTTATTTCCATTGTTATGAATTAAAGGTGTATGTTAAGGGTGTGTTTGTATTCCAGCCAGATAACATAGACCTAGAAGGTCTTTGAATGTGATCTCTGGCCAGAGAAGCCATGCTGCTGGATTAAAATTTCTCTACAAGCTTTTGTTTTGCTTTTAGTTAATTGTTTCAGTTTATTAGCTATTGTGAACATTGCTCAACGAGCATGGGTGTGCAGATGTCTGCATGACAGATTTATTTTCATTTGAACATATATTCAGTAGTGAAAGTGTTAAAGGACATACTAAAAAATATTTAATTTAAATCTTTTAAAAACTGGTTTATATGGATTCTTGTGTGCAGGTGCCTGTGGAGGCTGAAGAGGGCATTGGATCCACAGGTGTCACCTACAGGATACTGTGAACCTCCAAACATGGATATGGAAAATCTACTTTTGGACTCTGGAAGAAAACAGCTCTTTACTGCTGAATCATCTCTCTCATCTCCTAATTTTTAATTTTTCAGAAATGTTCCTCATTTTCTGTAATAGGTATATGATTTATATTCATAGCAAATGGGTGAAGTTTTAATTTCTACCATATCCTCAGCATTATTTTCTGATGTCATTTAATGAGCTACTAGTTTCTGGTTGTAGTTTATACTTCGTTGATGGTTATTGATGTACATTTTTCTATATATCTCAGGTCTACTTATATGTCTTTTTTTGAGAAATATCAACTTAAGTCCTTTACTTATGATTTGATGAATTATTTAATATTGTTATTGAACTTTGTAAATGTGTAAGATGCAGACATCATGTCTTATTATGTAGACTGTCTCTTTACAGAGATGTTTTGTTTATTTTTGCTATTTAGAATCTTTCCAGTTTGTTATAATACAGACTGGCCACACTTACTCTTAAAGTCCAATATGTCTTAACTGTCAAAAAGATCACCATTGTAAGACAGTCTTCTAATGGCTGTATGTTGAGCACCAATGCTGTGCTTTCTACAGCACACTCTTTATGTTAACAATATTTGAGAAATAACTTACAGAACAGGAAAGAATTAGAGTTTTATTTACTGTGAATTAACTTTTCAGTAATAAAACTTTGAGTATCAATTGCAATTTGATAGGCCATTACTAATGTCTTGTAACTTAAGTTAGGAACTGTTTGGGGGTTTTAGTGTTCATATTTTGGAATTGGATTAATTAAAATGCAAACTCTAGTACATGTCTTTATACATGTGCTTACATGTGACTAAACTAGGTTTACAGCAATCTTACAGAGATTTTCTGGTTCTTGGGATACTGTATATAAGCAAATAAATCACTCTATATTGTATATATATTCTAACATTCTAGGGTCATTCTTATTAGAGAACTAGGTAAGGTAGATTTTTATTAGTAACTAAGGCCATAGTCTAAAATTTTTAGTTATGTTAAGGTTTTAAATCATCTTTCATACTTGTTAAGTTTGTAAAATTCTAAAAAATATGGTTTTGTATTTGCAAAAAGAGTGGCAGTTTATTCATACCAAGAAAGACTAACTACTTCTCATAATACAACAAGATTTGGACTATGAGAAAAGGAATAGGGAATTTTAGAATGAGTTACAAATAACTAAATAGATCTGTTGATCATGCTATTTGGAACTGACGAGAAACTTGCCTTTGTCTCATAGGAAATGATAGAATACTGCATACCTGACAAACAGTAGGGAGAGGGACCTTACAGAGCACACCTCCAGCCGGAGGACAGGACATCAAGTGAGGGACGGGCTTGCCATCCCACTGTCAAAACTCTGACCCATGGTTGTTCCTGTCTGAAAGAACTGTAGGAATGGAAAGGGAGAGGAGTGTGAGGAAAAGAAGGTCCAGTAACAGGCCCAAAGTAGGATCTGGCTCAATGAAAAGTCCAAGACCTGACACTACTACTAAGGCTATGGAGTGTTCACAAAATGGGACCTTCCATGACCACACTCCAGAAGACCCAACAAACAACCAATGGACAGAAGCTGCTGACCCCTGTGGTTAAAATAGGGCATGGCTGGAAGAAGCTGAGGAGGAGGCGCAGCCCTGTAGGAGGACAAGCAGTCTCAATTAACCTAGACCCCTGAGATCTCTCAAACACTAGACCAGCAACCAGGCAGCATACACCAGCTGATATGAGGCCCCCAACATATATACAGCAGAAGATTCCTGGGTCTGTGTTCAATCAGAGATGATGCACCTAACCCTCAAGAGACTGGAGGCCCCATGGAGTTTAGAGGTCTAGTTTGATGGTGGGGGGAGGGGATGGGAGATGGAGACATCCTTCTTGACACAGGAGGGGAGAAAAAGCTAAGGGATGTGGAACAGTCGGAGGGTGGGAAGGGGGAATAAAATCTGAGTGTAAACAAATAAATAAGTAAGTAAATAAAAGACAAAAAATCATTATGACTCTATTGAGTGGTCTTTCCCCTTTCACAGTCTCAACAAGAGAAAGGAAGACAGAAATAAGTTATGAATGTTGCAGTCAAGTTGGAATAAAAGAAGCAGCTAGTTCTTCCAGTAGAAGTTTTAAAGACAGAATGCATGGTGCATTTTTTATAGTGTTACCTTATATTTTAGGCAAGATTTTCAAATGTTTTTATTTTCATCAAATTGGTTTGTGTGTGTATGGAGTAGAATGTGTTTCTCTGTACAGGCATGGATATCTGTGGAAGGTCAGGGGTAGATGTCAGATGTACTTGTTAATCACGTCACCTTAGTTTCTTTTTTGTTGTTGTTTTTGTTTTGTTTTGTTTTGTTTTTTGAGTCAGAACAGTTCACAGAACCTGATGGTTATCACATTAGCTAACGAGGCTGGGCAGAAGGATTCAGAGATCAACCCTTTTCCACCCTGCCTATGACATGGCTTTCAAAATCTCATTGCTAAGTCTGACTCTTTTATTTATTCTGGAGCTCCAAAGTCAGCTCTTCGTACTTATGCAATGAGCACAGTGACCTCTAAGGTAGTATATATCTTATTATTATAATCTTATTATTATATATCTGCACAGTGTAATTTTTATTAATTTCTCTAAGAACTAAAATAACACTGAACATAGTCATGTATCTTACTAAAGTTTAAAAGTACCTTTTCTTATTGAAAGTTTACAGTCTTTGAATCTCAACTGGGCAAAGGCTTTTTGAAATATTTAGTAAAGTAGTGTAGTATGTGCTGTAATGTAGTGGAAGAGAATTAGGCACAGCAAAGAAACTGTGGCAACTCAATGACAATATAAAGGTTAGTTTGAAACAGAAGCCAAAGTTGCTGCAGAAGCTACGAAGTGATGTGTTGGCTGTTGTTTTGTTCAATAATTGGCTACAAATGATTTCTGTTTGTAACATTCAAATTTTAAAAAATTGTGACTGTTTTCTTCAATATTTTCATTCCTAATCACTATATTCACATATATTTATTTTTTTCTGTAATTTGGAATTCCTTTTAGCATTATTAGACATGGGACTCTTTTTTTTTTTTTTTTTTTTTTTTTGGTTTTTTCAAGACAGGGTTTCCCTGTGTAGCCCTGGCTGTCCTGGAACTCACTCTGTAGACCAGGCTGGCCTCAAACTCAGAAATCTGCCTGCCTCTGCCTCCCAAGTGCTGGGATTAAAGGCGTGCGCCACCACTGCCCGGCAGACATGGGACTCTTATACTTTTATCCTGGGCTCTACAATTGTTTCAAACTTTTGAGAACTGTGTGTACCCATATTGCAACATACAACATTCCAGAGTTTACAAAATCCTTATGTCTCAGGTTGGTAGACTAGTGTGTGAGGATAAAATCTGCACATTGTTTTAATTAACTAATAGTGATTATCTGTGTACAGTCACAAGGTTTGAGAAGCCATGCATGTGATGACCCTGCTATGAGTAAAGCTGTTTTGCAGGAGTCATCTTTGGTTCTTATAGATTTTCTCCTTTGAGTTCTGATCCTTGTAGGAAAGGACTATTATACATATATGCCACTTAGGGCTGAGAAGTCAATAGTATCTCATTCCATGCAACTTGCCCAGTCATAACTCTCAGTATTAATCATCATCTACAGCGAAGAGAAGCTTACATTCTATAAATGCAAGTATTTAGGGATCCATTTAGTACTGTGTCCATTTAGCAGAGTAATCATAAAAGGTTCTCCTATAGGGCTTATGCATGATCCACACATGGGTTACTGCCACAGCTTATAGTGTGAGCCATAAGTTCTATCTTGTGGAGCAGAACTTAAGGACAATCAAAAAACAGTTGGTTACCCCCAAAACATTCCTTTCATTATTGTAATAATGGGTATGTCTGGATAGGCTAATTGATATCATAATTCACAGAGATCACAACCTGGTAATACTATTGATCCCATTCTTTTGCCTAGGACCTCCAGCACCTAAAAGCTACTTGGTTGGAATAAAGCTTCCAGGTAACTAACAGCTTGGTTTCTCCATGTCCAATGACTCAGGCTTCTATTATTTTATTATGAGGATCTTGCCCTCTAGATCTACAGAGTAACTTGCTGAAATAGAACTTGTCTGTATTGTCTATAGTGGTGTCTACAGGATTACACTAGCATCTAATAAAAAGCAACCTACAACTGGCGTGAAGATATTTTTGTTGTTTGAAAATTGAGCGACTTTGTATTAGGAAGGGATGTATGATGTTGCTCATATTTACAGGCATCTTTGAATATAGCTTTCTGTACCTTCGTTATAGTCTATAGTTCTGTTTTTTCTCCACCAATGTAATGTATACCTCTACACGATCCACAAGCACATAACTATTATTGCATACTATGTTTCTCTATTATCTAGGATCCTAGAAAGACTATTTTTTCTTTCTGAAGATACTTTTTACGTTTTTATAAACATGTTTTCAAATAGGAGTTATTCCTAACTCCTAATTTAATAAAATATGACTTTAATATCTTGGTTCTTTTATTTCCCAGGGGAATTCATTCTACCATAGACTGGGTACAACCATTTTCTATCAGAATCCATAATTAGAAATGAAATTGCTTTAGAACAGTCTTGTCTGTGGCAGAACCCATACCTTTATGTGCTTGAAAGGATACAACCTAATTGTGAGTTCTTAACTGAAAGTGAGGACCCAAGCTCCAGCTGTGATGGGCCCCACATTTCATTTGTTTTATTTTTCTCATCAATGAGGCAAGTGTAGCATAAACCTGTGAGACACAGAAGTGAGACCAGAGATCCAACACTTTCTGTGGCTATATTAAGCAGAATGTTGTAAAACCAAACATATCCTTGTGCCCAAAGTCAAAGAAATGGAACTTATAAAAATGTGGTGTTCTGGGCAATAGAACTCGCTTGTCATCACAATATAAAAAACACGCATTTCAGTGGATTATTTTATGCTGGAAAACACTAAATATTTAATGACAATAATTTGACTTTTCTTCTATAAATGTAATTCTCACTGCAAACATCATTAATAACTGTATTTACTATAAGAATAAATACAGAAGTTTTACCTATAATTTTCTTTTAATTTGTGAGTGTGTGTGTGTGTGTGTGTGTATGTGTGTGTTTTGCTTATGTTACTTACAATGTGTTCTGAAAACCAAATATTTTAAGACATGTTAGTATATAGACAACAAAAATTAGTGTTTCCTAATTCTACATTCACCCTCAGATACTCAAAATATGAGAGGATTGGTGTGTTGGTTAGGTTTTGTTTTGTTTTTGTCACATTGACATAAGCTAGGGTTGTCTGAAAAGAGGGAACCTTAATTGAGAAAATCTTCTTTCATGATGTATTTAGAAGCTCTCAGAACAATATGCCTGATGGCACTCCTGAGCAGATGGTCTTTGGTGCATAGAAAAGTAGACTAAGTAACCCATGAAGAGAAAGCCAGTAGGCAGCATTTCTGTATGGTCTCTACTCGAGTTTCTGCCTTGAGATTTTTAACTTGATTTCTTTACCTTCCTTCTCTTCATAATGAAATATGTTACAGACATGTCATTCAATTAAACCCTTTACTTCCCAAATTTATTTTTAGTAAGGCTGTTTTATTATAGAAAAAAAAGAGACCAAACTAGGGCACTTTGGTTTCTATATTGAATTTCTACATTATTTGTTGATAAGGACCAAATTATAAAAGTGTGTATATGTGAATTCAAATGAGAATCATCTCCTGACAATCAGAGAAAAAAATCAAACAAACAAACAAAAAACTCTCCGTCACCTTTCATATTTAGTCCTCAAATTACACCATTAATCTCCTTTATGGGAGCAGAGCAGAAACGGTTTAATGTCTGTTTTATGAAATAAACCATCCTGTCTATCCTGCACATATTTTTTTAAACCAGGTCACCCCCTACCCAATGTGTTGTTCATGCTCTGGGTTGGCTCTAGAAAGTAAGCATTCAGAAACTGGTATAGAATTTCACTAAGACTAGCTTAATGTTTTCATGGAGCAGAAATCAAACATTAATTTTAGTTGCCTTGTTTAATATTTGCCTGGTTTATTTCTCCATAAAATTACTGCAGATCTGCTCTAATAAATTTTCTTTCAGCAGGTTATTGATTAGATTTCTAACCTTTGGGAGCTGAGCTACCATTTTAGCATAATACATTTCAGTTGAGCAATACATTATCGCCATCACTGATCATCTGTAAAATCCCTTATGGATAATTTATATTTTTTGCTTGATGTGATCATAGAGTAATTTATTGAAAGGAAAATCCATAGTATAATTATGAAACAACATGGGTGACCTCTTTTTCTCATTTTAAGTTTTTTTCTATTGATTATCATACAATGTATCATTTTCTTGTTGGTTAATCTTCAAGAAAGTTATACTTCATCTGAAAGTATAACTAAAAACAATATTACTAAAATGCTTAAAAAAAGAAGTAAGTGTGTTTTATTAAAAATTGATTTGAGGTTTGGGAGAGGTAGTGAAATACTCAATTCTTATTTATTCAGAGCTAAGCTCCAAATAAAACTGTCCTATAAGATTCATTCAACTTTACAAATAAAACCATTTTGTAAAAATAGCATTCTCCCAACCAGAGTGGAAAATGTTACAATGAATATAGCACAAAGAGTAGACTTTCTTAACTATTTATTCAATCATTTCTCTAATGATTTTTAGACAAAGGTGAGTCTAAGATTGGGCCAGAGTTCACTACAAAGAAAGCATTTTTCTTAAATTCTTGTGTAGGTAAACTTCGAACTCAAAAGTGTTTTTCGACTAGTAATTGTATAGAACAGCAAATCATTGAAATAAAATGGTTGGTCTTGATTGAGGCTCTATTCTATTGGTGACAATTATTTATACAGAATTTAAACCGTATTGCTTGGGAAATCTAAATATTACAGCTAGAAAGAAGAACGTGCTGCAGTAGTAAATGAAGTGCCTGTAAGACACAGTCTGACAAAGTTGGAGCAGAGACAAGAGCCAGTGGTTGACTACATTGTACGTTCGTCCAAGGTTAGCTAATCATTTCACCTTGCAAACTGACTCTGAGTAAAGGAATTTTAAGAGTAATTGGACACTGGATGAAAGGTAGATAAGGAATGTAGCTTCCTGAGTTAAGACAATGCTGTCTAGCCAAATCTGGTGGCATATGCCTTTAATCTTAGCACTTTTGAGGCGGACACAGATGTATCTCTGTAAATTTAAGGCCAGTGTAGTGTACATAGACAGTTCCAGGTCAGCCAGAATTACATAATGAGACTTGTTTTTAAACAAACAAAGAAACAAAACAAATAACAAAAAAAAAACTGAAAAAAAAATCTATTCTAGAACAAATGGTTAAGGGGAAAATGTTTTGAGAGTGCACATAACCATTAGTACAGGAAGATCAAAATTATTAATCTTTGAAACACCATATTCATTGAGAGATTGTCATTTGTGACAATAAATATATACAGGATTCAAAGAAAGAAATGAATAAATAAGATAAAAATATTACAGAGGCTTTCAAGCCAGATGTTTTCTAATAAATATTGAGGTATATCAAGAATATAAATAGAAGAGGGAGTGAAGTGGAACCCAGGTAAGAGAACACGTCTCTCTATAGGACTAGATAGAAGAATTGCATCTCAGTTGCAAGGAATGGTAAGAAGTCTCAAAAGGACTTCTGACTTGTTACCAACAATGGCAAATCATCACAAAGAATTTAAAAATGCAAATTTATTTTGGATTATAGGACAAATTTTTGGATTAATTCTGTGCATCATGGAGACAGGCTCTAGATATAGTCTGATAAAAATATTGAGCACTTTGATTAGGAAATATAACGTTGAGAACATATTAAACTTTCTTGATCTATTGCAAATTCACTCATTTACAATACTTGTCAATCTTCATTTCTTCAGATTGAAACTTTTCAAGCATACCAAATCCAGGGAGCACTTAAAGATGATATAGAAAATGAGAAGTATAGAAGATGAGTTAAACAGCAGAATGCTGCACATGTCGAAATAAAGGTTTGTAAAGTTTGCTTGGTGTTAAACACTCATCCCCGAGTATGAAAACCGGTGTGAATAAAGAAGAGCTCTCCTTTGTTCACACTAGAAGCTATGTGGTCTAAGATGGTAGCCACTTTTTTTTCTCTTTTTTTAAAATTTTTTTTAAATTGGGTATTATATTTACATTTCAGATTTTATCCCCTTACCTCACTTCCTCCCACCACCCAGAAACCTCCTATCCAATCCCCCCGCCTCATGCTTCTATGAGGCTGTGCCCCCACCTACCACCCGCCCCCACTACTCGCTCCCCAACCTCATAGTCCCCCCCTACTCTGTGTTCATTTTCATGGGACCAAGAATGTCCTCTCCCACTTATGCCCGACAAGGCCATCCTCCCCTACATATACAGCTGGAGTCATGGGTCCCTCCCTATGTGCTCCCAGGCTGGTGGATTAGACTCTGGGGAGCTCTGGTTGGTTGGTATTGTTTCTTTCCTCATGGGGTCATAACCCCTTTCTCCTCCTTCAGTCTTCTCTCTAACTTCTCCATTGGGAAACACTTGATCATATCAGTGGTTAGCTGTGAGCGTCAACCTCTGAATGTGTCAGTCTCTGGCAGACCTCTAAGGAGACAACTATAACAGGTTCTTGTCAGCATGCACTTCCAGCCATCCACATCAGTGTCTAGCTTAGGTGACTGTACATGGGATGGATACCCAGGTGGAATGGTCTACAGATGGCCCCTCCTTCAGTTTCTGTCCCATGTTTTGTTTCCATATTTGGTCCCTTGAGCATTTTTGTTACTCATTCTAAGTAGAACTGAGGCATCCCCACTTGGTCTTCCTTCTTCATGAGTTTCATGTGGTCTGTGAGTTGAGTCTTCACTATTTCAAGCTTTTGGGCTAACATCCACTTATCAGTGGGTAAATACCATGTGTGTTCTTTTGTGATTGAGTTACTTCACTCAGGATGATAATTTCTAGTTCATCTATTTACCTAAAAATTTCTCGAATTCATTATTTTTAATAGTTTAGTAATACTCCATTGTGTAAATGTACCACATTTTTTTTGTATCCATTCCTCTGTTGAAGGACATCTTGGTTCTTATCCAGCTTCTGGCTAATATAAATAAGGCTGCTATGAACATAGTGGAGCATATGTCCTTATTATATGTTGGAGCATCTTCTGGGTATATGCCCAGGAGTGGTATAACAGGATCCTCAGGTAATGCTATGTCCAGTTTTCTGAGGAACTGCCAGACTGATTTCCAGAGTGGTTGTACCAGCTTGCAATCCCACCAATAATGGAGGCGTGCTCCTCTTTCTCTGCATCCTCGCCAGCATCTACTATCACATGAGTTTTTGATCTTAGCCATTCTGACTGGTGTGAGGTGATATCTCAGGGTTGTTTTGATTTGCATTTCCCTAATGACTAAGGATGATGAGCATTTCTTAAGGAGCTTCTTGGCCATTCGAGTTTCCTCTGTTGAGAATTTTTCGTTTAGCTCTGTATCCCATTTTTAATAGGGTTATTTGGTTGTCTGGAGTCTAATTTCTTGAGTACTTTGTATATTTTGATATGAGCCCTCTATCAAATGTAGGATTGGTTAAGATCTTTTCCCAATCTGTTGGTTGCCATTTTGTCTTATTGACAATGTCCTTTGCCTTACAGAAGCTTTGCAATTTTATGAGGTCCCATTTGTCAATTCTTGATCCTAAAGTGTATGCCATTGGTGTTCTCTTCAGGAACTTTTCCCCTGTGCCTAGGTATTCCAGGGTCTTCCCCACCTTCTCTTCTATTAGTTTCAGTGTATCTGGTTTTAAGTGAAGGTCTTTAATCCACTTGGATTTGAGCTTTGTACAAGGAGATAAGAATGGATTGATTTACATTCTTCCACATATTGACCTCCAATTGAACCAGCACCATTTGCTGAAAATGCTGTTCTTTTTCCACTGGATGGTTTTAGCTCCTTTGTCAAAGATCAAATGATCATAGGTGTGTGGGCTCATTTCTGGATCTTCAGTTCTATTCCATTGATCTTCCTGCCTGCTTCTGTACCAATACCAGGCAGTTTTTATTACTATTGTTCTGTAGTACAGTTTGAAGTCAGGGATGGTGATAGAGGTTCTCACTATCCTGTTTTTTTTTGTTATTCCAAATAAATTTGCAAATTGATCTTTCTATCTCTATGAAGTATTGATTTGGAATTTTGATGGGGATTGTATTGAATCTATAGATTGCTTTTGGCAAGATGGCCATTTTTACTAAATTAATCTTGCCAATCCAGGATTATGGAAGATCTTTCTATCTTCTGAGATTTTCTTCTATTTCTTTCTTTGGAGACATAAAGTTCTTGTCATACAGATCTTTCACTTGCTTGGTTAGATTCACTCCAAGATATTTTATATTGTTTGTGACTATTGTGAAGGGTGTCATTTCCCTAATTTCTTTCTCAGCCTGCTTATCTTTTGAGTATAGGAAGGCTACTAATTTGTTTGAGTTGATTTTATATCCAGCCACTTTACTGAAGTTGTTTATCAGGTTTAGGAGTTCTCTGGTGGAAATTTTAGGGTCACTTAAATATACTATCATATCATCTGCAAATAGTGAAATTTTGATTTCTTCCTTTCCTATTTGTATCCCTTTGACTTCCTTTTGTTGTCTAATCTCTCTAGCTAGGACATTCAGTACTATATTAAATAGGTAGGGTGAGAGTGGGCAGCCTTGTCTAGTCCCTGATCTTAGTGGGGTTGCTTCAAGTTTCTCTCCATTTAGTTTGATGTTGGCTACTGGCTGGCTGTATATTGCTTTTACTATATTTATGTATGGACCTTGAATTATTGATCTTTCCAAGACTTTTACCATGAAGGGATGTTGAATTTTGTCAAATGCTTTCTCAGCATCTAGTGAGATGATCATGTGGTTTTTTTCTTTGAGTTTATTTATGTAATGGATTACATTGATGGATTTCCGAATATTGAACCATCCCTGCATTCCTGGGATAAAGCCTACTTGATCATGATGGATGATTGCTTTGATGTGTTCTTGGATTCGGTTTGCAAGAATTTTATTGAGTATTTTTGCATCAATATTCATAAGTGATATTGGTCTGTAGTTTTCTTTGTTGGGTCTTTGTGAGGCTTAGGTATGAGCGTAATTGTAGCTTCATAGAATGAATTGAGTAGTGTTCTTTCTGTTTCTATTCTGTGCAATAGTTTGAATAGGATTGATATTAGGTCTTCCTGGAAGGTCTGATAGAATTCTGCACTAAAACCATCTGGCCCTGGACATTTTTTGGTGGGGAGATTTTTAACGACTTCTTCTATTTCTTTAGGGGTTGTGGGACTGTGAAGATGTTTTATCTGTTCCTCATTTAAGTTTGGTACCTGGTATCTATCAAGAAAATTGTCCATTTCATCATTTTTTTCAAGTGACTAATCAAATTGCAATGAATTAAAATCACATAAGATTATTGATTCAGTTTAGAAATTTACTTCCTGGCCACATTTCAATTGTCCTTATTAAAAATAAGGACAGAGAAGTTTCCAACTTCAGAAAATAGAAACAAATAATGAAAGGATGCAGAGAGATTTTAAGAGCCAGAGAGGATTGAGGACAAGAAAACAAATTCCTGTAAATCAACAGGATCTATGCACACATGAATTTATTTAGACCAAGGCAGTGTGCACAGAATCTATATGGTTTGTATCAGACGGGGTGCTAGAGTTGAAAGGAGAACTGGATTAATATCCTCGTCCCTAACTCAGAAGTTGTTTCTTATTATTAAATACTTGGAAATGAAAAATCATTTTTCTCCAAGGGACTCTTACTTTGGAAGCAAACTGCTCTGAAGGGACGACTATTTCTAGCAATTGATGTCCAAGGGATAAAGAACTCAAGGCATCTTTGGTTTTTTTTTTTTCTCTTATAGTATCATGATAGAGATTTTCTGCTTTTAATTTTTAATGTAATTTATTTTATTTCATTCATATTGTTCTTCTCTGTTTTTATACACACACACACACACACACACACACACACACACACACACCACATACATATGGTTTCCAGACTTGTGTTTTGTGGAATTCCTGAGTGTGCAAAGGAATAGGTCTCCGGTTTTTGTGGTTTCATCACACTCTTTCCTTCTGTTTGTTTGTTTTGACTATTTCAACTTGTTAGATTTTGTCTTTTCATATCATATCATATATCATATTATATATAACATCATATCTTATATAATATCAATCCTTTAGAATCCTCTAAGCTTTCTAATGAGAGATAGGTAGGGGTGGGCCCAGATGGAAAGGAATTGAGGAGGAACCTGGGGTAGTAGAGGGAAGGGAAACATTAATCAGGATATATTGTGTGAGATAAAAATCTATTTTCAATTTAAAAAATAAAATTGTTAACATGTTTGCTAATACCTATGAAATTTGATTCATTCTAATTTCACATTTAGTCTTCATTCAACCTATTTGAAAGCCCTTTATTTGAAAACAAAGAAGATAAATTAGAAATGCTTTCTCAGTTTTACTGATATTAGAAATTAGAGGATTACTTAAACAAATACATTTGGTTTCAATTTATCTATAATCTTAAGATCATAAAATATTTTAAACATTGTGTATCTAAATACACAAACGTTTTGCCAATAAATTTATACTTTTTAATTTTAATATGTTCAAGAATAATACTAGTTTTGAGTATTGCTTTATACCACAAATGAAAAAATATTTCTAAGAAACCTTTATGGATAAATTAAAGGCAGTATCCATCCAGTTCATGTTTGGGTTTTCTAATCTTCATATAAGATGATGTTCAAGATTATGTTGTAGCTAAAGTTAGAAAACATGGAAAATGGAAATTCAATAATTTTTATTAAAGAGTGTATAAAGCTGATTATCAATCTTTTTATATACTTTGATATTCACATTTTGAATTTCTGATAAATAGTATGGATTATCCATCTTCACTTCATACATATGCCTAGTAACATGCTATACTCAGTGAAAAAGATATCCATTCTTTCTAAGGAGTTTGTCTTGTCAAATGTTATATAGTGTGCAAGACCAAACTGATTCTGATACATGTGTAGTAGAAAATTGCAACCACTCATAAGTTGGTTTCAAGCAACAGCTGTCTAGTTTGGTTTAAGGACCACTCAACAAGACTGAAATCTGCCTGAGACTGGGAACTTAGCCAATTCACTGTGAGGTCACCAAACTTCAAAAAAATCTACTCCCATGATGTTAGTAAACCAACATAATTTCTTACTCTGTGCTGAATCTTATCCTTGTACCCACAGATAAATGTAGCTACCACTCCTTATAAAACCCCCTCCCATTTTTACAGCAAATGAGACCACTACAGAATACCACAACTGGACAGAATGCTGAGATTTGGGGGACACATTCTTAGCAGATTCATCTATATCACAATTCCTGTATCTGTTACTCAACAAACATCATATAAGAATGGATGGGATGACTGTAATAACCAGAAGAACATCAGGAAGTCTCCTATGAAACCGTCTCTCCTAGAAATAGCTGAATAACAAGAATAGGAAAAGTGGAAAAAACAATGAATTTATTCACATGAAAGAAGGAAACTATTGCATGCCTAAACACCATACAAAGAACAACAGACACTTAATGACCACTGGGAGAAAGACTTAGGCACTCCCAGATGTGTGAGTTCCTTTATTGTTTGTCCAAAGTCAGCTTATCTACTGCTGTTAGTCTAGAAATTGTATGTTTACCACCAACAAAAATGGCTTCATAGATTGTATATTTATGTACATACATGCATATATGTAGTGTATATTCATATATACACACATATACATATGTATTTAATAATAATAATCAAAACAGGTTATTAACTAGAGAGTATTGGGGAAGTGGGAAAAGTTTGAAGATAGATAGCGTGGAGGGAGTAAAGAAAGGAAAGTGAGGCAGAGTAATTTCAATTAAAAACAATTATAAATTCATATTAAAAATAAAATTATCAATACGAATACAAAATTGAAAAAGTATCATGTGTTGCCTAAAATGCTGTGAAAATGAGGATATACTAAAATATCAAATACAGTAGTTTAAAATAAAAATAATCCTTGGCAAATGTTGTAAGTCACGTCCTTTCTGTTGCACAGCACACTGGTCAGCAGTGATGCCATTGTTCTCGCTTTGTATACTAGGAATAGCTGCAGTTACTTAATAAGAAGTGTCAAAAGACATATCTGGTAAGCTGAACACACCATTTTTCCTGCAGTAGCAGCATGATAGAAATATATTTCAGAACTGAGATGAGTGGTTTAGTGTACCCTGTTTATATTTGCCTATGTACTCCAGCCACAGCTCAGATTTCTCTAAGGAGAGCAGGCAGCAGGCAATCTAATTTAAAAGTGTAAGCTATGAGCAGTGAAAGCTTAATTCAGGAGTTTATGGACTCACCCCTTGTGATCAGCTCTAAGGAGTCCATCTCATCGAGTGCATTATGGCAACATCATTCACTGTGAGGGTAGTTAAAGACTTGTCAGCAATTCTATTTTAAACTGTCATTTTCTGCTATTTATGATTTGACCATTAAGAATTGCTGGGGCTTGAAAAACAGTTTGTGAAGATTTAGATCAGTGGCAAAGTGAATCATTTTCAGTTTTGAGCAGATGAAAATGTGAAATTTTGTGATAGGAAGAAATTAGGAACCTGAAGTAGACCCTAGTCTTCAAAAGGAAAAGATATGTCTTAGACTCGGGCTTGTATATGGTACATGTGCTGTTAATTTTTAGCAAACACTTAAGAGGGACGACAGAACAAGAAACTGAGTTTTGCGTAAATGAAATTTTTAGTAAATATATACTTCAGAGCTTGCTGACAATATGCAACATAGATATAATAAAATATTCCTTGTTTAATAAAAGAAAGGTGTAATATGACAAACAATATCTAACTTTTCAAATGCATTATGTAAAAATGTGACATTAACATGTGACATAATAAACACAAGAAACTTTGTGTTCTTTTGTGACAAATACCAATAAACAATTATTCTGTTCAATATTCTTATATATGAATACAGGGAGTGTACACAACAAATATATTTGAACATTTAAACATATTTAAAAATACACAGATAAAATACTCTTTGTATGTCTTATTTCTTTCACTATAGAGACAAGAATGAATTCTTTAGTGAGAATGAGTAAGGAAAAGATGTTCAAATATTGGAGCATAGAGGAAATCAGGAAGGTTTGAGAGTGGATTGGAAGAATTATTTAAAATATCAAAAAGAAAGCTTTGAAAGGAAATTCATTTAATAAAGTACTTGTCATGCAAGCATGAGGAGCAAAATTTAACAACCAGAACAGAGATAAAAGTCAGTTATGGTGGCACACATTTTTACCGCTACTGGGGGAGGGAGGGAGAAAGACAGGGAGAGGGAAGGGGAGGGGTAGGGGTAGGGGTAGGGGGAGGGAGAG
>JANHMN010000004.1:109915887-109975295 GCA_030674055.1 Rhabdomys pumilio | reverse complement strand
TTTTTTTTTTTTTTTTTTTTTTTTTTTTTTTTTTTTTTTTTTTTTTTGCTCCAACAGCTCTGATTGTGGCTTTGAATGAAGAAACAGAATTACTGCAGTATTTTCAGTCTCTAGATGTAGTGTAGGATTGTTATGCCACCCAGAGGAATACAGAGAACATTTCCAGTAGTTCATAAAATAAATATATGAGATTCTTTTTCAGTGTATGGCTTTACAATTGCCCAGAAAACCATCTGGACCTGAAAAAAAAAAAACAAGATATAAAAAATTTGGTTAAAATTAGCAACAATTCATTCTTAAAAGATCCCATTACAAGTATATGTTTGAAAATAATGGATGATTGTTTTTTTAAAGTTTAATCACAGCATCTTGTTAATTTAATAAAAGGGAAGAAAAAGACATCAAATTTCTTTAAAAGCACACATTCTTGTCACTTTCAAAAAACTGAAGCTATTATAGAAGACTTACATTGGAAGTTTGCAATTTGTCACTTCTGGGTAGAATATGGTGTGACTTGAGTTCAGAGTGGTAAAGACGAAAGCTACTGGAGATCCTGTGCCAACGTAAGCCATAATACACAGGAAGAGAACAGTGAGAGTATGTGTCAGGGGAACGCAAGAAAGGATGGAGAGCTGTAAAAACAATAAGAGAAAAAAAAGAAAAGGAGAGGAGAGAAGAGGAGAGGAGAGGAGAGGAGAGGAGAGGAGAGGAGAGGAGAGGAGAGGAGAGAAGAGAAGAGAAGAGAAGAGAAGAGAAGAGAAGAGAAGAGAAGAGAAGAGAAGAGAAGAGAAGAGAAGAGAAAAGAGAAAACATTGGTGATGATGAATCTGAGAATGAGCTAACAAGTAACTGAAGTTTCCTAACCTTGGTGAGTGACAGATCTCTGTAGAATGAGGAGACTCTAGGAAGCATTACAATCTGCTAATAAGGGAAAGTTCAGAATGCAAGTGGAATTTTAGCAAATGACAATAATTTTTATCCATCTCTACAGTTGTTCATTTCACTGTTTCTGATACTTTATTTTCCATGTAACAGAGATCATCCTCAGTCCAGGATGAAAGAATAAGACAGGAGAATTATGACATCATGATGTTTGCAGTTTTAATACATCATTCTGTCTGAAAATTATGAAGTATTTTATAATGATTCATGTTATAAAATACGTATTATCAATTCAAATGTTGAGACCCTAACCTCTAATGGGATGGTAATAGGAGGTAACTGTGAAGAGAAAGAAGGGCTCTTATGATAGTTAGTTTCTTTATAGGAATAGATACTAGAAACTGTTACAAACCTGGGATGTACTTTCTTCCCTGTCAGGACACCAATACAAGACTTCCCTGCAAAACAACAAGGAGGAATCCTCACTGACTCTTAATTAGGAATCATTTCAAATTGCAAAAGTCTTCTTCTTGAATTCCAGCTTTTATAAATATGAGAGTTAACCGTATACTCTTTAAGTTTTGTAACTTATGGCAATGTGTCATGCCATCCAAAAGTAACTGAAAAAAAAGTCATTGAACTACTACAAACAAATATATTTTTATGAAAGAATCACTTGAACTAAAATTTGAATCCTCTTATTGGATGTTCAACAAGATACATAAAAATAATGTGTCCATAAGGCAAATGTAAAACATCTGTCATACCAGATAAACTCAAAAGGATGAGAAGAGAACCCAGAAACTGGCAAACACACGCAAAATATGTATACCTTAAAGAAAGGTTCTCTAAAATATGCAAAAATTCAAAAGGCAATATTAAACAAGTATAAAAATATAAATCAATTACCTAATGATGGTAGCATGCACGTGTAAGCCAAGGACTTGGCAGTTAGAAACAGAAGGATCTGAAAACTAACAGTAGCCTCAGCTTTATACCTTCAAGTTCATCCCAGGATACATGTAGAGGACTGTTAGAAAGAAAATTGATGCATTTTGACAAGGGAACATTGTTCAATAAATGACATATTAAGCATGGATTAAACTATGGAAGAAACATCAATGTATATTAGCACTTAAAAGAAGCTGCCCTGAAAAATCCAAGAATCTAGAATAAGGCAGTTAAAAATAAAGTCTGTTAGGAAAGAGGCAAGAGTGACAGGTAACAGGACAAGGATCTTTAGAGTAATGAAAATACTTGTAGTATATTATAATGGCATATTTGTGCCATGCAACATTTGTACAAACACATCTGCTGTATAATAAAAGTATACCCTAATGAAGACTATGGTGATAATATGTTGTAAGTCACGAGTAGTGGTCCTCAATATGTTAATAATGGAGGCAGCAATGCATTCTACATGTATGGAATTATTACCCCTAGTTTTATTTTTAAAAGTCTTAAATCTTTATTAAAATAGAAAGTAAACTTCAATAAATAAATAAAAAATCTCCAACTAACTACTCAACTAGAGGGGTATTTATAGTATATTGAAATTCTCAAAAAATAGAGATCTCACGTACTCCTGCTGGAACCCAGAATATGCTTTCAAACTCTGGCCTTATTAAAAAATCTCTATTGCTCTTAAGTAGTGTGACTAGTGTTCTCAACTGTAGCTTTTACATGTGACCTAATTTTTATACTCTTAAATTGAATTCTGCTCTTGGGATACATTTATCTTTAAGCTGTCATTGTATTCTCATTCATGTCTGCTGCATAGATTTTTTAGAACTAAGTACTCTGCAATTTAGGTTCACACTCACTAAATTTGTTCTAAGTTGATCTTATTGCCTGCTTCCTACTTTTGGTCTGACATAGCATCAGAGTATTCCTTGGATGAGTAGATTGTTCCAGTGTAAGTCCCATAGGAATCCTACATAGACTGGATGTTTTCTCTCCCTGAAATCAAAGTAACAGAACAATAACACTTGGCTTGAAACATGAGCCTACTTGTGTTATATTTAATTTCCAGTATCTTCCAAGCATGTACACTGAATGCACAGTCCCTAGCTGCTAGAGCAGAAAGATGGGAAAGTAGAAGTGTTTGTGATGTCTTTGTGGTCAGGCAATCCCTTACTATGCCAACTGCCCTCCCTAGTCCCCCTTCTTATTTTTTTCTTCTGTGCTGGCTACAGCACAGACAATATAACTAGTCTACTGTGTGAGAAAATATCATATAAGGAGTAAATTTTTTTTGTTTTTGTTTTTGTTTTTCGAGACAGGGTTTCTCTGTATAGCCCTGGCTGTCCTGGAACTCACTCTTTAGGCCAGGCTGGCTTTGAACTCAGAAATCTGCCTGCCTCTCCCTGCTAAGTGCTGAGATTAAAGGCATGTGTGACCACTGCCCAACAGGAGTGAATTTTTTATGAACATTTTTTTAACATGTGCCTTCCATATTTTCCTTGAACTCAAACCACTTAGAAAAATCATGAGATAAAACTGCCCTTCTTTATAAACTAAACACTTCTCAGAACGCCAAAAGATACCATATTTTTATCTGAGATAATACCTAGAAAGAGAATTTTTGGAGGCCATTTTGTTCCTCTCTCAGTAGTCTTAATAGGTATTTTTGAATGCTTTTGCTGGTGGCTCCTTCAAAATATAACATAATGTTGACATAATCTTATTTGGGCTTGTCCTTTTTGTTATATTTAGTGTCCTTAAGTGGGAACATTGCTATCTTTCCTAAAGAATGACTTTCTTGAAGATTATTGGCCAATCCAGAAAAAGCAATGAAACACAACACCTAACTACCGGAGTGGAACATTTAATAAGTTTTTCTCCGTCTTAAAGCTTTAATATAGATGCATGATGCATGGCTTATGCCTCCTGGAAACAGGGCTGTAACACAGGTGTAAATTGATTGATGTCTAACATGTATGGCCTGCTAAAAGGTGGCCTACAAATGTCATTGCAATAAAAGGTTTAACAGAAACAAATACCACTGTTCCCTAAGGAATGAGGGATGAAAGGGAAAACATTGATTTTGTGCTGAGCCAGCACAAAAAATAAGATGAGTCATAGGACCCACAGAGATGGTGCTCCATTTTCATTCGTTTTACCTTAGTGCACTGCTGACCATCAGAAGACAAACATTTTACTCAGTAACTGTGTTTGGTATTGCCATCAGGTTGTTAAATGTGCATCCTGGAGTTTTTGTTTTGACCTCCTACAGGGGCTAACATTCTGACTCCCTCTTGATGATGTATCTCTGACTGCTAAGGATTTGAAAAATAATTACAGGTTAGAGGCAGAATCTTACATTTTTTTTTTCTGTCTGATGTCTATGAGCATTGCCTGTTTATCTTTAGGTATGGCTCGCCTTGAATACTTCATTTGTTCTAGAATCAACTGAGAGAGCCACCCCGGAGCAGGTCTGTAAGAGTCTTTCCAGTGCATTAAACACCTTCCAGTGGTTATTCAGATTCAGAAAAATTAGAGCAAACAACCATTTATTCTTGCTGGCTTTTATTTGCTTATTGCTGAGGTATGCCTGCAATCTATATCACTGCTGCAGTTATCTGATGCAAAAAAAGAAAAACAACAAAACAAAACAAACAAACAAACAAACAAACAAACAAAAAACCAGTTTCTTCATATTCCAAGTAGAATAAAGAAGAAATATTCCTTAGGAATCTTCCAGAATTTTAAAATCAGAATTTGGAACTATGGATATAAAGGGATATATGCATTATGTTTGTTGTAGAAAATTTTATTAATATATGCCTGTATTAAAACATACAATTCTCTTTTTAGCTCTGTACCCCATTTTTTAATTTGGTTGTTGGTGTCTAACATCTTAAGTTCTTTATATATTTTAGATATTAGCCTTCTGTCAGAGGTAGGGTTAGTGAAAATCTTTCCTAATCTGTAGGCTGCCATTTTGTCCTATTGACAGTATCCTTTGCCTTACAGAAGTTTTTAAATTTCATGGGGTCTCGTTTGTCAATTGATGATGTTAGAGCCTGAGTCATTGGTGTTGTTTTCAGGAAACTATCTCTTCTACCAATAACTCAAGGCTTTGTCTCTCTTTTGTATTAGATTTAGTGTGTCTGGTTTTACGTTGTGGCCTTCGATCCATTTGAACTCGAATTTTGTGCAGGGTGAAAACTATAAATCTATTTGTATTCTTCTCAGCAGAGGAATCTTGAATAACCAAGAGGCACCAAAAGAAGTGTTCAGTGTCCTTCATCATTAAGGAAATAAAAATCAAAACGATCTTGAGATTCCATCTTAAACCCCTCATAATGGCTAAAATCAAAACCTCATGCAACAGCACCTGCTCACAAAGATGTAGAGCAATTGGAACATGCCTCCGTTGCTGTGGGAGTGCAAACCACTCTGGAAATAAATCTGACAGTTTCTCAGAAAATTAAAAATAATTCTACCTGAAGACCTAGCTGTATAGGTCTTCTGCTTGTATAGTACCCAAAGGACACTTAAGCTACCACAAGGACATGTGCTGCACTGTGTTCATATCAATTTTATTTATAGTAGCAGAAACTGGAAACAACCCAGATGCCCCTCAACAAACTGGATACAGAAAATATGGTTCATTTACACAATGGGATATTATTCAGCTATTAAAAAATAACATCATGAATTTTGCAGGCAAATGGATGGAATTAGAAAATATCATCCTGAATGAGGTAACCCAAGCCCCAAAGGACATGTATGGTATATATTCACTTATAAGTAGAGATTAATCATAAAGTATAGGATGTGCACACACTCAACAGATACAAAGAAGCTAAACCAGAAGGAAGGTCCAAGTAAGAATGCTTGAATCTCACTTAGAAGGGGGTAATAAAATAGTCATAAGAGGCAGACAGAGGGAAGGAACTGGTGGGAGAGGGGATGGAGAGAAAAATGTGCCTTGAGGATCAAGTATGGGGAGAGACAGGAGAGAGACCCAGGGGGCCAGGAGAATGAATGCAAATCTGAAGCTGTTGGAAATGGAACTGGGTCAGTGGGCATGTCTAGGATGTGTCAAAGATCTGGGATGGAGGAGGCTCCCAGGAAGTATATATAATGGGAGTGACTTTAACTGAGACTCATAGAAGTGGGAGCATGAAACCTAAAGAGGCTACCTACTTCCTGTAGCTCGGCATGATCTGCAGTGGAAGAATAATGACATCAATCCGCCCACAAAACTTTAAAACTTCCGACCCCAAATTTTTTCTGTTTATAAGAAATGTGCCAGCGTAGAGGATATGCAGGAGTAATCTCTACCCTTTCTGAGAAGAAGAGGGGGAAATAGGGTAGGGACTGTGTGAGGTGGGACTGGGAGGAGAGACGGTGATTGGGATGTAAAGTAAATAAGTATTAATGGTGAAAAGATATGATTATACATATATAAACACATGTATTCATTTTATGTCAATTGTACCTTAATAAAGCTGATAATTTTATAGAATGCAAATTATCAGTAAAGTTTACTTTTATAATTAATATGTGCATATTTTATTCTGTGCAAGACAGATCCACTATTGCAATAGTAGCACAAATGTCATGGAAATATATAACCATTTTCTGATTGGACTTAAGACCTACTTCACAAGATGAAGCCCATACCTGACACTGTTACTGGGTCCAAGCACTGGTATATAAACAGGTCATAGACTCATAGGGAGAATCTACTCTTACTGTTCTGCTAGATGGACATGGTATCAAACATATTCCTAATGATGTACTATTGTCTGCAAAGATTAGTACATCTCTCACTCTCATCAGAGAAACTTATTTTTGCAGTATGCAGTAGCAAACATAGAGACCTCCTACTGCTCTAAGTTCCCAGTATAAAGTGCTGCACAATATTCATTACTAAAGAATATACCTCTAATATATCCTATCCTTCCAAGGCTTAGAGATCATTGTGGAAGAAAAGAAGGAAAGAAAAGCCAAAAGAAAAGAAAGAAAGGTGGTGGATGACTATAAGAAACAATGTTTTTCAGACATAACTGGCTAGTTTTACATATGAACTCAGCAGTTTTAACAGGATGCACAAGATCTGTACAAACTAGAGCAAGACACCATCTCATCGTAGAAAGGGGATAAGGCATGAAGTCCTATGCTGAGCTAAGGAGCTATTGATAGATGATAGCAGCTGAGAGGCATTCAGTTTTATTTAATCCTATGACCTTCAGAGGGAGGAATAAAATAGATACCACACACCAAGTAGATAAGAATATCAGGCAGTATAAATTTTTTTAAACAACACATAGTTGGAAGAGTAGTGAAGGAATAATGGATCTAGGCAGAGTTGGAATAAGTAGGGGGTTGCACATTGTCAAACTACATGAACCAAGTTCTTAAAGAGCTAATTAACACAAATAATACCTCAAACAAAGAATAATTTTGGGCAGTGAGAATACATAATACATGTTGGGAAGCAGGTATGTAGTGGGTAGGTGAAAGGGGTGAAGTAAATATTTTTAGAACATCTCTAAGTTTTAGCTTTTTAAATGTACCACTTGGAAAACATATTTTCTTAGTGAAAAAAATCTTGTGTGCTTTTATACAGTAAGAGAAAAGAGATAAAAACAAATAAAAAAAGAGAACTTGCCAAAAAAGACGTAGTTTGGTGCTTAAGGGAGAGAGCCAGAGCATTTTTGTGGGGTTTGTTCATGTAGCACCTATTTGGGTTGTCTTTTTAACATTTTATAAGTGTATTTTATTTATAAACACATTGTTTCATTGTTGTCTTAGAGTTAACTGCTGTGAACTCTTATAAGGTCACTCTTATAAGGACAACATTTAATTGAGATTGGCTTGCAGGTTCAGAGGTTCAGTCCATTATCATCAAGGCAGGAGCATGGCAGCATCCAGACAGATATGGTGTAGGAGGAGCTGAGACTTCTATATCCTGTTCTGAAGGCAAGCAAGACAAGACTGATTTCCAGGCAGTTAGGAAGTGGGTATAAAGCCCATGCCCATAGTGACACACCCCTACAACAAGGCTACACCTCTTAATAGGGCCACTTCCTGTGTCAAACGTATACAAACCCTCACAGTTGTGACAGGCTCATGTATTTCAACATTTTTCTCCATCTCACCACTTCCACCACCCACAGGGACTTTCTTGTTCCTTAGCCATCACCTTTTTAATTTCACACTTTAACATTAACAATTTCTAAAAGAAAGCCATCATTTTACAATAGAAATGAGGACCAACACAGTCCAAGTCAGAAAGAAACATGTCCCTATCCTGCTTAATGGAGAAGCTTTGTCTTGTCATCATTGCCAATCACCAATTAAACTCAATTATTATTTGTTTTTTGATAGTATTTATTCAAAGCAAATCCCTGATACCCTAGGTCTCCATTAAATCTTCTAACACAAACAAGGGCTATTAGTAGTCAGCAATCTTGAAAAAATGCTCCCTGGCTCTTTCTTCCTGAGATACCACACTGCTCACAGAGGTGTTTTGTGGCAGATTGCAATGAACTGATTAATGTAGAGAGTCACAGATACTGCTTCCTTGCTCACCTAATGATGAGTACTAACCTCAAAGGTAAATTTTACTTAAAGTGTGTATTGAAGGAAAAATGTCTTTGTACATTCACTATTAATATGTCTGGAATAGAGTTCAGTTAGTATGTATAGTTAACAAGGATAAATTTTGCTTGATATTATTTGCAATGACTCAAAATTTTAACAATTTAAAGATTAATGAGCTTACCATTTTATTTCATTGCCCCCTCTCTCTCTCACACACACACATGCACACACACAAACACACACACACACACACACACACACACACACACACACGTACATTTTACAAATGCCATTTTGAACTGATACAAATCCAACTGATGTCCTATTGCTCTGGTATTAATTCAAGAATCATAGAAGCATATTATCATCTGGAGAGGTGGCTGCTGCTCTCTTCTGAATATCACTTTGCTGTTTAGGCTGAACTTTCAGTAAAGGTAATTTTTAATTTACAGAGGAATCTCAGAATGTTTCTCTTTAAATTCTAAAAAACGCACAATTGACTCTCTCTGTCTGAAGCAAATTTTTCTTATACAGCAGACAAACTTCTATTCCTATTGTAGGAATCTAAAGAAAACAATTCTATTACAAAATTTAATTTACAAAATATATTAAAATTGGTATAATTTTAGACCTTTCTAGCTTAGAATATAAATATGCATCAATATCCCAGTGGGAATGGGTATAAATTTCTCATGGAAGCTAAGTTTTAATTTGTAGAAGTATTCTTTTCCTCTCACTACTCACTTTGCACACCTATAAGCTGTGCTCTTAGCCCTTATAAATTTTACAGATTCAAAGTGTGGAAGGTCCTAAGTGAAAGTAACAAGGGAGATGTGGTACATTTTCTGTTGCAAATAACTATACACGATACTCAGAAGATATTTGCTTTCAATTTAGCTTATTTATTAAATGTTGGCTGCTGAGAGTTGTAGAGAGCCGCGGCAAGCGCTGGCATCCGGTGCTCCCGCGGGTAAACAAGTAAATTGCTCATGTGCAAGTGGTGAAAGCATGCCAAGTCACTGCCCAGCCTGGGGCGTCATACGGGGTTATGAGCAAGCAGCCAATCAGATATGTCCACGCCACCCTAGGGTGTACATAAGCAGTGCCATTTTGGGGCTCTGGGTCTTCCTCCTTTCATCGCAATAAACGCTTGCTGCAGAAGGATCCTGGTGCCCGCATGCATTCTTGCTGGCGAGACGATTGCAGGGGGCACAGAGAGTGTATAGTAGGATATCTTTAAATATAAATCTATAAAGTTTAACTGCATTTGTGAATGGATTCATAGACTTATTTGGCAATTAAACAGATTTATTTAAGAAATTGTTTTCCAAATCTATTACACACTGAAAAGTTTTAATAAAAGCAGAGAACACCATCAAAAAAATCTAGGCACATGGGTAATAAAATTGAAATGATCCAGGCATAGCTCAGTGATTTGATTCTTAGTAAATATAATTTCTTCTGAGTTATTAATTGAAAAAGAGAAAAAGAGCAAGACACAGCAAAGACAGTTTCTCACACAGAACATATCCTTGGCCATTATGCTTCTTTAAATCAATAACTCAACTATTGATTCACAGACTGTCATGTACATCAACAAGTAATTTTTCCTTGAAACTGTCAATTTTTTTCATGGTACAACTGAGCAGGAGATAAAAAAAGAGTTTTGCGTTGGGTGCCAAGCCATCTCAAAAAAAAAAATCTATGTGAAGAAAAATTGATAAAATATATGACCTTTACTTCTTTTATAGTTTAATACTTTGGGAAAAGAAGGAGATGAAGGATTTCTTTGGCTTTCTATAATAAGAGCACATAAATATAAAATAGGCAGAATAGTTGTTTAGAAAAAGCATAGTCTTACAAAGAGAGGTACAGGAAGAAGACTAGCAAACAGTCAAGTCTCGGATCCTTTTCACATATCTAGGCTCCTCTTATTGTCCATTTTGTACCTTGTAAATGACAATCCAAACCTACAGAGTTAATCCTGCACTTATAGTTACTTGTCTCGTTATAATCTTCCTGTTGGGTTAGTACTTTCTCAACATCATAGCAGCAATGATCAATATACCATTAACCTTACCTTTGGTGCATGTAAAGATTCTCACAGCGCTATCCATTTCTTATATAGGATATCAGCCTAAAGCACTGTTTCTTCCCTTCCTGTTACTGGAACTTTAAAGCATGGGTAATTCAAGCCGTGAAGAAAAGTACTTCACTAACAGTTGTGATCCCCACAATGCCTAAGTGTTCACTGCACTTTCACATTTTTAATGCTGTTGTCTAATTCTTAATAGATTTTGAAATATACTACATTTATGTAATTTTATGTGCATTTATTTATTTATTTATTTATTTATTTAGGCTTTTTGAGACAGGGTTTCTCTGTATAGCCCTGGCTGTCCTGGAACTCACTCTGTAGACCAGGCTGGCCTCGAACTCAGAAATCTGCCTGCCTCTGCCTCCCAAGTGCTGGGATTAAAGGCATGTGCCATCACTGCCTGGCCTTTATATTCTTATATAACAGAGATTTAATGATTATTTTATAAGTGTGTAGGCAATATTAGAACAACTTAAAATTAGATAAGGCATCAAGAAACTTCAAAACTAGAAAAATGTTTCTTCTCACACATAAAAAACAAAAAGTAGGGAAATTGAGATATATAATAAAACTCTAAGGAGCACACATATCTGTGAAAGGATCAAAGTGAGCGGGCACAGCTCTTCCACTGATATTGCACACAACTGGGAAAGACATTATATGCCTTCATTTCTGTCTTCCTTTTGACATGTCACTATGTAGTGTAATCTGACTTTCACAAGTGTCTGCTCTTTCAGAACGCAGGGAGAGCAGAAAATGGTCAAGAATTATCCAATGTTATGAGGAGTAAGATAACAAATGCACACTAACTCAAACAATCGTGAAATAAATCTATGTAAGGTATTTTCATATAGGTCAAATAAATCAAAAGAACTCCTGCTAATATATTTTAATTCTTTTGATAACATCATCCTTTTGAGACATTTAATTCTGAAATTACACAGAATTGTACTTGGGACTTCTCATTTTATCTTCACTAATACGTTGCTGCAGTCTTTGGCCCTATTTATATTGTCACCATGCGCTTTTGTATTTCTTCGTAGCATGTTGTTTCTATGGCATAAATATATAAAACATGCTGTTAGTTTTCTGATAAAACATGTGTTTATATAGGTAATTTTGGTCATATATAAGTTTATATGCATGCATTGGTAATTGTATTTTAATCTGTTAAGTTTAATTTATCTAATATGGTAGACATTCTTTCATCTTATCTTTTATTTTTATTCTTTGACAGTTTCAAACACATGTACAATGATTTCAGTGCTTCCTCTTCTACGGGTGCAGTGTCATATCCCCCTTCTTTTATTAACATCTCTTTTCTATCTGACCAGCTCCATTCCTATATCAAGACTTCTCTGTGTGTATGGTCCCTTGAATTTCAATAGGGTTGCCTGCATGGACATGGGCAGAAGTATTTACTAAGTTAAATTTAGAAAGCCTATAGGGAAATAAAAAAAAAGGAACACTAAACTATTTATTTAAGCTGTTGTTTCTGCTGTTGGACAAAAATTACTTTAGTTAAAGTTTTATTGCTATGAAGAGACACCAGGTCTAAGGCAACTCTTATAAAGGCAAACATTGGAGCAGGCTTACAATGTCAGAGGTATAATCCATTATTATCATGGTGGGAAGCATGGCATCCTGCAAGCTGATTTAGTGTTGGGGGAACTGTGAATTCTATATCTTGACCTGAAAGCAGCCAGAAGGTGACTATTTTTTTGCCCTGGGTGTAGGCTGAGAATTGCAGGCCTCAAAGTCCACCCACAGAGTGACATACTTCCTTCAATAAGACCACACTTCCTAGTAGTGTCACTGCCTGTGGCCAAACATTTAAACACATGAATCTATAAAGGCCAAAACTATTAAAACTACCACATTCCAATCCCTGGTCACTGTATGCTTGTAGCCATAACATGATGCAAAATGCATTTAGTTCTCCAGCTGTCCAGCATCCCTAGAGGAACTGAGTTCACCTGAAAGCGGGGCTGGAAATGTAAAGGATGGGGGGCCAGAGTTGGCAAGAGAAGCATGGAGCCAAGACAAGTTTCTCATCAAGGCTCAAAGTTTAATATTCAGCACTGAGTTTATACAGGGGAAGTCCACAGAACCCACCCTTTGTTTCGGTTTGTTGGATTAAGTCACAAAGCAGGTGCAGCAGGCAGTCTATTCTTCTAAGTTACTGTAGGAAGTTGCATGTGCAGCCAGGGTGGATGACCCCACCCGGGTCGTTAAGGTACATTGTGGTGGACAAGGTTTTATTCAGCCTCCTCAAGGCTGAAAAGGACACATAGTTCAACTTCAAAAGTCCCAAAAATGTCCCCATAGTCTATCACATTCTCAACCATGGTTAAAAGTTTACAACTCAAAGTTTCTTCTGAAATTCATTCAATCTTTTAACTGTAATCCCCTATAAAATCAAAACCAAAAATCAGTTCACATACTTTCTACCTCACAGGATATACATTACCATTTCAAAATATAGTGGAGAAGTATTGGACCAAAGCACGACCAAAATCCAGATGGGTAGACTCCAAACTCGTGTCTGGTGTCCAACTCTTTTCAGTTTTATTGATTGCAGTACAATTCTTACTCATGGGCTGGTTCCACTACCTATGAGCAGCTTTTCTTGGCTAGTATTTAAGGACTCACCCTGGCATCTTTAATGTCTTGTGTTCTCCAAGGCAACTTGAACTTCACAGCTTCTTGTTCCAATGTCTGGAATCCACATTTGATCTTCTGAGCTCCTCCAAAGTGCTTTGGTTACTACTCCAGCTCTGCTCCCTGCAGCACTCTAGGCTCTAGCTGACTCACTCTACTCAGTTCTTACTCTTGATGGTCATCCCATGGGACTGGAATCTTCAAAACTGTGAGCTCTTTTGCTGCAACTAGACTGCACTTTCATCAACAACCTCTCATATGTTCTCACTTCACGGTGCTAAGCCTCAATTTCTTTATATGACCCATTTAATCCTGGACATTCAAATACCAATGTGGCTACACCATCATCAGTGGCCTTCCCTGGCTTCTCACAGCGCCAAACCTCAGTTGCTCTCCAATACCCCTTCATGCCTTCAAAACCAGTACCACCTGCATGATTATTGCATATTACCAAGTCTTGCTACCAACACAAAGTCTATGTCTTTAACACATCTTTGTGATCTCAGAAAATATTCCACAGATTTCACCCCAATGATGCTGGTCTCTTCTTAATCACTGCTAATTTCTTGACTCCAGCTGTCCAGCATCAACTAGCCCAGCAAGACTTTCTAATTTTGAGTTTAAAGCCAGAGCTATGTGGCTGAAGCTGACAAGTTCTGCTATTTGTTGGGTCTGGAATATAATCCCCCAAATCTACTATATATTCACCAGATTTCATTTTTCAATGACACCTAACATGATATAAATATCCCTTGTTCAACTACAAACTCACACAATAAGATCAGCTCAGTGGGATCCTTCCCTAAGGTCATCACTTCCTTAATTCCATTCAATATCATTAAACACGGGATTTAGCATCATTCAAATTTCTGGTCTTCTTTAATACTTGAACCACACATTTTGTTTTGTTTTGTTTTTTTCTTTTTAACTTGCTAGACTTGATCAAAACGCTCCTTATCAGAGTGAACCATAGGACAGAGTCGAAACTAGGTTGTTTTGAGATTTCCTTTACCAATGCAATTACTCTAAATTGGTTATTCTTGCCATTTACTCCTTTTGGGTATAATTCTTCTTTTTGTTCTAGAGATTCTGGGTGTGCTGCTAAGTCATTAATATGAGACGCTCCTCACATTTATTTTTTATGTACACAGTACACTGAACCTTGTCATTTAGAACAACCTTTATTGTATCCCTTAATTTTTTGTAAGCTGTGTATTAATTTTCAGTCAAATCTAGAACATTTCAATTTTCTTCATAATGTACCCTTTAAGGGTCATTTCCTCTTCCTCCTCCTTCTCCTCCTCCTCCTCTTCATCGTCTTCTTTTCAAAATTGTTTTATTTATATACATTCTAAATGTTGTCCCTCTTCCCAGGCCCCCCTCCAAGAAATTTTTTTACTTCACCCCCTCCCCTTGCCTCAGAGAGGGCACACCTTCATTCCCTACCTTCCATTCCCTTCGCCTACCCACCCACTCACACCTCCCCTCCTCCACATCTCCCTTCCTTCTTGATGGCCACATTAAGTGGAAGATTCTTGAACCATGATTGAATTGGTCATGGATCTCCAAAGAAACAGGAAAAAGAATGGAGGAATGGAGAGTGAGAGAATAAAAGATATAGAGAAATTGGGAGTGAAATATATAAAGAAATTGATAAGAAATTGGATGAAATATTTGTATTACTGTAGATGCTAAAATATTTGGATACTTTCAACTATAAGGTAGAGATGACAATAAGGCACTCATATAATTTTACTTTGAGTTTGAAATCCCAAGATGCTGAGGAACTGATAGATGTCCACTTTAAAGGCCAGAAGTAGAAGTCAGTGATTCAGATAAAGCAGATAGACAAGAAACAAAAAGCTGAGTTTTTTTTTCTTCTTCTTTTGTGGACTTAAACCCTCAGTGGGTTAGAAGAAGCTTCAGCTTTGGGTATGATAGACCTAGTTTCATTTCTGTTTCTAGTTTAAAACACCATGGCAAATAGAAAGTTAAGGGAGAATGGGAATGTTTTCATTTACAATTGCAAATTATAGTCTATCATTGTGATGAAGTCAAGGTAGAACCTTGTCTTAGTCAACATTTTATTGTTGTGAAGAGACACCATGACCACAAAAACTCCTATAAAGAAAAATATTTAATTTGGGCTGGCTTACCGTTTCTGAGGTTTAATCCATTATTATCATGGCAGGAAGCATGACTGGCATGCAGGCAGACATGGTGCTTGAGAGGTAGCTGAGACTTCTACATCTGGATTTCCAGGCAGCACAAAGAATAGACATTGGTCCTTGCTCAAGAATTTATATTATACTTGGGTTCATTTAGTGCTGTTCATCTGTGTCTATGTTTAAATCTTACTATTTGAGATTTGATAACCTATCAGGACTTTTGTCCCTGGAGAAAATTTATATTTTCTCTCTCTGTGTTGGTTAATTGCTTGTAGCTTTTTACTCTTGCACACAACCTTGTAAGACTCTCCATCATTAATGTTTTCATTGTTCAGGTATAGTTTAGGCAATCTTTTGTTTGAGATTTTGTAGGGCTGGTTTTCATGTCATTTAAGAAAGGTACTATATCACAGCAGACATCTATGTCTTCAGGTTCTTCCACTCTTCTTTCCACATCTTTTTTGATGTTTAGCCTTAACTGTAAGAGTACTGTTATAGTTGTACCAATTGATTCTGAGCATCCTATTGTCAGTTGTTGTCTATATTTTGAAGACTTTTGACTTTTTGTAGTGGTCTTCATTTCCTTAAAACAGTAACATGTTTGATAAAGTTTAAGAGAGTTTTCACCATAGAGACCTGTCACTCCTGTGTTATGTTTTTACATAGGTCCTTCAATTTTAATGGAGAAAGGATTTATTATGGCTCACAATTCTAAGACACAGGTCAGTATTGCAGGGAAGACACAGCAGTAGGAGTTTGAGACAGCTTATCATGTTGCATCTAGAGTCAAGAAGGAAAATTTAATAATGCATCCTTATGGCTTATTTTAATCTCACTGATTTTTAGTCTTGCACTGGAAAAGAAACTTACCTCTTGAACTGTGCAAGAAATAAATGGAAATTTTATAGCTTATTTCTGTGCCACCAGTAGGAGGGCAAAATATGATATACTAGATATGCTGAGAGAATTCTGGCTGGAAAGGAAGCAAGATAAGTTTAGGTATTAAAAAACATAGATAACAAAAATTGAAGATCCATAATATAATAAACTCTGTGTAAGCAGTGGTAGGTAGGTTGAAATAGAAAAATTAAAAAAAAATTCTTGCATGCCCCATGAGGTATTAGTTTGATATATTTCTCTAGACATCAGCTCTGAATTATATGAAATGAAATACTCTATTATTATAACAATAGTATTTTGTCAAGAATTGATGAAGTCCTAAATCTTTCCTCCCAAACCATAAATGTATCCTCTCTGTAAAGTAGGTTTATTTCTTTGCAGTCTGATTTGGAACTTTTTATTTGCTTTTCTGACTAAGTGTGGAAACTTATGACAAATATTTTCATGATGACAAAGTATTGAAGCTATGTGGAAGCCACTGAAAATAGATTAGAGCTCTAGAAAACTGTATTTTTTTGACTTGATAGTTATTGTACAAAAACAAGCAGGATGTTTCAAACAGTGAGAATATTGTGGACTGAATTTTATACCTTTCAAATTTAGATATTGCATTCTTAATATGCAATATTATTGCATGTGGATATAGTGATTCAATGAAGAAATTAAGGGAATAAGAATAAGGCTCTATTATATTAGGAACATTATAAATAGAATAAAAGGTAATATAAGGCTTTCTTTCTCTTCTAAAAATGAAGAGGCAAAGTGAAAATCTACCAAGGACATCAAAGTCTACAAGGTGCTCTGGTATGACTGGAGGCCTCCAAGCACTTTACCTTACACACTTGATATTCTGGAAACAAAGAAAATAACTTTTGAGGTTATATCATCAAATTTGTGAAACTTTGTTATGGAACTCAAAGTAGAAGAGTAAAATTTCAAGAAACACATTCATAGTAAGTAATATCATTTCTGGTTTTGAAACATTTATAGAAAGGTGATCTATTATAAGAATAAAATCCTGGTTTTGAGCTATTTATCATTATATGATTACTAGCAAAAATCTAGTTTTCTGTCTTCAGATCTATCTACAAATATCACATATTATATAAGTTGACTTTTTGAGTAACTGAGGACAAAAATTAATTTCTTTCTTTAGCTTATGTTTGATTTGCCAACATCCTTTATCGAAAAAATTAGTATTCCCCCATTAATGTTAACAGTACTTTTGTCAAAAACAATTTGGTTTTAGATAAAATGTTTATCTTTAGGAATATTGATTTATATATCTGCATTTATGCTACTACTATGTTCTAATTACTATAGATTTTAACTATACTTTGGAGTCAGAAAATAGGAGTCCTGTTGTGTTGTTTTTACTCAAGATGAATTTAAATGGTCATAAAGTTTGTGATTTTTATGGAAGATCTACACTGATATACTTCTTATTTAAATAACAGGATTACAATTTAATAAGGACTATGTTTATTTTTTACATCATTTCCAGTAGGATAAATATTTATTCTAATCTATGAATTAAAGATTTTTCAATTTTAGCATGGAGGTTCTTTATAATATCTTCATTAACTATTAAATAGCTTTGAAAGCAGATGTTTACATCTTTTTCATTTTCTGACTGCTTCCTCAATGATTTCTAGTAGTACATTTAGTTAAAGTAATACCAATATATTCCTTCATAAGAATACTAGAAAAAAAAGATTTGTAACTTTTCCCTTTTGAATGTAACATTAGCTTAAAGCCTATTTAAAAGGTTTCCACCAACACACATACAGCAGAAGACTGCTGGGTCTAGGTTTAGACAGAGAAAATGCACCTAACCCTCAAATGTCCCAGGAATTTAGAGGTGTGGTGGGGTGAGGAGTGGAGAGTAATTAAGTCCTCATGGAGAAGGGGGTGGAGAGGCAGAGAGGAGGTATGGGATGTGGAACAGTCGGAGGGTGGACCAGGAGGGGAATAAAATCTGCTGTTTAAAATAAATAAATAAATAAATAAATAAATAAATAAATAAATAAATAAATAAGAAAATGAAAAAAAATGTTTCTATTTGGTGATTTTAATGATTTATTTCATTGATGTGTTCTATTATGTTTAATAATTTCCCTATGTCAAGCTACCTTGGCATCCTTATGATAAATGCCACTTGACATTGAGTAATATTTATAATGGTACATTGATTCAATTCTCAATTTTGTTGAATATTTTTACATGTACCATTGTCAAAATTATTAGCCAATTATTTTTATTGTTCTGTTCTCTGATTTTAGTAGGAGAAAAATGTTGACTTACTTGTATAGGCTTAAATAAATTTTCCTTTTGATTATCTCAGAAATTTTTAAAATTATTATTTTTAGATACTACTGAGGCATATTTTAATTATTTATCTCTTAGATTAGTGATATATCAGTGTTATTGCAAAAATAAACCAATTTGATGTGTGTTATGTATGTATATAGTATGCAAGTATATAGATACAAATAGTGTATGTATGAATATATAAGATTTATTATAAAAATTATTTTTGTTATAATGTTTGGAAAGCCCAATAACATACCATCTTTAAATCAAATAAATAAAGGAATACATTGGTATTACGTTAACTAAATGTACTACTAGAAATCATTGAGGAAGCAGTCAGAAAATGAAAAAGATGTAAACATCTGCTATCAAAGCTATTTAATAGTTAATGAAGATATTATAAAGAACCTCCATGCCAAAATTGAAAAATCAAATTAAAAATTTGGTAATACAAAGGACAAAGAACCCACTCAGATATTTGAAGGATAAAGGAAAATATATGTCTCAACTTAAGAATAATTGTTTTGCATGTTGGCAGCCAAAGTACGTGACTTGAAACTGAAAATGCACACCAAGACTGCGTTATTAATTTAACAGACTGGCAAGCCAAGGACAGGTAAGATTTTGCACAGAGCCTTACCAACCTATGACATAACTGCATTGCTTTTGATAACGCATATTGCATGATGGATAAGGAAGACATTCTTGGCAGAACAACCTAAGACAAGCTCAGTCTTGTTTATGAAATTAAAAAGGGGGGTAGGCGGAGAGTCTTTGGGGCTTCTTGACAAGAATCTGAGGTGGGCCAAGGACAAGGAAATGGGCTGCTTGCAGGAATATGACGTTGGCAAAGGACAAGGAAGTGGGCATCAGGCAGGAATCTGATATTAGGCAATAACAAAGAAGTAATTTCAGGCAGGAATCTAAACCTTAAGCTAGATCAAGAAAGTAGGCCCCAGACATGAAAATGACTTTGGGCTAGGACAGGGAAGTTGGCTCAGATATTTTGGTCATCCTGATACGCCCTTAAAAACAGTGATCATGGGAGTGTTCACAGAATTTTGTTTATTGCCTTGCTTGTTCTTTGACTATTTGTGTTTATTGTCTTGCTTGTTCCTTGACTATTTGCATCTATTGTATTGCTATTTCCTCAACCTAGAACTGACCTTAATACTTGCATGTAATTTAAATGGTATAAAAGCAAAAGGAGAGAAGGAGGAGAGGTGGAATACAGGGTTAATGGGGGGGGGGGGTGGTATGGGAAAAGGGATAACATCTGAAATGTAAATAAATAAAATATTGAATAAAAAATAAATAGAAAAATAATTGTTTTGGTTTGGTTTGTTTTCCTCTCTTTTATAATTAAAAAAATATTGGATATTTTTTATTTACATTTCAAATGTTAATCCCTTTCCCAATTTACCCCCAAGAAATCCCCTATCCCTTCCACTCTACCCTTGCTTCTATGAAGGGTGCTTCCCCACCCACCCACCCACTCCTTTCTCACTTCACTACTGCCTCCCACCCTAGCATTCCCCTACACTGGGGCATTAAGCCTTCACAGGACCTAGAGCCTCCCTTCCCATTGATGCCAGATAAGATCATCCTCTACTACATATGCAGCTGAAGCCATGCATACCTTCATGTGTAATTCTTTTTTATTGGTGGTTTAGTTTCTGGAAGCTCGGGGGTGTGTGTGTCTGGTTTGCTGATATTGTTGTTCTTCCTGTGGGGTTGCAAGCCCCTTCAGCTTCTTCAGTCCTCTTTATAATTCTTCCATTGGGGATCCCATGGTCAGTTCAATGGTTAGCTGCTAGCATCCACCTTTGTATTTGTCAGGCTTTGGCAGAGCCTTTCAGGAAACAGCTGTATCAGGCTCCTGTCAGCATGCACTTCTTGGCATCCACAATACTGTTTGCATTTGGTGACTGAATATGGGATGGATCCCCAGTTGGGGCAGTCTCTGGATGGCCTTTCCTTCAGCCTCTTCTCCACACTTTGTCTGTGTGTTTCCTCCTGTGCTTTTGTAAGGCAAAGGACAAAATGGCAACCAACAGACTGGGAACATCTTTAACAACTCTACATCTGACAGAGGGCTAATATGCAATATATACAACAAACTCAAGAAATTAGACTCCTGAAAATCAAATAATCCTATTTAAAAATGGGGTACAGACCTAAACAAGGAATTCTCAAGTGAGGAATATCAAATTGCTGAGAAGCACCCAAAAAATGTTCAATGTCTTTAGCCATCAGGAAAATACAAATCAAAACAACCCTGAGATTCCATCTCATACCTGTCAGAATGGCTAAGATCAAAAACTCAAGTGACAGCAGATGCTGGTGAAGATGTGGAAAAAAAGGAACACTTCTCCATTGTTGGTGGGATTGCAAGCTGGTACAATCACTCTGGAAATCAGTCTGGTGGTTGCTTAGAAAATTGAACATAGTAGTACCTGAGGACCCAGCTATACCAGTCCTGAGCATATACCCAAATAATGTTTTAACATATAATAAGGACACATGCTCCACTATGTTTATAGCAGCCTTATTTATGATAGCCATATGCTGAAATGAACCCAGATGTTCTTCATCAGAGGAATGGATATGGAAAATGTGGTACATTTACACAGTGGAGATCAGCCTCATTGTTTTAATTCTTGTCCTTCCAAGAATTTATAATGCTCATCACAGTTATCATTCACCCCTTAAAGACTAGTGAACTTATTTTGTTTATATTCTACACTGTGCATTGATGCATCAATGCATCAATGCAACAGACATTTATGATATGCAATCATTCCACTTGAAGATCCACATAAATTCAACGAATAACAAAGATACTTAAGTTTCTTCCCTCAGGCTTAAGATCAATGTAAAAGTTCTGACAAATGTGAAAGTGTCCTTTATCCACCTGATAAAATTTTCATCTCAGGCTTACTACTGAGTAAAGTCACCCTTTCTAGTTCCTTCTGAACTCTGGTTTCCTGGTTCAACTCATCCTGGCTCAAACTACTCTCCAAGATAACTGATTCATTCTGGCCTCTCTCAAGTTCTCACTAAATTGCTCATCCTGGTCTCAAACTAATTCTGACAATCTGCTATAACCTTCTGGCTCCTTCTCATTGTCTAGCTTATTCTGTGTTCGCTGACTTTCATTTAACTGCACAAACTCCAGAATGAACAAAACTCCACTGTACTGCCTGAACTCATCTGAACTTCAGTTCAAACTCACCTTCAGTTATACGTTCATTTCAAAAATGACTGTATTCTTTTATAGATTAACCATGCCTCAATTGTTTGGAATTAAAAGTGGGAGTGAAGGGCATGTCAATATTCCATCCAGATCATACCATAATCCAGAGCGTGTCTAGATTTCAGCAAGATTACATAGATCTAGAAGGTCTTTGGATGTGAGGTCTTTGGATGTAGAAGGTCTTTGGATCTGTGCTTTGCCAGAGCAGTCATGTTATATTAAGATTCCTGTATGGACAAGCTACAAAGTACAACATTTCTGAAAAATAGAAGATAATCTGCATACACTATTATTTCTAACATTCTTAGTAAAGTTATTAAAATAATATTTAATTATAGTTTTTCAAGCACTGATTTTTATTAACATAAAGAATCAAAGAGTGGAGGATAAAATATTCTGTTGCTGTTATTGTATTGCAACTAGATTATTTTTGATGGAAGTAAGGCATACTCTGAAAGCACATTCTACTGAATCACAGGACTTCACATAATTCTTCTAGTCATAAGTTTGGTCAAATATTGTGACTCTCATTAAAAAATCTAGTTTTATTGTGTAATGCCATGTTCTTAAATTTATTTTTATTATTAGAATTTTTAGACATTAATTCTTCTCTCATACATTACATCCTGACTGTAATTCTCCTTTCTTTCACTCCTCTCAGTGCCTCCTCTCCCCTCTTTCCCAGATCTACTCTTCCATTTCTTTCAGGAAAGAACAGGCTTCCCAGAGGTTTCAACAGAACACGGCATAGGAAGTTACAATGAAACTATGCATAAACCCTCAAATCAAGGCTACATGAGGCAATCCAATAGGAGGAAAAGCTTCCCAAGATCAGGCTAAAGAGTCAGAAATATCACCACTGATAGGAATCCCTTAAGAGCACCAAGCTATATAACCACAACATATATGCAGAGGACCTAGCACAGACCACTTTAGACTTTAGTCTCTGTGAGCCCCTCTAAGCCCTTAGTTGATTCTGTGGGTAGTGTGCTTGTGTTATCTGTGACCCTTCTGGCTTCTATAATTCTTCCTCGCCCTTTTCTATGGAATTCCAAAAATTCTGCCAGTGACTGGCTGTTGGTTTCTGTATCTGCTTCAGTTAGTTGCTGGATAAAGCCTCTCTGATGACAATGGACTAAATGCTGATCTGTGAGTATAGTAGGACATCACCAGGAATCACTTCATTGACTTAGTTTTGTTTTTGTTTTTTTCCGGTCATGTTTAGTTCTATCCACGATCTCTAGGTCTAGTATTAGAATTTTTAAATTTATAACTTTTGTACTTGTTGGATTCACATACTCAGGTTTTTAAGTTAGTTTTAAAATATACTTCATGACATTGTAATTTTTGAGACAAACGATATCATGATAGAGGTAGACATTCTTGAAAACCATTTTTGCAAAAGTGCATGCTGCTTGCTTAAAATGCTAACTGCTGTTTGCTGCTTTTCCCTCGTTTTCTTCCTCGTATACTCTTCTATAAATGGAGAGTGTGTGGATTTGCATGTATCCCTCACATCGTAATAGATCTGGCATTTTTAACCACAGAAAATGAAGCTTGCTCCTTCCATTCCTATAGGGTTTGTTGGAAGTCACAAGAATGCCAAGACCATCAGTATTCAAATTACAGTAAGTACATATTTTACTCAAGCTCTTGTGCATCTCGTTTACAATGGTGTACTCCTTACTGACTTCTGCTGCAATAAATTACCTCTAATTCTAGGGGCTGGATACAATCAAAAGTCATTGTTTTATGGTTTTAAAGATTAGCAGTCCACAATAGCTGTAAGAAAGTAGCAAAGAAAATGTTAGTGGAGCATTTCCCTCTAGAATCTTTGGGAGTTTGTTTCAGTTTTTGGTGGGGCGCTGCTACTTCCTCTTCATTCAGAAAGTCAGCAATAGAGCATCATTTTCTGTTTCTCAAGTCTCTTCTGTGCATAGAATTTTCTATGATGACCAAACAAATTTTAAGCTATACAGAGTGGCGCTGCCCTTGTTCCCAATGTTTCAAAGTTCATCTCTATGTTTTATCCTGCAACCAAATTTAGTAAGAAACAAGTTAAATTAATGAGTAATTTACATTTAAAGAGTCCCAACTAAACTGTACCCAAAATAATTTTATGAGAATGTGGGATTGTACATAATTTATATGTCTGACACTAATTCTAATTTTGCAATTTCATTAGAGGAAATTAAGCAATATATTTTATATGTATTGTGATATTTCTGTGTATGTATTTTATAGGTTAACTAATTTTATATTTAAGTTGATTTTGCCTTATTTCTTTAAAAAGAAGAGTAAGTTGTGCTGGGATCAGATATGTACCATCAAGCAGTTTGAAACCATTCACTGGATGTATTTTGACACATGCTAAACTTGGAAGTGATTTCTTGTTTCATTACAAGGTAATGACTGCCCTCTAGTGGTTTCTAGATTATTTTGCAAATATAAGGAACACTATTCAATTTACTCAAAATTTGTAAGTTAAAAAGAAAAATTATTTTCTAATTATTCTAAATATTAGAATAAAATACATGTACTACTCTAAAATATATCTAAAAATGTCTTCACAATAAAGACCACTAACATTTTTCTTAATACACCTGTAATATTTACTAACGCATAAGACAAAAATTTTAGGCTTCACTTCTTGTATCACTTGTTAGTACACTCTACTCTGGCTTAGGCTAGGTCAGATGGACTGAAAGCATGTTAACTTCATTAAATCTGTTTTATACTGTCCTAAACTACCAGGTCTGATATTTTAAATTGCTGACAAAAATAATAAAATATAATGTGGAGATAATTTTATGAGTAAATAGCATTAATTTGAAAGTGTCATTTTCCCCTGAGTGTAGTGGTTTGTACTTATCCTACCAGCAGAAAAAAATGCAAGTTTGAAGTCAACTGTGCTCTGCTATAAATAAAACAATATAAGTTTTAAAAATAAATGCACACAATAATTTTAATTTTAGTTTACTTTCTTCAACTTATGTTGATATAAGTTATATTTATTATGAAAGAGAGGTAAATTTGAACTTAAATTTAAATTTTAACTCATATTTGAATTACAAAAGTGTTTAAAAAAGACATCTACTGAAATATAAAAAAAGTGAGAATTTATGACATTTTGATTTTCTTGTATAAAATGGGCTCAGTGTATTTGAAAATCTATATGAATGGGAGTTTTACAAACTCATAAGTAGTTTATCTTAATTGTATACACATAAAATATTTTGAAAAGAATAGTAATCTTAGAAGAATTATATCTGTTGTTAAATATTTACCTGATATTGGCATTATTAACAAGAAGGACAACCTCCAAACATTGCAACCCTGGAGTTCTCTACTCGGTTTGCAAGCCACACCTCACTCAGGAAAGGTTTCTGTGATTCTCTAGTTGTGCTCAGAATCCCTACTACACACAACCTTTTCTCCCCTTGATACTGTTGGGAGGGACACTCAAGAATCTTCTACAGCTTTGTTCTTATGGACAGATGAACTATTCTTTTTGCAGAAAATGTTGCAATTCAGAAAAATATATCATACAACAATACACTGTCTCCATCTGCTGAGACTTTCCTTTGTTGGACAGAAGTTTGGAAATTTTCTGAAATCCCACTCATCAATCCTTGGAATTATTTCTGGTTTTGAAAAACACAAAACAAAACAAAGCAAAGCAAATAAAGCATGCCTTCACCTACACTTGGAAGTATTTTATGTTATAAAATTTTCATGTCTTACTTTAAAATTCTTTGATTCAGAGGGTCCTCCATCCTCCCCACCCCCAGAAGCTGAATATTTCTGTTAATTTTCCTGGTCCTCTGGACTTCTCTCCTGTTTCCCACCCCACACCAGATCCTGCCTCCCTTTTTCCCTCCTGTTCCTCTCTCCCATCCAGATCCCTCCCTCCTTCTGCCTCCCATGATTATTTTGTTCCCTCTTCTAAGTGGGATTGAAATATTCTCACTTGGGTCTTCCTTCTTATTAATCTTCTTAAAGTTTGTGCATCGCATTCTATGTATTCTGTACTTTCTGTCTAATATTCACTTATCAATGAGCACATAGCATGCATGTCTTTTTTGGGTCTAGGTTACCTCCTCAGGATGATATTTTCTAGTTTCATCCATTTGCCTGCAAAATTTATGATGTCCTCATTTTTAATAGCTTAATAGTATTTCATTGTGTAAATGAACCACATTTTCTGTATCTGTTCTTTTGTTTGAGGGGCAGTTGAGTTGTTTCCAGCTTCTGGCTATTGTGAATAAGGCTCTTATGAACATGGTGGAGCAGGTGTCCTTGTAGTATGCTTTTGGTATGGAGCATCTTTTGGGTATATATCCAGGAGTGGTATAGCTGGGTCTTCAGGTAGAAATATTTCCAATTTTTTGAAGAATACAGATTGATTTCCAGTTAAAAACTACTTAATGACGCTGTCCTTATCCTAAAAATGTCCAACAGTGGGGAGAGGGAACCTGACTAGACCACCTTCAGTAGATAGACAGGGCCCCAAGTTAAGAGATGAGGCTACCAATCCACCATCAAAATTTCTGACTCAAAATTGTTCCTATCTAAAAGAATGCAGAGTCAAAAAAAATGGAACAGGAAGGGCTGTTTAGTGACCAGCCCAACTTGAGATCCATCCCATGTGTGGGCACCAAACCCTGACACTATTACTGATGCCATGTTATGCTTACAGACAGGAGCCTATCATAGCTGTTCTCTGAGACGTCCAGTACCAGCAGCTAACTGAGATCGAAGCAGGTGCTTACAGCCAATCATTGGAGTGGAGACCCTTATGGAAGAGTAAGGGGAAGGATTGAAGGAGCTGAAGAGGATGGTGACTGTTGGAAGACACCTAATCTGGACCCCTAGGAGGTCCCAGAGACTGAGTCACCAAAAAGCAAACGTGGGCTGGTCTGAGGCCCCTGCACCTATGCAGCAGAGGACTGCCTTGCCCAGCCTCAGTTGGAGAGGATGTTGCTACTCTCATAAAGATTTGAGGCACCGGGGAAGAGGAACACCTGGACTAGAGGGTAGGCACACTCTCAGAGGAAAAGGGGAGGAGGAATGAGATAAGAAACTGTGGGTGGGGACTGGGAAGGGGCAAATGTCTGGAAGGTAAATAAATAAAAATAATTAATTTAAAATATTCTGGACTGACTTTTTATGTAGAGTAAAAAATCAAAGTTTATTATTTGTAAATGATATGATTTTATACATTAAAACTACATCAAAAAACTTCTTTAGCTCATAAACACTATTACCAAAATGACAAGATATGAAAAACCACCCACAGAATTTATACTGAGAAGAAAATCAGAAAAATAATACCTTTCACAGTAGTCTAAAATATGCCTTGTGATAACTGTTAAAACTCTAAGACATTGAGGAAAAAAAATTCAAGAAGACATCAGAAGGTGAAAAGATCTCCCAAAATTATGAAAAAATAGGATTAATATTGCAAAACTCTCCATTCTTCCCAAAACATACTACAGATTTTATGCAATCCTCAACATAATTTCAACACAATTCTTCACAGAACTAGGAAAAACAGTCTGAAACATCATAAATGTGTTTCAATTAAAATAATCACAACAGTTGGGTAGCTAGAAGGGACTGGGAGATGGAGAAATTTCAGAGGTGGAGAAAATTATATATAGTGTCATAATGATATTAAAGAGGAAAGTAGAATTGGAGGGTTAAGTTGGGAGTAGGATGAAAGGGCAGGGTAAAGGAGGAAATATATGAAAAAAAAAAAAAACTAACCCAAATGTCCTTTTGAAAAGACAAAATGAAACCATGAATGCTAGTCAGTAGGATCAAGAGGTACTTTGCATCATACCAGAATGTTGCAGTTTCCAACTAAATTATACTCCAAATTGTACTGAAGGTAGCAATGGCTATGGTGGACGCTGCAGCAGCTGCACATGGCACATTCTTTGCAACCTGCCCCAATGTTCTGGGTTCTTGAATGAAAGACACAGAGCCATATATTTTAATATGCCATAAACAGCTCAGTGGCTGGGGCACTCTTAAACGTCCATGCCAGTAGCACACTCCCCTCCAATATTCCTGAGTTATTACTTACTAAAATTTATATTCCACCTTTGTTGTGCTAGACCTAGTGATGATGGGGGAGGTTTGCTCTTCCCCTGCTTCTCAAGCCTGGTCTCTACTTTTTTTCTGCATTGGCAGCGTTCTCCTTCCTCCTGTTCCTTTCTCAGTCCCTTCCCCAGGAATACTAAAGTCCCACTTCTGTCACTCTGCCCAGCCAATAGATGCTAGCAACTTCTCTTTTTCATCTTTTATCTGTTATTTTACTTATTTACATTTTAAATGTTATTCCCCTCTCCAGTTTTCCCTTCGCAGCAACTTTATTCACCAATCAAAACTACCTGGGGTCAGGGTCCCTCAGCATCTTACATGCAGATGTGCAGATTCGCATGTAATTTTGGGGAACCAAATAAACATAACATAAGTAGCATTAGACCAAATGCACAACACCAGAATAGAATATAATCACCAAAACATATATTTGTGTAATAGTAGCACACTATTATAGGAGTAACCAACCACTTTCTAACTACATTTAAGGTGCACTCCATGAGATGGAATTCGTACTCAAAACTGCTAACATGGTCAATAACATGAGGCCAGATTGATCAAGGGAAAAACAAAGCAAAACAACAACAACAAAAAAAAAAAAAAAAACAACTACCATTCAGCTAAAGAGGCACAGCAACAAAAGACTCATAATACCAATAATACCACATTGTTATCTGTGGCAGACCTTGCAAACACCAGCTCCAGTAGAGTAGCAATCCACATGAAAAGAGAAGGCAATTTGGTTCCACAAGACTCAATAGCCAGTATTGTTTTAAACTTCTGGAGCATATTTTAGAAATCTTTAAACATAGAAACGTTTAGAGGAAAAGTTTTCTGGTGAAAATTAACTCAATTTTGTGTATACAATGAAGGTTAAAAAATGATTACATTGAAATTCTTACAATGTACATATGACTTTTTTCATAAAGATGGGTTTTATGGACTGAGAAACAATGTTTAAGATGAAGGTCTAGGGAGCATGACTTAGATAAATATAAAAGTCTGGGAAAGTCAGATGTAGTGTGTCTCTACAGATATCAGTCACCAGTCGGTAAACTCCATCCAGTCCCAGCCTTTTGTGCTGAAATCAGAAAGCCCTGAGACCCTCCGACTTTAAAGCCATTACTAGAGTCGTACTCTGTGCCCCTGCGCTACCCTCTCAGAGCTGGGCTGGCTCCAGGCAACCTTGTCTGGCCTCAGTGGGAGAGAATGCACCTAGCAATGCAGAGACTTAAAGTGCTAGGGTAGGGGGATACCCACTGGGGAGCACCCTTTCAGAGAGAGGGAGGGAGATGAGGGAAGTATTGGGGGATTGACTTGGAGGTGAGTAGTAGGCAGGAGGTCAAGTAAATACGTAAAAAAAAATAAATTTGAAAAAGTGATATTAGAAACCAGAAGAGAGGAATGACTGCAAAAAACGGTCTTTCAGACATATGTATGGTGATACACACATGGACTATAATGAATATGACAGTAATTCCAGGACCACCAAAAAGAATACTGGGGAAAAGTCCTAGGACAGAGAAAAAGATGGAACCAAAGTTCCACCTTACATGAAGAAGCTATTTGCAATTAATATGTGATAGTAAAGGAAAAATCAGTTTTCTCCGATGGAGTCACACTGGCCATATCATTTACACTGCAGAGCAGGCTTCATAATTCCCAGAAGTATTTGAAGAGTACAAAATGCACTGTGTGTGTGTGTGTGTGTGTGTGTGTGTGTGTGTGTGTGTGTGTGTCCTGTCTTTTTGTTTTGTTTGATATTTGGGTATTTTTTTATTCTTGTTTTTTGTTTATTTTTATTTTTTCATTGTGTTTTGTTTTGTGTGTGTATGTGAGTGTGTGTGTGAGAGAGAGAGAGGGAGGAAGAGAGAAAGAAAGAAAGAAAGAAAGAAAGAAAGAAAGAAAGAGAGAAAGAAAGAAAGAAAGAAAGAAAGAGACAGAGAGACTGAGACAGAGAGAATAAAGTTAGGTAGATGAGTAAGAGGCATCTGGAAAAAGATGGGAGAGGGAGAAAATATGATCAAAATAAATTGTATGAGCTGGGCAGTGATGGCACATGCCTTTAATTTTAGCACTCAGGAAGCAGAGTCAGGTGAATCTCTGTTTGAGATCAGTGTACACACACACACACACACACACACACACACACACACACACACACATTCCTATCACACATATAGTAGAAATTTAGTATCATTCTTCTACATATAAAAACTCACTTTCCCCGGTGATGCTAAAAGTGCTGCAGTTTTCTCCAAAGTTTCTTTAAAGCTTTCTTAAGTTAGGTGACTATCACTGTCGGGGGCAAATTTAGGTTTTTTAATCTATTTTTTTTTTTGTTTGCAGATCTGTCTTGTGCAGTACCACACTATGTTTTTAATATGGCATTGTAATATAATTGGAGATCTGATAATTGTTATACTGCAAGCGATGCTGTCTCTGCTAAGGACTGCTTTAGCTTTACGAAGACTTCTGTTCTTTTGTTACATTTTTAAAAATCCATATGTATGGTTATGTGAAGAACATCTTTTTCATGTGATTATATTTTTAACTTTATAGATTGCTTTCAGTGAAATTGCTATTTTTACAATATTTATTTATTTTTTATCCATAAGCCTGAGAAACATTCTATCTTCTAGTGTCCTTGGTGCCTCAGTGAAGTCAGTGGGGTGGGCTTTGACCCATATTTTGGCTATGTTTCTTCCTAGGTAATTTACTTTTATTCATTTGTTATTTCTTTATTGAAGCTATTGTTATGAGAAATAAGTAAATGTAAGAAAGTTTAAAGGGCAATTGGCAATGAAAGAATGGAGACTCGGTTGATCTCAATGGTAGCAGCAAACTTTATTGAGCAGAGTGGTGGCACTCCAAAAGTACAAGCTCTCAATCCCACCAACAATGGAGGAGTGTTCCTCTTTCTCCACATCCTTGCCAGTATCTGCTATTATCTGAGTTTTTGATCTTAGCCATTATGACTGGTGTGAGATGGAATCTCAGGGTTGTTTTGATTTGCATTTCCCTGATGACTAAGGATGCTGAACATTTCTTTAGGTGCTTCTCAGCCATTCAAATGTTCTCAGTTGAGAATTCTTTGTTTAGCACTGTACCCCATTTTTAATAGGGTTATTTGGTTGTCTAGAGTGTAATTTCTTGAGTTCTTTGTATATATTGGATATTAGCCCTCTATCAAATGTGGGATTCGTAAAGATCTTTCCCAATCTGTTGGTTATAAACTTTGTTCTATTGACAGTGTCCTTTGCCTTACAGAATCTTTGCAATTTTATGAGGTCCCATTTGTCAATTCTTCTAGTAGCCAACATCAAACTAAATGGAGAGAAACATGAAGCAATCCCACTGAAATCAGGGACTAGACAAGGCTGCTCACTCTCTCCCAACCTATTCAATATTGTACTAGAAGTCCTAGCTAGAGCAATTAGACAATAGACAAAAAAAAAAAAAAAAAAAAAAAAAGTCAAAGGGATACAAATTGGAAAGGAAGAAGTCAAAATATCACTATTTGCAGATGATGTGATAATATACTTAAGTGATCCCAAAACTTTCACCTGAAAACTCCTAAACCTGATAAACAACTTCAGCAAAGTAGCTGGTTATAAAATCAACTCAAACAAATCAGTAGCATTCCTCTACTCATAAGATGAACAGTCTGGGGGAAAAATTACGGAAATAACACCCTTAACAATAGTCACAAATAATATAAAATACCTTGGTGTGAATCTAACCAAGCAAGTGAAAGATCTATATGACAAGAACTTCAAGTCTCTGAAGAAAGAAATCGAAGAAGATCTCAGAAGATGGAAAGATCTCCCATGCTCATGGATTGGCAGGAGTAATATAGTAAAAATGGCCATCTTGCCAAAAGCAATCTACAGATTCAATGAAATCCCCATCAAAATTCCAGATCAATTCTTCATAGAGATAGAAAGAGAAATTCTCAGATTCATTTGGAATAACAAAAAAACCCAGAATAGTGAAAATGATTTTCAACAATAAAAGAATTTTTGTGGGAATTATTATTCCTGACTTCAAGCTGTACTACAGAGCAATAGTGATAAAAAAAAAACTGCATGGTATTGGTACAGAGACAGGCAGGAAGATCAATGAAATAGAATTGAAAATCCAGAAATGAATCCACACACCTATGGTCACTTGATCATTGACAAAAAAGCTAAAACTATCTAGTGGAAAAAGAAGAGCGTTTTTAACAAATGGTGCTGTTTCAACTGGAGGACAACATGTAGAAAAATGCAAATCGATCCATTCTTATCTCTTTGTACAATGTTCTTAAATTTCCTAAAGGTTTTCTGAGAAGTGCTGAGACAGGGAAATTAATTGATGCAAAGAAACCATCAGTCCTGCTATTTTTAGTCCTGAAAGAATTTACATCATGACAAGAAAAACGATGAGTCATAGATGGCCCATTAGCTAAATAGTAGGTACAATTATCTAGATAGTAGGTGACTGTGTTTTTAATGAACAACAGATGGCAGCTGAGTTCATTTGAACAGAGAGAGGCAGTTAAGTATTTGAAAGAATTTCCCAGGAGTAAGGAAGTCAGGTCCTTTTCTTCATCTGTAACAATATTGGGAACTAGAAGAGGTCTCAGAAAGATTGAGTCTTAGAGTTTACTGCTGTGATTTTTTTAAGGACAATATTTAATTGAGACTAGCTTACAGTTTAAGAGGTTCAGTCCATTATCAAGGAGAGAACAGGGTAGCATCCAAGCAGGCAGAGCTGAGAGATCTGTATCTTCATCTGAAGGCTATTAGTGGAAGACTGACTTCCAGGCAGATAGGATGAGAGTCTTAAAGCCCATTTCCACAGTGACACACCTACTCCAACAAGGCCACACCTCCAAATAGTGCCATTTCCTGGGCTAAGCTTATTCAACCATGACTTTTCAATTCCTGGCCTCCATAGGTTTGCTCAAACACCTGAGTCTATGGTAGCCATATCTAGGCATAGCATAATAAAAATGTACATTTAGTCCAACTTCCAATGTCTACATAGTCTATAGCAGTATCAACAGTGTTAAAAATTCAAAGTTCAAAGTCTCTTCTAAGATCCATCCAATCACTTAAGTGTAGTCCCCAAATCAAGACAGAAAACCAACTGGGCCAACTACAAATTATGTGTCTCTATATCTGAAGTCAAGCAGTTTTCATATCTCCAATTCCTTTTTCATCTTTGTTGACTGGAACAAACTTCTTTTCAGGGGCTCATTCCACTCCCTGTAAGCAGCATTTCTCAGGACATATCCTATGGCTCTGACATCTCAAAAATCTTGGGGTCTCCAAGGCAGCTTCAATGTTACAGTTTCTTGTTTCAATGTCTGGGATGTATACATAATATTCTGGGCTTCTCCAAAGGGCTGCTGTTACTTCTCCAGCTCTGCCCTTTGTAGCACTCTAAGTTCATCCTGTAGCCTCTTCTTTCTTTTTGTTCTTGACATTCTTTTAGACAAAAACAATTCAGAGTCAGAAATTTTGACTGTGGTTTTGTAACTCTGGCCCTGTATATCTACTGGAGGTTAACTTGTCAAGTTCCCTCTCCCCACTGTTGAGCATTTTGGTTAAGGTTATCCTCATTGAGTCCTGAGAGTCTCTCACATCCCATGTCTTTGGTACTTTCTAGAGGGTCCCCCCACCTCCCACCCCCAGGCTGCATATTTCCATTTATTCTCCTGGCACTCTGAGCTTCTCTCCCATTTCCCTGTTTCCCTTTTACCCTCCCTCTCTTCTTTTCCATCTATGTCCCTTCCTTCCTCTGCCTCCAGTGATGATATTGTTTCCCCTTCTAAGTGGGATTGAAGCATCCTCAGTTAGGCCTTCCTGCTTATTCAATTTCTTATTGTCTGTGGGTTGTATCCTGGGTATTCTCTACTTTGTTGACTATTATTCACTTATCAGGGAGTACATGCATATCCTTTAGGGCATATACTGAATCCTATGGGACACAATGAAGTCAGTTATAACAGGCAAGTATACAGTGCTCAGTAACCACATAAAAATTTAGAGAGATTTATAGAGCATACCTGAAAACTTTAAAGCAACACAAGAACTGTCACCTAAACTGAATAGTTGGCAATAAATAATCAAACTCAGAGGTGAATTCAATAGCTTGAGTAGGGGTGGAGAACAGGAACAATACAAAAAAAAATCAATGAAACAAAGACAGATTTTTGACAAAATCAGTAAGATTGGTAAAACCTTATCTGAATTAACTAAAAGGAAAAGAGAGAATTAACAAAATTAGAAAGGAAAAGAGCAGAAAGCAATGGATGGAAATTCAGAGAATTATAAGGTCTTACATTTAAAAACTCATACTCTTCACAACTGAAAAATTAAAACAAATAGAGTACGTTTTATGTACACACCACTTATCAAAGTGAAATGATAGGCAACTTAAGCAGACATATTTTCTAGTGAAATAAAATTAGTAATTTAAAATCCCCAAACTAAAATGCATCAGGACCAGAGGGTGATAGAATTCCACTATACTTTTTAAGAAGAGTTACTGTCAATACTGCTCAAATTACACAACAAAATAGAAACAGAAGGAACATTGCTCAATTCATGTTATGAAGACACAGTTACCCTGATATCAAAACCACAGAAAGACACAATTAAAAGAAAGACAATTATACAACAGATTATATAACAGTTTCCCTTATGAACATAAATGTAATGTTCTGTTGGAGGTCATGTTGATGTGCATGGCCAGTCCTGCTGCCTGAGGCCATTATCGTGTCCTTTGTCCTTGTTGCTGCTGCTGCTGCTGCTTAGAGACTTGTTGGTGTCTGTGGTAAGTGTTGCCACTAGGGACCAAACTAAGCTCTGTCCTTCCTACAATGATGGCACAAAGCTTGTGAAAATAATCAACCAGTATTTGATTTGAGTTAAGACCCACACTGGATACTACTTGGGTGATCAAGAACCGGACACTAGATAGCCTAAGTACCCAAGATAAAACTAAATACTAGTGCTATTTTTTTAAATAATAAAACAAATCGTGATGACATTCTGCTGTGCTTATAGATCAGTGTGTTGCTCAGTCATCATCAGAGAAGCTTCTTCCTGCAGCAGATGGGAAGAATACAAAATGCCACAGCCAGAGTGAGAACACTTAATCTAAAAGGGCTGTCTCCATCAGATTCCTCCCCTCAGGGTTCACGGAACACTGTGGGAGATGAGTCAGAAACAGTGTAAGAGCCAGAGGGAATGGAGAACACTAAGATAACAAGGTCTTGTAAATTAACAGGATGGATGCACATATGGACTTACACAGACTGAGGCAGCACACACAGTACCTAAATGAATCTGTACTGATGGGGTTCTAGAGCTCAAACAAGTAGTGGGCACATCTTTCTATCCCTAGGTCAGAATCGATTTCCAATTGACTAGCACTTGCAAATAAAAATTCAGATTTTTCCACAATAGTGTTCCTGGAGAAGCAACTACTTTTAAAGGATAGGCCACATGTCCAGCTGTTGATGTCCAAAAGAAAAGGACCTCAATGGCATCTTTGGTGTTTTGTTGTCTCTCCATGTCTGATCAGGGCTTTTCCTGTTTAAATTTAACTTACTATTTCTTAATTTTAATATGCATGTATTATATAGATATATTAATATATACCTGTAGAGAAAAAATAAAGAAATATGTATGTATATGTATGTGTTCTGCATATGTGCATATATATGTATGTATATGTGTGTATGTATGTATGTATATAAATTTATATATTTTTGTTCTTCTCTCTTCTTCCCTCACAGGTCTTTTGCATACATTTTATGGCTTCCAGTTTACTTTTTTCATGGGATTCCTGGGTGTATGAATGTGTTAGTCTCTGTTTCTTGAGCTCTTTTCTTTCTCTCTTTCTTTCTTTCTTTCTTTCTTTCTTTCTTTCTTTCTTCCTTTCTTCTTTACCTATGTTAATGTATAGTTTTTGTTCTATATTTTTATATTTTATTTTATAATTATCCCTTAGATGCCCGTTTCTTTGCTAATGAGAGACAGGAAGAGAAGGGATCCGGTTGATGGATCCACGGGATGGAATTGGAAGGAATAGAAGGAAGAGAAACTATTATCAGTATATATTGTGTAAGAAAAATCTGTTTTCAATTAAAAGAGAAAATATAGGACAGTGAAAGGAACAATGTAGTTTAGAACAGAAGCAGAAGACAGTTCAGAATTTAAATGTGTAGCTCCTAGTCTTGCTTCCAGCAACTTGCGTATTTTCAGTTCTCCGAGTCCTGGCTTCATCATTTGTAAAACAGCTACAGAGAGCAACAGCTGATGTGGAAATCTTTTATAAACAATGAAATATAAACTGCTGAACATAATGAAAAAAGAGAATCACCTGTAGCTGAAGGATTAGGACTTTCCCCCAAAAGCTACATGATGGCTTAAGGCCCTGGTGTTTGTGGTGATGTAAACACAGGTACCTTTTGTCTCCTGCAGTCATGGTTAGAACTCCAGCCCATCGCAGACAGCAGTCTGAATAAGTGGTAATTACCAAAAAAAGGCCAAGTCCCTTTCATCTGAGAGTTCCTAGCAGGTTAATGGGAATAAGATGTGGAGTTGATGACCTCCTTCCTTGTCACCTGTGGTTAGAGCGAGGAGAGAGAAAGAGAGAGAGAGAGAGAGAGAGAGAGAGAGAGAGAGAGAGAGAGAGATGCCCCAAGGACATGTGTGAGAGAACTAGCCATGTCCACTCACTGGCTGGAGCACTTGGGAGACAAGGCCCTGCACCTCACCTGGGCAACACAGTGAAGCTAGCCCTGACAGCAAATGCAGGGGTGAGCCAGCCCCTAGCGTGTGAGAGCTGGGGAACTACTAAAGGTATTCACAGGATTCAGCACTTGGGAGACTAGGAATCAATACCTTGAGTGGGCAGCACAGTGGGACTGACTCTGGAAGTGTGGGTGCTAGAGAGCTTTTCCCTGCCCTGTACTGATGGCAGCATTAGGTGGCCTAGAAGGAGCAATGCTGTAGAGCTTGCCCTGATAGTACAGATAAGGGAGAGCTGGCACACTGACCACCCAGAACCAGAAACGAGACTCTGAATTGAGTGACCTCAAAACCTATACCATCGATGAATTAATGGTTGGGATGAATGAAAGGACCAGTTCAGTTGATCCAAAGATGCGGGATCTCCATGACACAGGGAATCAACAGGATAATCTGGAGGGCATGGAAGAAGACCCATGAAGTTTGTTAAGTAGAGAGGGGGCTCATCTCCCAGGTTGGAGTGTGAGAGATAAATTTAGGTCAGAATATCTAACTAGTAAATCCTGATATGCATAAATGGAGGAACAAGTGGAAGGATGGGAAGTAGATCAAAGAAGGCCTGAAGATATGAAACTTCTGAGTATGTCTCATTTTGTTGGGAGATTTTTGTTGGAGTCCTGAAAGATGGTATTTTTATTGCCTAGGGGTCTGAATCTTTTTCCTCCTCCTCTTCCTCTTCTTCCTCTTTTTCCTCCTCCTTCTCCTTCCTCTTCCTCATCTTCCTCATCTTCCTCTTCCTCTTCCTCTTCCTCCTCCTCCTCCTCCTCCTCCTCCTCCTCCTCCTCCTCCTCCTCCTCCTCCTCCTCCTCTTCTTTCTTCTACTGCCAGTTAAAAAAATCAAAGTGTAGTAGTTTTTCTAGTTCCCAAGTAGCAGAAGAGAAATTCTAGTCAGGTAGAATGTTCAGTTGAAGAAAGACTTTTAATTGGAATAAGAAAGCACAAACTTACAGTAGGAAGACAGAGGGTAAGACCTCCAGTAAAGCCAAGTGAAGGACTCACGAGGCTAAAGCTGGCCTATCCTTGACAGCTAAGGGATTTTGAAGTTATTGATGGGTCTTTCTCCCCTAATTTAGGGTTGGTCACTTTGAAGAAAGATGGGATGACTGACAGTTGCATAACTGTTCTGTAAACATGTCCTGAGCCTGTAGAGCCAGTCCATTAGCAAGGGCCTGCTGCCAGAAGAAACCCTTACAATTCCTTTGTTTGAAGTTAGCAGTCCTTTCTCTCAGATCTAGGTGGTGAGAAAGAAACAAGTACTCTTGGAAATTCACCCGGAAATTCATCGTCTTTATTCCCTAGGTATAGTTGTTGTCCCTGTCTCTGCCTATCAGTGAGTCTGTCTAACTATTTTTTGATATTGCTTCAGCAATATCAAGCATGCCAAATTTAGGCAGAGTTGGTTTTTTTGTTTCTTTTTTTGCTTGCTTGCTTTTTAGGTAATATTGAAGCTAGATCAAACTCCAGGCCTGATTATTCAAATTTTAAAGGAGAAAAGCCAAAGGGCCACAATTGGGAATAGAGGAAGTATCACCCATATTGTAGGTCTGAATAAGTCATAATTAGTTGCTGCTTAAAGTATCCTTTAAATTTAAAAATTCTCACAAGAATGAAATTTCTAAGCATTTCTCATGTCTCCCAGGAACAATCATGAGGAACAAGAGACTTCCACGTCTGAAATGAATGTTTATATTATTTTAGATTAATTTTGTAAGGTCAAGTAAGCCCTAGAACTTTATGATTCTTTTTTTGTTTTTCAAACAAGTTTAATATAAATATTCAATGTACTTTCTAAATGTTCTCAATGCTTCTTTAATAAGTAGTAAGGAAGTAACCTTAACATTTTCACCTCTAAGATTATTAAGTTGAGGTCTGCTCTTGGTTTTGGTTAGTTTTTGCTAGTGGTTATGTTCCATAGCTCGATAGATACTAGTTGACTGGTAAGTGTAGGGGTATAATACTTTTCTTATGGACTTTGAATCCTGTTTTTATTTTCTTTTTGGCATGGAAAATAAAGCAAATCTTTCAGACTAACTTTTTAAAAATTTCTTTTGATTATTTAGGAATTTTACACCGTGAACCTCAGTAACATTCATTTCCTGGTTCTCTCAGGTAATCCTCCCACCCTTGAAACCTCCTCCAAAATATAACAACAAACAACAGACAACAACAAGAGCAGCAACAGCAACAAGTTTAATTTGTGTTGTCCATATACTCACTGTAGCTTGGTCAATCTCCCAATGTCTAGGCCCTTAAAAATATTGAGTCCTTCCCTACCCACACACCTGCCAGAAGCTATCAACTCTGGAGAGCTATACTAATCACAATTTTGAAGAGTTCTCTTGGATAGCTTTCTGTCTATACTGTTACTTGTTTTTTGTTTTGTTTTGGTTTTTTTTTGGGGGGGGGGGAGGAAGAGATGGAGGGAGGCCATCTTGATGTCGTTGGCCTGCTGCAGAGAGTGCTGCTACAGAGCTCTATGATGATGTCCATGCCCATGATTCTGCAGACGGCCATGTTGATGTCTATGGTCTGACTGTCACACAGACCACCTGGAAGTCCCTGATTTGTGCTCCCAATGATAGTAAATGGCATAGAAGCTACTTTTGCCCTTGTATGGATGTCTGCAGTCTCACAGTTGAGGAAAATGAACATAGACTGCTTTTGTGACAATCTTTCAGACTTAAATTATCATATAACATGATGAAAGTTTCAGGACTGTATTGAGGTTTCAGGTCCCAAGGAGAGAATCTTAACTTTCTCTAGCTCTATGTGAAGATATGCTATTCCAAGCTTTATAATGGGGAAAGGATAAAATATTTATTTTAATGAAATTACCTAAATTCACCTTTTGAAATTCCCTCCCTGCAGTGCCAAAGCTTGAAGCCACTTGCAGAGAACACAGTTGGCCTGCCTTTCTGAACTGCAAACAGAGAAGTAAAGTTACTTTTTTTCTTTATATCTTTTTCTTTCAATTACTGGCCAAACTCCCAGTATATATTTTTCAGTGCTCTGGGCATTCTTCCTTGACATCTCTGACCAGTCATATACTTATAATATCATCTGTTTGCTGACACCTGCTGGCTTTCTTGAGCCATAACTTAAAAGACCTGGCATATTTTTTTTCTCCATTCCACCTTCATCCTCCAGGAAGCTCCCAAGGTTTTACATCTTGCCTACCCTGTGGTTGTTCTCTCAAACTCTAGTAAAATCATCTGCGAGCTGTTCGAGTCTGATTTTAAGTTTGTTTTTAATGAAACTAAGAACTTCAAAAGGGGGACACTAATTTTGCCAGTTAATACTACAAATGTATTTCTCTTATTTATTTTTCAACTATCCCCTTGACCAATTATATATATTGCACTTTCAATTTATACTTTTACACATGAGCCAATGGAGGTAATTCTTATTCAAACCACCACATGATTTATTATTAATATTACTAAGAATAATAGTTGTAATGCTTTTTTTTTTAAATTTTATACCTTTATCATTTTTTAATATAAGCATCCATGGATATAAACTTTCTTATATGAACTGCCTTAGATGTACATAAGATTTTGGTAAAATTTCTTTTTTTTTGTCACTTAATTCTAGGTATTAAAACAAAAGTCCTCTGTGATATACCTGTGACATGTCAATCAAAAATATATTGATACATCTCTGTCTATTTTTTATATTTCTATAGTTTCTATTGCAATTAATTTCTAGTTTTATTATTAATTTATATGACCTATTTCACCATGTAAATGGAGCATTGAAATTATCTACTTTCATCTCATTGGTGCCTATCTGACATTTTGTGCACTAGAATTTATTTTATTACATTGTTTCTTGGAGACAAAATAAGTTGGGTATGTTGTCTAGTCTTGAGTCAATTTGACACACAAACTAGAGGTATCTGAAAGGAAAGAACCTTGGTTGAGCAAATGCATCTATAAGGTCCACCTGTATGGCGTGCTTTAAATTAGTTGTTGATGGAAGAGGATCTAGTCCATTGTGGATGATCCAATCCTGGGCTTGTGGTCTTTTGTTCTGTAAGAAGGCAGACTGATCAAGTCATGTGAGAAAGCCAGTTTGCAGCACCCTTTCATGATCACAGTATGAGCTTCTGTCTTCAGGATCCTGTTTGAGTTTCTGCCCTGACTTGCTTTCATAATGAACAACAATATAGAAATGTAACATAAACCCTTTCCTCATGATCTTAATTTTTGGTCATAGTGTTTCATAGGTATAATAGAAACTAACTCGGACATTGAGTTTTATGTTTAAATGTGGTCAAACTATATATTTCTTTATTAGTGTATTAAAGACATTCTGTTGTGTGTACTATATACACTTGTGTGGATGTGCATGTACTTGTGGAACCCAGCAGTTGATGTGGGGTATCTCTGTGATCCGCAATTTATTCTTTGAGAGAGGGTCACTCTCTGAGCTTGGGGTTATGGTCTTTTGGAGGCATCATTCTATTTCTCGTCTCCATGTTTTATTTCATGAGTTTCTATGTTGCTAGAAGGAGATTAAGCAGCAGCATGGTAGTCAAAGGCCTTCTCCACAGTTCCCCAAGGTGGGGCCCCTAAGACATGAAGAAGTCCATGGTTTTAAAAGGTTTATTGTCATGGCAGAAAGTGGATGTGGCTGTACTTCCCACTCCCACCCCCACCCCCACCCCCCCAGATTCTCAGGGCAGGCCAGAGTTAAATAGGGCTGAAGGAGGGTCTTCGGAGGAATGCTTAATTGGCTACGCCCTCTAGTCTTTAGGTATCTCATTAATATGATTAATATGGAGATCTCTCGAGGATTTGAGGCCTGTAATTCACACCCTCTACCTGTGCTAAGTGACACAAACCTCTCTTTGGGAGGAACTGTAAGAGCATTGCCCTACGTAACTGAAAGGCATGGATCACTTCTCTATGTTCCTGCCATGGAGTCCTGCCAACTCAAGCAATCTAGCTGAGCCAACGATAATCCAGCCAAGCGAGAGTGCCATAACCAAGAATCTCTCACCCCATGGGGCACTGCCTGAGCTTATCTCCCTCTCACCCCTCTTGGCTGCGGGCCTGTCCAGCCCGTATGCCCTTGTGTCTCAGTTCTTCCGTGGCTCCTAGCCGCATCTGGGAGCCCAAAGACAAAGGAGACTGGTCAACCAACCAGCCGCTTCAGCCTGGAGACACCCATTCTGTCGCTCTGCCCCCGTGTGACTTTAGGCTGAGACCTCTCCACTTCCAGGTGGAGTCCTGCAGCTTCTCACAGCCCAGCTCGTGGAGTGAACTCAGTCAAATTCCAGCACTTCTGCCTTCCTGAGACGTGACAGACATGTGGGGAACCATAACTCAGCACAACAGGACTCACGCCCACGTGTGAGCTACAACCCTGCATATATGGAAAAAATTTCCCAATTTTGAAAAAATTAAAAACCATAAGATAAATGCCAGAAGGAGAATAATAAATCTGAGTGTTTAAAGCCAAATAGATAATGTCATAAAACTATAAACTAAATATAGATATAGAGAGGTGAGGGGAAAACATGAGAGAAAATAAAATAATAATAAGAAAAAACCTCCAAAAACTATGAAAAATACGTAGACAAAACTAGATGAATATATGAAAGAGGCTAGAAAGTAAAACCAGTTTTAACATGTATTATAAACTAAAATTCCTCTTAAATGTGTATACAGAAATGCAGGGTCACATAAAAAACTAAACAAAAAGAGACAAAAGAAGAAAGGGAAAAATGGTCTTGGAGAAGCTTGTGTGTCAGGTTTCAAAATTTGAAGTCTTTTCTTCGTATGAATGGCAGGGACCCTAGAACCTTTGGGCTTATATTTTTCTTTTTGTTTTTCTCATATCTGCATCTTTAGTAGAGAAATGTATGGTGGTTGCCATCGCCCCCCCACCCCCCGCCCCCCAGACTGCATTCCTCTCTAGTGTAGTAGGGAATATTACTGGAGACACTTACTCTAGGATTCTACAGGCTGGACCAATCCTCTCATTCTTCAAGGACTATTCAGATTGTATACTTTGGGATTCATGATTTTCTAGTAAGTGGGATATGTCTGTGTTTAGTTTTTCCAACTAATTTGAGAGTGTAAGAAGCAAATACAGCACTGAGGTTGGGATGGATGGAAGACCTGTCTTCAGTGTTTCAAAGCATTTAATTCTCTTGAGTATTAATCACCCTGATGGAATGATACCTCTTTAAGTATCATAAATCTCCTTGGATTTTGGAGTTTTTAAAGAGCTCTAGTGTGCCCTTTTCCCAGCCTGCAAGCCTGAGCAGTCCAGAATGAGCTGTTTACCACAATAGACCAAACAAAAGTAGGACCTGGGAGGCATAGCCAGCCTTGGTGCCCTGCAGTCTGTTATAGGAGCTAAGAAGAATGGACAGCCTGCTGAGCTTGCCTTGACACCTTCGGGCTATTATCTCCACACCCAGCCCCTGGGCTGAACCAAGAAGAGACTCTGGGGTGTTTGGCTTCCCGTTTATATGTGAAAGCAAAATATGATCAGAATAAGTTGTCTTGGCCTCATGCTTCTCTCACCCTCCATTCCCCTTTCATTCCCAGCCTTCCTGTCAGGTGAACCCAGTTCCCATAGATTCTGGTGGCTACACTCTAGAATTAGATGCACCCTTTGGCTTCAGGATCAGAACTTCCAAAGTGAGTAATCTGCATTTGATGAGAACTGTCCCTGGTGCTGAGTGTGTGACTTTCGGTTCTTAATTTAACAGCAAAGGCTGGTTAAGCAAAGTATTTTTCTTTTAAGATCTAATACAGTAAAGTCAGTATACAAAATACTAAGTGTAGACACAGAGAGGGGATGAGAAAACATAGGCAAAGGAGGAAAACATTTTTTTTTATCAAAGCAAAAAATGCATAGAAAAAATTAGATGAATGTGTGAAGTAGATTAACAACTACAGACATAACTTTCTAACCTGCCCCTCCAATGCTGAATACCTGACATTTTAGTTGGGCAGGTCAATACTTGCTAAAAGACTACCCTTCAGGAAGAAGCTGACTTAAGCCATGATAAAGAGGTATGAGGAATAATTATACCATCATCCCTTTGATGAGATCATGTGCTTTTTCCTTTACAAAATTTCCTTCCCATAGTACAGTTGCTACAAAGCTACTATGAGGCTCTGAGAACTGAATTTAGAAAGGCTTACCTTTCCCCTTTTCTCCTTTTCTGTCTCCCCTTTTTAAAAATTTTTATAAAAAAACACTTTATTTATTTATTTATTTATTTATTTATTTATTTATTTATTTGGACAGTGGAGATTGTCTAAGTATGTTTCTCTGGGACATAGGACTTCTTACTTTACTCTGAAGCTAACAACCTTCCTTGTTCAATCACCATCCAACCCAGAGTGTGGCTGTTTGAAAGTGAAGACTCCCAAATTTGGGAGACCCTTACTCAAGTCTTGGGAAGTCGCGAACACCCACAAACCCCAAGACACCGTTACTGGATGCAATTAGCAGAGGTTCATTAGGGAAGAGAGCTGGCAGCCAGCGTTCAAACTGCACACTTGTGCACGAGTACAGTTTGACCCCGAGTGGTGCGCTAAGGAGCTTTTTATAGTAGGGGGTAGGGAAAGGAAGGAATTTTCGCGTGATTACACATGATTGGTTGTTTTATAAATTTTGAACTCAGCAAGCTGTAACACTGGAAAAGACCTCAAGGGGGGGAAGGGGTAGTCAAGATCAGTGGAAAGTTAGTTAGTTCTTGGAACCACCCAGATGACTTGCATCTTTCTTTGTCAGGAATGTGTCTTCCTGCTTTGGGCTTTCCCCACCCACAGGTGGGTTCTTTTCCCTGAGGCTTGAGGAATGTTAATACTCTTCCCGGGATGTATCCCAGGGCAGTGAAGGCCTGAAATCTTACATTCAGTTCCGTCTTCTTGGAACTAGTGAGCCTGTATATATTTTATAAAATGGTCTTTATAATATTTTACTCTACAAAAGTAGCATAGTTTCTTAGAATTGCAGTGTCCTGACTTGAAGTTATGCTTTCTTTTCAACAATAATAAAACTGTAGTTGGTCTTTTTGTTGTTGTTATTTTTTTAAATTCTTTGATTAGTGAAACTTAAAAATTTCAACAGTGACCTTCAGTTTCCTGAAAAATATGTGGCTTCTTTGGGAAGATTCACTCTAGTTTCCAGTAATATTCATTATTTCCTTGTCAGAGGCAGCCTTATAATGCCTCCTATCTTCACCTGTCATTGTCCTGCTGTTTTGCTCTCTACAATTCATCAATAACCTATAGTAAATCTGGGACTACTACCAAACACAAATTGAATGTATTTTGGTGCAATAACAATTTTTCTTGGTGCCTGAAACTTACTTGAATTCAGTTTGTATTTAATCACTAATTATTGGTGAAATAATAATTTATTTAATAAATATGAATTTATTTAGTTATTTAAAATAAACAATTTAAAATAATAACTTTTTAATAATAAATAATAAAATTTTTAAAAATAAATTATTTAAGGAAATAGTGTTTTCCTGGTTCTGTTTTCAGAGGCTTAGTTAAAAATTTATTAAGTCAGATTCACATAATAGAATTAAAAAAGAGAGAGATACAATAGAATAATATTGGATTTGCGACAAATTATGTTTGGCGGAATATCAAATCTACTTTTATGCCAAATTTTAGGCCTTTTATATGTACATTGACACTAATTAATAATGCAGAGTTTATAGTTACTCTCATATTGATAATATTCTCAAAACAAAATTTCCGAATGAAGAATATGTTTAAGTACAAGTCATTGAAGTTTGAAAGTATGTATAAGTTATTTACTGCATAATAATTAACTTTTTACACATTTGTTCTGTGTGTTCAAGGCATTTGTGTGTGTGAATGTGTGAGAGTATTTGTCTCTCTCTGTGTATATGTACACGTGTGTGTGCATGAATGTGAATAAATGTGTCACTGAGTGTGTAGTGTGTGTGTGTGAATGTGAATGAATGTTTCACTGAGTGTGTATGGGCATCAGTGGACATCTTACGGGAGTAGGTTCCTACTTCCACTATATGAGTTCCAGGGATCAATTCAAATTATCAGAATTTGTCCGACCTGTCATTCGGAATTGGACCATCATTCCAAATTCAAATTTTTCCATTCAGAGGTCAGAGGGAGATCGTGAGCTTCATAGAGAAACCAGGTCATAAATAGAAGTTGGCATATTTGGGGGAAATCAAGAAACTAAGATTCCGGAGTACGTGTATCCAGCAGGGGTAGGTAAAGAGTAAACAGTTGCTGGCGATTTATAATCTGGTCAGTCAAATTGCAGAGAAAACATGATGTTTGGATTGTGGAACTTCCTGTGAGCTGCTTAGAGATCTCCAAGATGGCAGCTTTTTAGGTGACACCACCCTTGTCTTTGTCAGGGTATGCTCTCTGGTGAAGCAAATGCTTTTAAATTAGACCTGTTCTTGTGAATTTGCCCTCACCTTACAGCTGTTGGCAAACATGGTAAAAATACATAGATTCCCCAAGTTGAGCATTGGTGCAGTTACTATGCTCCATTGTGGCCTTCCTTTCTTCGGTGAGAACAGGTTCTGTCTCTCCAGGAAAGGTCTGTCTCACAAAATAGACTTGACACAAAGTACCATTTTTTGCTTAGCTACTTGTCCCTTTGAAGACTATTTTGAAGCCTAACACAATTATTAAACCCCTTCATAGTATAAAATTATAATTTCTCAAATTTGTTATGTTGTCTACATAATAACTAGGGAGAAATGCAAGTAGATGTACTACATACGCATGCATGCAAATGTCACAAGTTAAAGATCCTAGTCTAAATGCAATGTAATCTGGCCATGATTTTAGGTTAATGAGTAGCAATCACGGAATAAAACTGAATATTCTATCAGAGTAAATTTGTGGTTTTTAGAAGACCTACTCTATCAATGCATATTTGGTTGTCATTTGACTGTCTTAATCACGAATCTGTCCTTCAGGGCTCTAAAAGCCCTTCAATATTGTCATTAGAAGTTATAGAGTATACTTGCTAATTGCCATTAAAGATGCTTGTGATATGCTCTCATCATGAGCTGAAAGAAAGGCTTTAAAGCACGATTTGGCTAGAAAGATGTTACAGCTTCCTCCTAAGGAGTATGTCAAATCCAGCTGCTCACACAGAAGGAGTCTAATTTTAGTTTTGAGATCTGTTTTGATTAGGTTATCTGACGAAGGCCCTGACAAAGGTTTGACCCATTCATTATCAAAACTTTCTTAATTCTACCTCAGAGAGGCACTCCTTCCAACTTTGCTCCCAGGGAGATTGAAAAATAAATAGTAAGGTATTCATTATTTTCATGAATATTTTTGGTGTTTCACTTTCTCATGATTTAGAATAAAATTTGCCATTATTGTAACATCATACAAACAGCCAGTGAGATTTCTGGTGGAGATGATGTTCAAATTCCACTTACATCTGCCAGCACATATTTCCTAATACGACCCTACTCATATTTCCTAATCACTGTTAAGCAGCTAATTTGGCTGGTTTTCCCTCACCACACCCAGATAGGAAGAGTATCTTAAAAGAATTGGGTAAATCACTAAGACTTTAGAAGCACAGACAACTTTTCAAGCATATATAATTTTCAAAACTGTAGAAGTTATAACTTCCTTCTGGAATTACCTTCTAACCATGAATCTGGATTGTGGTTTGATAAGAGGCAGACAGAGAGGAAACAAGGGATGTATATGCAGAAGCTCCCAGGAACTATAGCACCAACCAAAAAGTACACATAGAAGGACCCATGGCTCCAGTTGCATATATAGCAGAGGATGGGCTTATCTGACATCAATGGCAGGGAAGTCCCCTTGTTACTGTGAAGGCTCCATGACCCAGCGTAGTGCAATGCTAGGATTGTCCAGGCACGAGTGGGTAGAGGAGAGAGAACTCTCATAGAAGAAGGGGCAGGGGGAGGAGATAGGAGGTTTGTGGTGTGGAAACTGGAAAGGAGGATAACATTTGAAGTATAAATAAATAGAACAACCAATAAAAATTAAAAAAATGTGTCCGTGTGCTTTCACTAAGGTTGGATTCAATCGAGGAAAACAGAGAAACATGTTTTTACCAAATTCATAGTGTTCTGATGTGAACTGTCCTAATTACTGGTATGGACCGGTTGTGACGCTCGAGAGAACTTTGCCAATGGCAGCTGATACTTTTTGCTCCTATATTACTTTAGTTATTAACATTGCTATCCTGAAAACTTACTTCTACATGTGTGCTAGAATTCATGATACTTTATCTCTTTAATTTCATCCTTCCAGTAATTTAGTCTCTCTTTTAGGTGTGTTTTATTTTATTCTGTATGTTTCTTCACATCCACATTTGTTTATCCAATTCTGACAGCAAGATTTTATTAATTTTGTTATTAAACACAGCAGCCAAAACTCAGTCTTTAGTTCATCAGAGCTGTTAGTAACATTGTGTGCATTTATTTACTTCTTCTTTCTAATTGCTTTCTAAAAATTTCTTTACTTGATAAGCCTCTGGCTATTAACACATTTAAATATATATTTTAAATAAAACGAGTCTGGCACAGAAGCCAGCTCCTGCTTCGCACTTCTAAGCTTGTTCTTTCCACTATCTTTCCTATTTGAATTATGACAAGTTCCAAACACCCAGGGTAGTCTTCCTGTAATACTTTTTCTTTTTGTCATATCCAATATTTAATTTTATATAAGTTTTGATGTACCTAAACTTCAATATATATATATATGTAAAGCATGACTGGAATAGTTTAACCCTAGCTGCAATGAAAGCACTGTTTTGTTTAGTTAACCCTCACGTGTCCAAATATTCACATGCTATTAAGCCCATGCTGTTTTGGACTTTTAATCTGGGCTGTTTGGTATCTCTCTTTTGTGGACGTTGAAATTCTTTCATCAGCTAATAAAAACTCTCTATTCATGTACTTGGTCATGATTTAACCATCTATTTTCCCTCTGTAATTCTAGTGGTTTACTCTGCCTCAGCCTTACAGGGTCCTGCTAACATTGGTCATGCACTGGACGTGGGTACTCTACACTTGTTATCTTCTCATCTAAAAATGTCTTCCTTGTATTTACACACATTTCCTATTTCCTTGCTACCTCCAAGTCTGTTTAAATATCACCATCTACATAAGACCGTCCTTGGCTACCCATTGTTCTGTTCTTTTCTCTCTTTTTTAAAAATTTAATTTCATTTTATTATCATTTTTTCTCTTTAATTATTCTCTTTACATCCTGATCATTGCCTTTTAATCGGCAAATGACTCCTTAACTTTCAGACCTATTGTGGTGGTTTGAATGAATATGTTCTACATTGGCTCATTCATCTGAATAAGGCTGTGTGGAGAGATTAAGGTGTGTCCTTACTGGAGGAAATATGATATTAAGGGACAGTTTCGGAGGTCCAAAGTCAAGTCCATGATTGGAATTCTCAATGATTTCTGTCTATTTTATATTTGCTGTTCATGGTGTGAACTCTCAGATTCTGTTCCAGGGACAATGCCTGCTGATTACTGTCTTACTTTCTTGCCAGGAGGGATTAAAATTTTTCTGGAAACATAACTACACTTAAACTCTTTCTTTCATAAATGGTCTTGATAATGTGTTTTTCATCATAACAATTGAAAAGGACATGTCTATCTAACCCCCTTTGCAATCGAGAAGAACTTGTAGTCCAAAGGCATAGAAGATAGTTTACTCTGAGCCAAGTAGGATTGACTGTGGACCAAAGAAAGAATTCAGCTTTCCCGGAATAACATTTTATCATAGAAGTGGTCACATAAACCAATTTTCTCCCTCTCTTCCTCCCCCTTTCTTTTCTGTCTATTGCTTATAGTTATTTTTATTTAATTATGTGTATGCAGGACACATATTTACTTTATACTGCTGTTTCTAGAAAGATCATTTGAATAGTCAGTGATGTGATATGTCAGTAATTATTTAATAATACTATTTTTAAAACATCAATTCTTCCTGCTCATCTTTTATTGCTTGTTTATTTTAAACATTTATTTGTCGGTTTACATAGTTTGTGTGTGTGTGTCTGTGTGTGTCTGTACATGAGTATGCATGTATGCCCGAGTATCTGTGAATGTCTGTTTATTTTGATGCGGTTACCCCTACCAGGATACATGTGTGGAAATCATAGAATAACATGCAGAAGGTTATTCGCATGTGGGTGTAGGACATGTAACACAAGCTGTAAGTGCTGAGCCATGTCTCAGGCCCTCAATTCTATTCTTTATAATGGTACTCTAGAAAATATCTCTTAACTGCTTGGTCTATCTTTACTTATGCAAACAACTTAAAGAAAACCCAAGGTCATTGAAATATCTCTCTTAATATTATGTGCTTGTTTTTTTTTTTTTTTTTATCATGCTTAAAACTGCATCATGGTTTTCTAACTGAACTTTGATGACATTGATATTTAAATTATTAACATTTCCGCACAGTGATGAATGAGGTTTTACCTCTGCACTCTAAGTTTTCTAAGGTCTGGGTGTGTTCTACAATACAGGCCATGCGGATTATTGAAATCACAGTCCTTCTTTAGCATGAAGGAATGAATATTAAAACTTCATTCAGCAAAATTCTTTGATGTTCTCTGTAAAACTATCTTTAGTTTGATATGTCTAGGAATACGAGATCCAAAATAGGATGCATTAGATAATTTATTTATAAAGTTAAACCAAAACATTTTAGAAAGTGAATTTTTAAAATTTAAATAGATGTGTCTTGTATGGCAATTATATGAGCTGAGTTATTCCAAAAGAATTACTTAGATTTCTTTGTACAGTTATAGAAACATTAGATTTCTTATTGCTAGCTGTTTACTTTTTTTTTTTTCTTAAACAAAATCAAAACTGAAATTGCCGTTATATCTCATTTGTGGAAGTGTCATTCTGAGATTGTGGCAATAGAGGCCAGTAAAGCACTAGGCTATGATATTTTCCAAGAACTCAGCATGGTGTTGGCTAGCAAACCCTGCATTGCAAGCACATGTCTAATTCAGCTTTAGTAATATATCAAAAAAATTGATTCCCATAAAGAGGATGAAATGAAAGAGGTTTGCAGAAAAAGAGGTGTTTGGCACCAGAACATATATGAGCTCTGAGCATATGGTTAAAATTTAAACTTACTGTTTCTAGTGAGTTTTTACTGTTTTATAATAGAGACATTGGGGAAATACATATTTTAAAATTTACCTCCCGATTTTTTACTGTAGCCTTTCAATATTAGTAGTAATGAATCTACTCACCTCCCATGAATTCATTTTATAGCCACATGATGAAATGTGTGCAGTTCATTTACTCTGCGTTTTTATGAGCCTGGGTATAATCAATTAGAGGAGGAGCCTGTGCTCAGTTTACGAACACTTCTTTTACTACTAGAGAGCTTCTTCCCAGAGAATAATTTTGATTAAACTTCTTTGGTGTTTTAGGCAGATGAAGAACTGAAAGAAACTTGAAATGTGCCTTTTTCCAACACAGTTCATAGCAATATAATACAGACTGATTTAATCTTGGCAAAATAAATATTGCCAAAATATTGAAGACTAATTAATTAAGTCATCTTTGGAAATTGTGAGTCTATTTTTTTATCTCAAAAGTTTTAGCTGGATCAGTGGAACACATTTAAAGCATAATGTCTGAGTCAAAATGTCTTAGGTAACAGTATAACAGGGAAATCTGTTCAACACATGGAAGATCTTCCTGCAAGGGCAACAAGGAAGGATGGGGCCACACCTTCAAAATGGAGCTCTTATGTGCTGAGCAGACACATTAAAGGACTGATGTTTTCCATCTTTCTGCCAAATCTAACATAATGTAATAAAGTTCTTACACCTTAATTTTCTCAGATTATATCATGCCAGAATAGGAATGAGGAGATAAGAATCACAATACCAGTCTGACAGCTTTTGGAGTTGGAAATGGAATACTGCAATGCTGATTACTCTATATCCGTTAGTACAATAAAGCCTTGGTTTTTTTTCATATTATTTGAGCTTTTCACAATAAGCGGTGAACATTCTTTAGCATATATGACCACATTTATGTCAGAATGAAAAGAAGGCAGAATCTGGATCGACAAGGATTAATTTGAACCCTTTGATTATATAATACATTATTTAAAACATTTTAGTTAAAATCTACTTGCCATAGAACAGTGAAGTAATGAGCATGGAGACTCCTTTAATAACATTCAATGCAAGTGTCACCATGACGCAGATTGTTTACCTTGATTGGAAATAAACTATTATTTATTTAATTGTTTGTGAGATTATGAATTTATTTTTAGATCAAAATAAACTATGAAAATATCATGTCATAAAATTCATTCAAACCTCATAATTTCCTTTTAACCCTTGACAGTGACTCTGAATGTGAAATCTCAGTTGTCAAAGACTGTGTATCCTACTGAGGTGGTGAATGTGAATCAACAGATTATGGTGTTCATGATGTTGTTTATTAATGATAAATGGAGAGCATTTATGATAAATAGTAAAGCACTAAAGTGACTTTACTTTAGTCACAATGAAAACGTTTCACATTTTCATGACAGGAAAAATGTGATTTAAATAGGTTCTCACAGAAGTTAGAATATAATTCATTTATTCAAAGTGATTAAATTAAGTCTGTGTCAATTTATAAGCATATTTATATACTTATAAATTAAACAAGACTTACAGTAATAGAATCTAGGGCTTTTATACAATACAGTTTTCATTGAATTTTTTATTCTTTAAGTCTTTTTTCTGAATATAAGGTTGTATACACAAATGTAATAGAGGTTAGAGAAATTTTTATTTATTCATCTAATAAAGTTGGTTTTTAGCATTCACAGTAGTTATGAATAGACACACACATACACACACATACACACATATGTAGCAGATATGAACAATGAATTAGTCAGCAGTGATTAATTGTTCACACAGATTATCTTAAAGTCTGAGAACAACTCTTTCTGGTAGATTTTTTTATTTAAAGAAAAAACTATTGCAGTTACAAATTTTATGATGTAAAGGAAACATCCCAATAATAGATGAAGTTGAAATTTAAACTCTCTAGCAGGGCCTAATTAGACATTTTTGAACTATATTTCATTACCTCCTATCATCCTCATATTATTTTGCTTAGATTTTTGATAGTATATTATAATATATTAATTGTGTATTATAATATCATATGATCCAGGAACACAACATCTGAATATATAATCCACCCAAAAATAAATTTCAAATTTACATATATTTTAAAGATAAATGAATGACAAGTAGTGTATTTATTACATGTAGTATAGGAGAAAATATTAAAAATGGGAAGCTTGAATAAAGGCAACCTTTATCTACCATTTGGGTCAATTTTACTATTTTTTTTCAACCTAAGAGGTCAAAAACAGACACCTTTGAACTTAAAATGAGCTGTACTCTGGAGAACACCAGTAGGGTGAAGAGTTCAACAAAGCTGTAATTCAACGTTTTGATGTATTTGGAACCAAGATCAATAAAGAACTTGTTAAGTGTTTCACTAGAGGCATTAATTGGGTTGTTACCATTGAGTAGTTTCTCTTGGTAACTCACAGCATGGCAATAACTTAATAATACAGAAGAAATTCCTAATAGAATAGTAATTTCACCTAGCAACTCAGAATATAATCTAACCTTTATAGTGAGTATGGTCCGGTCGTTTGTGAAAATATTTCAAAGAAGTCGAGCAGTAGATTTATATTACTAGCATTACTAAAAATATAGAAGGTTTCCATTTTAAAAAAGCAATGAGCCAGTTTATTTAAATATTCATAGAATCACTATCTTAGCTCCATTATCTCAGCTGTTGGACAGACATTCTCAGATCTCTGCTTGTTAAATCTTTTACTTCTACAACTTTTTTTTGTTCTACACATAATTTAGATATTTAGTTTAACGTGATTGTTTTTTATACAATGTGATTGCTTTTGAGCACAAACAATCTTGAATTATTGTTAGATGCCTAGTATTTTCATTTAAAGGTATTTTTAAGTCAAAATGAAAATATTTTAATATTTTCATTCTATATTTTTTTTATTCAGTACTTGAAGAAAGATAAGATTATGGTGTTTTAAAAAAATCAAATTCTTGGATGATGCCTTATGAGTATCTCAGAATATACATGAACACTGCTAGTGAATGAATACATTATGAACAATTACCATGAAAACTCTGTCAAGGGATGGGACCATTCATGACTGATTAAATCACTTTGTTATTGTGTTTTTTCATAACATGATTCACATGTGCTTATATCACATGTGCATTGAGACTTAGACTGTTGATGATAGTCAGGTAATAGTATAACCTTTGTTAACCTAAGAGGAAATTCAGTTTAGTACACAGAATTGCAACAGACAATGTCAGGACCTTAGTAAAAAGATACTGTGGTATGGATCAAGGTTAAGGAAAGGCTAAGGAGAATGTTTACACCCTGAAGACATGGTCTAAGAAATGGAGATCCAGGCACTCTTTGGGAACTGATTAGCTATTAAGATGTCTCCAGTTAGGACTACTATGGACACAGTAGCCTCATTAACAAATCATTATTCTATGTAATAAAACAAGTTGTTTGGGGTTGGATTTATAAACTCAGGTATGATTACTTTGTCATCTATAAATTATATTTGGCATATTGAGAAGATTTCAACTGTGGATTTATCAGGAGAAGCTTCAGATGAACACTAGACATGGAATGACCAACTGATATGCCTTCACATAGTACTATTTGGAAGCCATTGGACTTGTTTTATTAGAGGGGACTCTAAGCTCCTTTGAGAGGGAAAATATTTTCATATCCAAGTTAGGATTCTTCACCAAGTGGAAGGTTGTTTCCATGCTGTACCTACTGGTTTGTCACTGACACACAAGTACTTAATGACACCATTAAGGTCAATTATAAAGAGGTCTCTCATTATCAACCAGAACCTTCCAATTACTTCCTGCAGTTTCAGGCTATTTCTTTAGTTTAACACAACAGTGTGATATTTATGTGACTCAAATGTCATTCTTCCTTGGTGTACTGATGCACATAAGATGGTTAACATGGAAATTCACTAAAACACTTCATGGTTCACATTGACTTTACCACAGAAAGGAGCAACTTTTTTGTAGGACACACAAAATCAAAAGAAGAGAAGAAAGACACCAAGTTTTTCTCCTTAAAAGTCATTAAGGTTTGGTTCTTTGGATTCTCAACAGGCAATAGGCCCTTTAAAAAGAGCAAATTTTGCTTGAACAGAGGCAGACCACTGTAAATTTGTCTTCTAGAAGAAGTGGGCTTGGATGTGAAGGCAGAAATACTCTGCAAAATCACATTGAAATGCTGAGTAATGAGGACTTGGAGGAATCTGTCCTCTGAAGCTGCCATCTTTAGTACATGAAGTAGACTGGTTTATAGAGATGCTGGCTAGCAGCACCAATTTTAATTTTTAATATTTATTTCTTTTCAGTTTTTATTTTATTTTGTGTGTATGACTTCTCCTATTCATGTCTCTGAAATCCCAGAAACCAAATCAGTTGGCTTAAAATCATCTACATCTCCAGGGGTCATACACTTCTTTTGGCCTCTGTGGTAACCTATATTTGTATACCCACCTTACCCCCTCCCACATACACATAATTTTAAAATATAATAGATCTAAACAAAGATTTTTAAAAGGCAGTATGACTATGTAATTTTCTTAATTATTTATTTTCATTTGTAATTTGTCTAAAAAGAAATTAGATCTATATGAGTTGGTAGTTATAGTCCCACAGGTATCACCCTGCTTGAAGAAATTTCTATAATTATGAGCTCCAAATATCAAGCATACCAGAGTGGAGAAATATTTTATCTATTGAATTGCTTGCTTTTATGTCTAGTGTAGTCTATGGAAATTAAATTTATCTTATTTTATCTCTAGACATGATTTTAACAATGTTATGACTCTTTGAAGAGAGTTAAGATAGGTCATATTTTATCATGTTGAGTTTTAACAACACTAAATCTCTTTCAGGTAATTTTAAGCATGTTTTATATTATTCATAATCAGATTCCTTTTATCAGTAATCAAACCAACATTATCTTCTTTCATGGCTGTTGAAATGTGTTCCCTGATCATTGCAATCTCCAGTGATCATTTGACTCCCTCTCCACATGGCAATTTACCTACATAAAATATTCCATTATGTTGTAATATAATGATTGTTCACAATTTATTGCTTATTATATCTCAAATCTTCATTTAAATGTAAGTATCCTCAAAATTGCTGCAAGTGGCCTAAAGCTATAGTAGGGTAACAAATATTTTACAGGGATCAATATTAAAATTGTACATTTTTTGTTTTGTACAAAATTAGTTTATATATGTATATGAGTTGTAAATAAATATATGATAGTTGTGTAAATGTGTGCATTCCCTAAGATAATGAACAATATGAGATATTTATATAAAGCTGCTTGAAAACCCCTTTCATAGAAGTACTTAGCATGGCCTGGTTAAGAAGGACCAATTCCATTTGTGCATGACCTGTTTGTACAACAGTGTTATATTAACAAAGCAATTACATTGGCCTGGGCGATTCATGGGACAAATTAAAGCATTGAATAAAGTGTTATTGTAGTCATTACCCTTCATTGTGAGCATTTTCACAGCATTATGTAAGCATTATACAACATAAAGTTAATAGGGAAATAACATTAACCATGTTGCCACTTAGTTACTATTTATGCAGACAGGTTTCCTCTGGTGCTCTAAGAAGCCACATGAGCATAAGGTTTTATTGAAACCTTTACTACAGAGTAATAATTTTCTCATATTGTATCTAGGATTCATAACTAATCCCCTGAGTAACTAATTTAGAATGATTAGGTTTTTCTTTTTCTTTTTCTTTTTGTGCATGTTTCAATTCTTATCTGCTCAGTCCTTTTAAAATGCATAGATCTTATAAGAGATACAATTCTGATAATATTGTGTAAACAAAAGAATTTGAACAAAAAATATTTTTATTATATATACATTGCCACTACCACTTGATGACGCTAAGAACAGGTTGACAGAAGTAACTGTAAATCAATCTTATTAATTTAAGTATACCCACATAACAGGTTTTCTGAGCCCTATTTAAAACATCCACCACCAGTAATAACTGTGTTAAAGAAATTTTAAAATGTTAGGCATAAATATTATGTCATAGAGAATTTGCAAAAGATGTTAATATGAATTTTACCACATAGAAAAATTAGTTGTTTTCTTGTTTTTATTTCAGGTGGTCATACTTCAGTTTTCAGCTTCCTGGATTAGTAACATTACTTATAGAATAGATGAGTCTGTAATGTCCAATAATAAGCACACAAATACTACATCTTCTTTCTTTGTAGAATGTAAGCAGACATCTGAACAAGAACAAATAAAAAGTGAACATTTTGGTTATTGAAAGCTAATTTTAAAAAGCCAAAAGATACATGGCTAAATTGAATAAACATTTGAAGGAGAATACAGTTAGGCGATGAGAACACTTGCACAAAGATAGTCATTTCAAATATTGAAAAGTATTTATATAAACAAATTGTATTCAAATTATAGTTACATGATATAATAACAATGCATTCATATTATGTGAATATTTGGTCTTTGCATATCACTTCTATCATTATTGTTTTTGATTCAGCCTGACTTTTACTCTCACAGGAAAAATAATTATTATTCTTTGACAGACAGTTATTGTAACCAAGTAATAAGAAAACTTATACTCTCCCTTTTATTCTAAAAAAACTTAAAATTTTATTTAATTAAATGTGATAGATTTTCTTTCACAACACTTTGCATCAGAGGAGTTAGGTGATAAAAACAATGAAAAACTTTCAAGTAGAAAGGAAACAGTGGGTTTCAAGTTGTTCCTGTATGCAGGTGACACAATTTTATGTGTTAGAATTCTAAGGACTTAATAGAAGACTATTAATTTTATGGCATGATCCTAATAAAGTTTTATAATATAAAACCGACATAAAAATCAGCAAGATTTTTTATATGAAAAACTCAATTACTGAGGATAAAAAAAAAAAAAACAACCTAATTTTCTCAACAACCACAAAAAAAAATCTTAAAATAATTTTATTTGATGGAATTTTGAGGAACTTCTACGATGAAAATTATAAAGTACTGGTGAGTAAGACTGAACATGATATAACAATTATTTTCCATGTTCACTCAATGACTAGAAGAATCAATTCTGTTACATTATCATACTAATCAAATCCATCTACAGGTCCAATACTACTCTTCAAAATGCCAGTGACATCATGTTTTCTTATTCTCAAATTTAGTTTGTAAAGGCATGTTTCCATGGAGAGTTTGCAGACTGAACGTTCAGTTTTGAATGAACCTTTTCCTCTTGTCTACTTCTCCTCCCTCCAGTTGTCCTGCTGTCCCCTACCTCCAGTATCCCCTCTCTCTACATTACTCTACTGTTGTTCCCCATGCCCAGCCTTAAAGACTCGATTTGTTTCCAGTAAACCTGGCCCCATTCTGGCTTTTTTCATATGTAATCACATCTTGATATAAAAATTTAAGAGTTAAAGTTTAGGATCCACATGACAGGAAACATAGTATTTGTCTTTTTGACCCTGCGCAAACATTCATAAAATAATGTTGTCTAATTCTATCAGTGAACTTTTGTAGATGCATCTGCATTTTAAAATGCACCCACAACCACAAAACTTTCTGAATAGGCAAAACAATCTTGAAGCAAAAGACTAAAGCTTGAAACATCTAGCACTTACATTCAAGGAGTGACACAGATACATAAAGAACAGGATACATACAAAGAGAAGATTGGCATAGGAATTGATTCATAGTAGATTGTCAAAGATGAAGAGGTCTCTCTGTCCTAGACAAAGAATCCTAGACAACTAAGTAATAATGAGAATCTGAAAGCCAGAGCCAGAGAATAATATTATTCAGAGAAAAGCATACCAATTGGTTATAATTTATACCAAATGAATATGTATGTATGTATGTATATATATACATATATATGTATATATACACACACACACATATATATATATATATGTATATGTATATATATGTGTGTGTGTGTATATAATTAGACATAATTATTTTATGAATACCTGGGTGTTTAATACCATATATATATATATATATATATATATATATATATATATATATATATACTATTTAAACAATGACTATTTCCTGATAAAAAGTCCAAGAATTTATATATATAAAATATGTATGCGTGTGTGTGTGTATGTGTGTGTGTATATTTGTGTGTATATATGTGTATGTGTGTGTGTGAGTTTGTTGTGTAAAGAAAAAGAAAGCAAGAGACTATATAGGAGTTGTGGTGGTTTGAATAAGAGTGACCTACATAGGAGTTGTGGTGGTTAGAATAAGAGTGACCTACATAGACTCATATTTAAATGCTTATTCAGCGGAAAGTGGCACTATTAGGAGGTACAGTCTTGCTGGAATAGGTGTGGCTTTGTTGGTGGAAGTACATCACTATGAGTGGACTTTGAAGTTTCACATGTTCAAACCAAGCCCAGTGACACTCTCTCTCTCTCTCTCTCTCTCTCTCTCTCTCTCTCTCTCTCTCTC
>JANHMN010000004.1:109893952-109910344 GCA_030674055.1 Rhabdomys pumilio | reverse complement strand
TCCCTTCCCTTCCCTTCCCTTCCCTTCCCTTCCCTTCCCTTCCCTTCTCTTCTCTTCTCTTCTCTTCTCTTCTCTTCTCTTCTCTTCTCTCTTTCTCTCTTTCCATCACTTTGCACAGGCTCACCTGAGCTTTCTTTTTTAACTAATTACTTGTTATTTAGAATAATTTTATGTGTTGACCATTTCACATATATGAACAATGTATTTTAGTCTTGTCCAATTGTAATTTACCTCACATTCCTATGATCCCACTCATAATTCCTCTCTAAGCTTCATGTACTATTCCATTTTGTCCCACATTTGTGATTAGTTCTTTAAGAATATGATACAATTTAATTGGAATATATGCATTGTCCAGAAATCCCTCCAAGATTCACCCTTGTTCCCTATCCACCGAATTTTGTTTATTAAAAACAGACAGACTAAAACAAAGAGTGTCAAGTAATGTTTGTGTGCCCCATCTGCTCTTTGATGTGTAGCTTTCACTGTAATGTGGTCAGTCTAGCAGGAGCTATACCTTTAAGAATCTCAACCCTTTCTCTCCCAGCAGCCATCATACGCCAAGAATCCCCTAGCCTTTTATTCCCTTTCCATGATAGGAATTTGTCTGGCTTATATTTTCACAAACCTTTTTTCATGTTGTCTTAAATGAAGTGAGCTTTCCTTTGCATCATCCCTGCTACATTCAGAAAATATACTTTCCTTGTAATCTTTACTGCTTCTTCTTCTTACAATTGTTTTCGCCTTCTTTCTGAAATGTCCCTGAGCCTTGTGAGAAGAGAGTATGATAAAGATGTAAAAATTAGCAGTGATAATTCAACAGTTCCTAATTTTTCTAAGCATTAACCTGTTGCCATTTATTGCAAATAGAAGGTTCTCAGATGATGGTTGAGATATTTGCTAATCTATAAGTATAAGTCAAAAGATTAAGGTTTGGGTTAAAATCTGTACCAAGTAAGAAAGTAATAGTGGAAGATTTCTTGGCCCTGATAATGGTGCCAGATATGACTTTCATATTTGAAGCATGCTTTAAAACAAAGCATAAAGTGTTTGGTTACTCCCACAATGGTAATACCATTGCTTTAAGGGTAGATATATTTTAGTATGTAATTGTTATTGTATCTCCCAGGGTTCACAGTCTGGGTGAGACTGGTGATAAATTTTAATTTTCTCATTTGGTAGTATGCCTAGCGCCTTCCAGCACCATGAAATCTAGCCAGTAGTGATGGTACTTCCAGGTCATGACCAACTGGTTTTCTCTATGTTTTATGCATCAAATGTATGATGTATTTATTTAGCAGTGGGATATTCATGTCAAGTACTAGAGAATAACTAGCAGCATTGGAAATTTCATGCAATGTTTAGGAATCTATGGGATTTCACTGACTAATAACTCCAAATAGTAATGAATTTTTGGCACTAGAACTTTCATTTGTTAGCTCATGGTGCTTTTCAGGGATATTGTCACCCAGTTATGTTAGTTCTACTTAAACCAGTCTTATATTTTTATGTATTTTATTTTATGAAGTTTCTAAAGCAGTTGTTTTTATTTACATGGCTTATTTGAAATGTTTTTAGTGTTGGTTGTCCTGGCCAGTTTGTTCTCCTCTACCCCTCCTTTCCATCTCTTACTATTTAGCCATTTTCTGTTCCATTATGCTTGAATACAACTTTTTATCCTCTCATTACAAGTTAGTTTGTATCATACCTGAATTTCCCTACTTAGCCAATGTATCTCAATGCAAATTGACTCATCAATGCATTGATGACCCAGAGATTGTGTCTTAGGGTTTCTACTCCTGCAGAAAACATCATGACTAAAAAGCAAATTGAGTAGGAAAGGGGTTATTCAGCTTATACTTCCACATTTCTGTTCATCACCAATGGAAGTCAGGACTTGAACTCAGACAGGTCAGGAAGCAGGAGCTGATAGAGAGGCCATGGAGGGATGTTACTTACTGGCTTTCTTCCCCTGGCTTGCTCAGCTTGCTTTCTTATAGAACCCAAAACTACCAGCCCAGGCATGGCAGCACCCACAGTCTCCCCACCCCCATGATCACTATTTGAGAAAATGCTGTACAGTGGGATCTCATGGAGGCATTTCCTCGACTGAAGCTCCTTTCTCTGTGATAACTCCAGCTTATGCCAAGTTGACACGAAACCAGCCAGTACAGGTTGAACTGGTCTGAGTTAGGATGACTCAAGGACAGGCTGAAAACTAGTAGTTGAAAAGATCAGGCTTGAATTTCTACTTCCCAGAACCAGGCAAGTCAGTTACCAGAAAAACTACAGGCTTATATAAAAGGGACTCTTCCCCAAATTGTAAAATGAAAGTCAGCCAAGTTTAAGGCTAAGAGATCAATGGCTACCACTCCTTGGCATAAACCAAGAATAGTTAGTCAGTCATATCATCACTCAGATGCCAGAAATAGAGCACACCAATCAATATACAGATCACCTTCCCCTCTCTAATGCTCCTCATTTTGGCTTTAAAACTGGGTATCCACTTATAGATGATTGAAACTACATTTTTATCTTTATCTTTTAGAAAGATCAAGTAAAAAAATCAAAGATCTTAATGTAAGATGTGAAACTTTGGACTTTTTAAAATAATTTATGATATAGGTAGAGGCAAAGGGCAAGAATTGTCAAATGAAATAATTTCAAATTTTAACAATGCATAGAAAAAATCAAAAAATTGACGAGATAGTATACAGCATGAAAGAAAGTCTTTGTCAGACACACAACTAACAGAAAACTAGTACATAAAATATAGAAAGATTTCAAAGTCTTAAAAATTAAAGATCAAATAATTCAATAAATAATTGGTCATTGGAATTGAACTGAAGAAATATAAATGAACAATAAATGCTTGAAAATATTCTTCACATCCATAGTGCTAACAGAATACAGATTAAGGTTACATTGAGAATGTATCTGATTGCAGTCAAAATGGCTGTTCTTAAAAAAAAAAAAAAAAAAAAAAAAACCACCCTGAAAAACAAAATTTCTGAAGACAATCTGGTGAAAAGGAGCCTTTATTATTTTCTGGTGAGAATTCAAATTATTTCATACACTTTGAAATTTAGTTTTAGGTTTCTTAAAAATACAGGGTAAGAATTTCAATATAATAGCGCTATAGTACTTCTGGATATGTACTTGAAAAATCAAATCAGGTTAACACAGAGATACCTGTATACCCATGTTTATCAAAGCAATCTTACAGTAATCATTTTCAAATTTAGCTAGGAGCCCATTGATAATAGAATGGATAGAGCAACAGTGAGATTATATGTGATATACATGAGGAAAATATTTTGAAACATAAGGATAAAATGTTTCATGCTATGAGATTGCATCGTACTATCATAAATGTAATCTAACAGTAAAGGATGGTACAAGACAGACAGACTCCTGGGATTTGAGCAGGGGAAAAACAAAACAGGTTAGGCTCCTGTCTGTAGGAGTAACAGAGTATCATTAATAGTGTCAGGTATTGGTTCTTACCCCTGGGTTGGGTCTCAAGTTGGGCCGATTATTAGTTGGCAATTCCCTCAGTCTCCACACCATCTTTGTCAATGCATTTCTTTTAGACAGGACAAGTTTGGGGTCAAATATTTTGTGGATAGGATAAGGCTGGTTTCCTTATTGCTCCACTAGGGGTCATTCTTGACTACAGGAAATGGCCACATCAGGTTACATGGCCCCACGATTATGAGTCTCCAATAAAGTCACCCCTGTAGACTCCTGGGAACCTACCTCATTCCAGGTCTCCAGCATGTCCTAGCAATGTTCTGAATGTCCTCACCTCGGCCAGTGTAGATTTGCAGATTTCCATTCATTCTCCTGGCCCTCTAGGCCTTTGGGCCTCTCTCCTGTCTCTCCCCTAACTGGCCCACACCAACCCCATTCTCCTCTCTTTCACTTCTCCCACAAGTTTCCTTATTCCATATACCTCTTTTGACTATTTTGTTTCCCCCTCTAAATAAGATTCTAGAATCCATGCTTGGGCCTTTCATTTTGTTTAACTTTTTTAGGTCTTTGTAGTATAGTGTGGATTTTTGTATTTTATGGCTAACATAAACATAGATAGTAGAAGTGAGTACATACCATGAATGTTGGTTTGGGTCTGACTTCTCTCACTCAGGATGATATTTTCTATTTCCATCAATTTGCCTGCAAAATTCATGATGTCCTTGTTATTAACAGCTCAGTAGTATACACTGTGAAAAGGAACCACATTTTCTTTATCTAATCTTTGATTGAAGGGTATCTGAGTTATTTCCAGTTTCTGGCTAATATGAATAAAGCTGCTAGGAACATGGTAGAGCAAGTGTCTTTGCAGTATTGCGGAGAATCACCTGTGTATATGCTTGATCACCAGATATACTTATTCCTAATTTTTTCTGAGAAACTCCCAGATTTACTTGCAGAGTGGTTGTATAAGTCTGCACTCACACCAGCAATGGAGGAGTGTTCCCCTTGCTCCACACCCTTGCCAGCATGTGCTGTCCCTTGAGTCTTTGATCTTAGTCATTCTGATTTGTGAAAGGTGGAATCTCATGGTCATCTTGATTTGCATTTTCCTGCTGAGTAAGAATTTTAAGTCTTTCTTTAAGTACTTCTCAAAAATCAGAGATTCTTCTGTTGAGAATTCACTAGCTCTGTATCCCTTTTTTAAAATATGGTTAACTGGTTTGTTGGTATCTAACTTCTTGAAATCTTTGTATATTCTAAAAATTAGCCCTCCATTAGATGTAGTGTTGAAGATCTTTTCCCATTCTCTAGTCAGCTGTTTTGTCCTATTGATAGTGTCCTTTGCTTAAGAGAAGTTTACAGTTTTATGAGGACCCATTTATTAACTGTTGATCTTAGTGCCTGAGCAATTGGTGGTATGTTGAGCAAGTTATCTCCTGTACCCATAAGTTCAAGGATATTTCCCACTTTCTCTCCTATTAGATTTAGTGTATCCAGTTTTATGTTGAGGTCTTTGATACACTTGCATTTAAGTTTTGAGAAGGGTAATAGCTATGCATCTATTTACATCCATCTACATGCGGACATTGTTAGACCAGTACCACTTGTTGAAGATGTTTATTCTATTTCCATTGTATGATTTTCACTTCTTTGAAAAAACAACAACAACAACAAACAAGTGTCTGTGGGTATGTGGATTTCTTTCTGGGTCTTTGGTTCAATTCCATTTTGATTGCCTTGTTTATTTCTATACCAATACTATGTAGCTTTTATTACCATTGTTCTGTAGTACAGCTTAAAGTCAGGGATGGTGATACCTCCAGAGGTTCTTTTAGTGAACTGGATTGTTTTAGCTATCCTGTGTTTTGTTTTTTTTTTTTTCTATATGAGAATGATTCTTTCAAGGTCTGTAAAGAATTATGTTGGAATTTTAATGGGAATTGAACTGAATCTGTAGAATGCTTTTGATAAGATGGCCATTTGTATTAATCCTGAACCATGAACACAGGAAATCTTTTTATCCTAAGATATTATCTTCAGTTTATTTCTTCAGAGATTTGAGGTTCTTGTCATAAAGGTCTTTCACTTGCTTGGTTAGAGTTACAGCAAGATAATTTATATTATTTGCGTCTATTATGAAGTGTGTTGTTTCCCTGAGTTCTTTCTCAGCCAGTGTATCATTTGTATAAAAAGGGCTAGTGATTGCTTTAGTTAATATGTATCCAGACACTTTGCTAAAGGTGTTTTAGGAGTTCTTTGTTAGAGTTTTTGGGTCACTTATGAATAGCATGACATCACTTGCAAATTGTGATACTTTCCCTTCTTTCTTTCCAATTTCTATCCCTTTGATCTGCTTTAGTTGTCTTATTGCTTTTGGTAAAACTTTAAGCACCACATTGAATAAATAGGGAGAGAGTGAGCAACCTTGTCTTGTCCCTCACTTTAATGAAATTGCTTTAAGTTTCTATCCATTTAATTTGTGTTGGCTATTATTTAGTATATACTGCCTTGCTTATGTGTAGGTGTGAGCCTTGTATCCCTGATTTTTCCAAGACTTTAACAAAAAGGGGTGTCAAATTTTGTCAAAGGCTTTTTCATTGTCTAATAAGGTGTTCTTATAGTATTTTTTCCATTTGTTTATATGGTAGATTTCAATATATTGAACTATTCCTGCATTCTTGGGATGAAGCCTGCTTGCTCATGGTAGATATTATTTTTGATGTGTTCTTGGATTCTGCTTGCAAGTATTTTATTGAGTATTTTTATATCAATGTTCATAAGGACAATTAGTCTGAAACTCTTTTTGTTGTTGTTGACTCTTTGTGTAGTTTAGGTTTCAGAATGACTGTGGTCCCATAGGATGCCTTTGGCAATGATCCTTCTGTTTCTGCTTAGTGGAATAATTTGAGGACTATTAGTTTGTTTTTGTTTTTGTTTTTTTTTTTTGATGTTTTATTTACATTTCAGATGCCATCTCCTTTCCCTATTTCCACTCCCTAGAAAACCCCTATCCCGTGCCCCCTTTTCCATTTTGCTTTTATACATTTTTTTAAATGTTAATCAAAGGCTTTATAAGTATGATAATGCTCAATCAGAAGTGAAACCCAATACCCTACCTAGATATATAAACTATCTTTGACTGGTGGAGACACGTGAACTTCTGCCTCCATGCCCCCTCTCTATTTCTCTCTCTCATCACCTAGCTTCTCCTGTACTTCATCTTCTCCTCTCCTTACTCCATCTTTTCCTCTTGGTGCTCCTTTCCCCTTAGCTCCTCCTACATATCACCCTTCCTGTTAAAATAAAACTTGTCTCTCAAAATACAATTAGAACATGATTATTCCTATTTTTACCAGTGAGGTACAAGATAGTCTTAATACCCAGTCCATCATTTTGTTGACTAATCAGATCCTCTGTCGTTTCTCTTGACTAAAACACTTAGTTTTGAACCTGGCTTTTTTCTTGGCTTTAGAATGAATGTCAGCTGAAAACCATTCACTCAGATCTTTTCTCTCAAAGTAAATAGCCAGGATTGGCTATGAGACTATAGGTCCTCAACTTCGTCAGAAATCCAGAATGACTGAGTTAGCTGAAGTTATGGGAAGCACTAAGCATAGCTTCTAAAACTTAGCCAATTTATAGAGACTGCTGAACACCTGGACAGCCCCTATACTATGGAACGTTGGAGCATCAAATCTTCAGCCTTCTGGCCCAAACTCATCTGACAGATCTTAGTGATGGACAATTATTAAGGGCTGATTACTCTGTCTAGGCAGATATAATCAGTCGACTATTCTGCAAGTGTGTCCTTTTCTGGACAGTAATTTGTCTGTAGATGGAGAGAGGCAATTTTTGCCTAGTGGCTGTCTCCGCACAACTGGAGTAACTTCAAGGATGCTCAATTTCTTCTTAGAATCCAAGACAGGAAGCTGTCAGGAGCAGACAGGTCTCTAATCAAAATGAACATTAATATAGAAATATTTGTGACATCAATTCTATGGATTTTTGACGTTTTGAAATCCAACTATCCATGTAAGGTAACATGGACTGTTGTCTGTTAACTCCTCTCAGCTATTTCTAAATAAATATAGAAAACACCCTAACAATAAACTCTAAGTCATGAATTTGCTATAGTCCCTTAACTCACAGGCTAAAGATCTCAAATCAGTTAAAAAAGTTAAAGAAGAACTGGGTCTAAGCCTTGTATTTCCTAAATGTGTTATACAGGCACAATGCCCATGAGAGTATCAATATTCATTTCACTTTCATGTCAATAAGAAGCTCATACCAATGAAAACCTTAAATTTGAAATCCAAGTGAATTTTGTACCATTTAAGAAATTATAAGTTCATATTGATACTAATAATACAGATTTCTACCAATAGGTTATGGCTATGCCATAAATACTAGCTAATCCTCCCTGTTCCAACAAAACCACTACTTTTCCCCAGAAAGACAGCTCAATATTAACGCCCTTAGTCCCCAAGCCTAGAGAGTAGGGGCGCTGACTCTTCTTTAACTTATTCAAGCTGATTTTGGGCATTGAGATATTAGAAGAGGGGTGGGGGAAAGAGTAAATTGATAAGCCTCTGATGCTGTGTCTTCACTGTATCCAGATGGAATTCCCGGTCACCGGAATTTGTTTGAGCAGGTCTGCTCATTTTTGCTTGATGAGTAGATACACCAAGGCTGTCTATTCTACAATATACAATTCTCAGAACAAGTTTTAGTATCACAAAAAATTTTTTTTCCTAGAGGGCTGATTGAGGACTATTAGTATTAGCTGTTCTTTGAAGCTCTGATAGAATTCTGTGCTGAATCATCTGGCCCTGGCTTGTTTTTTAAAGATATATTTTATTGGTTATTTTATTTGTTCACATTTCGAATGTTGCGCCCTTCCCTGTCCTCTGGAAACCCTGTATCCTGTCCCCTTCCCTATGCCTCTGTGAGGGTGATTTTCCCTATCACTCCCACCTAGACACCCTAGCATCCCCATGTGCTAGGGCATCAAGCCTTTACAGGACCTCCCCTCCCATTGATTTCAAAGAAAGCAGTCCTATGCTAGATCTGCAGCTGGAGCCATGGACTCCCTCCATGTGTAAATTTGGTTGGTGGTTTAGTTCGTGAGACCTCTGGTGGACCTAGTTGGTTGATATTGTTGTTCTTCCTATGGGGTTGCAAACCCCTTCAGCTCCTTCAGTCATTCCTCTAATTCTTTCCTTGGTGCCACTGTGTTCAGTTTGATAGTTGGCTCTCAGCATCCACATCTGTATTCATCAGGTTCTTACAGAGCTTCTCAGGGGACCACTATACCAGGTTCCTGTCAGCAAGTACTTCTTGGCATGGTATCTTAATGGAAAACAAACAAGCCTCATCCAATACGAGAAGATTGAAATAATCCCATGCATCCTATCAGATCACCATGGACTAACGCTGGTCTTCAATAACAACAAAATCGGAAAACCCACATACATATGGAAACTGAATAACTCTTTACTCAATGATTGTTGTGGGAAATATTAAAAAAATCCACTCTAAACAGGCAGTGCACTGGCTGACAGGCTGGTCAGGCATCAGCTGTCAGGTCAGCCTGTCTCAGCAGGATCTCTGAGCAGGAGCTCCAAAGTCTCTACACCCAACTTGCTAAGTTCCTATGGTGGGTGCCTGACACACCAGCCCCACACTTCGAAATTCTCACAACCTTTTGGGGTACACTTCTTACAAACTCATGCTTTACTAGCATACAGTTCTCTCTGGAACACAGTTGAGTCACTGCATGAAGGAAATTATTATGGTTATTAGTTTAGAATCAAAAGGCAACATAATCATTGGGCACAACAGCTAGTGTCCTAATTTATAAACCATTCTAAGTTTAATCTTTTGGTAGTGGATCCCAATGGATCCGCCACCTGAACTGGGGCCCTCTGATACCTACATTTTGGCCTCCATGCTTGTCTCCCATCCAAAAACCCAGTCTCTCTCCTCTTCTGAAGTCCCTTTATCCAATTTGGAAGTCCTGCCTACTCGCCAATGATTGGTTCCTTGAAATCTTTATTCATTGGGAAAAAGTTCACAAGAAGTCATCTGAGTAAGTGATTTCGCTCCTCATCCCAGGCAGCCCTTCCTGGGGAAGCAGAATTAGCATCAAAATACAAACAGCACCAGGGCTATCCACAACAACTGATGATTTGGTCAGGGAAGAAATTAAAGACTTTTTAGAATTTAATGAAAATGAAGGCACAGCATACCCAAACTTATGGGTCGTGATGAAAGCAGTGCTAAGAGGAAAACTCATAGCACTGAGGGCTTCCATAAAGAAATTGTATAGAGAGCATACACGAGCAGCTTTTTAAAAAGATTTTAATGACTGCTTCTATTTTCTTAAGGGTTATAGGATTATTTATATAGTTTTCCTTATCATGTAAGTACTATCTATTTAGAAAAACACACATTTCATTTAGATTTTTTCATTTTGTGGAGTATCGGCTTTTGAACTAAGGACTTTCTGAATTTTCTTAGTGTCTGCCATTATGCCTCTCTTTCCATTTCTGATTTTGTTAATTTGGATACTGTTTCTCTTTTGGTTAGTTTTGCTAAGAGTTTGTCTGTCTTGTTGGTTTTCTCAAAGAATCAGCTCTTGGTGTTGTTGATTTATTTTTTATTTTTTTGGATTGTTTTTATTTTTAATTGAGTGATTTCAGCTCCCAGTTCCTGCTATCCACTCCTTTTCAATTTTTGTCATGTCTTCTTCTTTCTTCTTCTTCTTCTTCTTCTTCTTCTTCTTCTTCTTCTTCTTCTTCTTCTTCTTCTTCTTCTTCTTCTTCTTCTTCGTCTTTGTCTTCTTCTTCTTCTTCTTCTTCTTCTTCTTCTTCTTCTTCTTCTTCTTTCTTCTTCTTTCTCTTCCTCCTCCTCCTCTTCTTCCTCCTCCTCCTCTTCTTCCTCCTCCTCCTCCTTCCTTCTTCTTCTCCTTCTCCTCCTTCTCCTTCTCCTTCTCCTTCTCCTTCTCCTTCTCCTTCTCCTTCTGCTCCTCCTCCTCCTCCTCCTCCTCCTCCTTCTCTTTCTCCTTTCCTTCTTCTTTTTTTCTTTTTTCAAGTGTACTATTAAATCATTATCATGAGATTTCTATGTGAACATGCTATAATGAAACATTTATTTCTTTAAAGAATGACTAAATACAGGGAATGGATTTGAACAAAATTTGATGTCTTAATACCTTTTGTAATTTGTAATAATCATATATTAAACTTGTATTCACTTTCAGAAGCAAAAGAATCCAAACTGATATTAATGTCATATATGTTCAAATCCTGGAAAAGAGTTGGGTTGGCGTGTTCCTGTTTCCATGTGACAATAATTAGAAGAAGCAGTATTGAATGACTCCTTTAGCTTACCTAATGTTAGAACAGAGATACTTTCTAACCAAACCAGTATAAGTAGCCACCTCTAGAAGTATAGCAGTGTTCTTATTTAGAGGAGAGAGGCATGAATTTGTGTTAGTAGCTCTGAACATGAACATGTTTGTATATTCCTGTTTGCTCATGCGGTCTCTCAGTTGTTTGAACATTCTTAGATGCTATCTCTGTTTTAGTGTTGAACTCTTCATAAGAACTTTCTCACTGCTTTCACTTATTCAACAATGTTTTTTTCTTGATAATTTACTTTGATTAAATAATTTTGACATTATTAATAAATGTGAATTGGTTTAGGCATTAATACAAAATATTTCTTCTACATGCCTGTAGGGCCTTGAAAGGGGTCTTGCTTTTGGTCAAAGAGCTGGCTGGAAAGCCTGGAGACCCAACAGGTGTTCATTGTCTGTAAGGGATGGGCATCTATTCTGCCGTGCTCCCAGAATCCAGGCACCAACACTTGGTGGTGTAGAACTCCATTGACCTGCACTGTTCAGTTACATTCAGGGCATTGCAGCCCGGTTCAAAGAGCACAGGTAGAGGGGTTCAAAGAGCACAGGTAGAGGGGTGACTACAGGCCTCAGTCCCTAAAGAGATTTACATACTAATGAGATGCCTGAAGGCCAGAGGGTGGAGCCAATTAAGCATTCTTCCCTAGTCACTCCCCTTCTTTCCCTCCCTATTTAGCTCAGGTCTGCCCTGAGTTTCACAGGGGTGCACATTCAGATTCAACCATCATCCATCATGCCAATAAAGCCGTTTTGGAAACTCAAGGACTTTCTCCTGTCATTGGGGCTGCACTGTGAGAAACCGTGGAAAAGGCCGTTAATGAGCCTCTGTGCCATGGCAGCTGTACCTAACTTCCTGCCTGGACGAACTTTCAGCATTCCCAGCACCCTACCCACACATGCCCAGTTACCATGATGCAAAACACACTTGCTTAGCAAACTTTTCATCTGTTTTTGAAATCTGAGTCTTGTTTTTTTTCTTAAATTGCTTCAAGTTCCTTGGCTCAACTATTCTCATCCATCAACTCCCTGAATGCTCATATTTTAGGCACTTGACATTGAACCCAACATAATAACTACATTTCAATGTTCAGTTCTCCTAGTCTGTGTTGTGCCTTTGTGAGGCAATAAATTATCTTCTGATTAATTAATCGTGATCACTGTTTCTATCTGACTCATTGAGAATAATTGTAATATTTGCAATGAGGTATTTTTTTCCAGTGAGTCATGGTTCAGATGTCAACACATGACCTGTAATTTCTTTGAATTTATGTTATACTCAATTGAAAGCCATATCATATGTATGTGGCTTACATAATAGTTTTATGTGTCACTTATACTCTGCTACTGGAGCTGGGGATACAGCTCAGATGATAAAGTGCTTGGTATGAAACCCTAAGAACATGAGTCAGATTTGCAAAGCCCATGCAAAGAAAAGAAAGGTGTCAGGGTTGGTACCTGTAGTGCAAAAAGGTAGAGACACGTTTACCCTTGAGATTCACTGGCAACACAGCCTAGCTTACTTAGAGAATTACAAGAAGTGAGAAATCCTGTCTTAAGAACAGAAAAAGATGGTGAACTGCTCTTGAAAAGTTACACCTAAGACAGACCATTTCTAAATCACACACACACACACACACACACACACACACACACACACGTACAAGCTCACATGCAATCACAAACAAGCACACACAAGCACACATACATACAAGCATCACATCCACATGCTATTGCAGATACACCTGTACTCCCTACATATACACAAACTCAGATATACAATAAACAAAGCCAAGAAAAAATCAATTATTTTTAAATCAGAGCAGACTTATTTATTTATAAACAATATATATTAAAATGTTTCCACTCTCCTAACTCCTCTGAGATCTTCCCAACTTTCCTACCTACTCAACATCATGTTTGCTTCCTTCCCTTTTCCTCCCTTCCACCCTTCCTTCCCTCCTTTATCTCCCTCTCCTCCCTTCTTTCCTCCCTCTGTCCCTTCTTCTTTTCTTTATTCTTTCCATCTCAAAACAAGAAAGTAAAAGAAACATGCCTCCCCCCACATATACCCAAGAATAAACAACAACAAAAAAATTACACAAAACCCATGAAGTTCATTTTGTGTTAGACTTCCCTGGAATATCATTGAAATACCCCGTGACACTCCTATGAGGAAAATGTATTATTTTGTTGCCAGAAGGAATACAGGGAAATATCTTTAAGGTTAGGGCTAGGATCTCTTGTCTGCTTGGCCTCAAAGTACTGGGGCCTATACTAGACTGACTTTAAGTTGTGCATGTTTTATTCATGCTGCCAGAGGCTTTGTGAGTTCATATATTCAGCCACAATTTGGAATGCTAATTTCAAAGTCAATAAGACACTGGAAATTTTGGATTATATTTGATGCTTTTTTATTTTTTAATTGAAAATAGAGTTATTTCTCACATACCCTGATTACAGTTTCTTTTCCCACTAAGCCTCCCAGTTAGCTCCAGCCTACATTTCCATGTGGATACACCCCCTTTCTGTCTCTAATTAGAAATGCTTACCATGTAAGAGATAGCAACACACTATAAGAAAATAAAATATAAATGGATGAAACAAGAGCCTTCACATCAAAATTGGGCAAGGCAAATCAACAGAAGACAAAGAGCCCAAGGCACTAGATTGGAGATCTGTTCATTCACACACTCAAGAGTCCCATAAAAATACTAAATCAAAAGCTATAATATAAACATAGATGACCTGCTGCAGACTTTGGCAGGCCTGGTTCTTTCTGCTTCAGTCTCAGTTCACATGAGCTTTTCTCAGTTGATGCAGAAAGCCTTGTTCTCCTTGTGTTCACAGTACCTCTGGCTTTTATACTCTTTCTAGTACTTTTTTTACAGGGTTCTCTAAACTCTGAGGGAAGGGATTTGATGATACTTACTTTTAAAGTAATCAGTGTCATTAGATTTGAATTATAATTTCCTGTTTATAATTTTTCCAAATTATTTTCAGAGTACTGCTGAGCCATCTTACTAGCTTGAATTATGTGCTAAGAACTTATCAGAATATTACTTTTGCTTTTGATGGACCTAAAGAATATCAAATATCACAGAAAAAAAATTGATCACATTGATTTTCTTATTTTGGATGATGTATTATTTTTTAAATTATAGATTTATATGTGTGCCTTTGTGAGTGCTGCTTCAGTCCTTATATTGGCTTTCCATTGCCAAATGAATAATTGAAGTTTAATTAGTTAGTTTACGTTATATTGTAGGTGAAATGCAAATAAGTCTTATTCCATAAGACTTTCCATTGTATTAACAGTAGACAATGAAATTCAGCTGCTTAGATAGCAGGTTCTTATAAAAGCTTTAGAAATACACTATGTTAAATTCAAGTGAAATTTTAGCTATTTTATATAAGCATAATTTTTTATTCTTTTGGGAATTGAACAGAACTTTTTTTCTAAAAGAGTATGCCCCTTTAGGACCTCCTAAAATTCATGTACCTGAAACAATTGCTTTCCATTCAATAAGAGCTGGCCCATGGCCTGTTTTAATTAACAGTATGCAGAAGAATGAATGTATGTATGTGTGGAGCTATCAAAAAGTGAAACAAGTTTCATTTTGTTCATGCTGGGAGATTTATCACTGATCACAGCTCTAAGTGTACAGAGTAAGTTATGGCTATTTGAATAAGACACTGAAGTAGGAGTCTGCTTCCTTAATCATTAGATTGATATACAGCATAATTAACTAAGTGGTAGTAATAAAATTACAAAGCCATGTAATTCATTTTGTGTTCATGCAGCATGTCCAATTTTTCCATGCTAACCTTTAACCTGCACATCATCTTTCCCATTATTAATCTATACAAACAAATGCAAATTTTGCTGTATTTTTTAATTACCTTAGGGATTGGGTATGATTACTTATGCAAGAATATGAATAACATTTAGGCTCAGAACACTTTTGATGAAAGGGAATAAAATATCCATATTAAACAATGTAAGACAACAGTGACTGATATTTCAGAATAGATACACGGAAGAAAAATTCTTATTTGTACAAGTTCATGAAAATATCATGTAACTTGCATGCACAAAAGTGTATAAAATGAAAAGGAATATTAAAAAAATGAATAACCATGTGGTGATGCTTATGAAACCGTTGTGAGGACATTTTTGTGTGGGGTGCTTTAGGAGATGTTGTAATCACCAACTGTTCTCTGATGACGGATCTGTGTGTCTTTGACTGCGGATGCACTGGTGGGTAGATGATCCCACAATGCCAATTATCTGCTCACTTTATTACCCAACGCACAGAGCTCATGGAGACAGCACTGAGTAAACAGATAACATGATAGTTTTCACCTGTAATGTAGTATTTTTATTCATTTCTATTCACAAAGTACCTAAGTGAAACACAGAGAGCTGAAGTGGAAACATTTGCAAAAGAAAATTACAGTGACCTTATCATCAATGTTATATAATAAGATAATTATGAAGACAGGATCCAATTCCTGAAACAATGTTTGTCCCTTTGCTTATTCTAGTAGAATAACAGGTTAGGAATTCATTTTTTTCTAAATAATGATCCAAATTCTTTGTACAAAATAGTTATGTAACTCAGATTGTTGGATACCAGAGTTTAAATGTTTGTGTATGCTAAGGAGAGCATTCTATTACTGGTTTATATTTTCACTTGTTTCTTCTTGAGAAAAAGTCTCATGATAAACCCCAACTATCACCAGTTTTACTATTGCCTTGCCTCTGGTTTCCATGCACTTTCCATATATTTCAGGCCTGCATCAAAACAACTGGTGCTAACACAGTATTTTCTTCTAATATTTATGTGAGTTGTGCTACTTAAACAATTGTGTTAATATAAATATGTTATCTGTTTCCATTTATTTATGTATAACGAAACTTACTGAGACAATCTACAAAGTAATTGAAAAAATTAAAATGCTTTTTTGTGATATTCCATATATGTATTTAACTGTTTTTAAACCTTAAAATTCTCCTTCTGTGTACACAACAGTTTTATGAAGTTAAGTGAGGTGCACATGCCTGTAAAAATAATCACAGAAAATAGATTTGTGTATTTTTTTTTTGTTTTATAAATGTTACCTTATCCTCCCTAAGATAATCAGGTACTTGCTTTATTAATTTTGTTTGTCTTCATTACAGTTCTTCAGTTTGGTGTCTTTAATACACGGTGGTAAGAATTGAAACTAATAATAATTTTGATTCATAGTACAAATAAATTTCTAGTGATTATAATTAAGAAACCACACCAATTCATGTTTGACATAGCTCTAGAGAGATTCTGTTGATTGCGGTAAAAATAACTTCTTTTTTAATTTCCTTAATTTCTCGTGGTTTCTATTTGGAGATGGATAGTGTTAAAAACCACCGCCAAGACTATATTAGAGTACTGCTGGGGCTTTAACTTATTAGATTTGGATCTAACCTTATCAAATGAGCTTCTAACTAATGATTA
>JANHMN010000004.1:109877162-109893942 GCA_030674055.1 Rhabdomys pumilio | reverse complement strand
AAGCCTTTAATATTTTAGATAATTTGGCCCCTTTGTGGTCTTTTGAGGATTCTCACTTAATAGAAAATTAGAATGCAATTGTGAAATTTAGGTCTTACTTTCAGTATGACTTGTAAAGGCTGTGTAACTGCACAAGAAGGTTTGCGTAATGCAGAGGTCTTGTACTGGATGTTTAGTTTTCCTTTTAAATTCGAACACATGAGAACACTAACTCAAAATAGCAATTTTTGAGGGGGGTTGTCAGATAGTAATATAATTGTTGAAAGACTTAAAAGCAAAATCAGGTTTTATTCTAGCTGAGGTAAATACCTATTGCAACATTTTTTCTTTATTAAGTTAAACTTTAGCGACACAATAGATCTGTTTTACTCAAGATGCTGCAGTGGGAAATGTGTTGTGGCAGAACATGGAGAAATAGCTTGACAAAGCTTAAATTATAGTATTTATGTATACCACTCCTTTTCAGCCTCAGATGACAGGTGTTTCCCTAGCAGCTCCTGGGACAGCTGTTCTGCATGCCACAAAGTTACTGCATTGATATAGTGGTTTCTAGCCTTATCTTATTAACATAGAGACCACATAAACACAGAGGCCCTATTGCTTTTGTAGAGGGTGCTGCAGGGCTGCCCTCTGTCTCCAAGAAATGTGCTTTTCTGGAATACTAGCAATGCAGAACTGAGACAGATGAACTCAACAATAGAAACTATGACAAATATTTCAGGACTACTGCTTTTTGGCAATGTAGAGTTGTTTCATTAGGATAGAAAGTAAAGCCAGAAATGAACAACTCACCACCTTGAAGAGTGGCCAACAGCAAGATGTTTTATGCTGTTTTTGAAAGAAAAAATGTTTAATGAGTAATAGAATTAAAAATATTCAGTGTGTTCAGTGTTTTGTAATATCTTCATTGAAATGTTGAAATGTTTCCTTGTAGTGGGAAAAAGCAGAGGGAAAAGTGGATGCTGTAGTAAAGCCTGAACTTATAATTTATAGACAAATTTAGGTTATTCTGAAAACCATATTTTTGTTGATTTATCATATATGATAATAAATATTTTTCAGTGCTTCCAAAGGAATAACTGTAGTTCATAAGAGTGACTCAAATATTAAAAGTATTGATTGACTATGCAACAAATTATTATCCTACATAACTTTTTGTCAATATTTGTTCTTTGCAAATTTACTCAAAAGTTTAAACACACGTTTTCTTTCTTTAGTCATTAATCCTCTGTAAGTGCTCAATTCTGAGTAGTATGCCTAGTTTCCAAATAATTTAAAGTAGCTCCAAATAATGAAAAAGCAATATCCAGTGCCATAAAGTTGTATGTGGATATGATTTAAGCATATTTGAATATCGCACAGTGTGTTTCACAGGGCACATCCCCCAAGATGCACCGTCTAATCACAGGGCCCAACAAATGCCATCAATAACAGAGAAAGTGAAGTTAATTACAGGTTCCTATTCAGTGTCCCTTTGCCACTGGTGGCCCATTATAATGAATCATTCTTCAAATTGAGAGGAGATTGACAGAAATTCTATAAACTTCTCAGTCCCCATGTCTTTTCTGTGCAATAAGTGCCTGCTGTACGCTGGGAAAGTGATTAAATATCAATTTCACAGAAACCTGGGAATAATGTTTAAAAGACTAATGAGACACTATTTTTACTGCCGAGGTACTGTGACTGCCCCATGAGTCAGAAGAACGCCTGTCATTCTAATTAGTCATCATTTGGTCAGGTTTTATTTTTTTCTCTTTCTCTCTCCTTAGGTCCCTAATTGGGTATTTAAGAACTTTAAACTTAGTATCTCAGTGGGAGGAATGTTCTTACAAATTCAGTAGAATTTCTGTGTCATAAATCTTTTGAGTTTTCTTATCAGAGGCAACACCAATTTTATTTGAAAAATATCATTTATAAGAAATGTATCTGCAACTGTGTTAATATATAACTTGCTTTACTAAAATTCTTTTAAAATATCAAAAAAAGCATCTTTTATACAAAATTATTGCTCATATATGCATGTATATTATAATGATTGCTCAGGATTTTTTTTTTTTATCTATTACAGCAGTAAATATGGAACATGTAAAATAATTGCAGGAGAAACAGGTTCTTTTCTCTCTCTCTCTTTTTTTTTATTCTTTAATCCTTTTTTACAGTCTAGTCTTCATTCCCCCCTGTCAGCCCCTCGACAACTCTCCCTTCAGTACCTCCTCCCCCCATCTCCAAGAAGATGTTCTCACTCCCAACTCCCACCCTGCCAAACCTCCCTACTCGCTAGAGCCTCAAGTCTCTCCAGGGTTAAGTGTATCTTCTCTCACTGAGGCCAGACCAGACAGTCTTCTGCTGTATATGTGTCAGGGGCCTTGTTTCAGCTAGTATATACTGTCTGTTTGGTGGCTCAGTGTCTGAGAGATATCAGGGGTCCAGGTTAGTCGAGATTGCTGGTCTTCTCATAGGGCTGTCCTCCTCCTCAGCTTCTTCCAGCTTTTCCCCAATTCAACCAGAGGGGTCCTATAAAGAACCATTTTTTTTTCATATTAAAGTAATCTGGTAATTAGTAAAAATTTCTAAAATTAGAAGGGCTTTGTTTAAAATTCCTCCAAGATCACAAGAATTTTGCTAAAAATTTTCTCAAGCTTGGCATTTCATGATTACAATGAAAATGGAGACTGAAAAGTGATTTTGTAGAGATCTTCCCAGAAGGACATATGAGCTTCACCCATAAACATTTTCTAAACAACCTCAATTTTCTCTTGTATATCATTAATTTATTTTCTATCAGAGGAAAATAGAAAAGCCCTAGTAAGTGATTTATTTTACTCTATCATCTAAGGTTTCAGACTCCTCATACCTTATACTAGCTTGTTCCTCCAACCTTGAGCCCACTTTTGCATACAAATTGCAATAGTGACAGAACCAAGGCCTTGACAGACAAAATCTTAATAAGTTCGTTTTAAAATTTTTATACAAAAATTTTCTGGCTGTTTTTGAAACGGTGTTGAATAGCATATTAATTCATTTACAAGGATGTTCTTTGAACATCCATTTTTTGTTCTATTCATGGGGGTCTTTTAAAAATAAATTGAGTGAACATTAGAAATGCTGAGATCTCATGAAACTGAAAAGCTTCTGTAATGCAAAGAAGATAGTAAATATGACAAATTGGCAGCCTACAGGTTGGGAAAAAACTCTTCACTAACTCCACATCTGATAGAGGGCTAATATCCAAAATATATAAAGAACTCATAAATAAAAAAGAAACTCATTTTCGAAATATATAAAGAAACTCATTTTTAAAATATATAAAGAAACTCATTTTCAAAAAAAAAAAAAAAAAAAACCAAACAACTCAATCAAAAACACATGGTATAGAGGTAAACAAAGAATTCACAACAGAGAAATCTCTAATGGCTGAGAAGCACTTAAGAAATGTTCTATGTCCTTAATAATCAGGGAAATGCAATCAAATGACCCTGAGATTCCACCTTACAGCAATTAGAATGGCCACATTCAAAATCTCAGCACATGCTGGTGAGGATGAGGAGAAGGGTGAACAGTCCTCCATTGCTTGTGGGATTGCAAACTGGTACAACTACTCTGGAAATCAATGTGAAAGTTCCTCAGAAAATAGGAAATAGGTCTACCTGAAGACCCAGCTATAACCACTCTTGGACATATACCCAAAAATGCACCCCCTCCATCCCACAGGGGCATGTACTCCACTATGTTCATCGAGACCTTATCTGTGATAGCCAGAAGCTAAAAGTAACCCAGAATGAATACAGAAAATGTGGTTCATTTATACAATGGAATACTACTTAGCCATTAAGAACAAGGACACCTTGTTTTTCAGGCAAATGGATGGAACTAGAAAATATCATCCAAGTGAGGCAATTCAGACCCAAAAGGACATGCACAGTATGTACTTTCGAATAAGTGGATATTAGTAAAAAAATGTACAGGATACAATCCACAGATCTTAAGAATGTAATAAGCAGATGGGCCCAAGTGAGAGTGCTTGAATCCCACTTGGCAGGGAGAAGATAGCAGTCATGCAAGTCAGAGGGAAGGAGGAAGACCTGGGAGGGAGAGGGAAGATAGAGGGAAAAATGGTATGTTGGGGGAGACAGGAGAGCAGCCCTGAGGGCCAGCAGAATGAGCAGAAATATGCTACCTTTGGGGATGGGAGATGAGGGCGACTTTCTAGAAAGTACCAGAGACCTGGGAGGTGACAAACTCTCAGGAATCAAAGGGAGGGATCTTAGATGAAATAGTCAACAATAGGCAGAAGGAATGTATAGAGTTTACCTCCAGCAGAAAGACAGGACTTCAAGTGGAGAAATGGTGTTGCCATCCCACAGTCAAAAACTCAGACACAGAATTGTTCCTGTCTAAAAGAATTACAGGGACAAAAATGGAGAAGAAACTAAAGGAAAGGCAGTCCAATGACAAACCCAACTTGTGATCCATCTCATAAGGGGACACCAAGACCTGACACTATTTCTAATACTACGGTGTGCTTACAGACAGGAGCCTAGCAGGGCTGTCCTTCAAAAAGCCAAAAAGCTGACTAAGACAGATGCAGATACTTACACTAAGCCATTGGCCTGAAGTCAGGGACCCCTGTTATTGAATTATGAAAATACTGGAAGAAGCTGAGAAAGAGGGCCACTCCACAGGAAGACCAGCAGTATCAACTCACCTGGACCCCCGAGATCTATCAGACACTGAGACATCACCCAGGCAGTATACAAGAGCAGATCCGAGACCCCAGATACATATATAGCAGGGAACTGCCTGGTCTGTCCTCAGAAACTTGAGGCCATAGGAAGTGGGGAGAGCTGGCAGAGGTTTGGAGGAACATTCTCTTAGAGACAGAGAGACAGGGAGGAGGAGGAATAGGGTGAGAAACTGTGGGAAGAGAACGGAGACCAGGAGTGGGTAATGATTGGACTGTAAAAATCTAATTAAAAAATAATAATAAAACAGTAAAAAAAAGGAAGAAGGGAAGAAAAATTTGGGGAATGACTTTCTGCATTCTAAAACAAATAAAGCAAAACAAAGAAACAACCAAAAAAACATATAAGAAGACAAAGGAAGCTTAGTCTTTAGTCCAAAGTGAAAATTTGTCAAACTTTACTTGGGACACTTCTTTGTATCCACCATTTTGGCCTGTTTTCATTGTTCCTTTCTTGACAGCATAGACACAGGCATGGGCCAATAGAATTATTTATAGTATGCTCTGTGCTCTCTTATATATGTCTTCCAGGAGATGGAGTTGAAAGTTCATTCACAGAGCTGAGTTCTTTCAGCATCACTTTCATACTAAACATTACCTCATTTCTATTCAAAGACAACTCTAAATCTAAAAATATCCACTAAGAGAATATGTGAATCCAGCTTAACATTAAAAACACAGAAACTAAGTACTATACTGAAATATAAAAGTGAGTATGCCAATTGCCCTCTATTTAAACTTTCAAAAAATTATCAATAATTATACAAGTCTAATTTTAATAATTATTAAGATTACAATTTAGTCTCTGTATTCAGAATGATCATAAAATCATATGATGAGAAATATAGATATTTTCTAGCCAGAGAACTAAATCTGGGAATTAAATAGAAATGTAAAAATTTCATGATAATATTAAAGATATAAAAAATGTACCTGTAAATAGATTGGACCAAATACTCAGGTTAGATCATAGATATTTTTTTCGGCAGAGTTTCATGTCCTGAAACATATTAATCCTGTAAAAGTGTCACCCTGATGAAGACTATCCTTAATGTCAGCAATCCACCTTTAGTTTTTCTTCTTGGTTTCTGCTCATTTTATAGTTCAATCACTTTAGGAAATTATAGCATACACATGTTTATGTGTATGAGCATGTGCATTAACACACAGGCACACAAACACATACACATGTACGTATAAACATTTTATCAACTGTGCATACTTGTAAGCTGTTAGATTTTCTTCAGTTTATCATCCTCATAAACAGTAGATTAAATAAGACCCACAGAACAAGTTTTTTTTTTTCTTGGCTTGCTTTCTCTTTATTTTATCTGGGATTTGAGTCCAGGTGATGGTGCCACTCACATCTGGATATACATCTTTTCTTCAGTTAAACTTTTTTGAGAAACTCCCTTCCAGACATGCTAGAGATGTATCTCCTGGGTGATTCTAAGTTGACAATGAGCCCTCAGTTTCTTTTCCCTGGTATATATATATATATATATATATATATATATATATATATATATATATTTTTTTTTTTTTTTTTTGGATATTTTATTTACATTTCAGATGCCAATCCCTTTCCCCATTTCCCTTCCCCAGAAAACCCCTATCCTGTGCCCCCCTTTTCCATTTGGCTTTTATACAATTTTTTTTTAAATGTTAATCAAGGGCTTTGTAAGTATGGTAATGCTCAATCAGAAGTGTAACCTAATACCCAACCTAGCTATGTAAACTATCTTTGACTAGTGGAGACACGTGAACTTCTGCCTCCATGCCTCCTCTCTCTTTCTCTCTCTTTTTCTCTCTCATTACCAAGTTTCTCATCTACTTCATCTTCTCCTCTTCTTACTCCATCTTTTCCTCTCGGGGCTCCTTTCCCTTTAGCTCCTCCTACATATTACCCTTCCTGCTAAAATAAAGCTTTTCTCTCAGAATACAATTAGAGCATAATTATTCCTATTTGCACCAGTGAGGTACAAGATAGTCTTAATACCCTGTCCATCCTTTTGTTGACTAGCCAGAACCTCTGCCGTCTCTCTTGACTAGAACACTTAGTTTTGAACCTGGCTTTTTCTTAGCTTTATAATGAATGTCAGCTGAGAACCCTTCACTCAGATCAAGTTCTTATGTTCAGAAGACCCCTTGGAAATACAGAGGGGCTAGGGAGTCTATCAAAAACGGTGTTGCAGGCACCAATAAGATAAAAGTTAATATAATTTGGACAAATGTGCCATAGGTCTGGTGAAGTTATATGCAAGTTGCCTTCTGCATTGTCAAAACTTGTATTCTATTTGTATTTACACTCTGTGTTACTATCCATGGTATGAGTTTATTCATTTGTGTGTTTGTTTGCTTGCTTTTGTTTTTATCCATTTTAAGAAAGCCTGAGCCACTTGATGTTCTGGTCCCATATGACAATCATTCCTCACTGTTAGAATTCCTTGTCTTCTTTCCTTTGCCATGGCTGGTAGAAAATGAGGGCCTTGGGGACAGTGCTGGAAATTTCCTGGAACTCATGAGTAATGCCCAATCCAGCCGGAGAGAAAGGTGAACACTTCAGGGGGCAGTTTTAATCTTTTGGACCAATGTACAGATTTTTGCATGTCTAAATGGAGACACTATCTGGCCATAACAGTAAGGGTCACATAGGGTTGACCTGGGTGAGGTAGGACTGTCAACGGGATTATGAATGTGTTGGGGGAGGCAGTGTAAAACATTCAAGGATTAAACATCTCCCTAACTGCTTTTCTCAGAATGGTCTACATCTTAAAAAAACAAAACATCTAAACATTCCACATTTTTTTTAACTCACAAAGATGTTAAGTCACTAATATTTAGTGTTTCTTGTTTAAAATGAAAGCAACTGGAGATGCAGAGAAGACAGCTGAACTGCACCAGTATGTTGAAGATGAAAATTTAGGATTAGCTTATAAAAATACAAGTCAGTATGCTAAACTGAACAAAGGTCTAGGGTATGAGATATTTAAAAATACTTTTCTCTTGGATCAGCACCAAAATATATCCTTAGTTTCTATATCACCCGTGTCCTGTAAAACTACTTCTGATAAAAATCACAAACTGCAGAAATCACCACAGATGCACCCAAATACCTTTCAAATACATGTGACATCTAGGTCAGGCAGCTCACTTGGAAGAAAACTGTGATGCATACAACAGAATTTCTGTAATGAGACATCTGTTCTCTGTACATGGGAATATTTTACATCTCACACATGGGAGGCGCTGGTACTTTAAAACTTAAGGAAACTACTAAAGTCATTAAATCGGAGGTGAAGAGTTTGTACATCCTTCCACGATTTCAAAGAGGTAGTGATAGATGCTTGACCTCTTGGCGACATCAGAAGCAGTTTCTTGTGAGTTGTTCTTCAGCTCTGCCTTGATGTAACAATTCATCAGGAGGAGTTCCAGGGTGCGCTGCTGTCTCTGGTCCCAGCAGCAAGGTGCAAAGGGGTCAAAAGACCTTTTGTTTGGGGGTTGGTGTCTGCATTATGTTGAAGAAAGAGGACACTCTGGTATTATTCCACTCACAAGCACTGTGCAGTAGTGTCCAGCAATCGCATGAACATCTGCCCCCTGAGCTACCAGGTCATGAACAACATCTAAATGTTCACTGTAGGCTGCTTGGTGAAGAGGGGTATACTCATCTTCATCCCTAGTGTTCACTTGTGACCTTCTCGGAGAACAGTCTGTGCACTCTAGCAAGCCGATTTTTTTCAGCAGCCCAAAGAAGCAATTTACTTGGATCTTTTTCCAGATTTTTTTCTTACAATTGATACCACTTTTCGTCTTTTTCCTCTTGCTCCTCGTCTTCATCAGAATTGCCTACCCAGAGACGCTGAGTACCAGTGAGAAACAGGTGTCTGTGGGTTTTCAACAACTCAAGCTGGTTAAACTGTTCAGAAAAGTCCAGAGTTTTCCAGGTCTGGTTTTTTATCATCCTTTACTTTTTCGTTTTCCATTTTTAACTACTCTTTTAAATAAAAGGAATTTCAAGAACTAGGGGGCAATCTTTAAAGAGGTGAAATTTGATTCTTCCCAACCTTTCGCAGAGAGAACCTCACCGAGAGCTTCGTTTCCAGGTTCGCCACTGAACAAGTATTTTAATATATAATATATTCCTGTGAGTTATCATGGTACCCATGGGTCAAAGGAATAATCTATCAAATTCTTTTGAATGTTCAAATATAGAGCTATAATTCAGCATAAATTACCTTTCTCTTGAGTGATCTCATATTAAATATATATATATATATATATATATATATATATATATATATATATATATATATATATATATATATGAGATCAGGGCTATTTAAACACATATACACACACAAACACACAACACACACACACACACAAATTCAACTGAGAAGCTTTATGTCTCTTTGGCAGATACATTTCATAGATTTATACAACACTGAATTTGATGCCTGTCTATAGCACCATTAGGAGATAAAAACCTTGAAATTTTGAATCACTTATTTAGTTTCAGTGTTCATAATATGTTTTTTGAATGAGTTGAATTCAACAACAATAGCATGTATTCTCAAATGTTCTATAAACATCAGAAAATGGTGCATTTATTCTTTTTATTTCTCCTGTGCCAGTGTTCATCATCTTTCCCTGAAAATATGAAGAAATATTGCAAGCTTTTTTTTTTCAGAATGTTAAGATTTCACAGCATACAGGCTCAGTTAATTGAGTCAAATCTTCTTAATGAGAAATTGCTCGAGACAGGAATTGTATTTTCACTGTTCTGAATCTGTAGTGATTAACTTATTAATGGAATTTGTAAGAGGGAGATATTTTAGAAGTTAACTTAATTTCAATTTAAAAATAACATAGATAGATTTGATTGCTTTCATGTTCATTACAGTAACTGAATATATGTTATGGAACATACAAATTTTCATGTACTATTTAGAGTTACAATATTATTGTTTTTTTAAATTGATATTTAGTAAATTATCAGACATATATTGACATAAAAGAGGAATGTTTTAACTAAAATATCAATTCATATAACAAACAATTTATTATGTTCTACAGGTTGTTTTTAACTAATGCTTATTATTTCACAAATTGTGTGATCTGGATTAAAAAAAGAAAACATATATCAAGGAATGAGAAATACTTAAAGATTAGGATATATTTTACACAAAAATTAATTCTTTTCCTATACATTTTTATTTGTTAATCATTTCAGGTATAAAAATATCATATTTTTTTTAAGTAATGTCAAATATGATATTTAACAACTAACAAGGGAAAATAGAAATTTAAAAAGGAGGTACTTGTGTGATTTGTGGGTAAGTGCTAATCATTGCTCAGTGTTACAATTCAGCATCTCTCTTTTCTGCATGCTATTCAAAAATGCAATCAAGATGCCCTAACCACTTTAGCATTCTTACAGTTACTAGCAAGTGTACAATATATTATAAACAGATGTTCAGCTTAGCAGGAAGTCTCATTAAAGACCTGGAATCCTGACCCATTCCAGAAAATGTATAGCATCTGGCTTGTTCAAAATAGAACTACTTCCATCTACTCATCCATGGAATGATACTCCTGTGTGCTCAGATACTGTGACTCACTTTTCTGGGGATGACTTAATTTGACTTGTCTCATGAGAAATAACTTGGAAGAAATGTTAGTGAAAACACATAAAGTGGAGAAAAATTACACAATGTGTTAATACTAGGGCTGGCAGAAGGTTTTCCTTAGTTTCAATTTTGGAATCATGACTGACATTGTTAGGATATTATCTTTTATTTCAGGCCTGTATCCCATAGAATCAGAGAAATTTCGAATAACTGGTTATGTTGTTATTATTTAGCTCAAATCTACAAATTTCTTTAGAGTATAATTAGAAATGTTTTAACCTGGAATTTGCAAAGTGTCACATATGTATTCATTCATCAAACTACAGAATTTTTTCTCTGAAACGTTTTTAACCAGTCTTACACATTTGAAAAAAAAATAAAAATCAACAGTGAAGCAATTATCCCCTTCTACATATACATTCCTATTCTATCGGCTTTTTATTGTGCCAATATAGAGAATAATGTATTGTATTTCAAGATACTGTATGTCTTGTCCCAGAGAGACTTATTCTTTTTATATAATTCATTTACTTATTCATATTATAACCCAATATCAACTCAGTACCCCCTCATGCAAGTCCTCCTCCCATTCCACCTTCTCTTTTTTGAGAAGGGATGACACCATTAGGCGTCACCACCACCATCCCCTACACTAACTACCTCTTCACAACACACATCAAGTTGCCGCAGGACTAGGCACATCCTTTCCCACTGAGGTCCAATAAGGATGTCCATTTAGGAGTGTAGGATCCGTAGCAGGCAGAAAGACAAGAGGCTCAGGGAAAATACCTGCTCCAGTTGTTGGGGAATCCGAATGAAGACCAAGCTGTTCATCTGTTATGTAAGTGCAGGGAAGGATCCTAGATACAGCCCATGCTTGTTCTTTGGTTGGTGATTCAGTCTCTGCAAACCACCAAGGGGGGTTAGTTGACTGTGTTAGTCTCCCTGTGGAGTCCCTGTGCTCTTTGAGTTCCTCAATCCTGTTCCCAAATCTTCGGTAAAACTCCCTGAGCCTTATTTAATGTTTGAATGTGAGTCTCTACATCTCTTTCCAATGCCTGCAGAATGGAACCACTCAGAGGACAATTATGGTAGGTCTCTGACTGCAGGCATAACAGAGTATCACTAATAGTGTTAAGGATTGGTTCTTTCCCATGAAATAGGTCTAAATTTGGGGTAGCTGGATATAGTTCTACCTCAAGATCCAACTATAGCAGTCCTAGGCAGATAGTCAAAAGATTCTCCACCATCCCACAAGGACTTGCTCAACTATCTTCATAGCAGCTTTATTTGTAATAGTCAGAAATTAGAAACAACCTAGATGTCTATAAAACTGAAGAATGGATTTAAAAAATGTGGTTTATTTGCATAGTAGAATACTACCCAGCCATTAAAAACAAGGACATCATAAATTTTGCAAGAAAATAGATGGAACTAGAAACTGTTACCCTGGGTGAGGTAAACCAGACCCAAAAGGAAATACATGGTATATACTCACTTATAAGTGGATAGTAATCAAAAAGTACAGGATAACCAGGCTGTAATCAACAGACCCAAAGAAACCAAATAGCAAAGAGGGCCCAAGGAATGAGAGTAGAGTAGTTCCCAGAGGAAGAAACAAATTAGATGTCAGAAATTGATGAAAGAAGGGAACTGTGTGAAATAGATATGGGAAAAGGAACAGGGGTTAAGGATCAAATGAAGGGAAAGCAGGGGAGAAAGAAGGAAGATGGGGAAGGCAATCTCTAGAATTTGCCAGAGACCTGGTATGAGGCAAAGCCCAGAGTGCCTTAGGGGCGACTGTAGCTCAGATTTTTAGTCACTTCCTGTATCAAGACAGGACTTCCAGTGGAGAAATACTGACAGCAACCCACCCAAAAAGAACCTTCAGCCCTAAAGATGTCCTGTCTTCAAGATGCTCAGGGATAAAGATAAAGCAGAGACTGAGAGAAGGGCCAGTCAACGACTGCCTCAATTCATTCCATTGGACTCTAGTTCTCTCCAACTTAGAGAAAGATAGCTACAACAGATTCCAAATAAATTTACTTGGTACATCATTGAGTTTAAAAAATTACTTAAGAAAGCAACCCCATAGGAAGGACAATATCAACTAACTGGACCCCCCCAGAGCTCTTAGGGAGTAAACCACCAACCAAAGAGTACATATAGAGGGATCCATGAGTCCAGCTGTGTTCTTAGCAGAGGATCACTTTATCTGAAATTAATGGGAGAGAGGCCTTTGGTCCTGTGGAGTCTTGTTTTCCCAGCATACGGGATGCTAAAGGGGTGAGGAGAGAGTGGGTGGGTGAGTAGAGAAGCACCCTCATAGAAGCAGGGGGCGAAAGGTGAGACAGGGGGTTTACAGAGGTGAGACTAATAAGGGGGATAACATTTGAAATGTAAATAACTAAAATAACCATTTTTTTTTAAAGCTCACCCTTTAAATGTTCCTTTCCTATCCCTAGCTGGCTCTATGCATGATGCATTGCTGGAGTATGCTAAACAACTTTCAAGCAGCTACAAAAGGGTAATTTTCTTTTGTTAACAATTGTTTACTGCTGTACAGACTTGTGGAGGGACTCTGGGAGCCTGTGAGAGTCATTACCCCTATGAATGACTCTGAGAGAATGCTAATGGGGGGCATCTCATTTTTTTTGTCTTTATAGTGGCAGATCAAACTGATCTAAGCCATGCATGCTCATGTTGTATTTTGACGAAACACAAGTCAGTATTGTGCAATGACTGAAGATTTTCATGAAACTCGACTATAAAATTGTAAATGTAAAAACTCTAAAGTAATATTAGTAGGGTTTGAAAAGATGTCATGGAGGTGCTGTTCTGATTCCTTTTAGAACTTCTTAAAATTAATTTAGTCATATGCATTTTTCTTGTGGAACTTCAGCATAATTGATATATTTTGTTAAATAAATGCAAACAGATGTAGAGAAGAAGAGAGTTCCTACTAAATAACATCATATTTGGGTGCAAATTGGAAGATAATGTTGGAAGAAGTAAGGAGATGAAATGTCATTTCATTTACTGTAATTTAAAAAGCCCTCAATACAGACAGGTCATGCTGATATAAGACAGAAATATAATAAAAGCCCATAGAGATAGAAGTAAATACAATAAGAGTAAAAAAATAAAAGGAAGAAAATCTATAACATACAACACAAACTACCTTCATTTGGAGTAGAAGAAGCAGGAAGAAGAAGCAGTCTTATACAGACATAAAATACAGAGAAAATGCATCAAAAGCACTCAACAAGAACTGGGGCAAAAAGGAAGCTATTAAAACTCATAAAACACAATGTGTCTACAGTTCATACTGTCATTAATGACTACATACCAACTTTACCTGGTCTCTGTTTTTTCGTGGTTTGTATTCTTCTTTGCTTATGATCTTTTTTATAATTTGTTTTTCTTTGTTTATGATTTGTTTTTTGGTTTTTTAAAATAAAAATATAATTACATCATTCTCCCTTCCCCTTTTTCTCTACAAAGTCCCCATGTCCTCCCCCTCAAATTCATGGACTCTGTTTCTTTGTTATTATTACACACACACACACACACACACACACACACATGTAAATACATATATAAATATCATTTTCTGTGTCCATTCATTGTTGCATGTCTATGACTTCAGATCTGACTACATTGTATTTGGAAAACAAATAAGACAGCAAGTTCATGGGGTAGATTAATTCTCATGGTCTCAGTATCCCAGGGACAAAATGGGTGCGGGATGCTGGAACCACTCTTCCCAGGCTCTTACATGCTTGTACACACTCTCTTTTATAAGCTCTCAATTCTGCATCTTATTCCTTTCCTGGCAATGGCAATTCTCCTCATGCATCCCTGACAAGTAAACTAACAGTCCCACCTCTGTCTTCTTCAGTACATGGGCTACCAGCAACTTTACTTACCAATCAATGCCAACTGGGTGCAACAACCCTCAGCATCTTACAGGTAGATGTGTGGGTTCCATGTAATTTTGGGAGCTGAATTTTGACAAGTAGCATTAGAACCAATCCACAACAGAAATTGTGTCTCTTTTTAACCTGTTTTGTAAATTGACTTTATATCATGTTGCATTGCTTAAATTGTTGATGATTTAAAAAGTTTTGTGATGGAATTTTGAGAATCTCTAATGTATATTATTTTTCTACCTACAAATATGACTAATTTGCTATTCTTCCCTACAGTATACTACTGTAATTTCTTTCTTTTCTTATGTTAGTACTGCAGATATTGATTCCAATATTATATTGGAAATGAATGAAATTACTGGACAGTCCAGTATTGCCCCTGGTTTGATTGGGCTTGCATCTAGATTTTAGTGTAATGTTGACTCTGGGGTTGTCATACATGACACTCTGGTTCTAAACTCTCTGATACTTTCATTATGAGGACATCTTAGAATTTTTAAGAATTTTTTTGCACATGTGTTGAAATACTTTCACCATGAAGTCTTGTGAAAATTTATTCAAATGTATTGTGCATGTATTGAAATGATCATGTGATTTCTGTCTTTAAGTCTACTTATATGATTTATCACATTTATTGACTTGGATATGGTGAGAAATTCCTATATCTCTGCAGGAAAGCTTATTTGAAAATGGTGCAAGGAGACTGAAAAAATTTTGTTGATGAATTTTGAATCTATGTTAACCATAGATATTGACGCGCGCACACACACACACACACACACACACACACACACACACATTTGTGAATCTCTGTATGTATATTTGTGTGATTACATGGATGGTTTGGTATTATAGTAACTCTGGGTTAATAAAGAATTTTGGAATTGTTCCTTTTGTTTGATTTTCTTAAAAAGTAATTAATGAAAGATTTTCTGCAGTTCTTTGAAAGTTTTATAAGGTACTGCCATGAATTCAAATTCATCTAAACCTAATTAAGCTCCTTTTAAAATATGTTTTATTTGTTGCTTTTATTTATTCCTATTTCTATGAGTCAAATATATCTTCATTTATTTGAGCTACTGCTTATATCTTCTTTATAATTCTTAGATTTTAATAATGTTTACAATTATGATTTGAAATTTTGTGTCGTGGAACTCATCTAGGTCATTATATTTTTTATACAAGGAAATTCTATCTTGGTCTTTCACAATTTTGGTATTTTTTTGTGGTGAGACCTGGTGAGAGAATGTGTAATGAATTGTGCTTGACGGTTGGGTTTGGTGTGAATAAGATGATGTTAGGTAGAAACAGGAGCTAGAATAGCTGGTAGAATGTATATCTTTGTCCAAGACTGGAGGTTGGAGAAGCATGATGGGGCTAGTCAATTTATTGAGGCTTGAGTATTTATTGTGGGACCTAGACTAGGTTTGGAGACTAGTGAGAGTACATAGAGGTCACAGTCAGGTGAACTCATTAGACTGGGTCCTGTTACAATATGTTTAGGATCAGACTAGACAAAGAACAATGGCTTACTTCTTAAATAGAAATAATACATAAATATAGCTTGACATCACACTTTAAGGCTCTGCTTGGAATTGTATGCAACAGGTAAAAGAAACTCTAGCCTAGTTTGGCTTCAATGTAATAAAATTATTAAATTATTTAAAATGAATTTACCTTTCACATAGAGGTTCACACTCATTCTAACAAAAGTAAGGTGCCTGCATTGCTCACAGGAAGACAAGCATCATCCATTACTTCATTCATCACACTCAGATATATCCAGTTCTACTTAGCATACCATTTTAAAATTAGCAAGGAAGAAAACAGAAAGAACGATTAACACTGTCTCCTTTAGTCTTATTTCAAAGTGTCATTCATTCTACTTGATTCAAAACTTGTTGGTCCAGAAATCTAGAAATGTTCTTTCGCTGCAAGAGATGGCAGAAGAGATTTCCCATGTGACCATTCCTTCAGCTGACACTTTGGAGACAGGGAGAATAGAGCTTGTGAGACAAGTGACAACATATACCACATTTGTATGTCAGCAGAGTTTGCAAATACTTGTTTTAAAAGAAAATGGAAAAGAACCAGCACCGTTAGATGGCAATGTTTAAATAATCATAGGTTGGTTGAAAATAGTAAAATTAAAACTATTGAGGGTTAAAAGTCGTGTAATTTTCTATGAGCTCTAAAAGTATAATATGGGGACTAGAAAAATGACTGGTGGTTAAGACTATTAGCTGATTTTCTGGAAGATACAAATTTGAGATTCAGCTTCCACATGATGTCTCACAACTTGAGTCTCTAACTACAAGTTCAGTGTATCCAATGCCCCCTTTTGGCTTCTGCTTGCAGTAGGCATGTATATGCCAGCAAAACAATCATCATCATCATCATCATCATCATCATCATCATCATCATCACCATCACCATCACCATCACCATCACCATCACCATCACCATCACCATCA
>JANHMN010000004.1:109817859-109877152 GCA_030674055.1 Rhabdomys pumilio | reverse complement strand
TGTGTGTGTGTGTGTGTGTGTGTGTGTGTGTGTGTGTGTGTGTATGTATGTATGTAAATGTATGTTTGCATGTGTTGGTTGCGGGAACAGTTAAGAGAGTAATTTAAGTTTTTCTTACTTTATATCATTTACCTACTTAAATATGTGTCTTGCTTTGTTTAATGTTTACTTGACTTAGCTAAGTGAAAAAGCTAACTCATAGGGTCAACCTGACTTTTAGTAATTCATTGAATTCTATCTATCTATCATCTATCTATCTATCTGTCTGTCTGTCTGTCTGTCTGTCTATCTATCTATCTATCTATCTATCATCATCTATCTATCACCTGTCTATTCATCTATCTATCTATCTATCTATCTATCTATCTATCTATCTATCTACCTATCACCTGTCTATTCATTTATCTTTCTACCTACCTACCTTTCACTCATTTTATCATTTATTCCAAAATAATCATCTTTTGAGATGACTAGCTCTAATTTTACCAAAAATTTTTTCTCTACTGATGCTGAAATTTTTCCTTCTTCTCCAGCCCCTCTCTTGTTCGGGTAGTATATCATTTTACACAGTCAACCAAATGGCCCTTTATTGTGCCTGTATCTTCCATGTCTCAGTTTAATTCTATATTTGTTGTTTCTCTGTGTATTTCAAACCTAAAGGTCACATATTGCTTACTAGGTTGTTATTCCTTTTTCTACTTGTAAATGATGTGTTACTTTGAGGTTTATTTCAAAGAATGCAGCACAACAGAGGCAGAATGAGAGGGCAAGTGGCATGAGGCTGTACAGATAAAAAACTGACACCAAATTTTTGGGAATAAAAAAAATTGTTGATTAATATAAAACAAACACATACCAGATGATGAAAAGTTTATAATTTAAGTTGTAGTAAAACTATGTGTTAATATCAAAGTAATGAAGACTAACTTTATGATACCATAAGGTCCAATCAAAGCTTGCAAAGGAAGGAAGAAACCAATAGTCCTATGTAGCTCTAACACCTATAAATCAAGACACTGATCAGCATGGTAAGATAACCTTAAGGATTCAGTTGTGACATAACTGAGAGGTAAGCAAAAGCTCTCTAATCTGACATAAGATTTGCTAAAAAAGAGTGAAATCATGGCTGTTACTGGAAACCTTAGTCAAATGCCCCAGATTAGTGAAAGCCATGTATCTTGGAAAAGAACCTAAAACCACCACTTTACTAAATCAATATAATCCTTACCTACATTGTAACTGTTTGTTCTTAGACTCATAGATAAGTACAATTCTCACCTTATAAGAAAAATTCTCTTGGCAACATATTGAAGCAATACATAAAACTAACAATCAGTGAAAATTCAGAGCTGTGGAACTCATTCCTGAAAGATATAGATACAACACAGCTCTCATATGTAAGGCTTAGTGATCGTTAAAAAGAGGGTACAGAAAGATGGTAGAAGACAGAGGAAGACAGAGGTTTCTGGGTAATGTGTCTTATAGGAATGTCAGTAGCTCTACCCAAAAGTCTCACCCACACAACTTCCCAAATATGAGCTGGACAAGGACAATAACACACATGATAAATTGAATGCAGAAGACCCAGTGGGTCTCTATTCTGTACAAAGTACTACAAGCACCTAACAAATTCTGAAAGTGGTAAAGTACTCTCTTCCATTTAAGAACACATTGATTGGTCATCTAAACCTTTAGACAGCCTAGAAAACATATACACTTGCATTCATGCATGTATACATAAATACATACAAGCAATATTATATAAAATAAAAATGTTATACTTACAAATTAAGAAATATACATATATACATATATATACACATATATATGCATACATGTATAGCATATGCATATATGCATATGTAAACATACACATATACATATATACATGTAAATACATACATACATACATACATATATGCACAAATATATACATATATGCATAGAAATATATGCACATATACATATATGCATATAAACAGACATACATACATATTTACATATATACATGTGCATACACACACTATATATATATATATATATATATATATATATATATATATATATATATAAAATACAATTTCTTTTTTGCAATTATATCATTGAAAAAAAGGAAGTGGAAAGATTTAAAGAGCCATTCAAAACATCTGCTTTGTGATATTGTCTTCTGTATGTGCCAGTGAAACTACAATCATGAAATCTCAAAACTATGGTTGCTTAAACAATATTGACATAATGACAACACTAGTTGAACTGCTCACATAGGTGGGAGAAATTTCACAATGGTATAAGGGCTATAGAAAAACACTGGCTGCTGAAGGTGGGACAGTGAGTCTTCTCCAAGGACAAACTTCCTGATAGGTTATTCAATATCATGTTCGAATTTTAAAAAATTATATAGAAATGGCAATAAATATATTCAGAAAAATATATGTAATATAATTCATATATATATATATATATATATAATTAAAGAAAAGGTTATAAATTGCCTATGAAACATGGAGACATATGAAAAGCGGTCATAGGAGAGAAACTAGCTAAATGTTGTATGTACATTATTTATGTATGGAATTCTCAAAACATATAAATTAAAAATTATGGATTGAAGACAATTTTTAATGAATATAATACAGTCCCAATATATTTATATTTTTCCTCCTTTACTTGTTTTATGTTAATTCTTCTTTAAAGTTGAAGACTACAAAAACTTATTGTAGAATATTAAGTTTATAGAACTGTCTAAAGACAGACAACTGGATCAATTACTAACTTTGAAACAACTAGGAAATGAAATGGTAAAAGATTTAAAATGTGAAGTTAAACTAAAATTATCTACATGTATAAAATACCATAACAAATCTTTTATTTTCTATATTAATTTAAATGATTAATAAAACATTTAAAATATGAGTTATATAATAAGCCCATATATTCATTTTGATGACAGTTTTGCAAGTAGACACAGAATTGTATGGCAGGAAACAAAAGTATATTGTGTATCACATAGATTCTAAGTGTTAGCAGGTCAAAGAGCTTGCACACAATGGGTGGTTGTGTCAAATATTCACAGACAATAAGAGAATTGACAGCACAAATAAATTAGAAAGATTTAAGGTTCCCCATTCTCTTGGGTAGTCTTCGCCATAAGATCTGTGTGTCATTCTGTAAATCTAAATTTAGGTTATTAGTTCATGATATTTATGAGGTGGACTATGTTTATTAATGAATAAACAGTCATTAGAATTCCTCTGTCGTAGAAATAGTTTCTGTAGCCTGTTTTCTAGACTGATGTCAGTGTATGGTAGCCCTAACATATACTACTTGCTAAAGTTTCTATCCACAGATACTGACCTCTTTGTTCCCATCATACCTGACAATACATCTCTGGTTTCTGGCTGTGTCTTTCATAAATGTCTGATACCCTGATTCTGCAACTCTGAATGACCCTGCTGTTGTGCTCCTCATGAAGGGTCCCACTCCTTCCTGTTTACAATGTGCTAGTGATGCAGAAATCATAGATAACATTGTAAATACTGCTGACAAGGTAAACGACATTGGTGATGAGAATAAAGAAGTTAAGGTTTTTTTTGTGTGTGTTTTTGTTTTGTTTTAACTTTTATTGGATATTTTATTTACATTTCAGATGCCATCCCCTTTCCCCATTTCCTCTCCCTAGAAAACCCCTATTCCATGTCCCTTTTTCTTTTTTGCTTTTATACTGTTGTTTTTTTTAAATGTTAATCAAAGGCTTTATAAGTTTGGTAGTGCTCAATCAGAAGTGTAACCCAATACCCAACCTAGATATATCAACTATCTTTGACTGGTGGAGACACGTGAACATCTGTCTCCATGTCCCCCTTCTCTCTTTCTCCCTCTTTCTCTCTCATCTCCTAGCTTCTCCTCTCCTTTTTCTTCTCCTCTCCTTACTCCTTCTCTTCCTCTCCGTACTCCTCCAACCTTAGCTCCTCCTACATATCACCCTTCCTGTTAAAACAAAACTTTTATCTCAAAATACAATTAGAGCATAATTATGCCTATTTGTACCAGTGAGGTACAAGATAGTCTTAATACCCAGTCCATCATTTTGTTGGCTAACCAGAACCTCTGTCATCTCTCTTCACTAAAACATAGTTCTGAACCTGGCCTTTTTCTTGGCTTTAGAATGAATGTCAACTGAAAACCATCCACTCAGATCTTTTCTCTCAAAGTAAATAGCCAGGATTGGCTATGAGAGACTATAAGTTTTCAACCCTGTCAGAAATCCTGGATGACTGAGTTAACTGAAATTATGGGAAGCGCAAAGCATAACTTCTAAAACTTAGCCAATTTATAGAGACCGCTGGAACACGGTCTCTATAGAGAACACCTGGACAGTCCCTATACTTCAGAACATTGGAATATCAAATCTTTAGCCTTCTGGCCCAGAATATTCTGACAGACCTTGGTGATGCAGAATTTTTAAGGGCTGATTACTCTGTCTAGGCAGATATAATCAGTCAACTATTCTGCAAGTGTGTCCTTTTCTGGACAGTAATTTGTCTGTAGATGAAAAGAGGCAATTCTTGCGTGGTGGGGCTATCTCACCACAACTGGAATAGCTCCAAAGATGCTCAATTTCTTCTTAGAATCCAAGACAGGAAGCTGTCAGGAGCAGACAGGTCTCTAATCAAAATGAAGATTAGTACAGAAATATTTGTAACATCAATTCTGTGGACTTCTGACGTTTTTGAAAACCAACTATCCATGTAAGGTAATCTGTACTGTTGTCTGTTAACTACTCTCAGCTATTTCCAAATAAAATATAGAAAACACCCTAAAAATATACTCATAGCCATGAATTGGCTATAGTCCCTTAACTCACAGGCTAACCATCTCAAATCAGTTAAAAAAAGTTGAAGGAGGTCTGGGTCTAAGCCTTGTATTTCCTAAATGTGTTATACAGGCACAATGCCCATGAGAGTATCAATATTCATCTCACTTATATCAATAGGAATCTCATACCAATGAAACCTTAAATTTGAAATCTAAGTAAATTTTGTACCATTTAAGAAATTATAACTTCCTCTTGATAATAATTATACAGTTTTCTACCAATAGGTTATGACTATGCAATAAATCCTAGCTAATCCTCCCTGTTCCAACAAAACCACTACTTTTCCTTAGAAAGACAGCCCAATATTAACCACCTTAGTCCCCAAGCCCAGGGAATAGGGGTGTTGACTCTTCTTTAACTTCTTCAAGCTGATTACGGGCGTTGAGATATTAGAAGAGGGGTTGGGAGGAGCATAAATTGATAAGCCTCTGACACTGTGTCTTCACTGCATCCAGATAGAATTCCAGGACATCGGACGTTTGAGCAGGTCTGCTCAGCTTGCTTGATACACCAAGGCTGTGTATTCTGAAATATACAATTCTCAAAACAAGTTTTAGTATCAAGATAATTTTTTTGAGGGCTGACATTTTATTTAAGATGTTGATTCTAACAACTTTTCTTCCCCCCCTCTTTTTTATTGGATATAATATTTACATTTCAAATTTTATCCTCTTACCCCATTCCCCTCACCGCCCAGGAGCTCCTTATTCCATTGCCCCTCCTTGTGCTTCTATGAAGGTGTGTTTTTCCTGTTACTATGGAGCTGTTTCCATTAACCTAAACTGCCTCCTAAATTTCTTTTTTTTTCTTTTTTTTTAAGATTCTGTCAATATATATTTTATTTATTTTTTGATTGGATATTATGTTTACATTTCAAATTTTATCCCCTTACCCCATTCCCCTTACCACCCAGGAACCCCCTATCCCCTCCCCACTCCTGCCTCCACAAGGGTGTGCCCCCAAAACCCTCACTCCACTTTCCCCTCCCCACCCTCGAATTCCTCCCCACTTGGTGTTCAGCCTTCATGGGATCAAGGATCTCCTCTCCTACCCATGCCTGACAAGGTCATCCTCCCCTAAGTATTCATCTGAAGACATGAGTGCCTCCCTTTGTGCTCCCAGGCTGGTGGCTTAGACCCTGGGGAGCTCTGTTTGCTTGGCACTGTTGCTTTCCTCTTGGGGCCACCAAACCTTTCAGCTCCTTCAGTCCTCTAGCTGTTCCATTTCGAACCCTTGATCAGATCAATGGGTAGCTGCGAGCATCTGCCTCCAGATATGTCCGGCTCTAGCAGACCTCCGAGGAGGCAGCTACATCAGGCTCCTGTCCGCATGCACTTCTTGACATCCATATGGGCATCTACTTTTGGTGACTGCACATGGGGCGGGTACCAAGGTAGAGTGCTCTTCAGAAGGCCTCTCCTTGACTTTATGTCCCACATTTTGTTGCCATATTTGCTCCTTTGAGCATTCTGTCACTCCTTCTGAGTAGGACCGAAGTATCCACACTTGGTCTTCCTTCTTCATGAGCTTCATGTGGTCTGTTAGTTGAATCTTGGCTATTTCATGCTTTTGGGCTAACATCTGCTTATTAGTGAGTAAATGCCATGTGTGTTCTTCTGTGATTGGGTTACCTTACTCAGGATGATATTTTCTAGTTCCATCCATTTACCTAAGAATTTCTCAAATTCATTATTTTTAATAGCTGAGTAGTACTCCATTGTGTAAATGTACCACATTTTATGTATCCAATCCTCTTTTGAAAGACATCTGGGTTTTTTCCAGCTTCTGGCTATTATAAATAAGGCTGCTATGAATATAGTGAGCATATGTCCTTGTTATATGTTGGGGCATCTTCTGGGTATATGCCAAGGAGTGGTATAGCTGGGTCCTCAGGTAGTGCTATGTCTAATTTTCTGAGGAACCGCCAGATTGATTTCCAGAGTGGTTGTACCAGCTTGCAACCCCACCAACAATGGAGGAGTGTTCCTCTTTCTCCACATCCTCGTCAGCATCTACCATCACTTGAATTTTTAATCTTAGCCATTCTGACTGGTGTGAGTTGGTATCTCAGGGTTGTTTTGATTTGCATTTCCCTGATGACTAAGGATGTTGAACATTTCTTAAGGTGCTTCTTGGCCATTCGAATTTCCTCAGTTAAGAATTCTTTGTTTAGCTCTGTACCCCATTTTTGATAGGGTTAATTGGTTGTCTGGAGTCTAGTTTATTAAGTTCTTTGTATATATCGGATATTAGCCCTCTATCTGATCTAGGATTGGTAATGATCTTTTCCCAATCTGTTGGTTGCTGTTTTGTCTTATTGACAGTGTCTTTTGCCTTACAGAAGCTTTGCAATTTTATAAGGTCCCATTTGTCAATTCTTGATCTTAGAGCATAAGCCATTGGTGTTCTGTTCAGTAACTTTTCCCCTGTGCCTAAGTATTCAAGGGTCTTCGCCACCATCTCTTCTATTAGTTTCAGTGTATCTGGTTTTATGTCAAGGTTCTTTATCCACTTGGACTTGAGCTTTGTACAAGGGAATAAGAATGGATTGATTTGCATTCTTCTACATACTGATCTCCAGTTGGTCCAGCACCATTTGTTGAAAATGCTGTCCTTCTTCCACTGGATATTTTTAGCTCCTTTGTCAAAGATCAAGTAGTCATAGGTGTGTGGGTTGATTTCTGGATCTTCAGTTCTATTCCATTGATCTTCCTGCCTGTCTCTGTACCAATACCATGCAGTTTTTATCACTACTGTCCTGTAGTACAGTTTGAGGTCAGGGATGGTGATTCCCCTAGAAGTTCTTTTATTGTTGAGAATAGTTCTCGCTATCCTGGGTTTTTGTTATTCCAAATGAATTTGAAAATTGCTCTTTCTATCTCTATGAAGAATTGATTTGGAATTTTGATGGGGATTGCATTGAACCTGTAGATTGCTTTTGGCAAGATGGCCATTTTTATTAAGTTTATCCTGCAGATCCAGGAGCATGGTTGATCTTTCCATTTTGTGAGATCTTCTTCGATTTCTTTCTTCAGAGATTTGAAGTTCTTGTCACACAGATGTTTCACTTGTGTGAAGATCTAAGATATTTTATGTTATTTATGACTATTGTGAAGGGTGTCATTTCCCTAATTTCTTTTTCAGCTTGTTTATCTTTTGAGTAGACGAAGGTTACTGATTTGTTTGAGTTGAGTTTATATACAGCCACATCGCTGAAGCTGTTTATCAGGTTTAGGAGTTCTCCGGTGGAAGTTTTAGGGTCACTTAGGTATACTATCATATCATCTGTAAATAGTGAAATTTTGACTTCTTCCTTTCCTATTTGTATCCCTTTGACTTCATTTGTTGTTTAATTGCTCTGACTAGGACTTCCAGTACTATATTGAATAGGTAGGGTGAGAGTGGGCAGCCTTGTCTAGTCCCTGATCTTAGTGGGATTGCTTCACGTTTCTCTCCATTTAATTTGATGTTGGCTACTGGCTTGTTGTATATTGCTTTTACTATGTTTAGGTGTGTGCCTTGAATTCCTGATCTTTCCAAGACTTTTAACATGAAGGGATGTTGAATTTTGTCAAATGCTTTCAGCATCTAGTGAGATAATCATGTGGTTTTTTTCTTTGAGTTTATTTATGGAGTGGATTACATTGATGGATTTCAGAATATTGAACCATCCCTGCATTCCTGGGATAAAGCCTACTTGATCATGATGGATGATTGTTTTGATGTGTTCATTGATTCGGTTTGCGAGAATTTTATTGAGTATTTTTGCATCAATATTCATAAGTGATATTGGTCTGTAGTTCTCTTCCTTTGTTGGGTCTTTGTGAAGTTTAGGTATGAGCGTAATTGTAGCTTCATAGAATGAACTGGGTAGTGTTCCTTCTGTTTCTATTCTGTGGAATAGTTTGTAAAGCATTTGTATTAGGTCTTCCTTGAAGGTATGGTATAATTCTGTGCTAATACCATCTGTTCCCTGACTTTTTTTGGTGGGGAGACTTTTAGTGACTTCTTCTATTTCTTTAGGGTTTATAGGACTGTTTAGATATTTTATCTGCTCCTCATTTAACTTTGGTACCTGCTATTTGTCTAGAAAATTGTCCATTTCATCCAGATTATCCAATTTTGTTGAGTATAGGCCTTTGTAGTAGGATCTGATGGTTTTTTAAGTTTCTTCAGTTTCTGTTGTTACGTCTTCCTTTTCAGTTCTGATTTTATTAACTTGGATACTGTCTCTGTGCCCTTTGATTAGTCTGGCTAAGGGTTTATCTATCTTGTTGATTTTCTCAAAGAACCAGCTCCTAGTTTTGTTGATATTTTGTACAGTTCTTTCTGTTTCTCTTTGGTTGATTTCAGCTCTGAGTTTGATTATTTCCTGCCATCTACTCCTCTTGGGTATATTTGCTTCTTTTTGTTCTAACACTTTCAGGTGTGCTGTCAAGTTGCTAGTGTATTCTCTCTCCAGTTTTTTTTTTCCACTTAGTGCTATGAGTTTTCCTCTTAGTACTGCTTTCATGGAGTCCCACAAGTTTTGGAAGGATGTGCCCTCCTTTTTATTAAATTCTAAAAAGTCTTTAATTTTTTCTTTACTTCTTCCTTGACCAAGTCATCACTGAGTAGAGCATTGTTCAGTTTCCATGTGTATGTGGGCTTTCCGTTGTTTTTGTCATTATTAAAGATCTGCCTTAGTCCATGGTGGTCTGATAGAGTACAAGGGATTATTTCAATCTTTTTGTATCTGTTGAGGCCTGTTTTGTGACCAATTATATTGTCTATTTTGGAGAAGGTACCATGAGGTGCTGAGAAAAAGGTATATTTTTTTTGTTTTCGGATGAAATGTTCTATAGATATCAGCTAAATCTATTTAGTTCATAACTTCTATTAGTTTCATTGTGTCTCAGTTTAGTTTTTGTTTCCATGATCTGTCCATTGCTGAGAGTGGGGTGTTCAAGTCCCCCACTATTATTGTGTGAGATGCAATGTATGTTTTGAGCTTTAGTAAAGTTTCTTTTATGTATGTGGATGCCCTTTCATTTGGGGCATAAATGTTCAGAACTGAGAGTTCTTCTTGATACATTTTTCCTTTGATGAGTATCTAGTAGTCTTCCTTATCTTTTTTGATTACTTCTGGTTGTAAATCAATTTTATTTGATATTAGAATTGCTACTCCTACTTGTTTCTTGGGACCATTTGCTTGGAAGATTGTTTTCTGTCCTTTTACTCGTAGGTAGTGTCTATTTTTGTCACAGAGGTGCGTTTCCTGTATGCAGCAAAATTCTGGGACCTGTTTATGTATCCAGTCTGATAGTCTATGTCTTTTTATTGGAGAATTGAGTCCATTGATATTAAGAGATATTAAGGAAAAATGATTGTTTCTTCCTGTTATTTTTGTTATTAGAGGTGGAATTATGTTTGTTTAAGTGTCTTCTTTTGAAGGTTTTGGAAGACTACTTTCTTGCTTATTCTTGGTTGTGGTTTCACTCCTTGTGTTGTAGTTTTCCATCCATTTTTCTTTGAAGTGCTGAATTTGTGGGAAGATATTGTGTAAATTTGGTTTTGTCATGGAATATCTTGGTTTCTCCATCAATAGTGAATGAGAGATTTTCTGGGTATAATAGTCTGGGCTGGCATTTGTGATCTCTTAGGGTCTGTATAATATCAGTACAGGATCTTATGGCTTTTATAATCTCTGGTGAGAAGTCTAGTGTAATTCTTATAGGTTACTTTGCCTTTTTCCCTTACTGCTATAGTATTTTTTCTTTGTTTTGTATATTTGCTATTTTGATTATTATGTGACGGGAGGTATTTCTTTTTTGGTCTAGTCTATTTGGGGTTCTGTAGGCTTCTTGTATATCTAAAGACATCTCTTTCTTTAGGTTAGGAATGTTTTCCTCTATAATTTTGTTGAAGATATTTACTGGCCCTTTAAGTTGAGAGTCTTCCCCCTCATCTATACCTATTATCCTTAGGTTTGGTCTTCTGATTGTGTCCTGGATTTTCTAGATGTTTTGTGTTAGGAGCTTTTTGCATTTTGTATTTTCTTTGACCATTGTGTCTATGTTTTCCATGGTATCTTCTGCACCTGAAATTCTCTCTTCTATCTCTTGTATTCTGTTGGTGATGCTTGCATCTATGACTCCTAATCTTTTTCCCAGGTTTTCTACCTCCAGGGTAGTCTCCTTTTGAGATTTCTTTATTGTTTCTACTTCCATTTTTAGATCCTGGATGGTTTTGTGTAAATCCTTCACCTATTTGGTTGTGATTTCTTGCAGTTCTTTAAGGGCTTCTACCTGTTTACATGTGTTCTCTTCAAATTCTTTTAGGGTGTTGTTTATGTCCTTTTTAAAGTCCTCTATCATCATCATGAGAAGTGATTTTAATTCTGAATCCTGCTTTTCTGATGTGATGTGGTGTTCAGGACTTGCTATGGTGGGAGAACTCGGTTCTGGTGATGCCAAGTAACTTTTGTTTCTGTTGTTTACAATCTTAATGCTTGCCTTTCGCCATTTAGTAGGCTCTAGTGCTACCTGCACTCACTGGTTCTGACTGTAGTCTGCCTTTCCAGTTATCTTGGTTGTGTCAGAACTCCTCGGGGTCCGGTGACTCTATGATCCTGAGCTCCAGCTGATCTGGGTACAGTATCTCCTCTAGGATATCTCAGGATATGGTGACTCCAAGGTAGTAGGCCAGCTAGGTGTTTCCTGCTGTGAGTGTAGTCTCCTTTAGGATGTCTCAGGATATGGTGTCTGCTGCTCTGAGATCAGTGGCTCCTCTAGGCTGCAACTCTGCATTTCTGAGAACAGTGGCCTGTCTTGGATGTCTCAGGATGCGTTTTTCCACAGGCAGAGCAGAGCAGCTGGGTGTCTGCTCTGGCTACAGTGGTCAGGGCAAAGGGCGGAAGGGTTGTGGTTTTCCGCAGGGGCAGGGCTTGGATGCCAGGTGTGCCAAGGGAGCTTTCTGCAGCCAGTTGTGCCTCTAGGGCATAGGGCGGTGGTCTACTGATCTTACCCGTAGTTCTGAGAGCAGAGGCCTGGCTTGGGTGTCTCGGGGCACGTTTTTCCACAGGCCAGATGTTGAGTTTTTAAAGAACAAGAAAATTGCCAGTAAGAAAGCTGATTCAGCCTTTGACTCCTCAATTAATTTTTTAAAAACAGAAGTGTCACCAAGCCCAAGAGGTCAGTGAACTGAACATTCTTCATTCTAGTTTAATGAGAAAGAAATGAAAGCAAACAAAAGCTTGATAGATATCAACTTGGTAAAGTGTACCCCGGAAATCCCATGGCCAGTATCTAAAAATCTGTATGTTCACAAATGCAACAGAAAACTAAAACTGATTCATAGCCTGTGGTGATGTTACTAAGGGAGAGAAGTTGATAAAGTCTCTTTGAACTATATTTTTCTTCCTGAGAGATGTTTTTATATGAATACGACATATACATTTGGTATTTTCGATTTTCTCTTATTGTAAATGTTCTTAAAACTTTCAGAATTGTTAAGAAATTTTGAGCAATGCTTCTCTCTAAGTTTTATAAGCTGAAGTCATAGGTTGATGAAAAAAACAATTTCTAAATATAGAATTACCAATAAATACAATTACATACTTACAAAATATTTTGGTACTTTGAATGGTTGAATGCATTAACACCTGTAACAATTATGGCAATTATTGTCATATATTAGAAATTCATAATAATAATTGTTACAAGAAAGTATAGAATCAAGTGTCCACTTAAAAATTACAAGTTCCACTGTACATAATTTTTTAAACATTAGTTCAAACCTATTTTATATGTTATTTTACCTTACACAGTATATAAGTAACTACAATTTTAATTTTCATTTAGATAATTTGCTAGTTCTCTTTTGTTTTAAATTTGTTAAAATTCTGACTTTGTAATATGATCAATAAAATTAATTGTTTTTTATTGTTTTTATTATTTTTATTCACATATTTTAATCATTTATTTAGTATAGAATATTTTATATTTTATTCTGAAATGTTAGCTAAAATGTCATTTTAAATATAAGACTTTATCATACTCAATGATTAAAAATAAAGACTGTAATATCAATTAATGTTTTTGATCCTTATTAGTCCTTTGAGAGTTTTCTACTTTTATCTTATTACCTTTCTCTTTCAATTTTTCCCAGATTTGTCTGTCTTCTGTACTCATGTAATATCAAGACAAGTTTGTGTTGCCTAAATTGCTGCAATTTTAAAGAAAACGGTTTCCTTTTTCTCGCAGTTACTGTAAGTTGTCAATAGTTTCATGGTTAGCATTGAGATTTCATGTCCAACATCAATCTCTACACTGGGATTTGGTTTGGTGTTAACAAAGGTCTTGTATGTGCTGAAACAACTCCTGTGCTGTGCTTTGCTTTGTCAAAAAGACATTGTTTGCTTATAGTTATCTACCGCCTCTTCCTCTTAAACTGATTACATCCTCCCTTCTGTAACAATTTCTGAGTCTTGAAAGGCAGAAATGCACTAGATAACTTTCATTTAAGGCTGAGTATTCTGCAGTTTCTTATATTCTGAAGCTAGGATAATTATAGGTATCTGTGTCACTATCTATTGTGAATAGAAGCTTTTATTGTTCCTCTCAGAATAATCATGTCCTCCTTAAGGAAGAAAGCTGTCTTATGGATTCAATAAGTCAGTGACATATACCATTAGGAAGTTCAGAAAGTGACAAAAATCACAAAGTGCCTTTCCAAAGTTGTAAAAGCAACATATAAAAAAAATGATGGTAAAGGGAAAACTCTTCAGAGCTGACTGATGCTGGGCAGGAAACTCCAAAAATAAAGCTTTGTGAGTCTTCACTAATGTGGGAGTGGACATGCTGTGATGCCAATGTTATTGAATCATTCATCACTTTTAACTAACCACCCCAACCATGCTGCTGTATATCCAAGAAACTCATTGCTTCATAGACCTTTTTTTGGCCTACCATCTGTGTCTATTGTAGGTTGAATAGACATTTGAAAATATTTGTCAACTAGGGATTTTTGAATTCTTGGGAGCAATACAACTTTAAGTATGTCTTTAAGGGTTACTAATCTTGGTTCATTAAAAAGTATAAGACTCAGTCTATATGTGGAGAGCACCATTTCACAGGCTGGGATACAGGGCTACACATAATGGGAATGAAATCTAAGTACAAATGGTCATCTCTCTTCCTCTGCTTCCTATGATCACATTCATTGAAACCAGCAGAATCAAGCTCATATCTTCCTTGTCATAATTCATAATTACCCTCAATCCATGAGCAAAAGTAAGCCTTTTCTTTATCAGGTGTTTTCATCGCACATTTTTTTCTCAGCAACAAGAAAAGTAATTATAATATTTCTCTAGGAAGAGTTATGTAACATCATTATCCAGAAGAAATTACTAACACCAAAAGTCAAAAGGCAATATCCATTAGCTGTAAGGAACACAACCTGAAAAACTGAAGGGCATGAAGGTTCTGTGTGAGAGACCTCTAAACCTTGTTACTCACAAATAACATTGGTGATAGAATTTTTTCTAAGACCACTTTGGAAGAGGGAAGAAAGAAATTTACAAATATTATATATCAACTGATGATGATCTGAAAATCTTGTCTTCAAAAATTGCAAAGCGTGATTGAGAAAACATAAAATTGACAAAAAGAAGAAATTGGTTAGTTCAAACTCAACTGATACCTGGTTGTCAGAGTCATGAGATCAAATCTAAGAAAACGCAAATTCAGTATATATTTGTACAGGCAATATTCTAAATATTCCATTTATAGTGTATTGAGAATTTAGTAAATGCCTCTTCTTTTAGCAATGCAGCAATTACTACCATTTCAATGACTTTTCCATGAGGAAGCCTATATAATATAAATGATATTCCTGGTGCTGTGATTTGAATGTGGTAGAAGAATTGTCTCTAGGATGTAATGTGAAAAATGATAAAATTCAAAAATTAGGGTTCAGACTGAGATTCATAAAATACTTGAAAAAGATTAAGGGAGCTCTCACAGGATCCCTGAAATTTTGTGAAAATGAACGTTAGTTGAGTTACTCTGACCTGTGGTCATTTTCTTGAATCATGTAGGGTAGGAGCTTACACTGGCGCCACATCCCTTACTTTCATCATGATGCCATCTGCCACATCACAACTGATTAGAACAGTAAAGGTCTTAACAAAGAAACACATTAATGATTCCTGCATATATCCTTCCTCCTCCTCTTCCCCTTCTTCCTTTTCCCTTTCCTCCTCTCCTTCCTACTCCTAATCCCCTTCCTCCTCTTTCTACTCCTCTTTCTCCTCTTCCTCCTCTTCCTCCTCTTCCTCCTCTTCTTTTCTCTCTGGATCCATCTCTCTTCCCTCCTCTCCATGTTTCTTTTAAAAATTTCTTTCTATTTTTTGTTTGTTTGTTTATATTAGACAGGGTCTCATTCTAATCCTGGTTTGTCTGGTTCTCTTCTTTGTAGATCTTTCCTGGAATTTATAAGTATTACCTGTGTCAGTCTTGCATGCATTTTGATTAGAGGGGTAGATGGACCTACTATTCTTAACTAGTCTGTATTTTTTTTCTATTTCAAAGTTTTTGTTCTGCTTTGCTACAATGCCTTCCCACTGTTAAGTCTCACCATTATTCAGGAATTAGTTGACGAGGCATATTTTGTTGACTTTAAGTATACCTACGTTAACAACAATAAATATGAATAATTCTTATTGCATAATGTGAGTTCAACCACTTTTAATTGGTGTTTTTACTATCTTTATAAAGATTCAAAGTGGAATACCCTTTTCAGAACTACTTACTACATATGTAACTAAAGGCAGATAAAAAAAGGAAAGGAAAATTATAGTGACATGGACTTAGAAGTAGTGTGTCGTGATGACAGCGAGGAAACTTCAGCACCACTAACAAGATAATATTGGTGAGGGTCAAAATACATATATTCTTAAAAACAATTCAAATGGATGTGTCATAGGAAACAAGTAAACTGTACTTTCTTAGAGCACACTCATGTGTTAACTTGATATTTTAGCATTCCTCTCATTTCTTAAGTCTAAATGAATGAAGCCGGTTTGGGGGATGGGTTTTTTGTACTCTGTATTCAGATGCTTATCACTCTGCCCAAAGATCTGGTTGCAGTCCAGATATTGGCATTGTCAAAAATCTCCTGTTTCAGTGTTGTGTAAAAAACTTTTTCTATCACCTTTGATTGGTTAACAAACAGGTGCTCTGTGGGGCGGTTAGTTCGCTGTGGGCACAGGTGTGTCCTGTTGGGCGGAGTTGTGGATCTTGTGACTCTGGGGCTCAAAAGTGCAGGAATTTGACTGAGTTCACTGCCTGGCGAACTCTGGAGGCTCCGCAGGGGAGTGGGGAGACCTTAGTCTAAGGTCCCCCGGGTGGTGGGCGGGGGAGGGAACAGGGCTTCTGCCAAGTCATTGGCTGACCAGGAAGCCAGTTGTCTATATCCTCGGGCTCCCAGACTCTGTTGAGAGCCTCAGAAGAAAAGAGACACTGGGGCATACAAGGCTGGTCTGCAGCCAAGAGGAACAGGTTGATACTCTTGGTACCACTCACTTGGCTGCATCAAGGCTGGCTTGTCTGAATTGGCGGCCTCCACCACAGGAACATAGAGAAGTCCTCAGTGGGAGATTAAATGGTGGCTCAATAATCTAAGGCCCACTCCACAGTTCTCCATGGCAGGCCCCAATGACAAGAGAAAGTCCATGTAGGGGAAGACAGCCTTGTCCGGCATAGGTGGGAGAGGAGATCCTTAGTCCCATGAAGGCTGGACACCGAGTGTGAGGGAATTCGAGGGTGGAGAGATGGGAGTGGGGGGTAGGTGGGGGTACATTCTCATAGAAGCAGGAGGAGGGGCGATGGGATAGGGGTTCCTGGGCAGTGGAGAATGGGGTAAGGGAATACAATCTAAAATGTAAATATAATAACCAATAAAAAATAAAGAAAAAAATTAAAATATTTATTGTCATGGAGGAAAGTAGATGAATTTGGCTCCCCCCCCCCCCCCCCGTAACTCCAGGGTGGACCTTTGATTAAATAGTGTTTGTAAGGAGGAGGGTCTGGGGAGGAATGCTTAAGTGGCTAAGCCCTCTGGCTTTCAGGTATCTCATTAGTATGTAGATCTCTTGAGGCCCTGAGCTCTATAGTCATGCCCTTTACCTGTGAAAGGGCTGGTAGGGGAGTTGCCCTATGTGTGTGTGTGTGTGTATGTGTGTGTGTGTGTTCTGTATCAAAGCCAAGATTCTGGTTTACGACACTTTGAAAAATAAAATCATAAGAAAAACTCACACCTAAGTAAGATCTGGAAATTATTTTTAGACTAAATTAATTTATACCCAATTCAATTACATGGTGACTATATTTAGAAAGCATTATTTTATATAGAAATGTATACTCAAACCACCAAAAAAAGTGTAAATTGTGACATCCCAAGAATACTGGAAGGGTTTATTATAATATCTCATTGAGAGAGAACAATGGAAGTATTAATAAAACTGGACAATCTGTGGGAATAGTGAATTTATTTATTAGTCTCCAAATATCATCCCTGATGTTTGTAATATGAGATGATTAATGTGAAGAAAAAGTAAGATTTAGAATTAAGAATATTTTTTTCCAGCTATAACTATTTGAAAAAAATTTTTTAAAAATCCCATTAGAATTAATCATGTCATATTTAAAGTTATATTTCATAACTTTTAAGAATATTTATATAATCTATCTTTTATTTAGAACTTACAGGCTTAAGCATTCCCTTTACAGATTTGATTTTTATATGTAAGATTCATTTATGAATAACATTTATATTCATTATTCACTAAGAATTTCTGGCTTATAAATGCATTTATAATAATTAAAATGTAGATTATCTCAGAAGCATTATCTCTTTTGGTCATTGTGGGAGACATAGGCTCTGATGTATATGTGCTCTGGAATCAATACCACCTTATGTATTAATAGCTATTCCTAACTATAGTTGGCATGATCCTTGTTACAGCTAAGTTGGAATCATCCATAATGTTTACAATTAAATTTAAATTGATGGTTTTAATATCAGCTGAAAATTTTAGTTTCCTAATGTAAAATCTTTTATATTGTTTATTCTATTGTAGTAATTAGGGCAAATTGGCACTGATTTATAGGCTAATACAAATAGCCTAAATCCAAAGTTGACCTATTTTTTCTTTAGGCTTGGCAACAATCATTAACAAGAAATCACTAAATCCAACTTACATCACCTAGATGTTAGTGGTCAAGTGGTTTACATGCACTGCCTAATAAACTCCTCATCACAACTCTAAGTCAGTTTAGGATTATCATTTTTGCTTTATAGACAGATAAATTGAGGCTCACAGTTGTAACAGTAATTTTTAAATTTCATATAAACAATATAATAATTGTGATTGATGTGCCACCTATGTGATGGATTAAAGTTTTGTGGGTCTTGGATGAATTTATCCTTTCTATTACTAACAGAACAAAAGTTTATTTAGTATATGACAAGGAACAGCCAGATGTGCTTAAGAGATCTAGCAAAAGACATTGGATTTCAAAGGTCTTCATTCTGGAACAATGCTTTGGTCAGGGTAAGCTGCTTCTTACGCACTTTCTAGACTAACCATTCCTGCCATATGACTAAAAGGCAGTCAAGATTGGAAGATGTTCAGTTGGCAATAGATATGAGAAGCAGCTCATGTAACTCCTAGCAATGCAATCTTTGTTATATAAATGGCACACACATACAAAAGGGTACTCCTGGTTTCTCAGTGTCTGGTACTGAGCATGAAGATCTGTTTCTTTAGTCTTTAGTCTTCTTTAGTCTTAGTTGAAATCTGATTTTCAGAGTTCTGTGCAGTTGATTACCCATTAAGCTACAAGAGAAAACTAGCATTAACTAGATAATGAACAAATGTAGTGAAAATTCACATTTTAACAATTTAAGAATTTTTGTATTTTATTTGCAATAAAAGGTTCAAAAACATTTGTAGTATGCTTGATAAAAATATAATCTTAAGTAGGAGAGTGTATAAGAAGGTTACTCTGTAGGACTGGCTAATCATAATATTAAGTGTAGCTCAACAAATTATATCATTAACTAAGTGGCTTTACACAACTTATCTACCTGCTCTCTGCATGCTTCCTTATTTGGAAAAGTGGTGATTACAATAGTAATAATGTAAAAGAGCTGCTATAAATCCACAAAAAGTACTTAGGTATGTCTTGACAGTTGATTTAGTGATTTAGGCTATTATTTACAGAAGTAGTGCACAAAATTCTAAACATGCATTGATATAAAAATGGATGGGTTCACTCTCTCTGGGGAAAGAAGATAGGCTAATTACAGAACTTCTCTCCTGCATCTTTTAAGTCTAGTCCACTAATCTCATCCACAGATCTGTAGCAGACTGTGTTCTTCAGCCTCTCCTTCCTCCCATCCCCTACCTCCATTGTATCACACCTTTCTTCTCCCCCTGACTTCCCTCTCTACATTCACAGCTTTAGCCCATCTTCCAACTCCATCAGGCACTCCCTGAGAAGCCCCAGGCTACTGCAGCCATGAAGAAGGTAGGCTAAGTGTAGGTCTTCACTTCTTTCTCAACTTCTCCAAATCCAATCTTCCAGTATCATAACCAAGTCAGCAGGAGACCACTTTCAGTGGCCTCCCTACTCTCCCCAATTCCATCTGCTGTGGATCAAATAGATCTTCCCCTCTCAAATTCTTTCTCTCAAATTCTTTCTTATTGCTGTATTACTGCTCAATTCCAGCAGACAATTTCTGGGAAAGTATAGGCCACTCCACCTAGGAAACAAGTAGGTTAACTACAAATCTTCCTCTCTCCCTCAGCTCTTCCATGTTCAATTTTCTGATCTCAATCCCAGCTTTTTAGCAGACTACCTCATGTAACCTTTTCTCACTCTCTTTTCTCATTCCCAGGATGTTCTGGGCCTAGGACAATTCTTTGATAATTCTCTCTACCATGTACTGCAGAGGCATACTAATGTAGTGACCCTCCCCCTCAAAAGTCTCCTGGTCTAAACACTTCTGGTGACATAAAATGGAGGAGGACTTGACCATAAATTCTGTGTTCAGGATCCATCCACCCACGGGTTTAGGTGTATCAGTGTGTGGTTGCCACCACTGTTTTGTCATTACATGTCTCTCTGTAGGATTGTGTTTCCCTGTATGTCTCCCCGTGACTTTCTCCCAATTTTATTGGTAGGAGAAAAAGTCCTAAAATTGGAGGGGGAGCAAGCTGTTCAGAGACCACAGCTACAGCCAACCCCAGACAGTGTACATTTTTCTAAAGGCTTATGGACCATATCAGGCCATCTACCTGTGTTGTGACACTTCTTCTTCCTGTGTCAACAGTTACTAATCAATGTATGGGATTCCAAAGTGTCAGTGGTAGTCACCACTTTCCCTGTGATGACCAATGACTTTCTCTGGTGAGAGACGGATCCCAACCCCCCATACTTGGCTTAAGATCTATTCCCACATGTTAGATACCTGAATCCTTTTGACCTAACAGAGAAACCTAAAACCTCCAATTGTTCTCTCAGCCTTGCTAGAGGAAACTGACCCTCCTGTTCTGGTACATTCAATTCTGGACTGTTTAGTGTTTTGAATCCTGATCCCTAGTCCCAAGTCTTGGTACTGTTCTCTGTATAGAGGTGGAAAGAGCCTCAGAGTGATTTCAGAAAGGACCCTACCCTCATGTGCTTTCTGTTCCTTCAATGGCCTACTCTAAGCAGCTCAAAGTTCCTGTGTACAGATGAACTTATTGCCCTGGGAATGGTGGAAACTAAACCCTTTCCCCATTCATGGTTTTTGTTCCCTTCTCTATCAGTGACTTGTAAAATTGAAGCACCCCAAATCCTCCATTTTCTAGGAAGCCAAAGGATTTTATTAGACTCCTAGGAACTATTTCATTGGATATTTATGTAGTAAAGTAATTTCTTAGTAACTATTGGAACAGTCCATTTTGGTGGTATAGGCCTGTCTACCTATCTTGAGAAAGTGTCTAAAAATACTAGCAAATACTTATAACGTAAACCAGGAGGTCTGATTTTAGTAAAGTCCAACTCACAGTGTTCCCCAGGCCCATTTCATTAAGCTTGGTCTTTTGTAGGACCTTATTTTTCTCTTTGAGTTTTATCTGAGCACAGGTGGCCTATTTACAAGTGATACAATTAATCGAACTTTCCAGATTTAAAAACATACTTGAGTCTGAAGAGTTCAGTAGTTTTCTGTGGCTCACAGGTGGGTGGCATGATTTTCTAGACTCATAGGAAGAATGAGTCTGCCATCCAATAGTAAACAATCCTTGTTTATCCTATGTGTCCAGTTCTTGCTTTTCCTAGTCAAGCTCACCCCAGGTGTATTGCTACAGTCATAGAAGCATACTTATCATCCTACACAAAACTCAAGTCTACCTGGAACAAAGACATCAACATTAAACCAAATACACTAAGCCTCATAAAAGAGGAAGTGGGAAATAGCTTTGAATTGACTGGAGCAGGAAAAAGTTTCTGAATAGAATACTGTTAGCAAAGGCACAAGATCAGCAATTAAGAAATAGGACCTCATGAAACTGAAAAACTTCTGTAAGGCAAAAGACACCATAATTCAGCCAAAGTGGCAACCTACAGTATAGGAAAGATGTTTTTACCAACTATACTTCTGACAGAGGGCAAGGAGCTAAATCAGAAAGAACTTAAACGACTAGATATCACAGATAACACTGTAAAAATGGGATAATGTTTTTCTAATTAATTTATCTAGTCATGTTACATCTCAATATCAGACTCCCAACCTCCCAGTACCCCCTTACACAAGTCATCTGGCCACTCTATCTTACTGTTATCTGTTGAGAAAGGGAAGTCCCTCTCTGGGTGTCTGCTGGACAATTAGTTCGCTTTGCTGCTGGGGTGCCTGAGTAACCACATGCCACTGAGGTGCCACTGGGAGTTGGGAACTGGGGTTTGCAGATCCATACTTTCGCTCAGGGTGTCTACATGGCAGGCAGGAAGGGGATAGCTAAAGCCAGGACTGAGGCTAAATTCATTTTGGTTCTGTGTGAGTGCCAAGATTTCAGAGGGACTGGAAGAGAGGCTTTCTCCAGGAGGGAAGGTTTAGGATGACTCTTTTCAACAAAGGCCTCCCTTTCCCCAGACTGTGATCCTTCCTTTAGGAAAGAGACAATCCTTGTTTGTTCAATCTGCTTTTTTTAATGGTAGATGTACATGTATACACTGTACTTAGGGTGAACCAAGTACTAAATACCTTTTGTAGGAAGAAATGACCAAGGAAAGAGAGTTCACTGTCTGAACACTTTGGGCTTATTTAGATACCTCATTCACATGGTGAACTTCAGGTTTTTATACTAGGTGACCTATTATCATGGCCTTCTCAGTGGATTTTCATGGTTACATATTTCAGATCAGCTAGTTTGACAGGCAGCTGGATTTTGTCACAAGCTTTTTCAGCATCTAGTGAAATGATCATGTGATTGTTTTCTTTCAGTTTGTTTGTATTATGCAAAATGTTAATGTATTTTTGTATGTTGAACCATCTTAGCATCCCTTGAAACCTACTTGATCTTGGTAGATGATGTCTTTGACATATTCTTGAATTTGATTTTCAAGTACTTTATTTTATTGAGGACTATTACATTAATGTTCATAAGAAAAATTGGCCCCAAATTCTCTTTCTTTGTTGATTCTTTGTGTGGTCTAGGTATCAGGATCATTGTGGCCTCATAGAATGAGTTTGGCAATATTTTTTCTTTTTCTATTTTGTGAGAGAGTTAGAGGATTATTGGCATTAGATCTCCGTTAAACATCTGGTAGAATTCAGCACTAAAACAATTTATCCAGGGCTGTTTGTTTGTTTGTTTGTTTGTGACCAAGCTAGCCCAGTCAGTCAATGGGTTCTCCAGGCAAGAAGCAAGGATTAAAACGAAAAAAGACAATTAGACAACACTGTTGCATGACCCTAGCCTGTTCTAAGGCTGTAGAGGGTTATTTTTCCCAGTCTATTTTAATACCATTTTATGTATATGCAAATAATAAGGTCAGTTCTATGTAAAAGAACAAACAAGGCAATAAACAAAGTCCTGTGATCTGATCAGGGTTTCTAGGGGCTTATCAGTATGTCCAGGATAAAAGAAATGGCCATATTCTTAGGCAGAGTTTACCTTGAGCTTTGTATTAGCCCAAATGTAAATATTCTGATTAGTGTGAAATCAAATCTCAGGGTCGTTTTGACTTACATTTCCTTGATGACTAAGGATGTTGAACATTTCTTTAGGTGCTTCTAGGCTATTCGAGATTCCTCAGTTGAAAGTTCTTTGTTTAGCTCTGTCCCTGATTTTAAAAGGGTTATTTTGTTCTCTGGGGTCTAATTTCTTGAGTTCTTTGTATATATTGGATCTTAGCCATCTATCAGACACAGGATTAGTAAAATTCTTTTCTAAGTCTATAGATTGCCATTTTGTCCTGATGACAGCATTGTTTGCTTTATAGAAGGTTTGCAATTTTATGAGGTCCCATTTGTCAATTCTTGATCTTAGAATGTGGGCCACCTGTGTTCTTTTAAGAAAATCCTGCCCCCCATGCTCATGTGTTCAAGGCTCTTTGCCACTTTCTCTTCTATTAAATTCAGTATGTCTGGTTTTATATGGAGGTCCTTGATCCACTTGGACTTGAGCTTTGTAAAAGGAGATAAGAATGAATCAATTTGCATTCTTCTACATGTCAACAGCCACTTGAGCCAACAACATTTGTTGAATATGCTGTCTTTTGTCCACTGGAAGGTTTTGGATTCTTTGTCAAAGATCACGTGACCATAGGTATGTGGGTTTAATTATGATCTTCAGTTCTTTTCCATTGATCTACCTGCCTGTCTCTGTACCAATGCCATGTGGCCCTGTAGTACAGCTTGAGGTAAGGGATAGAGATTCCCCCAGAAGTTCTTTTATTATTGAGAATAATTTTCACTATCTGGTTTTTGTTTTTGTTTTCCAAATGAATTTGAGAATTACTCTTTATATCTCTGTGAAGAATTGAGTTGGAATTTTGATGGGGATTGCATTGAATCTGTAGATTCCCTTTGGTATGATGACCACTTTTACTATATTAATTTTTGTCAATCTGCTTCGTTAGAGTCACAACAAGATATTTGATATTATTTGTAACTATTGTGAAGGACATCACTTTCCTAATTTCTTTTTCAGCCTGCATATCCTTTGAGTAGAGGAAGGCTACTGATTTGTTTCAGTTAATTTTATATCTAGCCACTTTGCTGAAACTGTTTATCAGTTGAAGGAGTTCTCTGGAGGAATTTTTGGGGCCATCTAATTATACTATCATATCATCTGCAAATAGTGATATTTTGACTTCTTCATTTCCAATTTGTATCCATTTGCCCTCCTTTGGTTGTCTAAGTGCTCTGACTAGATCTTCAAGTACTATATTGAATAGGTATATTCAATGGGCAGCCTTGTCTAGTCCCTGATTTTAGTGGGATTGCTTCATGTTTCTCTCCATTTTGTTTTATGTTGGCTACTGGTTTTCGATATATTGCTTTTTTATGTTTAGGTATGGGCCTTTAATTCCTGATTTTTTCAAAGACTTTTGACATGAAGGGGTATTGAAATTCATCAAATGCTTTTTCAGCATTGATTGAGATGATCATGTGGTTTCTTTCTTTGAGTTTGTTTGTATAGAGGATTATGTTGAAGGATTTTTGTACATTGAACCATCCCTGCATCTTTGGGACGCTGCCTACTTGATTGCAGTGAATGATCACATTGATGTGTTCTTGGATTTGGTTTGTGAGAATTTTAGTACTTTTGCATTCATAAAGAAAATTGGTATGAAGTTCTTCTTTGTTGTGTCTTTGTGTGGTTTCAGTACCAGTGTAACTGGCTTCACAGAACAAATTAGGTAGTGTTCATTCTGTTTCTATTTTGTGGAATACTTTGAAGAGTATTGGTATTAGGTCTTCTTTGAAGGTCTGATAGAATTCTTCAATAAAACAATTTGGTCCTGGGCTTCTTTTGGTTGGGAGACTTTTAACCGCTAAGCCATCTCTCCAGCCCCAGGTTGGAAGACTTTTAATGACTGCTTCTATTTCTTTAGAAGATATGAGACTATTTTGATGGTTTATCTAATCCAGATTTATCTTTGGTACCTGGAATCTGTCTAGAAAATTGTTGATTTTATCCAGATTTTCCAGTTTTGTTGAGTATAGGCTTTTGTAGTAAGATCTGATGATTTTTTGAAATTTTTCAGTTTCTGTTGTTATGTCTCCTTTTTCATTTCTGATTTTGTTAATTTGTGTACTGCCTCTGAGCACTTTAATTAGTCTGGCTAAGAGTTTATCTATCTTGTTGATTTTTTCAAAAGAACCAGCTCCTGGTTTTGTTGATTCTTTTATAGTTCTCTTAGTTTCTACTTGGTTGATTTCAGACCTGAGTTTGATTATTTCCTGCCATCTACTTCTCTTGGGTGTATTTGCTTTATTTGTTCTAGAGAGTTCAGATGTGCTGTTAACCTGCTACTGTACGCTGTCTTTGACTTCTTTATGGAGTCATTCAGAACTATGAGTTTTCCCTTTAGCACTGCTTTCATTGTACCCTAAAAGTTTTGGCAGATTTTATCTTCATTTTCATTAGATTCTAGAGTCTTTAATTTCTTTATTTCTTCCCTGACCAAGTTATCATTGAGTAGAGAGTTTCTCTGCTTCCATGTGTATGTGGGTTTTTCAGTTGTTTTTGTTGTTATTGAAGACCAGCCTTAGTCCATGGTGATCTGATAGAATGCATGTGATTATTTCAATCTTCTTGTATTGTTTGAGGCTTGTTTTGTGTCTGATTATATGGTCAATTTTGGAGATGGTACTATGAGGTGTGGAGAACGTGGTTTATTCTTTTGCTTTAGGTTGAAATGTTCTATAGAAATCAGTTAAATCTATTTGGTTCATAACTTCTGTTAGTTTCATTGTGTCTCTGTTTAGTTTCTGTTTCCATGATCTGTACATTGATGAGAGTGGGGTGTTGAAGTTTCCTACTATTGTTGTGTGAGGTTCAATGTGTGCTTTGAGCTTTAGTAACCTTTCTTTTGCAAATTTTGTGTCCTTGCATTTGGGGCATAGATGTTCAGAATTGTGAGTACATCTTGTTAGATTTTTTTTTTTTTTTGATGAATATGAACTGTCCTTCCTCATTTTTTGATAACTTTTGCATGAAAGTCAATTATATTCCATATTAGAATGGTTACTCCTGCTTGTTTTTTGGGATCATTTGCTTGGATATTTTTTTCAGCCTTTTACTTTGAGCTAGTGTCTGTCATTGTTACTGAGGTATATTTCTGTATGTAGCAAAATACTGGGTCCTGCTTACATATCCAATCTGTTAGTCTATGCTTTTTTATTGGGGAATTGAGGCCACTGATGTTAAGAGATATTAAAAATTAGTATTTTTTTAGTGTTTTCTCTTATTTTTGTTGTTAGAGGTAGAATTATGTTTGTATTTGTATCTTCTTTTGTGTTTGTTGTAAGAATATCAATTTCTTGATTTTTCTTGGGTGTAGTTTTCCTCCTTGTGTTGGAGTTTTTCATCTATCATCTTTTGTAGGGCTGGATTTGTGGAAAGATATTGTTTAAATTTGATTTTGCCATGGAATATCTTGGTTACTCCATCTATAGTAATTGAGAGTTTTGCAAAGTATAGTACTTTGGGCTGACATTTTGGTCTCTCGGGGTCTGTATGACATCTGCCCAAGATCTTCTGGCCTTTCGAGTCTGATGAGAAGTCTGGTGTAATTCTGATATGTTTGCCTTTATATATTACTTGACCTATTTCCTTTAATATTCTTTCTTTGTTCTGTGCATTTGGTGTTTTGACTATAATGTTATAGGTGAAATTTCTTTCCTGTTTCAATCTGTTTGGGGTTCTGCAGGCCTCTTACATGTTTACAGGGATCTCTTTATTAGGTTAGGGAAATTTTCTATAATTTTGTTGAAGTTGTTTACTGGCCCTTTGTGTTAAGTATCTTTGTTCTTTTCTATACCTATTATTCTTATGTTTGGTCTTTTTGATGTGTCTTTTTATTGTGTATTTCCTGGATGTTTTGTGTTAGGAGCTTTTTGCATTTTGTATTTTCTTTGACTGTTTTGTCAATGTTTTCTATTTTACCTTCTACACCTGAGATTCTTTCTTCTATCTCTTGTATTCTGTTGGTGATGCTTGCATCTATGACTCCTGATCTATTTCCTAGGTTTCCTATCTCCAGACTAGTCTCACTTTGCAATTTCCTTATTATTTATATTTCCATTTTTAGATTCTGGATGGGTTTGTTCAATTCCTTTACTTGTTTGGTTGTGTTTTTCTGTATTTATTTAAGTGATTTATGTGTTTACTTTTTAAGGGCTTCTACCTGTTCACCTGTGTTCTCCGATCTTAAAGGGAATTATTTATGTCCTTGTTAAAGTCCTCTATCATCATCATGAGATGTAATCATGTTTCCAGGGCTTTTTGTGATAGGAGAACTAGGTTCTGATGGTTCCAGGTAGCCTTGGTTTTTGTCGCTTATGTTCTTGTGCTTGCCTCTTACAATGTGGTTAACTCTGGTGTTAGTTGGTCTTGCTGTTTTTGACTGGAGCTTGTCACTTCTGTGAGATTGTGAGCTTGTAAGATCATGTGTGTTAGCACTTCCAGGAGACAAGCTATCACCAGGAAGTATTGGGTTGCTTATAACTGTGGCACAGCATCAGCTCTTGGATGCAGGTGGAAACTGGGAGGATCCTGTCCCCTGCTGCTCCGAGGTTCATGGGTCCTCTGGGCTCCAGGCGGGTCTCACTTGGGCCAGGTATTGAGGCAGTAGTAGTCTCACCTGTCAACTTAGGTGTGTCAGCACTCATGGGGGACAAGCTATCTCTAGGCGGGATTGGGATACAGATAACTGTGGCACAGGGTCAACTTGGGGTACAGATTGAAACCAGTAGGATTCAGTCCCAGGGCTTTCTACAGTTCCTGACTCTTCTGGACCCCAGGTGGGTCCCATTTAGGTCAGGTATTAGGTCAGTAGTGGTGGTCTCACCTGTTGGCTTAGGTATGTCAGCACTTCTGGAGGACAAGCTTATTTTCGGACAGAATTGTAACTTGTAATTTCCTATTCCAATTTTCCAAACTTTCTTCATTCCTCAATAAAATTAATTCTAAAGTCTAAGAGCCAAGTTATCAGGAATGTCATTGCACTGGCTCCATTTCTTGATACTGATTTATTTTAGCTCACTGTTACAATTTTTCTTAAGATGGTTTTTTTCATACCAATTAAAATAATGAAGATAATGGTATGCTCAGACCCTCATAATCTTCACACATCTTTCCCAATGATTCTAGAACTTGTGAGAAAATATATTGATAGTGAATGAACATCTCTGATACAAAAGTATGATAAGTTTGGTTGGATTTACTTGGAAAGACACATGCTATAAAGTAAGTTATAAATATCTTTGCAGGTATGCTTAAGCTATGACAGTCTGTCTTTAGTTCTGTTTTATCAGCATGATCACCTGATTGTGTGTATTCTCTAAAACTACACAACCCAAAGAAGTTACATGGTAAGTATATCTGTTTTTGTTTTTGCCTTTAAAACTTTGTCCTTTAAAATAATAGCTAATTAATGAAACTAAGTTTTATTAATGTGTGTCATAAGAATCTGGACTACGTATCTTAGGAAACTGTTTCAAAGTAGCCTCACTCAACCGTTGGTTTGAAAAATTCAGACAAGCTTTTATTTAGTATACTCTTTATCCCCCAACTCTATTAAATTACAAGAACAATGTTTAAGTGAATGAGGCCAGAATCCTCAAGAGCAATGGAGAGGCTTTCTGGGAAGTGCTCACATTAAGGTCAAACTCAACACGAGTATTAACTGAGAGTTCCCATAAGCTTTTCTCTTTCACCCAAGTAAATTACCCACAAATGAATTATTTATTTATTCCACGTAAATTAAGACTAAGACATAATCTAGTAATGCTCATTAATTTTTACCATGAATATTAAAATATTAATTTGCATAATCATGATACCGCCTTACCTTATGAGACATGATTCCAAAATCATATTAATCATAGAAACAGCTTAAAATATAAAAACTAAAAACAAAGTTACTCATGTGTTCCTGATTTTTGCTTGCTTCTATGCAAATTTATCAAGTAGATTTCCATTTAGTAAAAACAATCTATCATGCGCTTAATCCATTACTAGATTGTGTGTACAAGTAAAATATAACTTGGTTACAGCTCGTGTATATGATTATATCTATATGAACAAATTATTGCATCTAAATTAGCTTTGATAAAGATGAATAAAAAATTGTTTATATTAGTACATCATAAAAGGCTAGAAGAACTCTATAATGTTAATGGAAATATCTGAAATGAAACACTGAAATTCAAATATGTATCTGAGGACAAACTGAATAAGTAATTAAAACACCTACAACCAAGCTTGACTATGTTCCATCCCGTGGGTGATAATGTGATATCATATATCATATTAAGGATTTCAATTAGAAATCTTTACACAACATATTATGCTTATCCCAGAAAGCATAGTTTGGCATTTGTATGTAATACCTCCCTTTAAGTTGTTGTTCCCAGAGGTTTCCAAAACAATTGTTCTTCATTGTTCAAGACAATTCATTTATTAATTACTTAGATAGTTATAATTTGATGATAGGATTGATGCTAAAGACACTGCACACATCAGTTACAGGATATGAAGAAATCAGTTTGTTACTGACCTCAAATATGCATTTTGCTGTCTAGTTTTCATAGTATTAAAGATTCTATAGAGTGAAAAAGGGTGAAAAGTCGATAGGGTGAAAGTCTTCAACATTCTCATTCATCTGTAAACACTGTAAACTCCAGTAATGACAAGTAAGGCAACATGTGTTCATGTGTCTAGTACTGACATAAATGTTATAAAGGTAGCCATTTGTTTTCTGATTGGATCTAAGACCTGCTCCACAGGAGAAAACACATGACTGGTACTCTAAGATGGTTTTGGCAAAGAACCCTTGGTTACTAAGAGCCAGGGATAAAACTACCCCTATTATGTTTCCAAAAAGACATGGCATAAAATTGCTCTCTAAATTAGTATCTCTATACCTAAGAAAGAGGTTTTCTTGTGAAGTAAAGATTAACAGAGAATTTCATATCTAATTAAAGTGCAAAGAATCTATTTCATACTCATTTCGCAAGGCTCAGATGACATCACTGAAGAGAGGAGGACCAGAGTGAATGCATGTCTTCTGGACATTACTAGACCCTTAAATCCATGAATTCATATTAGCTCTGGTTGCCTTCACAAGATTTGTACAAGATTAAGCTATTAAATATTCTTGCATAGTGTGAGAAGTTAATAATCCCTCTAATCTAGCTGAGGAGCTATGGACATAATATGACTATTGGGCGAGGGAGAAATATTTTTGTCTAAGGATAGCTATAAATAAATTAAACATACTACAATGTATATTCCACATACAGGTATATGAGCAATTTGACTCAATGCATTAAGAACAAAGTAAGACTAGAATTGGATGTGTAGAGAGGGAGCAATGTGGAAACAGAGGGAGAACTGGGTCTTAATTATGATCAAAACACTTTGCATAATATTCTTAACATATTAATAAAATGAAATATGTGACTATAAATCAGATTATGTAGTAACATACATGACAAATGAAGGGTACGTACATAATAATATTTAAAATTAGTTTAAATTTTTTATTTGTGTTTCTGTAATTAAATGACATATTTAAAATACATATTGGAAAGTCCATAAAATAATTTGTTGAACTCATGAGAATTTTATCATTATTTAGTAGGCTTCTATTTTCTAATACATATTATGTTAAATGATGGGTTATAAAGAGATTTTGGCAAGTTATCTGTAGGTCCAAAAAATTGAATTAAGCTAACTTTCAATATAAATGTACTTTATTTATAGGCAAAGAAATTAGAAAAAGTAGAAGTAAAATGGCTTATGGAGTTTTTCAATAACATTTGACATACAACTAAAAATATGCATGATTTTTTATTAGATTGTGGACATGGAACCACACTTATTATTTGTTCGTTATGCCACTAGCACTTTCTGCTTGCTTGAATCTACCATTTACTACAATAGAAGGCATTCTCAATTCATTCTCAGAAAATGTTGCACCTTGATATTTGTGTGTGTGTGTGCATGTGTGTGTGTGTGTGTGTGTATTCAAATAGAAGAAAGTATTTATTTTATTAATATTTTTTACCATTACTTTACTTGTTTATTTATATATCATCTCCCCTTTCCTCTCAGTACCCCCTCACATAGATCTCATTCAATTTTCCCTCCCCTTCTCCTCCTCTGAGGAGGAAACTTCTGGGTATCATTTTTCCCTGGCATATCAAGTCACTGCAGGGGTCAGTGCATCATCTCCCAATGTGGCAAGACAAGGTGGCCCAGTTAGGTGAACAGAATCCACAGATAGGTAAAAGATTCATTGACAAGCTCACTCTAGTTGCTGGTGGACCCACATGAAGACTAAGCTGCACTTCTGTTCATATAGATGTGGCATAGGTATCGTAGTTCAGTCTATGGGTATCCCCAAGGGTCCAAGTTAGTTGACTCTGTTGGTCTTCCTGTGGAATCCCTGTCTTCTTCAAAGTCCCTCAGTCTTTCCTCCAACTCTTACACAAGACTCCCTGAGCTCCATCCAATGTTTGGTGGTAGGTCTCTGCATCCATTTTAGTTGCTTGGTGGAACCTCTCAAAGGATAGTTATGCTAGTCTTCTGTCTACAAGCCTAACAGAATATCATTAATAATGTTAGAGACTGGATCTTGCACATGGGATGGGTCTCAATTTGGGGAACTCACTGGCTGGGTATACCCGCTGTCTCTGCCCTATCTTTGTCTCTGCATATCTTGTAGGCCAGACACATCTTGAGTCGAAGATGTTGTCAGTGGTTTGCTGTCCTTATCCTTCCTTTGGGAGCCCTGCCTGGCTAAAGTAAATGGTCACTTCAGAATTCATATCCCCCACAGCCAAGAATCTGAGCTAGAGTTGCCCCCATTGACACCCTGGGACCTTCTTTTCCTTCCCCTGTCTCAGGCCTCTCACATGTCCTAGAAATGCTTCCCAGCCGATTTCTGGTCTCTCTTACCTGTTCTCCCTACATCTGATCTTCATACCCTGCTCCCTTCCTCGTTTCATCCTCTAATTCAGTTCCTTCCCTCCATCTCCTTGGATAACTATTTTATTTCCTCTTTTGAGAAAAATTCAACCATCCTCTCTTGAAACCTTTTTATTATTTGTCTTCTTCGGGTCCGGTAATTATAGGATTATTTTTCTGTATTTTACAGCCAATATCCACTTATAAGTGAGTACATACCATGCATATCAATTTGGGTCTGGGTTACTTCACCTAGGATGGTATTTTCTAGTTCCATTCATTTGCCTTGAAACCTCACAATGTCCTTATTTTTAATGGCTGAGTAGTATTCCATTTTGTAAATGAACCACATCTTCTTTATCCATTTTTCAGTTTAGGGACATTTAGGTTGTTTACAGTTTTCTGGCCATTAGGAATAAAGCTGCTATGAACAAAGTTGAGCAAGTATCCTTGTGAGATGGTGGAGCATCTTTTGGGTACATACCCAGGAATAATATAGCTGGGTCTTCAGGTAAAATTATTCCCAGTTTTTTGAGACCTCTCCAAATTTATTTCCAAAGTGGTTGTATAAGTTTCCCCTCCCAACTCACAATGTAGGAGTGTTCCTATTGCTCAACATCCTTGAGTTTTTTATTTTAGACTTTCTAAAAGTAATAATAATAATAATAATAATAATAATAATAATAATAATAATAGGTATAAGGTAGAATCCTAGTCATTTCTATTTGCACTTCCTGATGACTAAGGATGATGAACATTTCTTTAAGTGTTTCTAAGCTACTAGAGATTCCTCTGTTGAGAATTCTCTGTGTAACTCTGTACTCTATTTTTAAATTGGATTATGTGTGTTGTCAGAGACTTCTTGGGATCTTTATATATTTTGGGTATTAGCCCTTTATCAGATGTAGGGATAGTGAAGATCTTTTTCCAATCTTCAGGTTGTTGTTTTGTCCCGTTGATGGTATTCTTTTACTTACAAAATCTTTTCAGTTTCATGAGGGCCCATTTGTTAATTGCTGGTTTTAAAGCCTGAGCATTGGTGTTTTGTTCAGAAATTTGTCTCCTGTGCCAATGAATTCAAGGCTATTGCTCAAATTCTATTCTATTAGATTTGGTGTATCAGGTTTTACTATGTGGTTTTTGATAAAATTGAACTTGAGTTTTGTACCAGGTAATAAAGATAGACCTATTTGCATTCTTCTACATACCAACATCCAGTTAGACCAGCACCATTTTTCAAAAACTCTCTTGCTTTTATATGGTATAGTTTTAGATTCTTTGTCAAAAATCAAGTATCCATAAATGTGCAGGTTAATTTCTGGGTGTGGGAAGAAGTATATTCTATTGTGTTTGGATGAAATGTTCTATAGATATTTGTTAGCTTTATGTAAATCATAAAATGTGTTAGTTTCATTATTTCTCTGCTTAGTTTCTGTCTCAATGACTTGTACATTGGTGTGAGTGGAGTGTTAAAGCCTGCCACTAATAATTAGTAAGACTCAATGTGTGATTTAAGCTTTAGTAATGTCTAGTTTATGCTAGTGGGTACCCTTGCATTTGGGGCATAGATGTTCAGAACTGAGATATGCTCTTGTTGGATGTTTCCTTTAATGAGTATGAAGTGCACTTCCCCATGGATTATTTTGTTTGAAAAATTATTTTATTTAATATTAGAATAACTATGTCAGCTTGTTTCTTGAATCTTTGTATTTAGAACATGTTTTCTAGCACTTTATTCTGTGGTAATAACTATTTTTTGTTGAAATATGTTTCTTGTATATAGCAGACTGGTTAATCCTGTTTATGCTTCCATTTTGTTAGATTGTGTGTTTTTATTGGGGAAATTGAATCCATTGATATTGAGAGATATTGAAAATTAGTTATCACTATTTCCTGTTATTTTTATGTTGGTGGTAGTAGTAGTAGTAGTAGTAGTAGTAGTAGTAGTAGTAGTAGTAGTAGTAGTAGTGTGTGTGTGTGTGTGTGTGTGTGTGTGTGTTCCTCTTTTGGTTTTAATGTTGTGAAATTAATTACTTCTTGTGTTTTCTTGAGTGTAGATAGCCTCATTGGGTTGGAGTAGCCTCATTTGGTTGAAGTTTTCTTTTTCATATCCTCTGTAGGTCTTGATTAGTGGAACAGTATTGTTTACATTTGTTTTGTCATGAAATATCTTGGTCTTTTCATCTATAGTGCTTGAAAATTTTGCTGGGTATAGAAGTCTGGGTTGACATCTTTGGTCTGTTAGGGTCTGTAAAACATCTGCCCAGGCAATTCTAGCAGATAAGTTTGCCTTTATATGTTATTTGGCCTTTCCACTTGAAGCTTTTGATATTCTTCTTTTTGTGAATATTTAGTGATTTGATTATTATGATGTGAGAGAGTTTTTCTTCTCTGGTTCAATCTATTTGGTGTTCTATAAGCTACATTTTTATTCTTTCTAATTTTTAAATTTCTTTTTCTTTCTTTTTTTAATTGGTTAATTTGTTTATTTACATTTCAAATGTCCCCCTTCCAGGTTTTCCCTACTATTTTAGAGACATTTCTTCCTTTAGGTTAGGAAAATTTTCTTCCATGATTTTGTTGATGATATTTTCTGTGCTTTTGATCTTAGAATCTTCTCTTATTCTTAAGTTTGAACTTTTTATGGTTTCTCAAATGTTTTATGTCATGAAATTTTCAAATTTTGCATCTTCTTTGATTGATATATTGATTTCTACCACTGTACCTTCTCTGTTTGAGATTTTCTCTTTGAACTCTTCTGTTCTGTTGGTGGTGCTTCTGTCTGTAGCTTCCGTTACTTTTCCTAGGTTTTGCATTTTCAGGACTGCCTCAGTCTGTGTTTTATTGCTTTTATTTTCAGTTTTTAGGTAGTATATTCATATTTTTCAACTGTTTGATTGTATTTTCCTGAACCACTTTATGTTTATTTGTTCCTTTTTAATGGCCTCAAACTCTTTGCATTTATTTTCCTGCATTTCTTTAAGGGATTTATTCATTTCCACTTCAAAGACATCTGTTGGTTTTATAAGATTGGATTTAAGATCATATTTTTGTCTTTCAGTTTTGTTAGGATAGCCAGTGCTTCTTGTTACAAAATAGTTGGACTCTTGCCGTACCATATTGCCCTGGCTATTGTTGACTGAATTTTTAAGCTCTTATTTAGCCATATTGTTTTCTCTGGTTCTGGTTGGATAATCTCGATGCCAGCAAGACTACTCAGGAAAAAAAATGTAAGTAATTCCTGTACAAAAATATAACCACAGAATGCACTAGGAGAAATACTCCAATCTGAAGAGAAAGTTAAATACATTAAGATAATTCAAGGAATAAACAATCATAGAGAAACTAGTCAAAAAGAGAAAAACAACAACCCCCCCCCAAAATGGCAGAAATCTATAAATACTGCTCATTGATAACTTTAAATAGTAATGGTCTTATTGTATAGCAATTTTCTTCAAGAAATTTATGCATCTAAGCTCCTGAGGACAGATGGTAAACAACTTAATATATTATCTAGCTGGTATAGACTCACAATAGATCATTTTAAAAAATGAGAAGTTTTGCTTATTTCCTCTAATTCTGGAAACTTTTCAGATGAATTGTCAATTATTATCTCCTCTCATTTCCTTGTTTCATGCAAAGACTCTTTTACAGCTAGTCTTTGTGAAACTTTCCTCTTAACTTTTAGGCCAATGAAGTTATAACTTCAGGCTCCTTTGGCAAAGAATTCAGATTCCAGCTCCTACTAGACAGCACCCAAGATGAGCTAAATCATGTGCTTTACATTGTGCATTAAATTCATGGAAACTTGGGAGTGAATGGTCATTCCTAATAAATAAAAGCCATCTAAGAATATCTAATATCAGGTAAATGAAGAACAAAACTTGAGAAAAACTGGTGTAAGTACTATAAAAAAGGAGACAAAAATAAAATTATGTATTAGGCCACACTATTGGGAAGATGAATTAGAGACATTTTTCTATTCCTTGTAATAAGGTTATTAGAGACTCACATTAAAATTCAGTAGAAAGAATTTAATTTGTTGTACTTCACTTTTATACTTAATCTTTGTCCTTTTTCTCTACAAAGAGAAAAAAACAGACATAAAAATTATCAGGTATCATTTAAATCAGAAATGCATCTATATTTATTGTCATATTAGGCTGTATAGGCTGAGTACTTTTGTCTCAATGGACAGAATTTGTAAATAACCAAATATTGGGCACCTGTTCATTCCTTGACATGGTATCTTTATGCATTTTTTTTTATATCAGGTGATATTCATGGTGCTGGCAATTTACTCACAAATATTCATGTGTTAAGCTACTATGTTTTTTGGTAAGATACCATGTATCCAACGTTAGCTTCCTGAGATAGTAATGAAGCTGTGAAATTCTATTCCCCAGTGATAGTGTAGATATTTTAACATGATAGCAAAATGTGAGTCACATGTATATGATGGTTGTTGGTCATCCCTTTATACTGGCATCTCTATTGGCATCTCCAAAGTGCTGGCATCTCCCACTGAAAATGGGCTGAATCTTCAGGAAGAGTCTCTCCTTGAATTTCTTCAAAAACTCTGCATCTGCATCATGGTGCTAAGCCTCAACTTTTCTTCATGCCTCTTTAATTATAGGTGTTCTACTACAACTGAGGCTGAACCTGCAACATTGGCCTCTCTCTCTCTCTCTCTCTCTCTCTCTCTCTCTCTCTCTCTCTCTGTCTTTCTCTGTCTTTCTCTCTCTCTTGTTCTTCAGGTACTCCATTCATGTCAAGGCTCAGTTGTTATTCATGATTCCCCAATTTCTTCATAACTAGCGCCATCTGGTAACTCTTGTATTGCTGTGATTGGCTGCCATCATTGCATAGCATCTTGGTTCACTCTGGCCAATAAAATGTTTGTGGTGACCTTGAGGATATATTCCCAGATTTAAAATCCTCAATGATGACGAACTCTTCTTAATCACCACCATCTTCCTAGCATCAACTAGCCAGTAACAACTGTCAGTTATGCAACAATATTCTTCAGAATCTCTGGTCTCTTGTTAATCACAGCTACCTCTTCCACTCCAGCAGGCTAGACATCACACATTTTTAGTTCAAAATATTCAATATTCAATATTCAGTGGCCTCAATAGTGTATTTAAGTTGCTCTCTGAACTTCCTTCTGAAACTTCACAATCTAAACATTGATCATCTGTGCTGCTCAATATTTAGTTTCTTATTTCTCACAGTAGCTCACAAATCTCTGAATACCAATGTTTTTTTCCAGGCCAAAGTTCCAAAACAACATGATCAAATTTGTCACAGCAATATGGTGCCAAATTCTTAGTTAAGTTTCTATTGCTGTGATAAAGCACAATGATCAAAGCAGTTTGCAGAATACACAGATTATTTCAGTTTACAGTGCTTAATCATTGGCAATTAATGAGAGAAATCAGAAAAGAAATAGAAACCTGAGTACAGGAACATATACAAAGGCCATGGAGTAGTGTTTCTTGCTAGATTTCTCTCAATGACATGGTTCACCTATCTTCTTATAGCATCAGGACCATCATACAGGGGTAACATCTCCCATAGTGAGCTAGGCCCTCACACTTCAATCATCAATCAGAAAATGAAGCACAGAATTTTCCATAGCAAAATCTACAGGGAACATCCAATTGAGGTTTTAGCATCTAAATTATTTTGTCAAGCTGAATAAAATTAGCTATCATGGAACTAAAACAGGGATATCTCAGGTTCAGTGCCACCTTATGTTACTTATATTACTGTTGATTTTTACTGTTAAAAGTAGTTTTGTAAGACAAGCAAAAAAACTAATTGCTTCTAGAGAACATTCTCAGTAGGTGTAAGCTAGAAGACCAAAGCAAAAATTATTTGGTTATAATTTTTTCATAGTTTGTACTCAGTTTTATAATATAACAAATCACTGTGTAAAATTTAGAAACAGACTAAATATGTCATTTTGATTTACAAATGGCAAAACTATGAGCTAATAAAATTTAAAATTAAATTTAAATTTAAATTAGATAAATTTTCTGAGCACAGTTTCACTGTAGAGTTGATCTGGAATTTATACCTCAGTAATTGGAAAATAATATTTTGAGGAAAGTCCACATGTGATCTCATCTTAAAAATATCAAGCACCTGAAAATTATTTCTGATATGTGTGCAAAGTTACAACTCTGAAACTGAAAACAACAAACTATGCAAATTAAATATATGCACATAAATGAGGATGGTATGCTATGCTTAATGGTTGGTAAAAAGGTAACCTATTCCAAATTAATCTAGAGATTCAGTACTACTTAAGAGAAATTATTTCTCCAGCAAACATTTTCTGTTTTTAATTTTAGTGCTTTGCAAATTGACAAGTATATAGAAACTGTTTGAAGGATGAGCAGGGGACTACATGGAGTAGTTTGTTAGGCTGTGATCATTCATTCAATTTATATTGTGTATTTCTATACATGGAAAACTCAGCCCAAAGTCTATTCTAACACTAACTGTGTAATTATTGCATTAGTTTATAACCTCACTCATATGTCTTCTTAAGCAATAGCATAATACATATTTTTAAGGCCACACTAAATTTGTTTCATCTATCATAATAGCTCATTAAGTGACCTAACTAATACAAACATTATATTAAGAGGAATGTAAAAAAATGGATGTCTCAGTCAGTGTTCTATTGTCATTAAAAGATACCATGCCCCTGACTCTTATAAATTAAAATATTTAATTGCACTTGGTTATAGTTTCAGATGCCTAGTTCAAAGTGAAAGGAAGTGTATCAGAATGCAGATAGACATGAGACTGGAGAAGTAGTTGAAAGCTCTACATCCAGATCCCCAGGCAGCAGGAAGAGAAAGACATTGGGCCTGGTATGGACTTTTGGAGCTTTCAAACTGACCCCCCAGTGACACTTCCTCCAAGAATGTCACACCTCTTAATCCTTTCATATAGTGCTACATTCAAGGATTCAAATGTATGAGCCTATGAAAGGCATTCTTACTCAAATCTTTCTATTCAAATCTTTCTATTCCCTAGGTCCCATAGGCTTTTGGCCATAACATCATTTAAAGCTGCATTCAACCCAACTTCAAATTTTCCTATTGTCTATAGTCCATAACTGTCTCAACACTGATTAAATGTCCAAAGTTCAAAGTCTTAAGTCATTGTTGTAAATGAACCCCCTGTAAAATCAAAATTAAAAAAATAAAAAAACAAAAACAAAAAAACAAAAAGGAAAAGTTAATATTGTTCCAACATAGAAAGGAAAGGGAGCATAGTAAAGAATCCTGGATCAAAGATGTACCAAAAACCAGCAAGAAAAACTCCAAATTCTGTATCTTCATGTCTGATGTTAAGTCTCTCATAATATCTCCAACTTAGCTTTGTTGATTGCAACACCTCTCTCCCCCCACTCCTCTCTCTTGTGTGCTTCCCATTTGCTACCCTCATTGGCAGGTTTTTCATGACTCTGGCATTTCAAACATTCTGGAGTTTCCAAGGAAATCTATGTTTCACCTTCACAGCTTCACAGCATGACGCACCTGACACAAAACTGGTCTCTGCTGTTTCTTTTAGCCACATAAGGTGATTCCCCTTCCTCATGCCTTTGACTGTGAAACCAGAACCATTTGATCAAATCTGTCAATTTCTTCTGCTGGCTGGGGCTAGTACTTGGCTCCTTTGTCCAAACACAATTTCACCAAACCTTCTGATTTTTAATGGTTTCATTCACTAGTTAAACTTTTCATTAAGTCCTTTTACAAGTTGGGAACTTAGTTGCATGGGGTCTTGCCCTGTGAGGTCACAGTCCCTTAATTCCATTTAGCATCAAGCTTTTCTTTAAATATTTTGTGTTTAAAGCACGGAACTGAATTTTATTACACTTTCTGGTGCTCTTTTACATTATGTATTTTATGTTATATATTTTTTCTTGCCCAGTTTTCCCTTTTACATTATAGGTTTGCATAAGAGTGACTATAAATAACCATTTATGTCCATTAATGTTAATGTATAAATAACCATTAATGTCCATGCCATTAATCCAAAACTCTCCAATTGAATTTCAGGCTTTTCAAGGGGTGACACAAGGACCCCTTGAAGAAAGCAGCTACATTAGTCTGTAACAAGATTGGTCTCTACTCACAAATATTCTCCTCTGAAACCTTTTGATATGGGCCATCATAATGTATCTTGATCTCTGCACCATCTGCCATGCTACTCATAGGGCATATTAAGCCCTACTTAAACTATTCATTTGTTTTCCTCAATCAAACTTCTAAATTCCACATTCTAAAAAAAAAAACAAGGTCAGGCCTGTCATAGCACCATCCAACTTCTGACATAGTCGGTGTTCTATTACTGTGAAGAGAAACCATGATAATGCTAGCTTTCATAAAGAAAGTTCTTTAATCAGGACTTGCTTACAGTTCAGAGGTTGAGACCATTGTCATCATGGCTGGGCGTGATGCCATTTGCAGGGTGACATGGTGTTAGAGGAGTAGTTAAGAGTTCTACATCCAAATCCACAGACAGCAGAAAGAGAGAAACACTGGTTCCTTCATGCGCTTTTGAAACCTCACACCTACCCCCCAGTGATACCCTTCCTCTAGCAATGCCATATTTATCTTAAGGCCACACCTACTCTAATAAGGCTCTATTTCCTAATCCTTTCAAATAGTTCCATTATCTGTATATCCAAATAAATGAATTTATGGTGGCATTCTTAGTCAAATCACCACAATGAAGAAATTATCAGTTTGTTTTATGGATTTCAGAGGTACAAAATGCAATCTTCTCTGAATAGACAAAAATCCCTGTCAAAATGTTTTGCTAAATTTTAATTATCTTCTGGACCAACATCTGAATGATATTTTACAAACTGCAAAGCCTTTTTTCCCCCCTCTTTGTTCACTGCAATGTCTTGACAATAACAAAAAATCCCTACTTACCTATTAGGTTGTTGTCTAAATTTCTTTTTCAAATTTTATTCCAGTCTTCCCTTTATCTTACTGTAGTAACCTTTGGAATTGCTGTTTCCTTTAAATATGCTTTTCATTTCATTATGAATTGATTATATTTCATTTGCTTAACACTTATCTACTTCAGTAGATTATGAGCCTCTTGAGGAAAAATACAAAGCTACATCAGTGCCGGTCAGAGGCGAGTGTCAACACAGGCAAACACAATTATGATTAGAATGTGTTTACTCACAATGCCTCCATTAGGTTCTTATGGCAACAGAATAATGTCATATAATCTGATAATTCTTAAAGTTTACTTCAGCAAATTGATAGATGGCAGTATTTGTTCTATGATCAAAAACTGTTATTTAGTCCTAGATAATTAAATACAATAAATTTTTTCTTCTTAAAGATTGAACTTGCAATTTATACACTATGAAGTCATGGTTTTGGTGCAAATGATATATGAGCAAAACTCCTGAGTATTTTTTTTATATCATACTTACTGCATCAGGCATCTTCTATTAAATTTGTGCCCTGCCCTGTGACTTCTGTCACAAAAAAGGGATTGTAGGCATAAATCAAAATGTGACATCATGATATTATTTAAATGAGACATTATATATGCACTTCACAGTATGTCTAGACAAAATTGCATTCTTACACAAACTCCTTTCTTTCATTTATCATCATGTTGTTCATTCACTATGACAACAAAATGAAGGTCCATTACATGAATGTACATCAGATAAAACAGCCATTACAACACAGCCAAAATGCTGCTCTGCGTTATTCAAGTTACAGTACAAAAGAAAAGAACTTAAAACTTTACATTTGAAGATATAATGTTTATGCCTTAGGCTTCTTTTCCAATCTAGCATCAGTTAATGAAACAATTTTATTCTTTACACAGAGATGCTAAGTACAATTTCTTTCGGTGGTTAACTTTAATTACAAAATCATTTTGTAAGATGAAATGAAATGATAGAACTTTAATATATTTCAAGTGTACATTTAAAAATGTAGAATATAGGAAATGTTTCACAGGTGAGTCTACCTGCTTTCCTATTATGTTAATATTTTTTTTAAATGAGAAAATATATTTTCATTAGATTTACCTACTCCTGTTTTACTTGATTGACCTACTAACAGACTATACTATACAACTTTTTACAAAGTGATTTTTAGTTGTGGGTATGTCTGTTAACTTATGTGGATTTATATAAACTTGTGAGCAATATACTATAGAGATGAAAAAGAGCATTAGATTGTCTCAAACTGGAATTACAGGTGGTTGTGCACTGCCACATTTGTGACTGACATTCATCTAAGGATATAGAATCTACAACAGGTGCATTAAGTGTTCTTGAGTGTACTTGCAAAAGTACAGACTCTCAGTTTTTCATATCCTTTTTTTTTGAGAATATAATTGAACAACTATTTCCCCCTTCTCTTTTCAAACACTCCCATATGCCTTTCTCCAATCTCCTTCAGAGTCATGGCCTTTTTTTTTTTTAACTAATTGTTATTACATCCATATACACATATACATTCCTAAATATAACATATTGGTTCCATATAAGACTACTGAATGTATGTTTTCAGGACTTGATCATTTGCACCTGATAACCACTTGGTGTGATTTTTCTGAAGATCATCTCTTCTATTCCCATCTTTTCTCTCTTGACTATAATTCTTTGTGTAGAGGTGAGGTCTCATTGTCTTTCCTACTATCCAGTACAGCATATCCATTGTTGTCTTTCTTGTTCAGCTTATATTTAGGTGCTTTTGTTCATAGGACTTTATGAGTGAAATTTCTGAGACTATCATGAGACATGGTCTCATAGAAAATAATCCCTGTTTCTCTAACTCTTACACTCTTTCTGTCTTCACTTCAACAACAATTCCTGTGTCTTACATAAAGAAGTCTTATTGTAGGTGTGTCACTTGGGACTAGAACCCACAACATTGCATTTTGATTGTAGTTTTCTGTAGGGGTCTACATATGTTGCAAAGAGAAACTTTCTTAATGAGGGGTGAGAACCACACATATTTGTGAGTATGAGAACAAATGTTTAGAAACTTGTTAGGGATTATGCTAGTTTGGTAGAGTGGTAGTTGTAGCTGCTCCTTTGAGATTCATGATTTCACTGCTGTGTGTGCAGATCTAAGTATGATCTTTCTTTTGTTGAATGGGTCTTACATCCAGTTCAATTCATGTTTGTTAAACCAAAGGTATATGTGCCACAATTGCACCCTTATGGTTATTGTGACATGTTAGAAGTTGTGGTTCATAGTGTCATTACTGAATGACATTAATGGATGCTTCCCTATTCTTTAAAATCATGTTAAAGTTTGCATCGATAATTTGGAGATTTAAAATAGATAGATGCCCAACAGCCCAACATGAATGGAAGTAATTTCACAAGGCTTCACCCCTAAATAAAGAGCTATATGAAATCGGTGGCTTCTGAAAGTGGGAGAGAACAATTTTTTCTAAGTATAAATCCCTGACAGGTTATTCAATCCCAAATAGTCAGCCTTAAATTTACAAATAAGAAAAAAAGTGAACGGACTCAATATAAACAAAGAAGAGGCCCTGAATTTGATAATTTGAGAGGGTTTCATGAGAAATGGAAAAAATGTAACTAAAGTATTTATATTTGAAATTCTCAAAAAGTAAAAGGTTATAAGAAAAATAAAATATTGTTAAAGACAAAAAAGAAATTAACCCTAAACCAGAATTAACTTTTAGATACGGGAATAATTTTCATCACTTCATGATTGCATTTATTTTTTTTTGACAAATTGTGTAATTCTAGCTAAACTTGGATTGGTTATATAGCCCAGACTGTCTTCACGCTCATGGTAATGCTTTTACCTAAGCCTGACGTCAAATTCATGGTAAGTCTTTAGCCTTGCCCTCTCAAATGGAGGGATTATAAATATAAGTCTATGCAGCACTTTGAAGTACAATGTCTGGTCAACCCCATACCTCACCATCTTTGTTTTTATAGATTGTGATGCTCATAATTAACCATTTTAAACTCATTTAGGAAGTTTCTATTTCCATGTATTTTCTATCTACTTCTGTTTGTCACTCACATCCAGTTATTACTGGTTTCTGGTATTATGTTTCCATATTTCTTTTCTAAATATTTCTTTAAAATCATCAAAAAACTTATTTCTATATATACTGTCATCATGTCTTAATTCAATATAACATGGTATTCACTTAGTTCATGCTACATAAATAACAGTAGTTCCAAGAGAACAAAACTAAGAAGGAAAAGTTTCAAAGGTCTATTAAATTATTCATACATGAAAAGATATAGACTCAAAATTGGTAGCCTGATAAGAAATATATTTTTTATACTCTACAGTCTCTAGTTTTCCAAAATATAAACTCTAACGAAGCATGGGATTACATATATTTTTCAGTTGTTTGGAACTGAGGACCAGCTATAGACAGTGTTTATGGTTAAGAAAACTATTTCTACAAAAGTACTGACTTTTACCGTTACACATTTTGTATTTTAGGGGAGTATTATCTGTATTGTTTCTAATCTTTTCTATATTCTCAATTAATTCAGAGTGAGAAATTTTTACAGTCATTTGGCACACATAATACGTCCTTGCTGGTTTCTATGTACAAATATGCATATACTTCTGCCAACTATATGATGAAGTTAGCTTTTTTGTAGAAATTGTCATTGGGAAACCTTTTCAGTGGCTTTGTAACACTTCTAAGGTCTTCGTCTTTTACTGAAAAACTCATGATAGGGTAAGTACAGTAAAAGCGTTGGTGGTGACAGAATATGTGAAATGTTGGGTGTGTAGCTCAAAAATAGACTCAGAATATTGAGTGACATAAGGAACATCATTTGATTTAGGATATCAGCAAGAAATGCATAAATGTTATGACATATGTGAAGGGGTTTTGACTGACAGTGAAAATTTGTTAGATGGTGACATAGAAGAGGAGCTATATACAAATGCTTTCAGCTTGAAGGAAGAGACTAAGTAAAACGTTTAGAGGTGAAAACAAAAAAAAATTACAGCAGAAAATGCCAAGTATCTAACCCTTTAAAGAATATAAGATTTATATAATAGAGTTATTAGAATTGTGCTCATATAACTGTGCTAGAGAAAGTAACTTAAACCTAGAATTGTCATAGATTTATCTGTACATTCAAACTATTAGTATGTTAGCAATGTACATCATATTTACTTCTATTAGGCTGATAACCACAGAAATAAGTACATTTATATAATAGCTCACATAACCTTACACAGAATATGCAATAACATTATTGTCACATTTAATAAAGCATGCTTCTACCTGTGCTGTCATTTGTTCTCCCATTCTTTTAGAACTATATTTTAGAGATAATTGTGATAATAAATTGTATAACAATAATCAGTATAAAAACCAGTTGTACTAAGTCTATAAATAGTAGAGAAAGAATGTTTTCAGATACATGGGCTATTAAAATGCAACTATTAGTCACAAAACTGAATCCAATGGCACATAAAGGATGGACTTTAAGACTGAATCACTCTGGAAGAAATTTTGACAATAAGATATATATGGTTTTGACTTGAAAATTTGTCATGATGATAGAGATAAAAATAAAATAAATAATTTAAACCTTCCATATAATGTTTCTGATAAGCAGTTTCATAGAGAAAATACTATTGTTTGAGACAGTAAATATATGTAGGCATTTACATATTATCTTTGCCTTTGGATCTTCAATATCAAACTTTTTTTTTCCATTTTTTATTGGATATTTTATTTACATTTCAGATGCCATCCCCTTTCCCCATTTCCCCTCCCTAGAAAACCCCTATCCCGTGCCCCCTTTTCCTTTTTGCTTTTATAGATTTTTTTTAAATGTTAATCAAAGGCTTTATAAGTTTGGTAGTGCTCAATCAGAAGTATAACCCAATACCCAACCTAAATATATCAACTATCTTTGACTGGTGGAGACATGTGAACATCTGCCTCCATGTCCCCACCCCTCCTTATCTCTCTCATCACCTAGCTTCTCTCTCTTTCTTCTCCTCCTCTCCTTGTTCCTTCTCTTCCTCTCCGTACTCCTCCCACCTTAGCTCCTCCTACATATCATCCTTCCTGTTAAAGTAAAACTTTTCTCTCAAAATACAATTAGGGTGTGTAATATCATCCTTTTTAATATTTTTCAGAATTTAAAAGATAAAAACAAAGAGAAAATGAATTGTATTGAATAAAAGAATGGGTCACAATTATCTTAAATGACATTGTTAATTTTTTCTGGGTTCCTATATTAATGGCTCCTAGATGAGTATCCAAGTGACATTCTAGTGAGGCTGATTTTCTCCTAAGGTGAGATTTGGATCAAGATTCTTTTATATTTTAAGCAGACCCCTTTATCACATATTAATGTTATTTTTTTGGGGGGTTCTTCCTTTTATTAGCTGCCCCCCAAAAGTCTTTATACGTATTGGTGTGTCTCCAGTCTCATTTCATTTTCCAGGTCTCAGAGTTGACACCTAGACTTATATATGTATGTGAACTTGATAAACATGGTGATAATGTATTATCTCCCTTATTGTGTTAGTATGATAGCCCTACTATAATAATATCTCACAGATATGGCAGGCAAAACAACAGGATTTATTGGGATAAATTCTATAGGAATGTAATTTAGGATTTCAGTTTTTTGTTATGTTTTTCCTTTAATGTCTGTAGAGGTCGTTTCTATACAACTCTCTTGGCTTCTTATGGTTTGCTGACAGTCTTTGGCATCCCTTCACTTACTTAAATTATTGCCTTTCTCTTTATGCTGCATTTTTTCCTTTCTCTGTGCCCCAATTTCACTCTTTTTATGAGAGTGAAAACTAATTATATCTTTAATGAAATCATATTCCAGAATAACTGAGCCAATCAGAGGTAGGGCTTTGGTATCCTAATACTTAAGCCATAGACAAAAAAGTGTGGAGTGCTCAATCCTTAGTTTTGAAATGACTAGAATTAACATGGTGGTTTAATTTTATTACAGATGAATAAACAGTGGCAGAAAAAGTGAAGTCTGTTGCCATAACATTTGAGTTCTTTACAACAGGAGTGTAATACACAAGTCAAAAGTAAACAGATTTTCCTGTGAAAAGGAGAAAAAAAGAGGTAAGGGCTTTGAGGTGGATCCCATGGGAAGGCTGGTGTGGTAGAGTTGTGGGGGAGGGGGAGGATTGTGCTAGAGAAGAATTGATAAACAGGAGACTCTGGTGCCAATTGCTGCAGCTGTTGTGAAAATCTTACCAGGTTTGTGTTCACTACTTTTTTTGTATAATGAGAACATTCTCATACAGAGAACAATAGCTTGCCCACTGCCTTTTAATATGCTACTGACAGAACTGGAATTGGCAACAAGAACTCACACGTCAGAAATAAGCCAAGTTCCAGACTCTCTCATCTATATATACCACCTGTCTGTTTTTGCTGGAAGAAAGAGTGAGAGAACACACATTTGTCTCTATAGGATTTTTAACTTGTGAAATGTTTTGGATTGCTTATTCAATCTTTCTGTTATTATTTTAGAGCCAAAAAGTTTATTCAGATATACTGCATGACAATTCAGTATTATAAATTAAAGAAACAGGATACTGACATGGCATTTATGTCTAGGAAGTAACATGACATATATTTGGAAAAAGTGCCAGACTGAGAATTACCATGCTAGGCTCCAAATATTCCTCAGCTTTGTGAGTTAGGCAGGCCTGTTAATATTATGGGTTTCTATCTCATCATGAATTAAAGAGCGATAAGGAATAGTGTATGTTTGTGATTAGTTTGGGTATTATCTGCACTGCTTAGATTTCATATCCATAAAACAACATGGCCTGAAAGTTTAAATGGTCAAAGTGATAATATTCTAGGGATCCTTCCAAGTTGTAACAATTTAATATAGTTTTATATTTGATTAATTTCATTCCTCTAGAATGTGTGTTTATATAGTATAAATTAAAAGTTATTGATGGGTGTGAAATGAAACGTTTTTTGTATTATTTTCTCATGTAAAATGAAAAGCAATGGATTTATACGTTGCAAGAGAAATCCTACTGAAACCTTATTCAGCAAGAGTTTACATACAAGCAAATACCTTCGTCAATACTAGATTCTGGCACCTCCATTCTGCATTAACCAGAAGACTTACTGTTAAAAACTTAAGCCAAATGGGAAATTATTTGTAATATTTGCTGAAATTGTACTCTTAAATGAGAGTTCAATTATCGTTATATGATTAACATCTTGCTTTTATTAATTGAAGATACTTAATATATGTATACATGGTATTGCTGATATGCAAAAATCTCATATTCTTTAGTAAGAGTTTCAAAGCATATGGTAACTATACATAATAGTTTATGTTTTTATTTTATTTTAATAGGTTTTATTATGATATTGTCATACTTTTTTATATAGTATTTTGATCATATATATCCTCATATCTTTCTGATTACCCCTCATTCTTTTTTATCTTCCTTTTCTAATCAGTCTGGTTTTCATTGCCTATTTTTATGACCTACTAAGTGTGTGTGTGTATTATATATACACTTACAAATAATTTCTATGATATTATTTTTATAACTTTTTAATTTTTGATATTAAAATATAATTATATTGACTCCTTTACTTTTCTTCTTCCAACCTCTCCTATGTACTAACCACTCTGCTCTTTTTCAAATTATGGCCACTTTTGAAAAAAAAAGTATATATATATATATATATATATATATATATATATATATATATATATACACACACATACATTCTTAAACACGTAAGCACATCATGCTCAATTCTTATAATGTTAGTTCTATGTGTATGTTTTTCAGAGCTGATATTGAAGAAAAAATTGGTGTGTTCTTCCATGGAAAAATTATTTCTATATGTCTCAGCATACTTTAGTTGATTGTAGTTTTGTAATTGCAAGACTTGGGATCAGAAGGCAGGAGAATCAGAAGTTCAAATTATGTTCAGCAACTTGGTGAGCTAAAGGTAAGCCAGAAACACATTGAGATCCATGTTAAAAAACATAACAACAGTTACAATAACTAGAGTGCTGACAACATGGTAATAAAGTAAGTACATTTACTGAGATAATAATACTGTATAATGAAATGATATTATGGACTCACTTTACTGAAAATAAAAACATGATGTAACAGTAAACATTGTCTTGTTACTCACTATCTGTGGTGATTTGAATAAGAATGACTTCTAAATGCTCATTGATTTGAAAAGAGTCACTAGAGAGTAGCACTATTTTAGAAGGATTAGGAGGTGTGGCCTTGTTGAAGGAAATGTATTACAGGAGGTGGGCCTTATGACTTAAAATGCACAAGCAAGGTCCATTGTATACCTCTTCCTGTTGCCTGCTGATGCAGATGTAAAACTCCAAGCTAGTTCTCTAGCACCATGCTTAGCATAGAGTATGCTGTTCTCCACAACCAAATTTTTGAAGCTTAAAGCAAGGCCCAATTAAGTGAGCTATTTTATAAGGGTTGGCATAGTCATGATATCTCTTCAAAGAAGACATCAGCTTTTAGATTTTCATTCTTTTCATGTCTTTTTAACAAGAGAATAGTTCCATTACTTTGAGTCCATAGAATTTTGAAAACACCAGATGTTTTTAGATGCCAATTCATTATTATCTGTTAATTTTAACTTAAATATATATGTAGAAGTTAAAACAAGTGAATATATAAATTATACAAAAGAACCAGCAATATAACAATTTTTACAAAGTTTGGTGTCAATGTCCTCATGACCCTGTTAAGAGCTGAAAAAGATGTTAGTAACAACAAACGGCCATTTTTGGTGGAAAATTTTCTGTAGTAATTTAATGGCAATTTTCATAGTTGTTTTTTAAAAGTAGAAGTGATTCTAATATTATTATCATAGTAACATGGTTGCATATTTCTAAAGTTGTACAGCTTGGAAGACTTGAACCAAGATTGCTAGGGTTTGAGACCAACCTATATTATATAGTGTTACACTGTTTCTCCTAAAAACTTCAGGAAACAAAAAGATTAAAATATACTCTTTTAAGAGTTTTGTATTAATGTGCATTTGAAGAAAATAATTTTCAGTATGTTCAGACCTACATTTTAATTATTTTAAAATAAAAAGTAAATGATAATACTTAAAATCAGGGGTGGATAGGCAGCCAAGAAGCTAAGAGCTCATACTACTCTAGCAGTGGACATAGGTTTTGTTCCCTAAAATTACGGTTTTACTGCTCACAATCTCCTTTAATATTATCTCCATGGCATCTTATGTCCTATTCTGAACTCCAATGATCATCTGTATTTATGTGCACTTGTCCAGCCACAGACAAAGATAAACAAATATAATAATTAAATAATAAATAAAATAAAGTGGCTGCTGCATCATACATGTGTCAGTAGGTGGTAGAGAGAAAAGATGTTCTGACTTCTGACCTATAAACATCTGAATAAATAGGACATAGTCTAACATTCCCTGAAAAAACATGAGCCTGAGAGGACTACCAGTCTAGCGCTGCTTAGGGACAGATAGACACACAGCATGGAAAGCAAGCAGGAGACTAGATAAACCCTATGTAGAACCTTGCACCTAAAGTGGGAGTGAGTCCGAGAGAAACAGCCGTTCCATGAGGCCATTCGGGTGGGACAAGTGAGAAGCAAATGTGAGATAACCACTGGTCTGGTGCAATTAGGCCTGGACAGCAAGCTAGTCTCAGATGACCACCAGTCCAGTGCAATGCAGGCCTGAGGGGATAGACCGTGCCCAAGATGATCCCTGTCCAGCACCATAATGCACTCCACAGACCACTTCTGAGACAACTCCAGATACTCAGAGACTGTGGGCAGTACTAAAATGAGCAAGTGGTGAAGAAATGGAAGAGAAAGAGAAACAGAAGAGCATTGTGGGCACAATGAAGAGAATAGAACTAGAGACAGGAGCATAGTCAGAAACAGCATAATGTGAGTAGCCAGTGAAAATACCTGGAATCATGATGGGATCTTGACCTGTGCTGCCACTTGAGGCCACATCTAGGTTTATGGCTTTGAAGCAGCAGGAATCTTTGGCTATCAAAAGTCAGTCAGATGTCCCTAGTCATGTTGATTCCCGGGAACATGTTGATTTCTGAGAGTTGTACATCACTGACTCCACTCCTCACCTGAGCATCATGGGAAAACTATTTCTTGAGGTATGAGAGCAGGAGAGCTGACACCATACTTTGCCAGCTGTAGTACTCAGGAAAGCTAGCTTCTCACAAGGCAGTAATTTTTGGAGTTGCCAGCAGGCTGCCTTATGGATACAAGCTTGGGAGAGCTGAACCCACAACTCCTCTTCTTTGTGCTTATGTAAACAAAGTAGAAATACCTTCCCCTGCTTTTGCCCCTCATCTTTAGCAGGCAGGAAGCCTGGCCCTTGGGTTATGAAAGCAAGCGAGCTGTCCCTCCACCTCACAAGCTGCAGCAGGACCTGTACTTCGCCTGGGCAGCACAGTAGAGCTAATACTGGTTGTGGGGGAGCTAGCAAATCAAACTAAGAACTTGAGTTTAGAAGAGTTTATCTTGCCACTTGTCTTCCAGGTGGAAGGTTAGGGGGTTGAGGAGGTTATGTGGGAGCTTTTCCAGGTCCCATCTTTGCTTCTACAGCATGTGGGAAAGCAGAAACTGGACTGTGATGCAGACAGGGGAGAGACACCTTCCTCTGCTCCCTTGTCACGCACCATCTATGGCAGGCAGAACTGCTGGCCTAGTGACATGAGAGTGGGAGTTCTGGCCACTTTTCTTGATAGCTGCAACACTAAGAAAAGCAGGCCCTGCACCATACCCGGCTTAAGCAGCAAAGTAAAGCTGGCCTTGGATGAAGGGTTTGCTGGGGAGCCAGCCTTGAGGGCATGAGAGCTCAAACTGGGCTGAGCTACTTAAATACTTTTGAGGCCCAGATCCAGAATTTTGAATTAGCCCACTACAACATCTACTCAATCGGAGTGCATGAAGGGGCCGGTCCTATGGATCTAAAACTACAGGATCTTCATAGCACAGGGTAACAACAGGATATCCCAGAAGAGGCTCAGTGAGGTTCCAATACTGATAGAGTAACAGAAGACAATTGGTCTAATAGAGTATCAGACCAATGAGTCATTAAAATGAATATTTCCACGGAAAGAAGTATGGACAAAAAGGTATACTGTGGAATACACTGTGACACAGTACAGCTTCCACAGGATTCTTTTCTCTGTTGGAGGAAGGTTGCAAGGGGTGAAGGGCAGGTATGGCGGGAGATAGAAATGAATGGAATTGAGGTACATGATGTAAAGTTCACAAAGGACTATAAAAGGTTAAAAAGTATAATAAAAAATTTTAAAGAATACCTTATATTTTATTATATATACTTAGTAAATTATTGTGCCACTTCTTTGGCAACATTTTATTGTAAGCAAAAAATGTATTGGATATTACCATATACTAGACATATTGTGTGAGTTACTATAAAAAAAAAGCCTGTTCCCTTCATTGTTCAAAACAAAAATCAGTTTGTGTATCTGTGCAATAGATAATAAAATATATTTGGAAATTGTTGTTCAAAAAAGCTCTCAGGACTCCAGCATGACAAATATCTATCATATGATGGTATGTGAAACATATACTCTGTAAAGACAAAGTAATACACATATCCTAGGAGTAAAAAATGTCATTGCTTAGCTTAGTTATATATTAGAACCAGAAACCTAGGGGCATAATTTTGTCCTTGTTGAATTATTAATATTCACATTAGAATGCTGAGAAAATTCCAAGAATGTCATTTAGGCAAGATGATGTCTCCCTTGGAGTGTCAGATAAGAGATGTTACCAATGTTGAAGTAGAAGTTCAAACTCCACTGACCCATTTAACAATATTACCATACTACCTGCCAAGGTGAGGAGTTTGAAACAGGATGATTAGAATAAACCATATTGTGCAAGTCTTGCTTTTCATTTTTGCATGTATTGTCACCAGGATTCGCTGAGAAAGAAAAGTGATAGAAAAAACTATATTCACTCCTAAGTATTCTATAGTACCATTTTCATGTACACAATAGAAACTATCTGTTTTCTTGACTAGACTGGTAGTCAGAACTCTTGTTTGTGCTTCCACATATTTTTCCAGAATTTTTGAAATGGCACACAGCTTCTCAAAGTGCTAGTTTAACCACATGATTGAGTCATACACAAAGGAATGAATAGTCATTAGGTGTCTATTCAAGATATTTTATTAGAAGCAAATAGAAGAAAGAGTTTGTACATTGCTAAAATTATTTTCTTTTTTATTATTTATTTATTTTTATTAGATATTTTATTTATTTACAATACAGATGTCATCCCCTTTCCCCATTTCCCCTCCCTAGAACCCCCTATCCTATATTACCTCTTTCTTTATGCTTTTATACCATTTTGATTACATGCATGTATTAAGGTCAGTTCTAGGTGGAGGGTCTAGTAATCAATAGATGCAAATAGTCGAGGAAAAAGCAATAAAATAAACACAAACAGTCAAAAATAAAGCTAGGCATTAAACCCAGTTACATGAACACTCCAGTAATCACTGTTTCTAAAGGCTTATCAGGATGACCAAAGTACCTGAGCCTACTTTCTTGTCGTAGCCCAAGGTCATTTTCATGTCTCAAGCCTACTTCCTTGTTTTAGCCTAAAATTTAGATTCCTGTCTGAAATTACTTCTTTGCATAGTGAGATTAAGAATTTAAAGAATGCTGCTCTGCTGACCTTTGATGCTGCAGATAATGCAGATAAAATTATCCATGGCCTGAGCTCAGTATTTCCATTTTAGTCAAACCTTAGGAATGACATATATGGCTTGACCAGGCTAGCCCTTCTTGTCCTGAAAATACTTTTATTACTGCCCACCACATTAAAGCCTATGTTTAACAACAACATCATGTTGGCAGCCAAAATACATGGCTTAAACCCAGAAATGGACCCTCAGACAGAATTATTAAATTAAGAGGCTGGCAAGACAAGGATGGGTAAGATTCTGCACAGAGCCTTACCAACCTAAGACATAAGTGCATTGCCTTTGATAATGCATATTCCATGATGGGTAAGGAAGGCATTCTTGTCAGAATGACCTAAGACAGACTTAGTCTTGTTAACAAAATAAAAAAGGGAGAGAGGTAGAGAGCCTTTGGGGCTGCTTGGCAAGAAGCTGACATGAGCCAAGGACAAGGAAAGGTGCTGCTTGGCAAGAATATGACTTTGGCCAAGGAAAAGGAAGTAGGCTTCAAGCAGCAATCTGACATTAGACTAGAACAAAGAAGTAATTTCAGGTAGGAATCTAAATCATAGGCTACAACAAAGAAGTAATCTCAGGCAGGAATCTAAATATTAGGCTAGAAATTATTTTCTCTTTTAGGAAAAATTATACATCAGAAAATACAGCTAACATGAGTCTTATCCAAGTTATTGTAATTACTATCATCTTTATCATAACTGCAAAAATAAATTTATTGAGTTCTTAAAATTTGTAGACATTCTTCTCCCAGTGCTTACACATAAACATCATAATAATGAGCAAAATACATTACATACTAACAAACACAGAAATAGTTCTTTGTTGGTAGTAGCTTTGATCAGGAAGTAGCCTTGAAGCCCAATAAGTTTCTATAATGAAGGATAGGACAAGAAAAATAAAACAAGATAATTTTCAGCTGAAAAAATGACTTGGGACCTTTAGCAATTTGAATTTTAAAGAATTTTCAAATATTTCACAAGGGAAAGAACATGAAGGCTACCATATTTAAAGACAAGGTTGTTTACTTTTGCAGTTTACTTTACTGAGTTCACTTTTGGGGTTAGAACATAGTGGTTCTATGTGGTTCATAATGGTTCATAGTGGTTTAGGGATGGAATGGTAAGGGAAGAAATAAACATGAAAGTCTTGGGTCCAAAAATGATGTCAGAGATGCAAATGGATCTTTGCAGTAAATAAGCAAGGTTTGAGCTTGACTAAACCTGTTTGTGGAGAATGGTATCCTAACAACCTGTCACTCTACTATCTAATGTGGAGGTACAGTAGGAATCTTCATTAATGAAACCTGAAGATAAAACATGAGAAAGAATTCCAAAGAAATCCATGAAAATAAATCTTTTAATTATAAATAAACTTAAAAATTAAAATATCTAAATAAGCAAGATTTTATAAAATATTAAATATAAAAATCACCACATATCAATCTTCAAAATAAATCTCCTGTAACAAATAAGGGACTAATATAAGAGGAAGTAGATTTATACTTGTAATATAAATCTGTACATTATCATAGATACTTGCAGTTAGACTATAAATAATAAAGTACATTTATCCTTCAATCATTTATTACCTATATGTCTGTCTATCTATTTGTCCGTTTATCAGGGTAAAAATTCTTGTTTTGAGGCTTAGACTTTAATAGATGTACCATGTCTCTAGCTCAAAGTTAAAATATTATTCATGAAAGTCTACAAGAAATTAACATACTAGTGAAAGCCACATAAGTGGAGTCATATATAAACAGAGACATGATTTTGCACTCTTAGTTAATACAAAAACTGATGCCTAATCTGCTAAATGAATTGGTGATTTACATACATATTTACAAAAACAACTAACAACATTTTCTAGAGTATTTTAAGATAATTTAAAAAATTTGAGAACTTTATGAATTATATATTTATAATATTTGCACTCTTTTATTTCTCCTCGCAACTTCTCTTGATCCCCAAGTCTTTATTAAATACACAACTTCTTTATTGTTTATAAACACATGACTTATATAAATACATCCTATTCAGTACATTTAGTTTTGGACTGACTACATGGGATTAAATAACATATAAGGTGCTTTATCCATGGAGTAAGATGTTACAACACAATACTTTGATGATAGAAATGCTAAAACAGTGGTGGGAAGAACAATATATAAAGAAAGGATAAATAACAGTAAGGATCTATTAAAAAGCCGTAGAGAAGCATTATTTTGTGCTTAAAACCCAAATAAAATATATATAACTGTATACATATAGTTTTATTATTTTATTGTTATATATCTTATGTAGTATAAAGGATATAATATAAATGTAGCATATATATACACTAATGTGTATTTTTTATACAATATAATAAAATACATATTTATGTTTAGTAAATATACCTTAACTTAAATCATTTGAGTTGATAATGTTCTCCCAAGAACCATGGACTCTGTAACAAAGACTCTAAGCAACTGTCTTAACAAATTGTAATTTTTGTTAACAGCAGCAATGACCGGAATTTTATATTTTGCAACGTATCTGGAAGGGTGTAATAGGGGCACTTATATCCTGGGAGAAACCAGCGTCTGTCTAATTGGACTTAAGATACACTCAAGAGAAGGCAGAATCAATTTGTTAAGGTAGAACAGGGTGAGAACCTGAGATTCAGTGTGCACATACCTGAGGACTAGGTGATTCCCAGCCTCCTCCCAGATTCCTGGCCTGGAACATGTATCATAATCCTTACCTAAGGAAACATGTGGTAACTTAGGCCCAAAACAGAATTGTTCATACTAATGAGGTACCTAGAGGCCTGAAGGGTTTAGCTTCTCTTCCCAGACCTCCCTGCAAACCTCAGGTCTACCCAGAGAAGTGGGTATGGTACAGTACACATTCATTTTCTGCCATAAACTAAACAAAAACAAACAAACAAACAAACAAACAAACAAACACCTGCTTAGAGCCATGGTCTTTTTCATCAAGAACCTCCATGGTGATCCATGAAGAAGATATTAGCCTACAGAGCCGCAGCCTAATAATCTCATGTAGAAGGCCTCTCTGTGCTCCCAGCCACAGCTGACACCAAGCCTGCGTTTTATGAGCTAAGGACAATCTCCAATGGGACAAGCAGAACCTTTCTCCACCACCACCACCTCCTCCCCAACTCCCTCAGCCCCCGTGGCCCTGGGCTAGATGCTGCCTCCAGCCTATGAGCCTCCATCTCAGTTCTCAGCTCTTCCAAGACTCCCGGTGGTGCCTAGAAGTTCAGGAGTCTGAGAATCTCACAGCCTGGCCTCTTTGCAGGTCTAAGACAGCCCCTCCCCACACCTCAAACCAGCTATGGCTTTCTCACATCACAGCCTATGCTTTCCCACCCCTGGAGCCTTGTCTTGGCACCTTCTTACAGCCTAGCAAATGCCTAGCTGTGGCATGGGATTAGTGGATTAGTGTCGTCAAACTTCCTGTTTTCTGCTTTTCCAAGGGACGGTGCCCAGTGGCAGAACAGACACGGACCCACACCAAGTTTTCTTGATTTAAGAAAGGGAAATCTTATGACATGACCTTCTGCAGCTGGCCCACAGCTCAGTGTCTGCTGCAAGACCATCCAAAGGCTCTGTACAATAGGCACATGGGGAGTCCTGGCCTGGAGAAGAGGTATGTATGTGAAGTGGGCATTTACTAAGTCAGAGCTATTATTTACCAATCAGTTCAGCTAAGGGAGACCCCATTTCTATTAGTTTAGACACTCCCTGACAGAGAGTAGAGTTTGAGGAAGAATATTCATACCTCTTGTCTTGACAGATTTAAGAAAAAGTAAGAACAAACCTGGAGTAGGTATTTAAGTTCCAGACAAAGGGAAAAAGTCCCTGAGCCCCCAACCCCAGGAATGGCATCATCCACCGAAGCTTTCCTACAGGAAGCTAGAGCTTGTCTCTTACCTTACTCATGGTTGCCTCCACTTAAATTTCAGGCAGTTTCCACATCAACTTTAGATCTAGTATTACTTTGCTCTACATTCGAAAAATTAAGACTAATTCTACTTTTCCCTGTCTGATAACAAGGGTCAAGAGATAGTAGAGAATGCTGAACAGGTCTTTTATTTCCCCAAGTGCTGGTTCTTCGCTATTCACAGCTCAGTGTCTCAGGAACTAGGTGTCTAGAAAAGAAGCGATGAAAAAGAATTCTTTTCCTCATGGACATTTTCCAGATATAGTTGCTGGGCACTCTGCTCCCTCCTACACATCACCCTTGTAAGACAACCACTTCTCTGAGTCCTATTCCCTAGGATCATGTTTGCCCTGTCTCTTGGTTTAAGAATAACATCTGAAGTCTCCACTCTGGTTTTGGAAAGAGAAATTTCTTTCCAGATGAAAATGATTAAAGTGCCCCAATTCACTACTAAGATCCTACTCTGCTATTTCAGGAGGAGGTGAAAGTTAAGTGGAGGTTCAAACTGCTTAGTTGTAGTGGTGGTTATAATGGGGTCATTTCAATCAGGAGGGGTCTTCAGAGGGCCAATTGCAAGTCAGATAAATGAACTTTATTACATGTCTTTTTAATTCCTGGGTGAGGAAACCCAAGAAGTATAGCTGTCATGCTGGTGGTTATCTGGGGAAGTGCCAAGGTTTTTTTCCCCTGACACAGACAATGATAACTGTGAGAGATAGAAGACTAAGCTACAGAAAAAAAGAAATTAACAGCTTTATCATTTTGGTGGTGGAAGAGACTTGAGAGTGTCTGTTAAATTGTCTGCTAAATAGACAGTGCCTTGGGTATGAAAAAACACCCAGAGACTCTATTAGTCCTACTTAGAATTTGCCCATGTGTTTTCCCATCATTTTCCTTCCTTATGTCTTCTGGCGTTCAGATATTGTCATCTCAGGGTGTTTGCTCTCTGCTTGTCAGCATACATTACTCAATCTTTCTTTCAAGAATACAATTTTAGGACAACAAACACAATTATTTAGGTTGATGTTCAATCTGTTTATTTTACTTGAGCAATTATGTATATATATATATATATATATATATATATATATATATATATGTGTGTGTGTGTGTGTGTGTGTCTGTGTGTGTGTGTCTGTGTGTGTGTATGTATGTATATATATATATATATATATATATATATATATATTTTAAAGACTGCTTTAAAAAACTATTATCTATATTATAAGTAGTTGAAATACTTAATTTCATTTTAAATTTTATTCACATACAATAAATAGCCTTTCAATATGCTTGAAGTCTTCCATAGCAGTTTCCATACATATGCCAGAGTAATTTAGTCCTAATAATTCTTTGGCCCTACTTTTCTTCTTTTCTTCTTCTTCTCCTTCTCCTTCTCCTTCTCCTTCTCCTTCTCCTTCTCCTTCT
>JANHMN010000004.1:109741341-109809723 GCA_030674055.1 Rhabdomys pumilio | reverse complement strand
CCCCCCAACTCAAAAGGTACCACAAGCTTTTCTCAAACATCATAGTCATGTTTGTCAGCACAATACCCAACATATGGCACCATTTTGTGTCCTAGTTACTTTAGTGTTGCTGCTATAAACACAATATCCAAAACAAAAATGGTGGTAGAAAGTGCCTATTTCACCTTATAATTTATAGTTTATGATCAAGGGAAGACAAGGCAGAAACTGAAGTGGAGACCACAAAACAAAGCCACTTATTGGTTTCCTTCTCTTGCTTTCTGCCCAGAGTAGCACTGCCTACAGTTGTCTGGGCCTTCCTATAATAATTATTAGTCACAAAAATTCTCCGACTGACATGACTTTAGGCCAAGCTGATGGAAGACATTCCTCAATCTAGATTCCTTCTACCCAGATGACTCCAGTTTGTTTCAAGTTGACAAAAGTAACCAGTTCCATGAATACATTTTCCTGGTATTGTGTTATCCTAACTCAATAGCTATTATCTTTTATTTACATAGAGAATTTATCATTGCTAAGTTTGGCTGTCTCAAGAATTACTTATGCAGCAAAATTCTATTTTTATGTTTTATCCTGAAAATCTCTCCATTTACCTTTTATCTTAAAATTTTGTTGTCTATCTTTGCATTGTATTTGGGTATTTATTTTATTGCTTTAAAATTTTTATTTAGTTGAAATTATATTACATGAGCTAATCAGGATTTTACTCATTTCAGTAAGAAGTGTATTAATGCAATTGTTCAAGCTAGATAAAAGTTTAGTTTATTTTTATGTAACTCAAAGTCACTATTCCAAATTTAGAGTGGTTATTCTAATAGATATTTAGTGATTGTGATAGTCATGACACTTGAACATAGAATTACCTCTTTGTTTCATCTTATATATTTCATGATAACATCATAGATACTACATTGGAATAGGTAGAAAAATATCCATCGATCCAGGACCAGAATATTTCATTTAGCAATTAATTTCAGTTAGCAATTATCATGAATTCTAATGTTTTTCTGCTATTTAATGGTCAGTCATATATATATATATATATATATATATATATATATATGACTATACATATATATGTGTGTATATATATGACTATCAAATATATATATATTCCAATAATATATAAATTTATTAATATAGAATTGGATATATATATATTCCTGTCTGTCTTCTTGTCTATCTGATGACTGATTATGATAAAAATTCAGTTCTTAGCTGGATTTTCACTAATTGACGTATATGGGAATGATGAAAGGGTCTATCATACTCTATTACTTGGCTTCTATTTTATTAGACTGACAAATATTTATGGAATTTTAAGTCAGGACTATATGTCTATAGTTTAAATGTCATTTCATTTGATTAACTTTTACAAAGATTTTTTTTACAGATTTTCTCTTTGCAGTGTTAAACTATATTTAGTTTGTCCTTAATTTTCTTCTAATGCTGATTTGTTTTATAAATCAGTTTTTGAAAAGCATTTATTTTATTTTACAATCAAAATTATAAACTTTTAGATATTTAAGTAAGGGAGTGTCAGAAACTGATAGAAATATTTATATTTTATTTTATTATTTATTCAATTTATGTTTTTATTTATTCATTTTTTATTCTCCAGATTTTATCCACCTTCTTCCCACGTTCTGATTGTTCCACATCCCATACCTCCAACCTACCCCCCTGACTCCGTGAGGCTGTTCCTACCCCACACCCCACCTGACCTCTAAACTCCCTGGGTCCTCCAGTCTTTTGAAGGTTAGGTGCATCATCTCTTATTGAACCCAGAGAACAGACCCAGCAGTTCTCTATTGTACATGTGTTGGGACCTCATATCAGCTGGTGTATGCTGAGTTTTTGGTGGTTCAGTATTTGAGTGATCTCAGGGCTCCAGATTAACTGAGACTTCTGCTCATCCTATAGGGTCACCCTCTTCCTTTCCTTCCTTGAGCCTTTCTCTAATTCAACCACATAGGTGAGCAGCTTTTGTCCATTGGTTGGGTGCAAATATCTGCATCTGACTCTTTTCAGTTGCTTGTTGGGTTTTCCAGAGGGCAGTCATGATAGGTCTCTTTTTGTGAGCACTCCATAGCCTCAGTAATAGTGTCAGGCCTTGGGACCTCTCCTTGAGCTGGATTCCACTTTGAGTCTGTCACTGGACTTACTTTTCCTCAGGCTTCTCTCCTGTAGTTCTCTAGTATGAACATACTGGGACACATGCCCCTGTGGCAAGGTGGAGTATCTTTTGGGTATATTATTTTGGGTACAAAAGAGTGCTATTGCTGGGTCTTCAGGTAGAACTATTTCCAATTTTTCTGGGAAACCTCCAAATTTATTTCCAGAATAGTTGTACCTGTTTCACTGCCACCAGCAATGGAGAAGTGTTCCCCTTTCTCCACATCCTCGCCAACATGTGTTGTGTCCTAAGGTTTTGATTTTAGCCATTCTAATTGGTGTAAGGTGGAATCTCAGGAACAATTAGAGGTCAGAATTTTGACTGTGTGATGGCAACCCCTCCCTCATTTGATGTCCTGTCATCCTGTTGGAGGTGGGCTCTGTAAGTTCCTTCTCCCTACTGTAGGGCATTTTATCTAAGGTCCTTCCCTTTGAGTCCTGAAGGACTCTCACCTCCCAGGTCTGCTGCATTCTGGAGGGTCCTCCCTATCATCTAGCTCCATAGGTTGCCTGTTTCCATTTATCTGCTCCTCTCTGGGCTCCAGTCCTTTTCTTTCACGCAATACCAGATCAGGTTCTCCTCTCCCCCTGACCCCTCTCTACTTTCCCTCCCATGTCCTTCCCTCCCTCCCTACTTGTGATTGCTTTCTTCTCCTTCCCCAGTGAGACTGAGATGTCCTCACTTTTGCCCTTCAGCTTGTTCACCTTTTTGAGTTCTATGGACTATATCTTGGGTATTCTGTTCTTCTATTTATTTTGGCTAATATCTACTTATTAGTGAGTATATACCATGCCTGCTCTTTTGGGTCTGAGTTACCTTATAGTTCCATCCATTTGCCTGCAAAATTCAGGATGTCCTTGTTCTAATAGCTGAGTAGTATTCCATTGTGTAAATAAACCAAATTTTCTGTATCCATTTTTTTTTTTTTTTTGTGGTGGGACATCTGTGTTGTTACCACCTCTGACTACCCAAATAAGGCCAGTATGAACATAGTGGGACATTCCCCTGTGGCAAGGTGGAGCATCTTTTGGATATATTTTCAAGAGTGGTATTGCTAGGTTTTCAGGTAGATCTATTTCCAATTTTCTGAGGAACCTCCAAATTGATTTCCAGAATGGTTGTACCAGCTTTCACTACCACCATCAATAAAGGAGCGTTCCCTTTTCTTCACATCCTCACAAACATGTGTTATCACTTGAGTTTTTGATCTTAGCCATTCTGATTGGTGTAAGGTGGAATCTCAGGGTCGTTTTAAGTTGCATTTCTTTGATCACTAAGGACTTTGAACATTTCTTAGGTGCTTCTCAGCTATTGGAGATTCCTCTGTTGTGAATTTTTGGTTTAGTTTTATACCCCATTTTTTTATTGGGTTTTATGATTTTTTTTTACAACTACATTTTGAGTTTTATGACATCAAATATTTTAATTTTCTTTTTTGCTCATTTTTGTAATAGATTCTTATGTTTATTTAATATGTGATTCACTGACCAATGATAAGGGGACAATTTTTACAAAGAGAAATTACCTAACAAACAAAATAAGACATTATTTTACCAAAATGTTGATAAAATTGATTTCAGCCAAGTTGAATTGTTTTAAACTTGAGTAGTACCTTTTATACTGCTATACACTATATTTGTAAGCAACATCCAGAATGATATGTTAAGTAGAAGGCATATAGATATCTGTTGTATGATTTAGACAATGAGTTATGATCAGCTGAAACTTGAAGGTGCATGTATTTCATTGATTTTCAAGGGAATTAAGTATTCTTTCTTAAGTGAAGTATTTCAGAGATTATAATTTCAAGAGATAGTACATGAATATTCTAGACTTATTTTTTAGTCTTACAATAAAAAACAAAACAAGCATCAAAAATATCTTCTAGCTGAAATTTGTGTCCAATGTTTGAAGAACAGTTGGAAATCATTTGTAACACAGTCACAATTATTTTTCTTGAAAATATGTATAAGGAAGAAAGAAAATACCATGTCTTGTTACTTTGTTCTCTTATTTGTAAAATCAATACAAGTCCTTGATTTTTCAGTAATAAATGAGTCATTCTTAATTAAAAATATAAAGCTTAAAAAAGGGGAACAATTCACCTCAGTTTCTTTATAATTTTGGTGCCACATGCTTTTAACTATAATATTACTATCAAGTTTCAAATACCAGTACAGATTTTAAAACATTACTACCACAAAAGCTCATAAGGTTTGAAATGAAATGAGGCAGCTTTTCAAAATAGGTTCCTTGGTCTTATAGAAACATTAAATCTTCAGTTGCTTTAGAAGCCAAGTCTCTAAAACTACTAATAAGAATATTGCAGTCTCAGTTCTTTGTGGAACAGCAGTTTTTGTGTCTGGAATCTGAGCCTTGAGCTTTAATTTATGATTGCCATGTGCAATGTATTCCATGTACACTTTTATTCTTTTTTGCTCCAGTTTAATTTTTATAGACTGTCATGTACTATATATGAACTCATTTTTGCACTAAACCCTTTGGCAAGCTCACTTTAGTATTTAAGGAATTGCCTGTCTATTTAAGAACTTGGCTTAAAATAACAATGGGGCAAATGGTAGAAAGATGTCAGAAATCTGTTTTTAAATTACCAGCCAATGAACAAATATAGAAGTGCACACACACGTTAGACTGAGTAACTAAAATAAGTTATGCTTAATTATAAACTATGTGAATCATTAATTTGCACCAAACCATAGGTCTTTTGAAGTGCTGTAGTCTGTGGGGCAGAGACACTTAGTTTCTGTTCAATACAGGGAAAGAGTGCTGAATCAGGAAGGATTTTACTTTAGATGCCTTTGCTAATGTTACCCAACACATGAAACACCCTGAAACACTTGATTTTTTTGTTTTGTTTTGTTTTGGCTTGGATTTTGTTTCTTTGGGTTTTCTTTTCTTACATGTTTCAGCCAGAATCAATTGGGTGCAGTGCCCTATAAGATCTTCAGTGTAAAATACAGAATTTTCAGAAGTTAGATTAAAATATCCTTACAATATAAAAGTATACCTTATGTGTAAGAAAAGTATTGCTATGTTAAAATTTAAGCTGTTGTATTTGAAATGTATGAAATTTCTAAGTAGAAGGTAACATTTGCAACATTAGAATGTATTAACTTGAAATCACTCTAGGCTAAAAACACAAGAAAGTCAAAATTTAATTTTTTTCTTTCTGGTTCTAGGGTTCAAAACTATGACCCCGAGGCTATCAGTCAAGAATTTTACCGCTGAGCTACATTTTCAGCTTCTATTTTTCTATTTTGTTAAAGCTCGAAAGTCATTCATATATCCTAGAAAAGTATAAAGAGACAATATTGAAAAGAATCTCGTAATTTGTTGAATTAAGGAATGAATGTTTTTATATTTACAAAAGAATTATGGTATTGTTGTATTTTCTACCTACACATAAGCAAGATCAGGTGGATTCCAAGTGTAATTCACTAATTTTTGTAGGTTGCCAGATATGCCCTGAAACTGTATTCAGCAGCACTGACTTACACATGTTAGGAAAAAGAAAAGCAAAGAGCTAATGAGCAATTAGGCAAAGAGTGAAAACAATAATGTTGAATTAATCAGGACAACATCTCTATTAGTATGTTGTCAGGGCACCTCCTAATTTTATTGCATGTGAAGCACATTAGAAATAATTAAGCTAACCATTAGAATCATAGACTGAACTGGCATGGGAGTTCAGGATGAGCTCATTTGTTTAGTGTGTTAGAGGGACTGATTTCAGTTAACAACACTGCCAAAACTGTGTAATAAAAATATTTCATCATTTTCTCCTTTAGTACTTGATTTGGACAATCCATTTTGCTGTCATCTTACAAGAAAACTTTGCAATCCCTTTGTAAGAATGAGGCAATAAGAGAATATCACTGATCATTTATTTTCAGTGAGAATATCCACATACATCTCCTCTGGATGAAAAGAAATACTGACAAAACTCTCACTCTTTATTCAACCTGATCTGAAATCCTTTCTCATTATTAACATTTTTTAAATTTTTTTTAATTTAAAAATATTTTAATTTAAATATAATTACATTATTCTCTTCTCGTCCCCCTCCAATTCTCATATGACTCCCATCTTTCAAATGCATGATTCATAGACTCTTTTGTTAATATTGTATATATTTATATATACATATATACATATATACTTATATGAGAGCTAAAATTATCAATTACATAAGTGTGTGTATAAACACACATTTGTGTGTGTGTGTGTGTGTGTGTGTGTGTGAATAACTGCATAAATTTGTTGCTAATGTGTTTTAAGAACTGACAATTTAGTCATAGATTGCCAAACAGGGTACTCAGCACTGAAGAATACTAATTTTCCCTCTCTCTGCAGTCAGTTTTGATTTTCTGTAATGTCTCTGTATGCTACAAAGCAAAGCATTGTTAGGGAGGAATCATAGCTAAAATCATCAACTATGATTCAGCTATGCTCATTCCTGTTCTACTAATAATATCCCGGAAATGGAAACAACCTAAAGGTTCTTCAATGGATGAATGGCTAATAAACATGTGGCTCCTATACACAATGAAAACTATCTGGCTGCAGAGAATAATGAAATAATTAAACTTGCAGGTAAATAGATGAAACTTGAAACATTCATATTGAATGCAGTTAATGGATCCATAAAGAGGAACATTCATGCACTTGTTCTGTAGTTCTTCCTAGCTCCATATCTTCACATGTGAATATAAGACCTAGAATAACCACAGATATCAGGGGACACTAATGGCGGTTTTGGGGAGTGAAACTGTAGAGAATGAAACAGCAATATACAGATAATGGGAAGAGGTCTGTGGGGAGCCAACAGAAGGCGGCTATCATCCTTGTAGCCATCTTGAGCCATATACCCTGACAAGAGACTTGATTACAATAGTCTACAACAGCTGAGCACACTCTGATAACATCTTGCTTTAGATACCCAGGATCTTCTCTTAGGTGTGTGAGACTTAAAGGTGTGATTTAGTGTAGGGCAGTGGGCTGTGAGAAGCAGCTAGTGTTTGGTTGAGCATGAGTTTCTAGCCCCAGAACCTTTATCAGATGGCAGGAGTTCAGCTCTGCTCCCAGACCCTGGTTCTTTTTACTTAGCTTCAGTCTTCCAACAACCCCTCCCACAGAGAGGTTTAAGACCATCAGTCATGAGGAGCGGAGCGGTCCCTCAGGCTCTCCCACAGAGTTATCTCCAAGCTCTCAGGTCAAGCCAATAGACATTATCTGCTGTCAGATCCTAACCCACCCCAAAACTGTATATAAGGGCTCTATTTAGGGGAAGTAAGGGTGCATGCTCAAGAATCATCCTGGTGTCCAAGAGTTTTTGTCACAAGAGCTGTAACACTTGGGGAGAGCTCTGCTCTCTCAGAATCTGCCTGGGACACCAAGCTGCCTCTGGCCAGCCTGGACCTGGACCAGCTCAGCATGGAGAGACAGGCGCAGCACCTGGGAGAGACAGCAGTGAGCAAGCAGAGGCAGCAGCAGGGGCAGTCAATCTCCCCTTCTACTTGCACTCTGTGTCCTTTGGCCTCTACCTCTCGCATCAGGCTGGGCCAGAGATCTGCAGACAGTGGAGACGCAGGTCGGAGGTAGTACAGAGACAGTAGCAAGCCCTCCCTGCTCTCATCCTGTTCCCAGTCAGGAGATCATTGTGGGATACTCTCCAGAACAAGGGACCCACAATTTAGAGCTGAGATTTAAGGGTGTGACTTAGAGATCAGATTTAGAGATAAGACCTAAGGTCTGACTTAAGGGCGTCACTTAGAAGTGAGACATATAAGACAGAAGAGTTCAGTACAACTTGGAGTTAGTTATTAGGCATTAGGTGGAAGACACTTGGACTAGAGAACTCAGAATAAAGGAACAGATTATTAAGCATTAGACATTAGTTATTAGGCATGCAGATTAGACATTAGACACTTAGCACTTGGAGAAAGAACTTGGAGGCACTAGGGACTAGGAACTAGGAACTAGGAACTCAAGACTTGGGACTTGGAGAAAAGAAGAGAGACTAAAGAATAAACAGGATTAAATCACACTCTGTTTGGTCTCCATTCTTCACATCATTCCTCACTCTCTCTATTGCTGAACCCCGACCCATGTACCAGAGCAGCTTGGGGCAGTGCAGGAAAATTTAGCCCCCAAGGCTTTTGGCAGTGCGGGTCCCAACATTGATAGAGCGGTCACTAACATTTTGACCCCCAAGTGTGAGCCAGTTCGGGCCACAATATTTTTGGTGCCCAATGTGGGGCAGCAAGAACAGAGACCCAGAGAAGGACATTACTGGAAGAAGGATCTGCCGAAAATTCAGAAGTGAAACAAAGGTGATCACCACACAGGAATCTGCTGCATCAAGAAAGGTAAGTCATGTTAATGAAATGGGGCAAGAAATAAGTCAGCCTGAATCCAACTCTTTGTTTTTGTTTTGTTGTTTGCTGCTCACGTGTGTTAATTATCTACTTTTGTTTCATTGTTTGAATGGTGTCTTTCATGTTCAAAATAAAAAGAAATGTATTTACTCAAAATTAGAATCTAAAATACAACCAAAGGTTGATGATGATTTGTCAGAGCCAGATTTTGCTGACCTAGAGGAAGAGGCAGCCGAACATTATGACCCTGAATGGCTCTCTTCCGGAAGATCCCCTCCCTATGTGCCTATTCCTCCAAGTGCTTCCACAATGAAGATGGTGGCTATGGATCCCATAATGGAGTTACAGGAAAAAAAAATATCTGTTCTTAAACAACAAATAGAGTTAGAAAAAGAGTATCAGGACTTAATTAATCAGCTACAAAAATTAAAGACAGGGAAGATGTCTCCAGAGTTAAACTGCAAAATTCCCCAGCTCCTTGTGTTCCTTAACCAGGAGTTCAAAGACGGCCCCTATCATCTAGCTTAAGATTAGCCACAGATCACCCAGAGAAGGGAAATGCTGAGGCTTTTCCTGTATCAGAGACCAGAGACAATCATTGGGTTGCTTGGAGACATCACACAGCGTTTAATTTTCAAATTATTAAGGAATTAAAAAATTCATTATCACAACAAATTGCCACTGCTCACTTTACTCTTATAATTTTAGAGTCTGCCCCAGAGGAGTGGCTGACTCTTAGTGATTGGAATACATTAGTGAGAGCAGTTCTTAGCTCTGGTGACTATCTTATTTGGAAATCAGAGTATCATGAGAATTGTAAAGAAACAGCTAGGAGAAACATTCCAGCAGGCAATGGTTGGTCTTTGATGCCTTAGTAGGAGAAGGGCTATTTGCTTCTAGTGATAACCAGATGCAATATGATCCAGGCTTATTTGCTCAAATTCAAAGTGCAGCCATGAAGGCTTGGCATAAACTCTTGGTAAAGGGAGACCCTGGTGCATCTTTAACAAGTCAGGCAAGGGCATGATGAACGATTTTCTGACTTTATTCATTGATAAATGACAACAGCAAGGAAGATTTTTGGTAATGCAGAGGCAGGAGTAGATTATGTGAAACAACTTGCATATGAAAATACCAATCCTGCCTGCCAAGCGGCCATTAGACCATACAGGAAAAAGACAGACTTTACAGGGTATATCAGACTCTGTTCTGATATAGGTCCTTCCTACGAACAGGGCTTAGCTATGGCGGCTGCCATGCAAGGACAATCAGTAAGTTTTTTTTTTTTTTTTTGGCTAGTAGAAACCAAATGGCTTGTTTTAAATGTGGCAAGCCTAGACATTTTGCAAAGATTGCGAGGCAGAAAATAAGTTAACTCAGAGACAGCCTAGAAAATTGCCTAGGGTCTGCCCACTTTGCAAATGTGGAAGGCATTGGGCTAGTGAATGTAGGTCCAAAAGAGATGCACAAGGAAACACCCTTTCCCATAATCAGGGAAACGGCAACAGGGGCCAGCTCCAGGCCCTGAACCAATGCAAGCCAAAACAGGCTTATAGAGCAGTGAGTTTCTTTCCAGTGAACACCAATCCATTTCAGTACTTAGTCAAGCCACACCAGGAAGCGCAGGACTAGACCTCAGTTCTGCCACCCACATAGTATTAACCCCAGAAATGGGACCTCAGACCTTACCCAGTGGAGTGTTTGGACCACTCTATCCAAATGTGTTTGGCCTGATAGTGGGAAGAAGCAGTACTACTATGTAGGGACTACAAATTTTTTTCTGGAGTTATAGATAATGATTATAAAGGTGAGATTAAGGTAATGGCACAGGTGATTCAGAATATAGTCAGCATTCCTACAGGAAAGAGGATAGCTCAACTATTTTTACCCATTGTACCCTACTAATCACAAATATAACTAGTAAACCTGACTTGGAAAGTCCTCAATGTGGAAGGAGACATCACCACCCATACCTCCAGGGTGGCTCTATTGGTTCCCCAACTTATGATTTAGTGAAGAACATTGTTTAGATCCAGGAGAAACCCAAAAAACAACTATAGAGATCAATGAGAAAATTTGGAGTAAAAGGTGGATGGAGTAAAGTAGAAGAGAAAGAAAGAAAGAAAGAAAGAAAGAAAGAAAGAAAGAAAGAAAGAAAAAAATCTGAAAAGATATAGAGAGATCATTTCATATTTATCTATATGTATGTGTGTGTGTGTATACATATATAAAGTTATGCTAATTGGAGTGAAAGTGTTCCAACAAAGAGCCATAGATCTCAGAACAGGGCCTGCCAGAATAATGCAGGCTATTGTTGACATGCTTGGTTGCCTTCCATAAATTAAAATTACTCCTCTGTTGTAGAATCCATGCACTTCAGACATAAGGCTGGGAGAACTGAAGCTGGATCTGAACTGAAAGCCTGTTCCATGAGGACTAGTTTTCATAGCTTCTGAAGTTAATATTCAAGCTACCTCAGTGAGGAGAAATCAATAGTACCACAGAGCTATGGATTCCTAGGAACCACAGTATTTCAGGCTCATCAAGATAGCCTCAAAGGGTCAAAAGTGACATTTATATCTGGGAAGTAAATAACAGCAGTTTAATTGAATTTAAGGAACAATGAACAGGACCCCTGTTGTACCTGATAGTGTAAATCTAGCTAACTACAAAGGGTAGTGAAGTCATGAGTCTCAGAGGAGTACCTGCTCACACCACATTCCTAAACAAGCATAACTGGTAACTACATTCTAAATATTTATATTCAATTTTTCTCTTCTTGAAAAATGTAAAAGCAACATGTAAATTTCTCATCAGCCAGTATTGCCCAAGTAAGAACTCATCATTCTGTGAAGTCTGAGAAAAAAAATATAACATTGAACAACTTGTAACCTTTAGGGAAGTTTCATTATTTTTAACTCTCTTGTGTCACACTTAGACTATTATGTGTTCTAAAATGTCTTACTAAGAAGTCCCAATAATTATCTTAAAGTTATTATCTTTTGTAGACTTAAGTGAACCTTAGTCTACTTATAGTTAATATTTGATGAAACTTTAATATTTTAACAGTTCTCCTAATTATGCCCATCCCTTTGAAAATTCTCTGTATACAATGCTATTGCGTCAGAATGAATGAAAGACTTACTTTTCAATTTGGTCAGGTATATTGAACTTATTTTAGAATTGTAAAGATTTTAGTTTGGAAATGTGATTTTTATTAGGGAAGCATAAAAGAAATTTAAATTGTTTTGTATGGAAATAAAAAAAACAATACTCGAAAAATTTAAGTATTTCTCAGAAAGTGTGCTCACCTTATGATAAGTCATATTGTCGCATGATTCTTAATAAAATATTTTCAGTATCAAAAGTTGTCACCAAACTGTGGCTTGTTTATTTTGATGTTGGCACAAAGTATGCTCCAACTTCTTTAAAATTAAGTGGAGTTTTTCTTAGTATCAAGTACCAAAAATTCTTCCTTATCTAGTATAAACTGTGGAAGGAAATAGATGACAGAGGTCTTTTCATTTTATTTTGTCAACTCATCTTAAAGTTCTAGATGGCCACCAAAATAATTTGTCATTATGGTTTTTTTTGTCAGGCCAAATTGTTTTGGAAGTCTATCATTTTGGAAGACTCAGGAAGATTTACATGCATGTTATTTACCGGAATTTTTTCAGTACCTTGTTTTGGGAGGGGGTGTCATCAGAATGTGTGTGATAATTCTCTTAAAATATACAGAGATTTAGAAGATGACTCACTGGTTAAAAATATTTTCTACTCTTCCTAATGAATGAAGTTCAAATCCAGCACCCATACATGGAATTAAATATTTGACTATAACTGCAGGCCCAGAGGATCCAACATATTTTCTGGCTTCTGTGGTAAACTGAACACATGTGGTAGACATACACATGCATATAAATAAGAATAATGCATTTCTGAATATGTATTCACATACCCAAAATTACTGTGCACTTTTATGTATGTTTATAAACCAATATCTTCTCCTATGGGATTTTCAGATAACCAAACTGATAGTTTGTCTTTCTTCTTCCCATGTTAAAGTCTCTCTTATTTTCTCTATCACATGTTTCATAGCACTTATATCCCAGTACCCCAAATACAACTCTTTTCCTCCTTCCCGCATCGGAATCCATTTCTCCTTTCCTGGATTATATGATTACTTCATGTTACACACTCAAATTTAAAGAGTCAAGGTAGGATCTATCAATAAAAGAGAATGTATGGTATTTGTCTCTCTATGACAGGGTTACTTTCCTTAGATTATTTTCTAGTACACTCTATTTTAAATCTCAAAATTTTGTTTGTCTTGACTGTACTACAGAAAACAATTTAAACATTAAATGAAATCCAAATCCAAATCCTCATGGCATATTTACAGAAGTAAAAAGGAAAAAAAAACCACCACCACCACCAACAACAAAAAAAAACAAAACAAGATTTATACAGAAGTAAAATACCCAGTCACGAAAGAACACACATGGTATGTACACATTGGTAAGTAGATATTAGACAAAAATAAACTCAGAATACCCATGATAAAACACACAGACTATGAAACCAAGAAGAAAGAAGATCACATCAAAGTGTGGATGCTACAGTTTTAGTCAGAAGGGGAAAGAAAATAATCTCTGGGAAGTAGAGTGGGAGAGGGATCTGGGAGGTGGAAAAGGGGGAGCCATAGAGAGGATCAGGAATTTGAAAGGAGTTGTATAGTAGTGGATGAGGGAGACCTGAGAGTACTCACTAGAAAGTCCCAGACCCTAGGGACCCAAGAGGTTCCCAGGTTCCAACAGGGAGGACATTATCCAAACTAACCAACAAAAGGAAGATAGAATGTGTAGACAACACATCCAGTAGATAACCACTGCCCCCAGTTGAGTAATGGGGCTACCTACCTACCTCAAAAATTTTAATTCAGAATTCCTTCTGTCAAAATGAAATTCAGGGACAAAGAGTGGAGCAGAGAATGAAGGAAAGGCCATCCAGAGACTACCCCACCTAGGGATCCATCACTTCTGCAGATACCAAACCCAGACACTATTGTTGATGCCAAGAAGTGCTAACTATCAGGAGCCTGGTATAGCTGTCCTTTGAGAGGCTCTGTCAGAGTCTTACCAATACAGATGTGGATGTATGCAGCCAAACGTTGGACTGAGTGGGGCAACCCCAATGGAGATGTTAGGGAAAGGACTGAAGGAGTTGAAAGGATTTGCAACCTCATAGGAAGAACAACAATATCAACCAACTAGACCCTCCAAAGCTTCTAGGGGTTAAACCACCAATCAAAGAGTACACATGACTTCAGCTGAATATGTAGCAGAGTATTGCCTTATTGGGTATCACTAGGAGGAAAGTGCCTTGGTCCTATGGAGGCTCAATGACCCAGGAATGATAGGGTGTTGAGGCATGAGTAGGTAGGCAGGTTGGGGAGCACCCTCATAGAGGCAGGGGCAGGTGGAGGAGATTTGTGGAGAGGAACTGAGAAAGGTAAAAAAGTACCCTAGAGTGCAAAAAACAATGCAGAGAAAATTCCTGAGGAGAATATAATACAATATTATAGAGCTATAATAACAAAACCAGCATCATATTACCAAAAAAAAGTTTCTGTACATCAATGGAGAAAACAGAAGAGACAAACAAAGGTTTAGTCATCTGATATTTAATAAAGATCCCCAAATTACTCACTATGTAAGAAAAACAATATCTTCCACAAATAGTTCTGGGGAAAGTAGATGTCCACATACAGAAGAATTAAACCTATGACTAACACTTTGCATACAATTCACTTCTATGTGTATCAAGGATTGCAACGTAAAAAATTAAAAAGCTAGAAGAAAACATATGTAGTACCTTCCACAATCTATGTATAGCAAAAGATTTTCTGAATGTGGCTCCATTTGCTCACAAAGAGAAACCAAAATTTGCAAACGGAACCTCTTAAAACAAGACAAAAAGGGTTCTGTACCACAGAAGAAACAACCAAGTGAGGGAGAAACACAACAATGAATGAGAGGATTTGGCAGCTATGCATCTGAGAGAGGATTAATATTCAGAATATTATATAAAGAACCCAAATACCAAAGAGTCAAAACAAGTGGCCCGTATGGCCCGTTTTCATCTTACTCAGCATCAGAGAAGCTACTCTTTGTAGGTGATGGAAACTAGTACAGAAAACTACAACTGGACAGTGTGCAGACAGTGAGAGACCTTGGAGTACTCAGCGCTTAATTGGATGTACCTACTAAATCCCTTCATTCATTGCCTGGAGAACATTGTGAAAGAGGATCTGGAAAGACTATAAGAACCAGAGGGAATGGAATACAGACACTCATACAGACTATGGCAGCATGAGCAGGGCCTGGACAAGAGCAAGTCAGAAGAGGTTTCACTGCTCAGAGGAATATGAATATGATGCTCCGATCTCTAATCAAGACATAATCTTCAGTTGGAAATTGCTCACACAGGAAAACATAATTTTCTCTAATGGACTCGCATGATGTAAACAAACCATACTTAGTTAGATACAGGCCTCATATCCAACAGTAGATGGCAACTCAAACACAATTCAATGATGGCTTTTTTTTTTAAATGTTTTGTCTCAAAATTGTTTGTTTGGGCATTTTTAAAATCTTGCTACAATTTTTATAATTTATTATGAGTTTCTTTCTTTAAAAAAATTGGTTTTCTATGAGTGCACATCTCTTTGTGTATGTACTTCATGCATTTTTTTCTCTTTTTGTTTTATTCTATTCTGATTTGTCTTGTTTTTTAATTTGCCTTGAATGTTGTGGTTGTTTTGTAAATTGAGAGTTAAATAAGGTGTGGAGTTGCATGGTTTGGGAGATGGGGAAGTTCTGGGAGGAGGTTGGTAGTAGAAACTGTGATCAAAATATATTGTATGAAAAGATCTACTTTTAATTTATAAAGAAGTGTTCAACATGCTTAATACTTAGGGTAATACAAGTTAAAACTACTATGAGATTTTTTTTTGGTACCCAATTCAAAGTGGATATCAAGAAGAAACAGCTAACAACAAATGCCAGGGAAGATGTGAAGTATGGAATCCTCAGTCATGATTGGTTGGCCTTCAAATTGATGCAAGCACCTTGGAAATCAATACGTTGATAATGAGCCAGCTATAATACCTCTTGGCATGGACCTAAATGACTGGATCTCTTCTTATAGGACACTTGCTTTTCTACTCATCACAGCCAAGAAATGATATCAACATGAATGGCCCTCAGCAAATGGATAATGACATGATGGTGCAAATACACACCGAGACAATAATAGTCAGTTGTAAAGATTCTTGTCTCAGAAGTCTTTGTTTCACTTTGCCTCTTGGGTCCTCTTTGTTTCTCTCTGCTAACTTGATAGATTTAAGTAGAATAACATTCTAAGTGACAAAATTGTTTGTTTTTTAAAATTCAGGGTGAATTCAATAAAATCCTTGGTGACGATCTCTTGACATTTTTTCCCTAAATTTTCTATGTCCATTTAGAGTTAGAGGTTGTTCTTAAAATTGGTAGTTGTATGTTAATCAATGTTTTATGTTTAGCAAGAAGTTTATCCTATATCAGCACTTATAAAGTATTTTACTTGAATATTTTGAATGATAATAATAATAATATGCAGCTTATTTTAACATATCAAATTCCTTATGATATACAGAGGAAAATCAGTAAAAAAACATGTTTTAAAATAAATTTATTGCTGTTTAAAAACTGTACAGTTTATGCTTCACTTTGAAGACAGTGTCCCTGTGACTATGCAGGCCGGGGTTCCCAGGAACCTGGAATCGACACTGCCCACCACTTAGGAATTAGTTCCTCACAGAATCCATTTGTACCTACAGAACTGCCACTTTCCCTTTGGAGAAGCATGACTGGAAACTGCTCCTGCCTTTGTTTCCCCATTCTTTCAGTATAGAGACTTTTTTTTCTTTTTCAACATATAATTATTTACTCTTACATTTTCCTGTACTTCAAACTCAAATGCTGAGATGTATATATCTTTTGACTTCTGAAACAACTAGGTTTTTCTAATTGTATAGCTTAATATTTAGTATTTTAATAAAATACCTCACATCGAATTTCTAATTGATAAAATGTTAGTGTAGAAGCATACGCACTACAAGCATGATAAGACACTGCAGAACTGCCAGAAAAAGCAGTGATGGGTCGCTAACTTCTAATAACTGCTGCAAATAAGTCATGCTTTTCCAACCCTTGGGAAGCTTGTGAAGATGTAGAGGAAAGAATGAAAGAGCTGCAATTTCGAAGGACAGATGGAACATTTACATCTAACTTATGCAGTAGGTGAGATGAAGTAGAGACTGTGAGGAAGTTGAACCACTTGGCCTGTTTGAAGTACTGAGAATAGATGCAATGCTACCATGTGTTCTTTCTATTGAAATTCTGGACTGAGTGGAAGATGACTGTTCAGTGCGGAGAGCTCTGAGGACAAAGCCATATGCTATCACTCATAAGACAGTCCTCCCAGATTACTCATGGTAGTGATTGAAGTTTGGAGTAAAGAATCACAATGCTACACTTATACTTGTAAACCATATGAAAATTGATGCAGAGTAGAAATCTTAACTTAAAAAAAAATAACCCAAACACCCAACAAGCAGTCTTACATCCTTCAATGCATTCCTGTTGACAGCAAAAAAACAAAGAGGCTTGACGCTACTGCTGTCACTCTCATGCATATTCCTATGACTGCTTCATCAAAACCATATGTTTTACACAAATTACATATGGGAAAATGCTTTAGAGTGCTGTGCTTTTCCCTAGATGACTGCACAATGATTGGGTTACAGCATCAAGTAGTAATTGTGCCTTATTCAAATCAAATAAATAAAAAAATCCATGTTTTAAGTAAAGTCAAACACAATACTTTATGTTTGGAATCATTTGTACTTTAGAACCATGGACATTCTAACAGTCACAGGTCACTTGGATCCCGAGGCTGTTCAAGATATTCCTTTGGTTCCTTTGTTCTCAGAGTAGTTACTACCTTTATTTGGTAAATCATCAAATTCTTTGGATTTGAAAATATTTGGCGTAGTTAGAAAAATATATGTTCATAGTTATATTCAAATATGCTTTAGTTGTAGATGTTTAAACCTTATCATTCACCTTACATCATCAGCACGGATGTGTTCAGAGGCTTATGTGCTCATTTGAAAAAGGGATTATCTTCTTTTCTCTTCTGCAGGTATTAATTTCTTTCCATTTCTGAAGGCTCAAGTTTCTTAGTTTACAGTAATATTTACTTGCTGTCAGTGCAGTGCTCTTACATATTCCAAGAAGAACACATGGATGATATTTAGAAGCATTTGTCCATAAATAGAGATATTTTAGCCAAGTTATTTTATGTGTTGTGAATTCAGAGGATACTAATTTGTGGTTCACATATAACAGCTTTCCTGAATGTCTAGGCAGATTTTACATAAAGATTAGCTTTGTATTAAAGATTCACTTACTTTTTTTAACACTATAGTCGATGGTTTATTAAAATGATAGATCATTTGAATTGTGTTAGTTTTGTATAACTGTTTGGCATTAACAACTGGAGATACTATTTCTAGTCATTTGATATTAAAGCATGATGTTCATTCCAAAATATTTACTCTGGTGTTTATGCATGCATAATTTAAACAAAAATGTTTGGATTTATTTCCAATCACTACCATTGGACAATATGGAGATTAGTGATTAAAAAAATATATATATGTATATATATATATATATATAAATTACACACATATATATTTAAATCACTAAATACCATATTATATAATATATATATGAGTCAGATATGCTTATTTGCATCCATAATGATTTAAAATAGTTGAAACTAAAACATTTAAAATGGCAAATTTAGAAGATAAATTTTAAACGTTAAAGGCTACCTTTCAATATCTTTCAAAATGAGCACTTTAAATTTTTATTTTTTCCATTAATTTATTTTTTATTCATTTTAGATCCAGATCACAGTCCCCCCATTTCTTTTTTCTGAGCCCTACCATTTCAAATCTCTCCTCACACTGAACTTTTTTTTCTCCTCAGAAAAACAGAGCCCTCCTTTTTAATAATATTCTACAAATAAATGCAGAAATCTGCCTCACACATGATGCTGCTAACCATTAAACGTTTTTATGCTAGAAAATAAGAAATGACAGAGATATCATTACTCATAGGGTGCTTCACTTCATCCACATGTAGTTCAAACACTGGAAATTGACAGTTTTTGCTGAACTTTTCTTGGAAAGAATTTTGTATGCGAAGGCCACAAGGTATTAAAGATTATGAATGCATTACATTCTTTAGGTTTTATTACATTTTTCTCTATACATGAGGTCAAATGATTACAAAATAGTGGAGAGATAAGGCATTGATAATTCTAGGGTTTTTTTGAATATAGAACTGAATGTCTACTCTGAAAATGGAATTTCTTAAGAGTAAAATGATAGGCTATGTTTGTTAGACTTTGTGTGACCCAAGGTCACTGTCAGTATATCTCCTTACACAGACAGTTTGTAAACTGTCAGGTTTACAGGCTCTATTTCAGGATCTCTTCATCCTTCCTTCTTTATTCTACAAAGACAGAAAATGACTTAAGTTGCAATCAGCAAGAATGACAGTGGCACAGCTACCAGCTAAGATTCATGTGGCTGGAGATGCCTCTTTTTATTTACTCCTTTAAGAGAGTTTCATGTAGTTTCCTGAACCTTCGTTGTGAATGTTTGCTGTGATCATTCTAGATGTTTTAACCCTCATTTGAAAGACAAAATAAAGTATATGAAACTTATATTTGGGAGAAGAAAAGTGTTAATAGCTTTTGTGGTCTCGTTCTTACTCTATTCAGAGACAAATCAGCTGCTCCTCCTTTCATAAGGAAAAGGGCTTTCCTTCCTTGAAGAGATGGTGAATCCAACCCAAATATAATTGTGCCTAGTATGCAAATAATACTATAAATTTTATCCTTTTTAGTAGTATATAGAATTTATAGGAAGGAAATTAGAAACAACTTTTGCTGAATAATTTAGGACTGGAATTAATCACTAATCTTTGTAATTACTTTAAGTCTTAACCTGCAGTTAAAGCAGTACCTGAACACCTTCTCCAATGGCATGTTTGCTTCATTTTACAACATAAACAGTTATAACAAGCTGACCCCCCAAACGCTTATTTTGTAACAGTGCATTTGTAATTATTTGGTTTAAAAAGTTCACTGCTCTAAGCAAAGTAGAGGAGTTAATGGCTCCCATTTGTAAATAGATGGCATTATTTATTGTAACGCTCAATTATCTCTGGTTCATGGGTTGTTTAATTATGCAAGCCCTCATCTACCAAAATAAATACTCATTAAGGTGAGCATCTATGCCAAAAATATAAATTTTCTGTGATTTCGTCTTCATGTGCATAGTAAATCCTGGAAAAATGAATGAGCAGAATCAGTAAAACTCTGGATTTCAGACATAATTTGACAAATTAGATCCCCATTAAGAGCAATGAAGTGATTTGTTTAGAAATATTATAAAATTATAAAATTATTTTACAGAGATATTCCCCAAGTTGAGCATAATAAGTGAAATATTATATTGTCTCCAAAATTCTATTTTTATAGAAAGCCAGAAGTGGTTAATGTAGAAAAAATGAGGGTCACCAAAGTCCTAGGATCCAGTGATAACTAGCACACATGCCGCCTCTAACATCTTCAGGCTCATTGCAGAGAAGCAAGTTCGTGCATCTCATTCGAACTTCAAAGCTGATTCCTCCTTTTTATGTTTAAACCAAAGCTTTCAAGAATGGAGGCCAGGCTTTCTTCACAATTTAAAATTCAAAGAGCACCACTTTGAAATTTAATAGAGCAGTGTTTGCTAAAGTAAACATTTTAGTCACAGTGAGGGCAGATGCCTCTGCATCCGCAGTCTTTCTGTAGATATTAAAGCAGTGCTTCAAAATATGGGCATGCCTTTTTCCCAACGGACATCCAAAAAGATACAGATTTCACGGTGTGCAGACTCTGACTTCTCCAAATGAAATACACCTTTAGCTTTAAAGCAATTTCGAGACTTTAAAAGTTCTCCCAACACTTTAAAAGGACACTGAACTTTGAGAATGAGCTCTGATTCTTATGAAAGAGCTGCACCGTTCCCATCGGCAGACATGGGCTGGGAGAAAAGGCCTGGGAGGTAGGAGGAAAAAGTGGGTGAGACAAGCGTTCATGGTGTCAGTGTGTGCTATGAGAAGCCTTTTGTGTTATTTAAAAATGGGTTACTAACTCTGTTCAGTGAAAGGCCTGTTTCTTTTACAATGCATACCAAATCCAATTATGGAGAAAGCACACAGAAAATTCTTTCCTTTTTGAGAACCAAACCAGTTTACTAAACCATGTAATTTTTTCCCGTAATCCTAGAACAGGGACAAATACATGTATTAAAAGGATTTTATTTTCAAGGATCAACGGTTATGTGTTGATGAACATCTTTTTTAGCCTTGTGAAATATTACATCTTATTTTGTTTCAATATTTCATTTATTTTTTTCCATTTAGATACATTTTAATACATAAATTGCCAAGTGGGTGATTTGAACTTTGAATAATTTAGAAAAATATATTTGAAATGATATTTATTCTTATTTAAGTAAGTTTACATTTCTAAACCTATATTTATATTGGAATGCATATAATATATTTTCAGTATTGCATATTTGTAAATGAGCAATTATGTGTAGAAATTACATGTATGAATTATACATATATGATAGCATGATTTGAAAACATCAACGTTTATGTTAAGGAATATATATTCCAACATAAAATTAAAATTAATTTCTCTACTTTTTATTATACTAAAATAAATATATGTTTAATTTTTGCAATGATACTGTCTTAAAGTGCATGGCTAATATAGTACATCCTTTTAATGGTTTTTTTTTTTAATGAATAAACACTTTGAAGAGTTAGACCCGGTTTTCTGAAAAGAAATAAAAATAATTTTCATAATAATCACACATTTGACTTTTAAATTGCAGATGTACATTATTCTTGCATATCTTGTGTTGCTATCTTTCAAATCAAGATATGTTAAAAAATACTCTGCTTACTAATAGGAACTTTTCTTCAAATGAAATAAGAGTAAACAAAGCAAAAAAAAAATGAATCCAAATCAAGAAAGCAGTCATCTTTGTAAACCTGCAAGAGACACACTCTGTGAATTCTTCTGTTTGTTGTGCTATCAGTAGAATATGTTTCCCCTCCGGCACAGTAATTATAGCATTACAGTTTTCTGGCAACAAATGGCTTCTGGGGGTCACCAAATGTCTCTGATTCACTGCAGCATTTAATCTTCCACAAAAGCTGTTGACTGCTTCATGTAAGCTGAATGCCAGGAACATTATCCTTTAAATCAAGCCTAGCTGCTAATTAATGGGTATATAAATGTTGAACAGCCAAGTCTACACAGAGCCATCATGACACTCTGCCCATAAGTAAAATAGCGTTCTGAGGAGTCATAAACTATTACCATACTGTGTATCTATCCTGATTGAAGTGCACTTGAGAAATATAAATCTATCTGGAACTGGAAATATACTATCTGCTCTTGAAATGCTCAACATTCTTATTATGTTTCAGGAATCACTTCCATTATCCCATTCTTCCTATGGTGCTCTTGTATGTCTAAAGTTTGGAAACAGAGCAAAGGACTAATATTTGACACTTAAGATATTATGAGACTGCTGGCACCATGGTTTGTTCAGCTTTCTTTTCTAAATCAAGTAGAAACTATGTTCAATTTCTAGGTCTTCAACAGCTGATTTACTCTAATGTGATGCAACAATCTAATAGAAAACCCAGAGAGGGTTTTTGTTGTTTAGATACTGAATAGAGCTCTGGGCTAGCATTAAAAACCAAACAAACAAATGCTCATATACCAACTCCTTCAGGCCTAATGGCAGTACTAAATTCTGACCTAAAAATTTCTACTAGATGTCTTTGCTTCCTAGAGAAGAATGAATGTAAGAATGCATTAGGAAAACCAAAAAAGAATGCATTAGGAATCTGGAAACTTGTTCAGGAGTTCATGACTGGCTAAATACAGACTCCATACTGAATTCAAGTAGAACGGTCTTACACAAAATCCCCTTGCCATAAAGTGCCATCATGTATTACCCTGCTATTAATAGTATCTCACCAGAAAAATTTAACAATTTTCATATCTCTAGCATGTCTGTGACTCTTTGTAATTCACCATGTCAAATAAAAACAGAGGAAATCTGAGAAATGACTGTGTGAAAGAATCTGATGATATTGTGGCATATTGTGCTTGAATAGTGACTCTGTAAGGGTAAATTTCTTGCATGTGTATACATGAGTATATATGTGTGCCTCATATACACTGAGTCATTGCACAGGGTTCTCTTCTGAATGAGAGTTGCTAGGTAAACAATAGTCATTTGCGCAGACATGAGTAGTTGAAGTAGGATGTTAGAGTTAAAATGAACAATGATTAAGTATGAGTAGGGAAATTAAGAGTGTATGAAAATGCGTAAGTAAAGAAAAGGACTCACAGTAAAAACAGTTCACAGTTATTTTTGACTAGGACACCAGTTACTCATCATCTAAATCATGGTTGATCTTCATGGAAAGTCTGCTTGAATATTTAAGCATAGAAGCGTATTACTAGAGTAGTCTTTATTACAATGAGGAAGTGAAATAAAAACTTCATCTTCTGAAGTAAAATTTTTATTCACATAATACGATTTTATTCTAGTTCTAATTTCAGAAGTGACACCATTTCTATGTCTGTTTAAGATAGGAGTTTATGTGTGAGCCAGAGGTCACTTTCTCCTATGCCTTCCTACATCCAGGTAGCCTGTTCAGTAAATCAAGTAATCAATCCCACGGTACTTTCAAATTCTCATGTTATTACTGTAGAGTCATTTTAGTTTGCACGCTAATATTGGCAGAGAATCAGCACAAACATTACTATTTGGGCTCATCAGTGCAGCTTACAGAAAGAAACATTAATCCTGTGCTCTTTACATTTAGCTTTTATGAATGAACATTGAAACTAGTTTAGCTTTAATACAGGTTGATGACCGCTCTCAAGTCATATTGGCCTTCTGGTCTTGTCAAAAAAAAAAAAATCCAGTGAACTTTTCACAGGATCTTCTTTGCAAATCTCAGTATGTTCTTGCATGGTTTTATGTTTTATATGCTTTAATTTTTTTAAAAACATATATGTAATTCTTCATTTATTGGCACAAACCTTACTCTAGTATTCCAGTAAACTGAGAATTATTTGAGTACTATTATTTCACCTGCTCAGTGAAACATCTTTATAGTAGAATGAAGAATCTTACTTGTGTGTGACAGAGAACAATGAGTTGGTTGTTATGGCATTTATCTGGGATTTTTTTTTTTTTTTTTTGGCATTTTTTCTTTAGGAATTATGTCCACCAAGAATTAGAATATATTCTTTTAAACAGTTATTGAATATTTACTTTGTAACTGAAGCCACTTTGACATTGAGAATTGTCAGTGTAGGTTAAATGTCAGATATAAACAATACCTACGCCACTGTCATTTTAAAAATTAAAAAAATGTGGTGTAGGAAATAGTAAGAAAAATTATGTTACCTACTGTATGTTTTAAGAAGCACAGCAGAAGAAGAATCAGAGAGACTGTAGAAGCAGGAGACTAGCAGAACTGTGAGTTTCTACATCCTGGGTATGGCATGGGCATAACAGTTAAAGACACAAAGCAGATGCAACCATCTGCCTAGCACATGTGCATGTAACCACAAATGACGGAGAGAGACTAGTGAGAAGACTAGAATGAACAGGTGTGGAAAGAGATAAGGAGGGCAGTCAGGGTGAATGTAATCACAATACATTATACACACATGTGCAACTGCCACAGAATTGTCCTAATGATCTCCATTATTATGCACCATTGATAGGTGCTAACATACAGACTTAAAAATTAGAAGTGCACATTCATTGAGATGAAGTTGTAGGGAAGAATAGGGACTGTATAGGATAAAAAGGAAAAAAAAACATTTCCATGCAAAACTAAAAAGGGCTAAAAAGAGCTTTTAGCCAAAATGATTCAAATTTCCTTTCATAGACCACCTGCAGTGTGTCACCTTGTCATAACAGGAAATCTGCAGACTACTCTGTTCATCTCCAGACATCCATAAAAGTATTTCTGGATTAGGCTGGGCAACCTCTACTTCTGCTGTTTCCTTGGTGATGATTATGCATGGAAATGTTTAGAAACTATAATTTTATGGGATTTGAAGACAACTTTGACCATGCTATGTGAGTGAAGTTGACCGTCAAATGTAGTGCTGACAGCAGAGAGACTTAACGTCCTTTGAAGTTTGGGCACTGGGAACTGAAGCTGTTAAAACTGTACTATGACAGTGACAAGGTCATAATATTATCTTGGAAATTAAGGGTGTTGACAATATGAACACCATAGAGGGTAGAACAGTTCAGAACGATGTAGGGGGTATAACAGTTCACAGAGTTCTAGAGTCCTTTCCAGGACCCTGGGAATTGTCAATCCATCAGCACCCATGATACTGATGAGGAAAATTGATGAGGAAACTGATGGTCTTTCAACTATAACACTGGAGAAACACTGGCAAAGAACACAGATTTGAAGATAGGGAAATGACAAAGTTTCAAAACTGATGGCCCGTTGCCAGTTATAGCACAAAGATGAAAACAATTTTGTGGAAAGAATTTGAAACAAAACTGCTTCCTAATTGGAGAAAATTAATGTAATGTTTAACTCTATTAGTGTTAAATTCTTCTGGCTTCTTTGTAAAGTGTTATCCAACAGTGAATTTGGAGTATTGATCCAAAATTTAGAACTTGAATGAAAACTTGAAGACTCTTTGGGTTTCCATCCTTCCATCAGATGTGGTTTAAATCTATTAGACTAGAGTCATCAAGGTTTTCTATCATCTTTAAGTCAGGTAAGGAGGAAGAGAAACAGGGACCTTCATGGCTGATGCCGAGCTTAGGGAATGACCAAGTCGTCACCTGGAAAACCAACTGTTGAGAAACAGCATAGAGGCCTAAAAGGAAAACAAGTAAGATGACAGAGAAATCTAAAACAGGATAAAAGAAAAAGGACCAAGTCAAGAAATCAGGAAATGGAATAAAAACTCAAAAGAAATAATAGTGTCATGAATGATAGGGCCAGCAAGAAGAAAAATAATGATGTTTTAAATTTTTTTATTTATCAACGTGACTATTTATTGATTTGGTTAGTTAGTTACTTGGTTGGTTAATATTTTTTTCTCTTCACCACAAAATTTTACTTTGATATTTTTTTAAAAAAATATTATTAATCTATTTTATAGTCAAGTCGCTATCCCTCTCCTGGTCCTCCTTCCTATAGTTCCTCATCCCATTCCTCACCCCCTGCCCTCTACCCTAATGTCTCTCAGAGGATGTACCCACTCCCATCCCAGCCCACCCCACCCCACTTCAGCCCAACCCACCCCACACTACTCTAGACTGTGAGGCTCCCCCAATCCCTGTGGTCTCAAGGCTCTCAAGGGTAAGATGCATCTTCATATATAATATATAATATATATCTTCATATATAATATATAATATATATGGGGGCCTCATATCATTTGGTGTATGTTGCCTGGTTGGTGGCTCATTTTTTGAAAGATCTTTTTTTGAAAGATCATTTTTTGAAAGATTTATAGAAAGAGTTTAGATTAGTTGAGACTGCTAATCTTCCTATGGGGTCACCCTTCTCCTCAACTTCTTCCAGCCTTTTGCTAATTCAACCACAGGTGTCCACAACTTCAGTCCATTGGTTGGGTGTAAGTATCTGCTTCTGTTTCAGTCAGCTGCTTGTTGGGCCTTTCAGAGAACAGCCATGCTAGGCTCATGTCTGTAAGTAGTATCAATAATAGTGTCAGGCCTTGGAGTCTTCCCCTCAGATGGTTCCCAATTTGGGTCAGTCACTGGGCCTTTTTCCCTTAGTCTCTTCTCCATCTTTGTCCCTGAAGTTCTTTAAAAAGAAACAATTCTGGGTCAGAGATTTTGACTGCGGGATGGCAATCCCATCCCTCCACTTGATGCCCTGTCTTTCTACTGAAGGTGGATTCTACAAGTTCCCTCTCGCCATTGTTGGGCATTTTTCTAAGGTCCTTTGAGTCCTGAGAAGCTCTCATCTCCCAGGTCTCTGATATATTTTAGAGAGTCCCCCCAAATTCCACATCCCTAAGTTGCATTTACTTTTTTAAATTGAAAAAAAATGCTTTCATACAATATATTCAGATCATGCATTTCCCTTCTCCCACATCCCCAACATGAATAGGCAAAATTAATTTTCCAGAATGGAATATCACTAGGCATATAAACCACACTTTAGAGCAGGACTATGCCCAGAAGTCAACACAAAACAAACATAAATTTTTTGGACAATTTTCATCTCATTTTGTTTGGTTGGGCTTTTTTTTTTCTTTGTTTTGTTTTGTGTTACTTGTTCTTTGCCTTTATATACTGCTTTCTGATGGCTTTATGGTATGTGTATATGTTACCTATTTTTTGTTTGCTTTTTATAGACACACACACACACACACACACACACACACGCACATGCACACGCACAAGTATATATCTCTCTCAAAAATCTGAAACAAATTTTTATCATTGGATTAATTTCAAATTATTTCCCCTCCAACATATTGTTTGAAAAGAAGATATTTGAACAAGAATATAACTATTTTTTTTTTAAAAAAACTTCTGCTATTGAGTTAATCTTTTAATTTATAATAATAGTTTTACAATGTTAATTGTTTAAAAAAATAAGTTTTGATTCCAGGAATGAATCAGTAGCATCACAACTTCTCACGTATGTCAACAGGTAGGTTTGTGTTGTGAGCATTAGGTCAGTGAGAGGAATTTGTTCAATAATGGAAATGAGTAAACTTCCACATCACTCTCTATCTTTTACAAACATTTCAATTACTTCAAGGTTTTTTAAATATAAATTAGGGGTGGAGAGATGGCTGAGCAGTTAAGAGCACTCATTGACTGCTCTTCCAGAGGTCCTGAGTTCAGTTCCTAGTAACCACACTGTGGCTCACAATCATCTGTAATGGGATCAGATGCCCTCTTCTGGTGTGTCTGAAGTCAGCAGCAGGTACTCACATAAAGAAAATAAATAAATCTTTTAAAAAACAAATAAAATAAAATATAAAGTATAACAGATAATATAGACTTCATAATCATAAATGTCTCTATGATTATTTATTGATATGCCTATTCAATACTCATATCTATATTCATATTCAATAGAATATGTTCAGAATAGAATGTATTTTATTCCTCTACTTGAAATTAAATGTTACTTTTTAATTGATTTTGGATTAAGACTATAAGGAAAACCATATTACTTTTATAACAAAATCTCTCTGTCTGTCTCTCTTCTTTTTCCTATTTCTGTCTTCTCTCTCTCTCTCTCTCTCTCTCTCTCTCTCTCTCTCTCTCTCTCTCCTTCTGACCAATGTTAAGTATGCAGTTCAAGATTCTCCACATACTTTATAGGCTCATTGCCACTAAGCTGCACCCCAGCCCTATAAAGAAGTCTTTTAAAGTTGACATTCAATGCAACATATACATTATGCTGTCACAATATTCAGAAATATTCAGATGTTGGAGTTATCCTCAACTATGAATAGTATAGAACAATATCAACTAACTGGACCCCTCAGAATTCCCAAGGACTAAACCACCAACCAAATAGTATACTACATACCTAGGTCCTCAGCTCCTGCTACTGGAGCACATGGCTGTCTTATTTGGCATCAGTGGTGGGGAAAGTGCTTGTTTCTGTGGAGGGTTGTTGCCCCAGAAATAGTAGATACTAGAGGGGTGAGACAGGAGAGGGTAGGTGGGCTGTGGAACACCCTCTTAGAGGCAAAAGGGAGGGAGACAAAGTGAGGGACAGAGGGTTTGCAGAGGAGAAACTGGAAAGGGGCTCAGCAGTTGATAAAGAAAATAATTTTTTTAAAAAAAAGCAAAATCCATTGGAAACTCATGCTGGTGTCACAGAAGTAAGAGTTTGTTATTAATTTTGAGGTTAATCATTATCTCAGTGTAACTTAGCTTTTTGGATTGGTTAATCATTATGTAATATTAATTCTTCCTGGTGAGATATGAACAAACATCTATTGGCACAAATCAAATACCAGTAACAGACCAAAATAACCATCCTGTTCAATTCATCTTGGCAAACCAATGCATGTGTTGAGCTAGGCTTACTAATGGAGCCTGAGTATGAAACTCATTTCAGAAACCTCTGAAACCCTAAAACAGTTACATCACTGAAAAATCCCATCCCATCATGGATGAGAACATTTCAGAAGGCACACCATGGAACCCCACTTAAATTTATTCTTCTACATCCTAATGATAAAAAGTATTTCTATTTCTTATATTCTCATTGGCCAAAATCAGAACTCTCAAGTGAGAGTTCTATGATCCTCACTTTTTCCTCTTGCTAGTGAGTTGTCATCTCCATGTTGATAAAATTGATTGTCAATGTATCATTCACTGCAATAAGCTAGTACAAAATGGGAGAGAAGTTACCATGTTACAGATAGAAAACCAAATGCTGTTCTATAACACAAAATGATCATTTGGGTAAGACACTACTTTGATACTTGCTGGATGGCTTTGTCTGGTTCCTGTCCCTCACTGCATATCTCAGAATCAAACATGCGAACAATGTGTAAGTATATTTGATTATTTCTTGTATAACATAAATGGACAATAGCTTATATGTGTATTTGTATAGATCAATTGTACAATGAAGTAGGTTTTCAGAGAAAGGACTATTTCATTCTCAATTTTATTCTTAGTAAAATAGAACCAAGAAAGGTTCAATTCAAATACTGAAGGATGTTTGCTTTCTGTTTTTTTGTTTGTTTGTTTGTTTGTTTGTTTTTTTCAGAATCTCTATAACATTAAAATCTAGACCTGGAAAAAGTCTGTGGTATTATATTACTGTTTTCTCCCATGAAATTGTCCTTGTAGTTGGTAATTCTGTCAGACACAGTCCACATACAGCTCTGATTGTCATATCTCATGACTATACATTCGAGTGGATATTGGTGTGATCCATATTTCATAGTTACTTGCAAGTCACTGTGGATATAATGCACATTTAGTTGTCTCACTTATTATGATAACTTATTTCTATTTGCTAAGCATGCTGGACTGCCTAGTTCTCTTAATCAGGTATAAATTTGCTGAAATAATATTTTCTAAGTCAAGAGTTATTGCACAGAAGTGACCTGTGCTCTCTATCCCCTTAAGATTTGGTCTATGAACTCTCTTTTCCGCAGAAAGAGTATTAAAATGCTTAATGCCCTGTTCACTAAATCTGCTTCTTCAGTGATTTCAGAACATGAGTATTTTATAACTGTCGTCCGTGTTTGCTTCCTTCCGAGACTTTAGTAGTTTGAAACACGTATTCTATGTTAGTTAATATAGTCCCTGTACTTCCTAACTCATTTTTTCTTATAACCTTTAGTTCTGATCTCAAATCTCCTAAAGATTACACTTAGTATATGAGGATAGCTTGATTATTCATTCAAAAATAAGGATTGCTTGGTTATTCATTCATTCATTTAAAAAAAAAAAAGACGACTTATTTTATGCTAGGCTCTGAGCTCTCTTGCCAGGAATCATGCAACTCCTGGAAATGGAAGAAGGTACAATAATGTTTCCTTTGGAACTGTGTTACAGTTGACATATTCTGTTACAACATGAGGGAATATAAAGCTGCATAAGATCTAAGCTGGCATCTGACCTACATTTGTGACCTCTATGACACAGTTCATACTTGGGTGATTTATAACTATGTTTGCTTAAAAATTATGAGTACACCCACAGCCAAGCAGTAGATGGAGATCAGAAACTCTTGTGGAAGAGTTGGCGAAAGGCTTAAGAAACCCACAGGAAGTAGGGACTCCACAAGAAGACAAACAGACTCAACTACCCTGAACCCTTGGGTGTTACCAGAGACTCAAGCACCAACAGAGAGACCATGGGCTAGACCTAGGTACCCCACATTTATGTAGCAGATTAGTTTTCATGTGGGTCCCCCAAAAAACCTGGAGTAGGAACTTACTCTGACTCTGTTGCCTGTTCCCCTAACTGGGCTGCCTTGTCTGGCTTCAGTGAAAGAATAGTCTTAGTCTTGGAGTGACTTGAGGTGCCAGGATGATACTCAGAAGAACCTTTCACTTCTCAGAAAAGAAGGGGAGGGCAGAGATGGAGTGAGGGGTTGTATAAGGGGAGCTGGGAGGAGACGGGAGCTGCAATTGGGATATAAAGTGAATAAATATATAATTAATGGGAAAAATCGAAATATATACATATGTTCAGCTATGCATAAATGGATTCTGAAAATATGTTGTTTGTAATAAATAAAGTCAAAATTCTAATAAATATTACTTAAATATATTTTGTATAGTTGCCATTAAAAATTAGTAATACTTAGAAGAAAATAGAATATTTGTGATTATGAGTAAAAAAATTAAGTTAGGACAGATTTTGCCTTTTGATCTTCACTGGAAAATATATAATTTCTTCTTGTTACTTCTTTGCACATGACTACATAACAAATCACCACCAATGTATTTACTCACTTTCTATGCTTTTCTTTGCATCTAATTCATATAAATTGTACTTCACAGTCCCCTGTTTTATGATCTAGGTATTAAGTAACTCTGTAGTAAATGATGAAACCAAAGAATAGTGTTCAATTTAATAGAACATACTTTTAAATCTACATGCTTACCTATTTATTTTTAACCTTATCCGTAGTAGTTATTTGAAGATTCACCATCTGTCAGCTCACTTTCCTTGTAATCTAGAAAAAGGAATAAACTGTGTTAGTGAACTATCAAAATAGTTACTTTCTGTTTCTTTCTCATCTATTTATTGTCCAGAAGCGTATTAGTTAACAATCATAAAAATAAATAATTGTGCATTTTTGTTAATTTTAAAAAATTATTTCGCATCTGTCTCCTGGAGCTGACCCTGTGCCACAGTTCTTTGCACAACAGTTGTGCCCAGAGGCAACTTGTTTGCCAGAAGTACTGACACATCTAAGATCATAGGTGAGACCACCACTACTGCCTCAATACCTGAGCCAAGTTGGACCCAACTGGATCCCACAGGATCCAGGAACAACGGAGCAGCCAGGGACAAAGTTGAAAACTCAAGAAATTAGACTGCAGAGAACCAAATAACTCTATTAAAAATAGGGTGCAGAGCTAAACAAAAAATTTTCATCTGAGGAATCTTGAATGGTTGAGAAATACCAAAAGAAATTTTCCACATTCTTAGATATCAGGGGGATGCAAATCAAAACAAACAAAAAATATCCAAGCTAAATTTTTTTTCAATAAACACTAATCTCAGCATGGTAACAAATTCTCCAGACTTATAAATCTTCACACACAGATGACTTCAATTTGCTAAATTTTCAGAATTTGGTAATATTTTGCCAGACAACACTCGGAGTCTTGTGAATATTTTTTTCATTTAATTTTATTGTACTTTTTAAAATTTTCACTCTTTTTCCCCCCACATTAAGAAGAAGCTCATCAAGTTATGTTTTAAGATGGTAGGAATCCTAGGAGGGGAAAGCATTTATTTATTTTTTTTCTGTAGGCTATCCTAGAACTCACTCTTAAGGCCACTCTGGCCTCAAACTCAGAGATCCACCTGCGTCTGTTTTCTAAGTACTCAAATTATAGGAGTGCATCATCAAACCCTGCTACATTTAATTGATTTGTTCACTTCTTGGGAATTTCCAAACAACTCAGAGTGTTCCCAGGAAAATAGGTTACTGTCCACAACTGACAGCAAATCCCCATTTCTGAAGACAATGTCTGCACAACTCAATGAAAACAGAGTTGAATACATAGAGCCTCCTCTCTACTTGTTCTAGTGTCTTTGATACAGGATCAATAATAATGGTAGGGTGAAAGAAGAGAATGTAAGCACTATAAAATCTATTGACTCTTAGATTTAGAGTAGTGTACTATATCCAACTAATGTTAGGGCAATGGTGGCACAAAACTTGTAGGAATAACCAACCAATATCTGCTTTTACTTAAGACCCCATTCCATGAGATGTATCCCACTCCTGAAGTTGTATAGAATGACCAGGAACCTGAAACTAGATAGACCAAGACACTATGGCAAAACCAATCAATACACTGGAGTCCATTTTATGTTGATCAACAACTCCTGAACATGAGACCTGAAATGGAGAGGTAGATTTAGAGGTTCTCATTTTCTTTTTTTCTTTCCAATCTGCTTTTATATAATTTTAATTACATGCAAGTATTAAGGTCAGTTCTAGGTTGAGGAACTAGCATTACAATAGATGCAAATAGTCAGGGAACAAGCAAGACAATAAACACAAATAGATAAAAAAAAAAAAAAAAAAAAAAAAAAAAAGTCCAGTGATCACTCCCATAATCACTGTTTCTAAGGCCTTATCAGGATGACCAAAATATCTGAAACTACTTCCCTGTCCTAGTGCAAAGTCATTTTCATGCCTAAAGACTACTTCTTTGTTCTAGCCTAAGATCTAGATTCCTGACTGAAATTACTTCTTTGTTCTAGTCTAATGTCAGATTTCTGCCTGAAGTCTATTCCTTGTTCTTGGCCAATGTCAGCTTCCTGCCAAGCAACCTCAAAATATTTCCACATCTCTCCCTTTTTTATTTCATAAAGAAGACTGAACCTGTCTTACACTGTTCTGACAAGAATGTCTTCCTTACCCATCATGAAATATGCATTATCAAAAGCAATGCACTTATGTCTTAGGTTCGTAATACTCTATGCAAAATGTTATTTATCCTTGGCTTGCCAGCCTGTTTAATTAATAACTCTGTCCGGGGGGGGGGTCCATTTTCAGTTTCAAGCCATGTACTTTGGCTGCCAACATGTTAATGCTGTTAAAGACAAGCTTTAACAGGATGGGCAGTAATAAATATATTCCCAGTACAACTATATATGCCATACTTGAAGAATCTTCATACAAAAATGGAAGTAATAATGAATAATTTTATCAGCAGTGTCTGCCAGTATCAAAGCTCAGCAGAGAAGCATTCTTTAAATTCATAATTTCATTATACAAAGTTAAAATGTCCATAGAAGTATTGGAATTATGTCAAATACCCTGTATCTTTAAACTTTTTCCTGATTATCATGACTACCACTGTAAATTTTAGAACAAATATAAATCCATTGGTATTTGGCATGACACTCAAGATGACTCCTTACTCTTAAACTCTGAACCTCCTTCCAATAATTTGAATAGAATAAAGACCATCAATCTATTGTTCCAAATGCCTACCTAAATCCTCTTGTATATTCAACATATTAGTAAAATTTTTATGCTAAATGATTAACAGAAGTAGCTGTCTTATCTTCTTGTGTCAAAGCAATTGCAGAAGCAGTGGTGTTAGCAATTAATGTAATTAAAGCTGTTATACTAGCAATTCTCTTTCTTCTTCTTAAAGCCTGACTCACTTCTTCCAGTACTTGCTGTGGGGAAAGAAACTCGGGGTGGGGGGGGGAAATCCATTGGGCGCAAGGTCCCATGAGGGTGGTGGTGTCCCGCCACACTTCCCACACCGCTGGCGGAAGGTCCCACATGCACGCAGCCGCCGTGGCTGCGCAGAGAAGGGTCCAGGGTTCCAAAGTTCCAAAAGCTGGCAGTCTGGTGGCAGGCATAGGAAGGCCCAGGCAACACGTGGAGTTTTCCAAAGCTTTTATTGTTCATGGTGTGGTGAATGGGTGTAAATGGTATGCACTCCCCCCTCCCCCCCTGCAAAACCCAGGCTCCCTCGACTTTTTATAGGGAGGGGGAAAAGGGGAGGAGATAACTTAATTAGCTACGCCCCCCAGCCTTTAGGTAACTCATTAATATTTTAATCTCTGGAGATGGAGACCTGCTAATCACGCCCTCTACCTGTGTGCTATGTGACCAAAGGCACAGGTTAAATAAAGTTACCTCATCCAGAGCCCAACAACTTGCAAGCTTTTTTCAGAATACTGAGGTCCTCTAATACTCAGGGCTATAAAACAAAAGTTGGTCGACAGACTCCTAGAACAGACATGCTGATTTTCAACACACTAACAAAATTAGAAAGTGTACAGTCAATATAACTTACATTAAATACTGTAGAAGAAACAAAAGTTATTTTAACAAGACAATAAACAGAGCCTTAACACATGCAATCATGCAATAACACTTGTTTGAAATCTAGATCCTGTCCCAACTTTATATCTTGCTAATATAATATCATAGAGAACTGTAGCTAACTTCCTAATATGTCTCCCAAAATGTCCAGAACCAGCCTTCCAAATGAAAACTATTATTTCTAATATGGGGTTGATTTCTTGACAGTCCATGATTGAGTCCAAATAAGTCGTCACATTTAAGAAAAATACAAAAGTCATGTCCCCAATGGAGGAGTTAGAGAGAAGACTGTAGGAGCTGAAGGGGCTTGCAGTCTCATGGGGAGAGTGACAATACCAACAACCAGAGTTCCCAGCTTCTAAACCATCAGTCTGGAAACACACATGGAGGGACACATGGCTCCAATTCTATATGTAGTGGAGGATGGCCTTGTCAGACATCAATTGGAGAGGAAGTCCTTGGTCCTGTGAAGGCTGGATGCCCCAGTGTGGAGGAATTTGAAAGTAGGGAGACAGGAGTGAGTGGATGGGTGGTGGCACACCCTCATAGAAGCAGGATGAGGGGGGATGGGATAAGGGGTTTCTGGGGGCGATGGGGAAAAGAGATAGCATCTGAAATGTAAATGCACAAGATATCCAATAAAAAAAAAACTATATAATGGAACTGGCCATTGCAGTTGAACATTTGAGACTTTTAGTCAACAATTTAATATTACCCATATTGCTGGTATTCTTTATAATCTTCAAGGACAAGGTGTTGTGGAACAGGCCCATGGAACTGTAAAACAATATCTTCATAAAATAAAAAAGGGGAAGCTATATCCCTGTATTCCACAAATTTATTTAAATCATGTTCTTTTTATTTTAAATTTTTAAAAATATTAGATGTCAAGGAACTTTCTGCTGAGTGTCTATGACATCCTACAACTAGGCATACTTATGCCTAGGTGAGAAGAAAGGATCCACTTACTGGCATATGGCATGATCCCTATCAGGTATTTAATATGAGGAAGAGGGCATGTTTGTGTTTTTTTCTGCAAGATATTGAAGGAGCATGGAGTCTGCCAGAGTGATTGGTGAAACATGCTGATGCTGGGACAAAGAAAGATGCTGACCTATGAGCTTGCTGAGTGCCCTGACAATGGTGACTGGGAAGCTTTATTGTATCTATGTTCCTGAACCATCTTTGCTTGCCTATATCCCAGATGAGACAAAGTTCCCTTGCCTCAATTTTTTAGAGATTGTAGGGCAGAGAAGCAAAAAGAGGTCCTTGTTTTCTTGATGTCCTCTATCCTCTTTGGCTCTTACACTTTTTTGTATCTTCTTGTGTGAGGTTCTGTGAGCTCTGAAGGGAGGTATCTAACAGAGACCTATGTAAGGATGAGGAAACCCTAGCTCTTATTCTCTGCTTAATGTATGGCTGTGGACCTCTATATTTTTCCACATCTTCTGTGGGGGGTGGAGGGGGACCTTCTCTGATGATGACTGAACAAGGCACTGATTTATGAATTTAACAGAATATCATTAGGAGCCATTTTATCCCTACTTTTTACTTTTGTACTATCTGTAAAATAAAACTACAAAGAAACATGATTATCTTTTAAAATCAGTTTGGATCTTTGTTGTGAATATAGTTTATCTAATGCAGTTGAGTCACAGAAAACTCATTAAGAAATGTTAAATTTTTAGTGATTTTTCTCTCTCTGGTTTGTACTTTATTGTTTCCTATCATTACAAATGCTGTTTTTTTTTTCCAAAAGACTCTCTTTTTTCTTGTTCTACATAATTTCTAAAAATCTTACTGTGTTTTAGAATCCCATTGAGAGTAACATTTTCATAATCAATATTCTTAGGATTCTTCAAATAAGTTTGCTAAGACACAAAGGGTACTCCTTCCCAAAAAGATATAAAGAGAAAGTCTTTAAATATCATTCACTGTGTATTTTTCTTTAAATCTCACATTTTATAATACGTTAAATCAGACCTGCCTTTCTGAAAGTACTTCCTGATTTACAGAGTAGATTATAATTTCCGTCTTGGTAAAGCAGCAGAGTGTCTTTCCCATTTCTTATTATCAAGTCTCTGAATAGGTAAGCTTTTGAGTTGATTCCATAATGTCTCATCTTTGCTTTTTCTCCACTTGTTTTGAAGTTCTTCAGTATAAATTCCATGTTTATTCATCAACTATCTCCTAACTGCTCATTGTACCCTCTGAGAATAATTTTTCCCCTTAAAAAAAAATGTGCTCAAAGCACAATTAAGAATCTGTGAAGAAGACTTGGCAGTGAGAAAATTAAACTCTATTCTTTCCTGTCCAATTTTTAAACATCCCCTTATACTATTTCTGTTTGCTGTATTTTGCTCCGTATTTTATGTCTAATTGCTTTTAAAAATTCTTCATTATGGCTCACTTCTACTATGTCCCATTAAAAGAGTTAAAATTTTTGTATTTAGTGTTAGACATTGGCTTAACTAGGACTTAAAAAAAAATGTTCCCTTTTCCCTAAAATTACAATATTTAGAAAATCCCATAAGAGGGGTGGGTGTATATCTTAATGCTGAGCAGGGGCAGCTTTGGAGCTAAATTGACTTGAATAATTTTCAAAATCGCATTGTTACAATGCTAGAAAAATCATGTATAAAAATCTCCTAGCTTGTATCACTGAGTACAGTTACAAGCATGTGAAGATGTGGCATTTTTTTTTTAACTTATTAAAAATTATTTTATTTATGTATTTTCCTGTAATTGCCTCCCTCTTTGTTCCCCCTCCCAAAGTTCTTCATCCCATTTTTCTTTGCCTATCTCTGAGAGAGTGCTCCCACCACCACAACTCCCCCTTCTCTGGGGCCTCAGGTCTTTCAAGGATTAAGCATGTCTTGTCTCACTGAGATCTGACAAGGCAGACCTCTGCTTTATTTCTGCCAGGGTCCTCAGACCAGCCATTCTATGCTCCTGCTTGGTGGCTCAGTTTCTGTGAGCTCCCTGGGGTTTGAGTGACTTAAGACTGCTGGTCTTCCTCTGGGGTCTCTCTCTATTTCAGCTTCTTCAATCCTCCTTCTAAATCAATTATAGGGGTCCCGGCCTTCAGGGGTTGGGAGTAAGTAAGACATCCATGCCTTCCTCCAATATGTAGTAAGCAGATCATAGAATCGATAAAAGTGTCAGGTCTAGGTGCCCCTGCCATCATGAAATGGATCCAAAGTTGGGCTGGTCATCAGACCACCTTTCCTTCATTCTCTTCTCCATTTTTACCTGCATTTTGTGTCAGAGTTATCTCACTCAAGATGATATTTCTATTTTTATGTATATGCCCATTAGTGGTATAGTAGGGTTTTCAGGTAGAACTATTTCCAATTTTCTGAGGAACTGCCAGATTGATTTCCAAAGTGGTTGTTCCAGTTTGCAGTCACCCCAACAATGAAGGAGTGTTCTTTCTCCACATTCTCGCCAACATGTGCTGTCACATGAGTTTTTGATCTCAGTCATTCTGACTGGTGTGAGATGCAATCTCAGCGTCATTTTGATTTGCGTTTCTCTCTTGATTAAGGACTATAAACTTTTTAAACATTTCTTCATGTGCTTCTCAGTCATTCAAGATCCTTCTCTTGTGAATTCTCTGTTTAGTTCTGTACTACCACATTTCTTAAATTGGGTCAGCTGCAGTTTAACTTCTTAAGTTCTTTATATATTTTGAGTATTAGCCCTCTGTCAGATGTAGGGTAAGTGAAGATTTTTTTCCCAATTTGTAGGTTGCTAACTTGTCCTTTTGATGGGCTCCTTTGCCTTCAGAAGCTTTTCAGTTTAATAAGGTCCCATCTGTCAATTGTTGACAGATCACTTTATGTAGTAGTTATTTCCATTCATTAACTATAGAAATAAAAGATTAAATTACTGATAACTGGATATTAAGAAATTGTCTGACTTGGACAATGATTCACAGGAGCCATTATATCTTTGGGCAATGTAGATTGAACCCAAGGCAGACTATGAAGTGTATCTTAGCTTCATTCTTTAGCTTGGAGAATATCAAAGTTTTAGCTAAAAATGGACTTGTCTTTCTTTTGTTCTGTTTTGATTGTTCATCCATCTTCAATGAGTAGGTACATCAAAATGTATGACTTACAATGTGGTTTCAGAAAAGTCTGGGGTATAACCCCGCTTCAGATTTCTCATGCAGACAGAATGATCCTGAGACTACAGAGACCCGAAAATGTTCTGAACTTGGTCAGCACACTAATCGTTATATCAGGTACTTTGTAACATGGAACAGGATGATATAAAGCCAATATGGAGGACAATGAGTAAATATGGAACCATTCATATCTAGGAGCTCATTATGAAAATTAACTTCTGAAGAGGTAGAGGTATTCAGACTAAGTGTATAAAGAATGCCCTACTCAAAATATGAATTGAAAGTAGTGGATAATCACAACCTCACAGAGTATTTGGAAGGTTTGAAAGGAATAATAAGCAACCTTTTAACTTGTTAAGAATAATGACAACAAATCATTTATGCTAGCAATATGGAGGAACACAAAATTATTTATTTGTCAGTAGGGCATCTATTAAGAACAGGAGTTTTATTGTAGGCTTCATTTATAATGACTTAGAAGTAGAAGCTAATAACTTAAATAACTATCACATCTTTTAATATTATCATACACACACACACACACACACACACACACACACACACATACACACACACACACTGATTACATCCTTATTAAGAAAAACATCAAGTTATAAGAAGACCAAAATAGTATAGCTAATATTGACATTATGTTTTAATAATATGAAAAATAATGACACACAGAGTGTGCATGAAGATCATGCACTCCTGTGCTGTGGAACAAAAGTTTGGGGTAGTGACTTGACTCAAAGTTTCAAATGCATTGTGTATGTGTTTTGTCTCTTGTTTCCTGTGTTGTAAACTACATTGTAGGATAGCAGTAATATTGAGAGTCATGTAACTTTTAAGAAAATAAGCCTCTCCTGGGAAGTCTTTTAACTACAGGGTTTCTCTGCTCAGAGAGTTTTAAGGCAGAATTTATTAGATATCTGATTGTATTCTCCTAAGCCAGTCGTTACTGATAGATCAAGTCTAGTCTATTCCTCTTTGCAGGTCTTCTCTGACTGGTATACTCAATTGCAGTTTGCCCAAAGATTCCCAGTGTTTGTTTGTGGCCTTGTACTTCTAGAATTACTAGATAAATAAAATCTGTTATGAAGCTAGCTGAAGCCAGGTATTCAGGACAATAATACTCAGAAGGGATTTATAAAAGACCAAAAGTTGTTTAAAAAAAACAATCTGTCATTTGAGGAAGCCAAGCATTTCATTTCCTGTATAACATTTAAAGGCATGTTGAACAAATCAAACACTACAGATGTAGCATCAAAAAATCAACTTAACATGTTATTTTCTTACCAATTGATTGAACAGATATCAGTGTGGATTAAACCTACCATTTTCTAAGGGGTCTTTCAGGTTAAATCAAGTATATGTCATGGCTACAATCTAACCTACAGCCTAGGATTCTTTGGAGAAGCCATCCAGGATTTCAATAAGCTTCAATTTCTTGTAGTTAAAAGCTGAGCTTCATATTTTCTCAGAGTGTATCTACACTAGAGATTTCTAATTATGGAATTTATTCCACCACAGAGATTTATTCTTCAAACACAATGAGGACATCTGTCCATTTCAAATCAGTGTATACTACATAATGTAGAGAGTCACAGTTATTATCTTACTCATACTTTAAAAATTGAACTTATGAAGGAAGTCACTACTGCATATTATTCTCACATCCAATGGGAGATATGTATACACATTTTCAGGGGATACATAGTATACTAGGACTTGAATATTTTCTTTTTAGTGTTCCTCATTTTACTGAGAAATTTTTACATAAACTTGAACATATTAAACAAAATATTAATAATGATATAAATCAAACATGTACTGATAACAAATTATAAATATATTTTAAAGAAATGTTTATTGTACATATAATTTAACCACATATTAAGAAAAAATTAGTTTTAAATACTAGTGAGGCTGGTGTGTTTATTTTTATATATAAATTATGAAATATGGCTTGAATATTTAACACTGTATGATGCAATTTCTTCAATATTTTTAGTGTTGATAATTATTTAGATATAATTTTCAATAATGGGATTTTTTCACATACATGTGCAGTAAAAAAAAATTAACAGAAGTTTGCCTAATTTTACTTCAGAACAGGTTGGAAATCCTGTCCAATCCCAAACCAAAATTCACTGAACTACTTTCTGTGCAATTTAATCAGCAACTCAAGCTGCAAGTTTTAAAATCAAATATTTTAACACAATAAAATATTAAGCTATTGTGATGTGATCTTTAGATGCTAAAGAATGTCAGTAGTGAAATGTTCTGTGTTATTTTATAATTACTCCATTATGTTCCTATAAGAAAAGAATAAGAGTGAGTATGAAGATTAAAAACAGTGCACCTAGCAGCATATTTCCAATCAGAGCTGGGATTTTTTTAAGGCAGTTTATCAGTGTTGCACAGATTGTTGCATGTGCAGTGTCAAGTGTGTTCAGAACCAAGGTCCCAAAGTACAGACATGGCTGGACACAGAGAGACGCATTGGATTTTCTATGAACATTTGGTCACTAAGCATTGGGTATTAGCCCAAAAGCTTGCAATATCCAAGATACAACTCACATACCATATGAAGCTCATGAACAAGGAAGACCAAAGTGTGGATGCTTTGACCCTTCTTAGAAGGGGTAACAAAATACTCATGGGAGCAAATATGGAGACAAAGCATGAAACAGAAACTGAAAGAGGGGCCATCCAGAGACTTCTTCACTTGGGTATCCATCCCTTGTGCATTCACCAAAGGTAGATGTGATGTGGCTGCCAGGAAGTGCATGCTGACAGGAGCTTCATATACATATCTCCTTAGAGGTCTTCCAGAGCCTTAAATATACAGAGGCAGATGCTCACAGCTAACCATTGAGCTGATCATGGTGTTCTCAATTGAGGAGTGAGAGAGAAGACTGAAGGAGCTGAAAGGGTTTTCGGCCACATGAGGAGAACAACAATACCAACCAACCAGAGCTCCCAGGGTCTAAACCACCAGTCTGGGAGCACATAGGGAGGGGCCCATGGCTCCAGTTGTATATGTAGTGAAGGATGAGAGTGTCAGGCATAGATGGGTGAGGAAGTCCTTGGTCCAGTGAAGGCTCGATGCCCCAGTGTGGGGGAAATCGTGGGTGGGGAGGTGAGAGTGGGAAGGTGGGTGGGGACATATCTTCATAGAAGCAGGAGGATGGGGGGTAGAATAAGAGGTTCCTGGATAGGAGGAAAGGGAATTACATATCTAAATAAAATATCCAATGAAAAATTTTAAAGAAAGAACCATTTTATCTATCTGTAATTTTACACTTGTGACTAAATAATTTAGTTATATAACTTCATGGGAAATTTAACCTACAGATTAAACAGCTGGGTGCTTAGTGGCCAGTATTTAAGAATTATACCCATTTAGTTTATTTTGTAGATCCTGTGAATTTGTGTTCACAAAATGGCAGTGATGATCTTACACAAGTGTGCTTTTCCTGAAGTTGATCTGCACTCTCCAATATCAAACATTGAGGCAAGATTTAATTTTCTGTAGAAAAATAAATAAGCACATATATCTCATTTGCATGCAAGTCTGTTAACTTTTAAATATATACATACATATTTATATATGTATATAACATATAGATAGATATAGATAACAAAGGACTATTTTTCCATTTTTATTAAAAATAATTTTTCTTCATATAATATATCTTATCTAAACTTTTCCCTTCCTTTTCTCCTCCAAGTTTCTCCCACTCTCTTCTCATGTTAGTATTCATTTCATTTCAGTCTCAAACTAGAAATACAAACATGCTTCTAAGAGATGATATTAAAATTTAATATACTATATTCTAATCTATACTATAATATAAAAATAAAACAAAACTAACATATTAGAGTTGAATGAAACAAGTAGAAGAAATAGAGGTCAAGGAGAGCCACGTGGTCGGAGACCTAATCACCCATGCACTCAGAAACTTCATAAAAAGACTCAACTGGAAGCCATAATATATTTGCAGAGGATCTGGTGCAGAGTAATGCAGATCCTGTGTCTGCTGCCTCAGACTCAGTGAGTTCATATGAACTTTGATAGTGTTGAATTAGAGAGTCTTGTTTTCCTGATGTCCCCCATTTCCACTGGCTGAACACCCTTTCAGCATCCTCTTCTGCAGAATTTCAGGACTCTGAGGGGATGGATTTGATAGTGTATCTCATTTAGGTCTAAATGTTCCAAGGTCCTACTCTAAGCATAATACCTGGCTGTGGTTCTCTCTATTTTATTCCATCTGCTGCATCTTCTCTTATGATGGCTGCACAATGCATTGGACCATGAGTATAGCAGCTTATTATGATGAATCATTTTTTTGCATTGATGTTTAGACTAATAGCATTCGGATTTACCCTAGGTTCCTGGGCCATCTAGTTTCTGGTCCTTGGTCTTCTAAGGAGTGTCATGTATGAGTTCCATCTCATGGAGTAGACTTCAAGTCAAATCAGATATTGGCTGGTTTCTCCCACAGGATTTGTACCACTAATGCCATAGTATATTTTAAAGAACTGCTTAAAATAAAAATTCTTCATGATTTATTACCACTAAAGATTTACTTATACTAAGATTATTAATTTCCTTGTAGACATGGGGTCAAGATTTTCTATTTTTTTATATGAGGAGAACTAAGGCCATTTACCATGTCTCTAAATAAGTTGTATAATAAGCCCATTTTGGATTATCAAGCATTGTAGCTCTCTAGATACCGTGCAAAATAAAACACCAAAGATTACCCAAGAGAATTTTTTAAAAATATTAAAGAGTTAATATTGAATCCAATTTTTATTCTGAGGGTGTTTTTATATGTTGAAAAATAGTTAAAATATTAGAAAATATAGGAGAAAAGTAGGGAGGTAGTTTCTGATAGAAGACAAGAAAAATAAATATGGATGATCACCCAGGGCATAAATATTGTACCAACTGGAATGAGATAGCATCTGTTAAATAAAGGGAGGAATACAAATCAGCAACACTGGTTTCACTATGTTATAAAATAAGCAAAATCAATAAATCTACTGTATGCTAGTTACTAAATCACACACACGCACAGTCACACACATGTACAGTCACACACACGTACACTTGCACACACACACACACACACACACAGAGACACACACACTAGAGAGTACATGGTTGTTTCGGAGGGATATAAGGAATCACTAGATGTTTGTCACTTATTGGTACAGGAGAAAAATTTCTGAACAGAACACCAATGACTCAGGCACTGGATCAACAATTAGTAAATGGGACCTCATGAAACTGAAGATCTTCTGTAAATCAAAGGACACTGTCAATAGGAAAAAACTACAGCCTCTACACATTGGGAAAATATCTTCCCCAACCTTTCATCTGACAGAGGGCTAACATCTAAAATATATAAAAAAAAAAAATTCAAGAGGTTAGACACCAACAAATCAAATAACCTAAATAGGCAAAGAGAACAGAGTTAAACACAGACTTCTCTACAGAGGTATCTCCAATGGCTGAGAAACAATGAAATGTTCATTAAATTCTAAAAAGTCTTTAATTTTTTTCTTTCTTTCTTCCTTGACCAAGTTATCATTGAGTAGGGTGTCGTATTGGTCATAGTACTACCTGAGGACCCAGCTATACCACTCCTGACATATACCCAGAGGATGCGCCAACATGTAATAAGGACAGATGCTCCATTATATTCATAGCAGCCATATTTATAATAGCCAGAAACTGAAAACAACCCAGATGTCCCTCAACAGAAGAATGGATAAAGAAAATGTGGTACATTTACACAATGAAATACTACTCACCTATTAAAAACAATGTCTTCATGAAATTCAAAGGTAAATGGATGGAACTTGAAAATACCATACTGAGTGAGGTAACTCAGTCACAAAAGAACACACACAGTATGCACTCATTGATAAGTGGGTATTAGCCCCAAAATTTGGAATACCCAAATTCAATTCACAGACAATATGAAGCCCAAGAAGAAAGAACCAAAGTGTGAATGCTTCAGCACTTCTTAATAGAGGGAAAAAAAGAGTCATGGGGGAAAATATAGAAACAAAGTGTGGATCTGAGACTGAAGGAAAGTCCATTTAGAGACTGCCCCACCTGGGGATCCATTTCATATACAGTCCCCAAACCCAGACAAGATCGTGGATGCTAGGAAGTGCTTGCTGACAGGAGCCTGATATGGCTGTCTCCTGAGAGGTTCTGGCAGAATCTGACAAATACAGAGGTGGATGCTTGCAGCCAACCATTGGTGTGAACACTGGTCACGGGGTTCCCCATGGAGGAGTTGGAGAAGGGACTGAAAGAGTTGAGGGGGTTCTTAACCCCATGGGGAGAGCAACAGTGTCAACTGGCCAGAACCCCAAGAACTCCCAGGGACTGGATCACCAACCAAAGGGTACACAAGGAGAGACCCATGACTCCGACCACATATGTAGCAGAGAATGGCCTTGTTGGACGTCAGTGGAAGGAGCAGCCCTTGGGCCTAAGGGCGTTCCATGCCCCAGTGTAGAGGAATTCCAGGGTGGGAAGACAGGAGTGGGTGGTTGGTGGGGGACCACCCTCATAGAGGCAGTGGGAGGGGATATGGGATAGTGGATTTCCAAAGGGGAGACCTGGAAAGGGAAAAACAATTGAGATGGAAATAAAGGAAATATTCAATAAAAAATTAAGACATTAAAAACCAAAAAGAAACAAAAGCAAAAGAAATGTTCAACATCCTTGGTCATCAAAGAAATGCAAACGTAAAAGAATCTGAGATCCCACTTTGCATCCATCAGAGTGACTAAGATTGAAAACTAACAGACAGCACATGGTGACAAGCTTGTGGAACAAGGGGAACCACCCAACATTGCTGGTGGGAGTGAAGACTTGTAATACTACTCTAGAAATCAATTTGGCAGCTTCTCAGAAGACTCACAGAGGTTGTACCTTAAGGCCCAGCTATACGACTCCTGAGTATATACCCAAAAGATGCTTCTACCGTCCCACAAGGATATTTACTCAACTATATTCAAAGCAGTTTTGTTTATCATAGCCAGTAACTGGGAACAACCTAGATATCCCTCAACTAAAGAATGGATAAAGAAAAATGTGGTTCATTTACACAGTGAAAATAGATGAAACTACAAAATTTCATCCTGAGTGAGATAACACAGACTCTTTTGCATGATAAGTACTCACTTACAAGTGGATATTAGCAATTAAGTATAGGATGACTGTTATATAATAAACCCAAAGAAGTCAAATAACAAGGAAAGCCAAAGGAAGGCTAGTTGAATCTTTCTCAGAAAGGGAAATGAAATAGATGTGGGAGGGAGATGGATGAAGAAAGAGACCTGTATAGGATAGACTGGGGAGGGTAGTGGGTGATAGAAGTGAGTAAGGAAGAGAGAACAGAAATCAGCTGGGGGAGGTGGGGGGTGGGGTGGGGACATCTTTAGAACATGTCATAGATCTGGGATGAGGGTTGTGGAGAGAGGTCCCAGGATGTTTAACTGTGATGCCTAGCAGTATAGAATATGAATCCATAAGTGACTACTTCCTATAGCCAGGCAGGACTCCCAGAGGAAGGATAAGACAGCAACCCACCCACAAAGCCTTGAAACCAAAGTGCCCTGCCTACAACATGTGCAACAACAAAGATAGAGTAGATATGTAGGAAATGGCTAACCAATGATTGGTCCTATTTGAGACCCATCTCATGGGCAAGAGCCAGTCCCTGACCCTATTGATGATATTCGGTTATGCTTACAGGTAGGAGCCTAGTGTAACTATCCTCTGAGAGTCTCCACCCAACAGCCAAAGGAAATAGATGCAAAGATCCACAACCAAACATTAAATGTAGCTTAGAGAGTCTTGTGAAAGAGTTTGAGGAAGGATTGAGGGAACTAAAGAAAGACAAGGACTCCACAGGAAGACCAACAGTGTCAAGTAAACTGGACACTTGGGGGATCCTGAGACTGAATCACCAACCAAGAAAGGAATATGAGCAGGATGTGAAGCCCCCCAACCCCATTCCCACCCCTTCCCCCGTTGTACATATGTAGCATATGAGCAACTTTATCTTCAGCAAGTCCCACAACAGCAGAAGCAGACACTGTCCCTGAATTTGTTGCCTAACTGGATCCTGTTCTCCTAACTAGGCTCTTTTGTCTTTCCTTAGTGGGAGAGGATGTTCCTGATCCTCCTCCTCCTCAGATGAGATGGAAAGGAGTAATAGAGGTGGATCTGTGTGAATGTGAACTAGGAGGAGAAGGGAGTGGTATATAAAGTGAATAAATAAGTAAATTAATGACTAATAATGTTAACCAGAATATCTTAGTATTATACCAGACAGTCATTAGTAAAAGAGTGTTAAGACTGTGAAAATGTTGGGGATGGTGGCACATGCCTTTAATTTCGGCACTCAGGAAGAAGGCGGAGGCAGAGTCAGGGTCAAGGTCAGCGGCAGGAGCAACAGCAGGGGCAGATATGCACTTACACACACACACACACACACACACACACACACACACACACACACACATACACACTACTTTATTTTGGAATGCTGGAGAGATGGATCAGCAGTTAAAAGCTTCTCCTGCAGAAGTTCTGTATTTGACTTTCAACAACCACATGGCGGCTCACAACCATCAGTATTGGAATCGCATGCTCTTTTTTGGCATGCATGTATACAGGTAGATAGAGCACTGATACTTGTAAAATAAATAAATAAATCTGTTAAGAAAGTAAGAAACATTATTGTAAAGGTTTTTTAAAGACATTTACACCAAAACCAACTCCCCCTTATTAAACAGAAGCTCAGAGATAAATTTATGATATAAAACTAGTATTTCTTATTTTTAAATATATGACTATTATTACCTTGTGTTACATATGTGTGTGTGTGTTTATGTATATGTGAACATGTTAAAATAAATACAAGTAGTATAAAATTTTTATATATTTATGAGGTCAAAAGTATATGAAGGACTTCAATGTTTATAGGAAGGCATGGATCATAGTATTTTAAAAATATTTTTAAATATTTAATGATAGATTATTTAAAACCGTTTTATTCTATTATAAAATTTTTGTTCTTATCTAGACCTCATGAATAACCAAAGTTTCATAATAGTTCCAAAGTTCTGCATCTCTTTTATTACTAGAATCATGGACTCATTTGTTCTCTTATTCTTGCATTATTCTGACCAAATGAATCTGAAATGTCCTCAGCAGAGATTTAAGTCTCAGTTTGGAAATTTTGAATTTAAATATCATTTTTATCTGCCAAAGACGTTCAAAATATAGACACAAATGTACAATTAACATATTTAAAGATTAACTTCACCAAAGACCTAAAGGTCTGGTGGTCAAAATTCTTTTTTATCTTCATATTCTTTTTTAATTCAAACATAAATGTAATGGATTTAGATCCTTTCCATGCCAGAACCACTCCTCCAATCCACTTCACCATCAGGTTTGATGATCACATCTTGCCTGGATTTTCTTAAGCATCAGTGGGAGGTGATTCACTTTGCAAATCTGAGTGCCATGGGCAAGGACCTGTATTTCCAGGAACATGATTTCTTCATATTCTCCATATTTGTCCTTTTGACTTCACTAACTTTACCAATAAATCTATATTTAGTAGCTTTCTGTGTTCACTATATGTTATGAACATTATTCTATTTATTTTGTTTATCCTGAAGGTCTTACATCTAATAAATTTTCAAAGATTTCTATTTGAATAGATTCAATTAACTCTGCTAAATTAAACTTTCTCTTTCTTCAAAATTCTATCATTTAATTGATAATTTGCAAAGGAGGGTTTCTGAGAAGATTGTCTTACAAGCATCATTATTACATGGACTTGCTTTACCCACATATACCCCTGACTAACTATCCATCTATATAATTTCTTTATAATTCCTTAATATTTACTCCAAATATTTACTTTTGTCAAGGTACATACTTTAATAGAGAAAATGTCCCACAGGCAACTCATAATATATTTCACATAGATAACAGAATATACTAAGAGGAAAATACTTCATTTTAAAGATTTATGTTTTATTTTATAAATGTTTTGTTTATGTGTGTGTGTGCCGCTGTGTGTGTGTGTATGCATGAATGAAGAGTAGCATGGAGTACAAGGTGTTGGGTCCCTCTTCTAAGTACAAGCTGATGGGAATCATTTGATGTCTGGGAACCAAACTATGTTCCTCTGCAAAAGGAATATATACACTTGATTATTAAAATATATTGACAACATCCAAATATTCAACTTCAAGATCATATGCATGGCATCTAAGCACTTTTGTGGTTTATATCATAACCATAACAATCACTCTTCCCTTAGAATGATACCCTTCATTTTAAAGGAACAAACCTAGATGCCCTGAGTATGTCAGTTTTAACTGGCTATTTTGTCTGAATTGAGACAATTCAATAATACATTCTGAGAATTTAGAAGAAGATACCGTTATAAGCTACGTGGATGCCAAAATGATACCAGTGAATTCAAAAGACTTACTGAAGTTTTAATTGTTCATGTGAGCTAAAGAACAGAGAAAGCTGATTTTTAGTATAGTGCCTAAAGGAAAATTGGAGAAAAGGCAGACAAATGTAACTCTGTGCTCTAAAACTTTCCAGTGCTCATTTAATAATTTAGTGATCATAGATTATATATAAAATATATAAATGCATATAATATGTTATTATATCTTGAAATAAAGTGTAAGAGGATTTTCTTAGACATTTTTTCCCTTTTGATTCACCAAGAAGGGTGAAATTGGGTTTTATCCTCTGAAAATAAAATCTTTTAAGTTCCTTTTCAGCTAAAATAGCACTTAATACATGTGATCATGGGGACACCATCAAGTCCTATCATAATTATTTTGGCTATTTTTATATTTCACATGTATTAATAAAGTTTTCTCTGATTAAATTTTTGGTTGATGGATGAATTAAACTCTCTACATAATTTTATCTTTATCAATACTGTAAACATGCTCAAATGCTGATCAAATTTCTCATTTGTTGGGGTCAAGGTGATTTTAATAGATAAGGGCCACATAGACTAATGTATTTAAATGCTTTGCCCAAGCATTAGAAAATATTTCTTGAATGTGGTCTTATTGTGGGGGAAGTGTGTTACTATTGGGGTAAGCTTTGATGTCTCCTCTGCCCAAGCTAGGCCCAATTTGGCACATAGTCTCCTGCTGCCTGTGGATAAGGATGTACAGCTTTCATCTTTTCCAGTACCATATCTTCCTAGACACTACCATTTTTCCCACCATAATGAAACCAGGGATGCTGTATGCTAGCCCCAATTAAATGTTTTCCTTATAAATGTTGCCTTGGTCATGTCTCTTCATAGCAATAAAACCTTAAGACAAGGATGAACAGATATATCCTTGTCATCATACTTTCTTACATGCATTGTTTCCACCTTCCATTCATTAGTAACTATCTATAATGATAAAGGTGTTCCCACTTTCTAATCTTGAGTTAGTAAATTATTATCTAAGTTATTCAAAAATCTTAGTATACTTTCTGTTGACACCAAATTTATCACAGTGTCTTTATTATTGTCAAGCTACTCTAATCTTTATTGAGCATTTTATTTAAGGAATAATATAAATTTAACTTGCTCTAACAGAAAGTACATCCTGTGTGTATATTTTGAGATTATACTATAATATATTGTGCATATTTTAAAAGTTGTTTTTATTTACTTTACATTTAGCTAGGTACCATTTTACTTCTAAGAACAAATTTCCACTTAAAGTTTATTTTGTATTTGTGAAAGTGATCTTATAATAGTTATTTTGTCTTGTTTTCATATATTTATCTTAATATTATCTGATTAAATTTTACTTTTATTATGTAGATTTTTCAGACATTTTTCACTATTTGAGAATACAGTATTGGTTCTTCTCATTTGCTTTTAATTCCATTGTTCCTACTACATTAGTTTCAACCATGATATTGCTTGTAAATATATTTCCAAATTTGATTTTGACAAATATTCTAGTATTTTTGTGGACTTAAGATTTTTGTAATATGTTTAAAAATATTTGAACTATTCATTTTATACTCAAAATGTTAAAAGGTATAAATGGATCACCAAAAAAATATATCTTCTGTTATATTAACATGCTTCACTGTGATTACAGGTGGCATCTATTAATTTTATTAGTAGTACTTATAAGAAAGCTATGCCTTTTTCATTTCTACAGTAATACTAAAGTGCTTTTATCATGGGACAATATTAATAAATTTACAGTTTTCAACTCTCATAGGATTTTATAGAAAGATTTTGGCTCTTTTATCCCTATGAGAAATACATCTATTTGGTCTCACATATGCTAGGAAAAGCACACTGTCACACTCCAAGCATGTAGGAATTGTCATTATTTTTACTGTGGCATTAAAATTTTATCTTCAGTGCATTTAGCTAAGCACATTGCTATTGAAGGAAAGAGAATTTAAGTCATCATGATTTGTCATTTCTGCAGTAAGACTTTGCTTCTGGAGACTACATTAAAGATACAAAACAAATGATTGCTAAATTGTCTTCCGAGTGAAGGAAGCTATCTATGTAAGTAAAAATTTTTAAGTATGAGAAAAATATCATATGGCTTGATTCAATAATAAAGTCATACTCTCTAGAACAACATTATATGAAATTGCACAAAATCTTATTTTCAGGGGAACACAGTGTTTAAAGTACAGCACATGAGTTCCACATAGAACATTTTGAAGTAAAAACAGTTAATAAATAATCAGAAATGTTCACATTTGCTCTCCCAATAATGGCGCATCATTCTGCACCATAGACACTGAATTTTTTGCTGCTGGACATAGAATCTACACAAAATACACATGCTCAGATACCTCTGTAGTGACATCCACAAGAAAACAATGTCTAGTGTGCTTACTTTGGCAACGCTTCTGATAGGATCTAACACTCTTATATATTGTCAAATTGAAAGGCAAAGAGAAACTTCAATTCTCCTTTAATCCTTTCAAACTTCGTACTAGTGAGGAAAAAAATCCTTTAACTAGGTTGTGATGATTTTTCACTCACAACCCGGTGATAGAAATAGAACAGAAATTAGACATAAAAAAAAAATCTCTTTCAACTTTTGAGCACTATTTTGAAGCGAAAGTTTTATTCTGAATTTGAAATTTGCCAAGGTCTGTGGCTGAGTTTCAGACACCACTTCCCTTGCTGGCAGTAGATGATTTGGAAATCAGAAGTCTGCACACTTGTGATATTTCCAGGCTTAGAGTGTCAAAAAGACAAGATGGCATATGGTGAAGAAAAAGGGATTTCTCACATTCAGGAACACATTTCAACTTCCAAAACATAAAAATAAATAAGTGCTTTTTCAAATTCATAAGAGAAATAATGAGAGTTTTTCCAAAATATTATAGACATACCAAAGTTAAGCAGCAAGATGCTTGAGTCTGTCACATCCTGGAGCTTTTTGCTAAGTAGATAAGATCAGATTTCAGGATTGTCATGTTCACTTTGGCAAGGATGACAGTAATCCCCCTCACAGAAAGTAAAATATAGTCTAATTAAAGTATACAATTTGATGCTTTCATATGAACATTGTTGTGGGAAGTTTCTTCAATATTCTTTAGGTAACTTGCAGTTCGAGTAGATCAATTGAGGGATCTGGTCCAGCTGAACAAAGTTCTGGTAGAAAGGGTCATTCTATTGTGCATTGACTCAAGTTTTTATCAGAATTGTTCCTCTCTTAAAAGACAGAAGCTGGAACATTTTGTTGTAAACTGCTTTAGTTAGTCCGTAGATTGGTCTTTTGACTATACCACTACTTTATGTGTCAGAGGAGCCATAAGTCATCACAAACTAGATCACTGTGTTCTCTAATTTCTTCCTAAAAAACTTTTGCCAACAGAAAAATGTAAAGTACAAGTTCTAAAAACTGAGGAGGTATATCAGTCAGTAAAGTGTTTTCTGTGCAAGAAGGAGAAACTGAGTTAAAAAAAAAATTAACACATATAAAAAAAAACCTTGTATGGTGACATATTTGGGATTTTAATCCTAGTACCAGTACTAGGTTAGCAAAGAAGAACAGTACCTGAATGTCACTGGCCAGGTATTCATGCTCAGTTGGTGAACTTCATCTTTAGTGAGATACTCTGTCTCAAAACTTAAAACGGAGCACTACAAAAAAAGAAATTTTGAACATTGACCGCCAGCTTTCACAAACAGAAATACATGCAATGGATCATACACACACACACACACACACACACACACACACACACACACACACAAATAAATACATATACACACACACACATATATATACATATATATATATATATATACATACATATATATATATATATATATATATATATATATATGCACATACACACACACACAAGACTCACTGAAATGTAAGAAATTAACCATGCTTGTAGATTTCCATTATTGAAATATATAATGATTATTGCTTCATAACGTTAATAGTTGGTATACCCTTTTCAAATCCAGATTGAATTAACTAGCAGCCATGTTGTGCTGATTTTAATATGCTAAAGAGAATGAGTTAAAAGGAAGCTTTTGAGGGTGTCCATGTATATTTTCATCATTTAGGTTTAGATATGGGCCATCTTTCTGTGATGGCCCATTCAGTTTCTTTAGAATATAGGTGTAATTCCACACATGTTTGTAAAATGACAAAAAGTAACCCAATAAAGACAAAGAACTAAAAATTTCAATTCATAAAGGTGAAACAAACTGTTAGACAATGAATGGCATTTGCTCATGGCTTCACTAGGATATTTCTCTACAGCATTTACTTTTACGTAATAACAAAGCAACATTAAGCTTAAGTATTTCACTTTTATAAGTCACAAAATATGAGATTCAAGTCCTAATCTTTAGCCAATAATATTCTAAAAGTTTTAGTGATTGTATATTTTATTACAACTGAAATCCATTTCTTTGTAATCTGTAACATTGTATAACCAAGGAAATTATTAGAGTGAAATGTGGAGCTGAACAATAAAACTGTCACGTCTGCTGTATGGATTTTAGTTTCTTTTCCTGGGTGGCTTTGAAACAGCCTCACATAGCTTAGCTTGGCTCTGTACTTTTTATGTGGCTGAAAAAGAACATCAGCACCTCAGCTACCATATCCCAAACACTGGGTTACAGATGTACTCTATTATATGTGGCTCTGAATTTTATATTTTAATATCTAAAATGACTGAATGCTAGTAAAATATAAAGGATAGATCACATATAGGTATTCTACTGATGCATCTTTTTCAGCGGCAACCATTAATTGCCTGTGACACCACATCTAAACATGAGACCATGTATACTTGTTCCCATTTACATTGCATGACAATTGCTGTTGTCATTGTTCAAGTCTTTTATCTTTATTAATGTGAAGTTCAAAACACTTTCGATGAACACACATAAAAGAGAAATGAAATATTTTAAACGCATGCCATATCCCTACCCAGTTGTGAAGCCTATAAACCACAATAATATTGAGCACAACAAGGTATCTTCAAAGTTGCAAGAGTGGCATTTATTTTTTAGAGTAACCAAGAGTCATTAAATTGGACCTGTGGCCTACTCAGTACAAGGTAGTTAATACCTGGTCCTGTAAGTCTAACCAACAACCCGTGGCTAGTAAGGCCATGAAACCTAGAAAAAATCCTACTACTGCCACTTTCCTAAGCTAGTACAATTGCTAACTGTATTCAAAAACCTTATTCTTAAACCTACAGATACACATAGCTTAATCATTATTAAAGAAGCCTTATTTTTCCTTTTATAAAAAAGAGCCATTACAGAAAGCCACAACTGGCCCAAATGCAGAGAATAATTGACTGTTAGGAGTCAAATTGGCACATCTATTGTATAACCTCTAAATCTCATGCTCAAGGATTGACATAGAATGGTGGTGTGCAGAGTCAGAGGACCATGTGTTCTGCTGTGACATAGTGTGCTCTGTTTCTGACAGAGAGGCTACATCCACAAAATATCAATAAAATGTTCTCTTAATCAACACTTGAACAATGACAAAAGCAGTTGTCATGCCAATGTGGATGGGAAAAAATACACAAAGCCTCGTCCTTAGATAAAGCGCCACAGCAATTAATGGCTTCAGAGAGAAATTCATTATTTATTTGCTTATAATTTATTTATATTCTTTCCTCATATGTTACATCTCAACCATTTTCCTCTTGTTCTAGTGCCAGTCTGTGCCTCTTATCTCCCCTTTACCACAGATTCAATATACTTTCTTACTTCCTTCCCTCAGAAAAGAGTAGGACTCCCAAGAATATTAGTCAACATAAGAAGCTTTATGATCAGCAACATAAGATCACCTCAAGGCTGGACAAGGAAACCCAGTAAGAGGAAACATGTTCCACAAATAGATAAAAATACCAGGGAGAGCACTGTTCACACTGTTAGAATTTCTAGGATAACACCAAGGTACTCAACCATAACATATATGTAGAGGACTTGGGTCAGAACACTATAGGCTCCTTTATGTCTATGAACACCATGACTCCCAGTCTGTTAATTCTTTGTTCTGTTGATGTGTCCCTGACTGTGCTGGTTCAATTGATCCTTCCTTCTCATCTTCCACAAGACTTCTGGAGTTCTGCTTAATGTTTGTCTGTGGTCAAGAATTTTGTGCCTGGTGTCCCAATCTCCCCATTTGAGGCCTTGCTTGGTTGCTGCTTAGGGCTCAATGTCCTCCATTACTAAAAGTCTTTGCTAGTTTTAATCTCATAGATTCCGTAGAGTTTCCATTGCACTAGATTTTCACTTTGCCCTGAAATGCCATTCAATTCTAGTTGTTACTCCCAGAAATGTGTCGGTCCCTCCCATGCTCCAGATCTCAAATGCTTCCAACCTCACCTAACCCAGTCCACACCTGAAATCTATTCTATTTCCTCTTCCCAGAGATATCTTTCTATGTTTTTTGAGTATTCCTTATTACTTAGCCTTTTTTGGTCTGTGGACCTTAGTATGAATGGCTTTTACTTTAAAGTTAATATCCAGTTATGAGTGACTTCATACCATGTTTGTCTTTCTGCCTCTCAGTTATCTCACTCCAGATAATTTTTTCCTGGTTCTATCCATTTGCCTGCACATTTGATGATGTCATTGTTTTTAAGGGCAGGGTTACAGTCCATCTTGTAAATCATCCACATTTTTTTTTAATTCTTTTATTGAAGGACCTCTAGGTTGTTTTCATTGTCTGGCTATTATGAATAAAGCTTCTGTGAACTTCGCTGAGCAATTGTCCTTGTGGATGGGTAGAGTATCCTTTGGGCATAAGCTCAGGAATTGTATACCTGGGTCTTGAAGTAGATTGATTTCCGATTTCCAGTTTCCTAAGAAACTGCCATATTGACTTCTAAAATGGCTGCATAAGTTTGCACTCCCACCAGCAATGAAGCAGTTTTCTCCTTGGTACACATGGTTGCCAGCATGAGCTGTCACTTGTATTTTTGATCTTGGCTATTCTGACAGGTGTAGGATGGAATTTCAAATTTGTTTTGATTTACAGAGAAATTTATTCATTCTCAGGGTGTATCCTAATTTGCTCTCTAATACAAAATGTTGTCATAACAAACATAGATACAAACAACTGTAAATTGACTCAGAGGGTTATATAAGAAAAATTATTAAAGATTAAGAAGTTCTGAATTTGAAAGAGACTGGTGGGGAAGATGTGGGATGAGCTAGAGAGGTGGAAATGAGGTAAATCACACAGTCATATATGAAATTACGAAAAATTAGATAAATGAATGTATGGTATTTAAAACCTAATGATTAGTATGAATAAATTATAAAATATAATTGTTCAATAATTTCTTATTTATAATAAGTCTATTTATTCACGCATTTATATGCATGTATCCATATTTTTACATGCAGAGTATGTGATACATATAGTTAAAGATTTCATGTTGTAATTATCATACACAAATACAATGAATTTAATTTTACAATTTTATCATGATCTTGTCTAATGTTAAATTTCAGAGTAGATAGATGGCTTAGTCTGAATCCCTGATTTTGGAGCCTCAGAACACTGTACACAGCTGCATGCATCTGTAATCCTTAGCTAGGGCAGTTGTGGTGGATTCAGACGACTCCCTGGAGCATGTATACACTTATACTCACATGAACAGAGACACCAAGGCATTGCTCACACATTCAATTTTAAAATGATGCTTCATTTATTTTTAATCTTTTAAGTAAAATTCATATTGTATTGATACCTTTGTCTAGGAATCATTGTCTCACTTAATTTTCATAGTTGCTTATAACCTCAGGACTAACTAATTAGAAGTATCATTCTGATTATTTGTTGAAGGACATCTAGGTTGTTTGCATTTTCTGGCTATTATGAATAAAGCTTCTGTGAACTTCGTTGAATAATTGTCCTTGAGGAAGGACAGAACAGCCTTTGGGTATAAGCCCAGGAATGGTATACCTGGGTCTTGAAGTAGATTGATTTCCTGACTAAAGAAAACACAAACAGTTTTGGGGATTTCTTATGCTCATGACTTAAGTAATCTCACACTCTAAGGCCCTGTGGTTTTACATACTACTTGCATCCTAATTACTCGATTGTAAAGATTCAAAGCAGATTATTCTTTAGTTACATGGCTAACAAGATTGAACGCCCCCCCCCCCAGGAAACATAGTAAGTATAAAACCAACAAAACATCTGAAAGTGAATAAAAAGCTTTTAAACAATGGTCTCATATATTTACATCATGAATGAAGTCTATGTAAACACTGACATCATATAAGATGTTTTGAAAAATGCATGAGTTCTTTACATAATTCTCAAAGTTTTTTTCTTGATCTTACAAGTCATATTGTTTTATTCAAAGTATATGATCCATGATAAATCTCACAATGAAAGTCATTGTCCACGTGATGTGTTACATTAATATCTAAATAAGCCCATTTATTTTCTCTCTTTAACCTTCATTTTTTTTTTAAACGAAGTCAGTATATTCTTAATTCTGGGTGGGCCAACAAACAGTTATATAGGTGAAGAAAGATGAAGGAGGAGAAAATCATGAAGGATGTGCAGACATATCTAGAGACAAAAGTAGACAACACAGAACAACAGCAAGTGAATTAGAGAGGACAGACATTCAGTTGTTACATATTGATCTGCAGCATTTTTTTTTCTGACAATGCACTCTGAGTGCTGGCATTTGAAAAGGACACTAAGCCTTCACTACATGTGTTAGTATATGTTAGAATAGTGAAAGTAGTCAGCCACCAGTAATTCAACATGGTTTTAAATGAATGTCATCATTTACATCTCAAAATAGCTCTGTGAATTCACATCTGACATCAGTATATAAGTATTTCATCATGTTTCTCAAAGTTGTCATTTTTTTCTAATAAATTTCTCTAAATTGACAAAAAAATTAATTTAGACTAAAGATAGGTCTTCCTCCTATAAGAATCATGTAACAACATAGATATAACTGGCAATTAAAAATGAAAAAAAGAAGAGAGGGGGAGGGGAGGGACACAGAGAGAAAGAAGTATAGAGATTTTTTTCAATGTACAGATATTAGATCTTTTGTCTCTTGTATCATTAGGGTGGATGAAAGGAATTTATAAAAAGCATTACAAACATCTTTCAGAGTTTTCTAATTAATTGTTGAGTTAAATCATGATATAATTTCTGCTATGAACAATGCTAATAACACATGCTAAAGTGACTGTGCTCATCCCCAAATGGGGCATTTATAACATAAGTTTAGGACCGATCTCAAGATGGAAAAGATATACTACAGAGGTTGTGAGTTATGTTAGGAAGCAATATTTTTCTGGTCATGACAGAACTGTTGTACTAATGAATGCATAGAAACTGCAGTTGACCTTTATATGATCAATCCAGTCAACATTCCAGCATACATGTGGAAGGGCTTATGTGGTCCCACCGCTAGCTGAAGAGCTCTAGGTAATTTATGGCTATAGAGAAAGAGAGGGTCAGTTTTGTAAAAGGGTTTAGCAGAAGTACTATTGGTTCTTAAGCTAACATGTCCAAGGAATTCCTGAATATTATTAATGTTTGAATTCTTTTTAAATTAAAGAAGAACACCAGTTATCCAAGAATGTAACAGGAAAATAGCTTTAGGTTATTTTTGAATAATTTAGTACAATATAAAATTTCTCTCATTACTCCTCAGCATATATTAAGCATAATGTAAGATTTGGCATTTCATAATAGCTTGGTTTGTAAATGACAATGGGACACTTCCTACAACTTGATCTAACATGTCCCATTAAACTATTGTTCCAGAGAAACAAAAATTTCCTATATTTTTCCTCTCTCATTTTTAACTTTTGAATTAGTTTTTGTATCTCAATATTGTATTATTATAAGTTTTTATCCCCTTCTTGTCTATATAGATATTAACTGTCAATATCCTTGCAAAGGTATTACATAGGAAATACCTTTGATTTGTAATATGAAAGGTATTACAAAATACCATCTGTCTTAGTCAGGTCACAGAACTTATGGAATATCTCTATATATCAAAGAAATTTATTGGAATGATTACAATCTGCAGTCCATTTAACCAACCATGGGCAGCTGTGAATGAGAAGTCCAAGAGTCTAGTAGTTGTTCATTCCACAAGGCTGATTGTCTCAGCTGGTCTTCTGTATAAGCTGGAATCCTGAAGATTTAGATTTCAACAGATCTGCTGCCAAGTATGTGCAAGCAGGCAGAGAAGAAACCCTTCCTTTTTTCAATGTCCACATGTAGGCCTCGAACAGAAGCTATGTCCCAGATTAAAAGTACGTGCCACCGTGTCTTGACTTAAGGGTTCTTTACTTGCATTGTTATAGGCTGTCTTTGAACTCAGTGATCTACTTGCCTCTGTCTCCTGGGATTAAAGGCATATGCTTAGGCCCTTTCTTGAGTTTAAGCAATTCATGGCTACTATGCCTCAAGATCCAGATCAAAAGCCTGTGTCTTCTACCCTCTAAATCTGGATGACAGGTGTGCCTTACATTTCTGGATTATAGTTCATTCCAGATATAGTCAAGTTGACAACTGGGAAAAGCCATCACACCATCTTTTTGATTAGAGTAAAAGCACCTTGATAAAACAACTATATAATTCATTTTAATTCTCCAACGAATACTTAATAGCTTATTTCTAACTTATTCCACACTGTTTAATGTATGTAACAAAAGTGATCAATATTGTTGAAACAATATCTAAACAGATTGTTAAAATTAGTAGATTAACAATCAATTTTCTGTGTCTCAATGAAGAGAATTTTGTCATAATTCTCAATTTAGTTCCATATGATGACTTTATAAATGACTTTCAAAAATTTACACAATTAAATTCTCGAAACAGAAGCTTAGAGAAAGCAACCGTGGATGTTAAGAATGGAAATTATATATGCAATATTTCTGAAACAATTATTTAGAAACTGAGTGATAGAGTCCAACTTTTAAAAATTCTTTGAAATTCTCTAGTTAACTTTTGGGATTAAGGAAAATTTATTCTACTTTGTCAAACATACATGTGTGTGTGTATGTTTGTGTGTGTGTGTGTGTGTGTATGTGTTTGAGTGAAATAGAAATGGAGAGAGCAAGAAAGAGAAAAAGAGGGGAGAAGAAGTAAAGAATAGGAAGGACAAACATACATGTTTTTATATGTTTGTCACAGTTACCATTTTTCAATTTTAGTGAAAACCTAGATATATGTGGGAAGAGGGAACCTTAATTGAACAAATATTTTCATCATACTTACTTGTGGGTATTTTGTGAGGTAATTTCTTGATTTCTGATTAATTTGGGGGAGAGCAGCCTTTTGTCCATCTTGGGAAGTTTGGCCTGATTTGTATACTAAAGGTGTCTTGCAAGCCTCCTGGAGTGAGCCAGTAAGCAGCACCTCCCAAGGCCAGTTTCTGCTTCAATTCTTGTCTCTACAACAGTGATTGAATCTCCACCCTAACTTCTCTCAGTGGTGGATTCTGGCAAGGGAGTGTAAGCCAAATAAACCCTTTCTAATATCAAGCTGTTTTCACTCATGGTTTTTATTACAGCAATGAAACACAAACTAGGACAAAGTTACACATAATACTAGAAACTAAATACCTAACATTTTTATTGAAGATTTTTTTAAAAAATATAAATTAAAGATTATTTTTGGTAGCAAAAAAAAAGATAGTACTATGTTTAGATTGACATTAAGCTGAAATCAGTTGTTATATTTCAAGACTGAAAAACATATTAACATATTTTGAGTATTAGGAAATAAGTATTATATAACTTCCTATTGTAGAAGCCTACCAGAAGAATTAGAAAAATAAGAATTGATTTCTATATAGCTAAAAATTTTATATGTTCAGAGATTTGTTTAAAAGAACTGCAATGGTTAGAAAAGTAAAAATGAAAGAAACACTGAGATAAAGCATTACCAACTACTGCATTAGCTGCTGAATGAACAGAGACGATGGGGGTACTCAGGGTGTAGAGGGGAGTGCAGAGACTTCGAAGTTTCCTGTGAGTGTTCGGTGACACAGTATGAGAAACGTGCAGCTGCGCAGGTTGCTAAAGCAGATATGGGTCTGAAGAAACTTTTGACTTAGAACAAGCGAATGAACAAGAAAAAACTTCTCCTACCATGTAGTTTTTCTTGGGTGCCTCTAAGAAAGAGAGAGATTTGTAAACTTCAGTTTACAAAGAAGCATGCAGAAGTATGAGCGATGAAGCTTAAACTGATACTCAGCACCTTCCTAACTGGCAAAGACTATCACGCTCTGTCATACTAACTTATCACTCACGGAATCATCCCTCATTTCATTGGACTTTCTACATGATATCATTAGCTACATGTTACCTTATACAATTCCAATAGTATATGTAGAAGTTCATTGATGTTTAGGCAAATTTAATTTTTGCTTGACAGAAACAGTTATTTTGACAACTTGAACAACTTTTACTACATAGTAGCTTCATACTAAATCTATGTTTCTTTAGCTTCAGTAGAAGAAGCTAACAATATATATTTTGTTCCATTTTTTAATCTTCTATTACAGACGAGAATAATATCTGTAATCTTGCTATGCCTGTTATGGGTCATTAGTCACAGGGAAAAATAGACAGCTGTATGGGGAATGGTTCTAACAAAATTCATCATGGCATCTTAAAAAACAGCACAGACCAGATATCCTATTAGTGTAGTGCCAGGAGCTTGATCATTAAAAGTGAAGGATGGTAGGTTAATGAATTTATATAAAGACAGTTCTCAGATTCACATATTTCAAATTACCATCAATCAGTCAATTATACACATGATATTGACTTCCTTCACACTCTGCCCTTGAGCAGGGTGGAAACATACAAATGAAAAGGAGAATCAGAATTATGATGGATCTGCAGATTCCTCATTTAAATCCAGGTCAATTCTTTGTCTCTTTTAGATGCAGAACCACAGAATTTAATTAAAATAACCAATCCCAAGGAAATATTATTTATCACTTAGCAGTTATAGAAAAAACACAAACTAACAGCAACAACAAAATCTTAGATAAAATGTGAGGTCTGATAACCTGTCATTGTCATTTGACACTGTTCTTTCCTAAAGTTCATTGACAGATTTTCAGAAGTCAGTGATAAATATTATCCTTAATATGCACAGAGAAATAATAGCATGTGATAAATACACTTTTAATACTATGGCTTTTTTTTTCAAAAAATATTATTCTTTAATCTTTTTTTTAAAGTCTAGACTTTATCTTCTTCCTGATCCACCTTCTGACTGTTCCATATCCCATACCTCCTACCCCCATTTCCAAGAGGATGTCCCTAACCCCTACTCCACCAGACTTCCCTACTCCCTGGGGCCCCAAGTCTCTTGAGAGTTAGGTGCATCTTCTCTGACTGGGTCCAGACTCAGTAGTCTTCTGCTGTGTATGTGTTGTGGGCCTCATATCAGCTGGTGTATGCTGCCTAGTTGGTAGCCCAGTGTCTGAGAGATGCCAGGGGTCCAGATTAGTTGAGACTGCTGGTCCTCTTACAGGGTTGCCCTCCTCCTCACCTTCCTCAATCCACAGAACTCAAAAAGGCACACAAGTCAAAGAGCCCAAGTAGTGATGCCTCAATACTATGTCTTTTAAAGAGACAGCTAATTTCTATTTCTATTATCTTTTTTATTTTTGTATCTAATGTATTTATGTATCTATTTTACTATAAGTGTAATATTTTAAATATAGTTGTGTAGTAGAAATCTCTTAAAATTATTTAAAATATTTGATAAATGTTATGAGCAGCACACGGATACTGTTACATTGACCTCATGTCTGTTTCAAATAAAATAAGGCATAATTAGTCAAGAAAGTGTTCTTGCAGTTTTTATAAAGCTGCAAGTTTCGTTATAGCTGAGAGGAGGTAAACTTTAACATTTTAATTCAACTGAGGAAAGTATGTATTTAATTGATACAATCACTAAAAATGTGATATATTTTAAATATGAAATTTAAAAGGTGCTAAACAAATAACACACCTGCTTGGATATACCTTACTTCACTAAGTGGTAAATACATTTTTATCTTGAATTTTCTTTTGAGACAAATATTAAGAGTATCTGTGAGTTAAAACAGTCCTGGGTACTGATCAAAAAAATTCTAATAATAAATCCTATAACTCTCTAAATTTTAACACTAACTCATGCTGTGCCAAGCAAATGATAACACTGGATGGAGTTATCCTAGTATGGAAGATTTTGGAAGAACAGGAAATAATGGAAGAAGTGCAATTCCTGATCACCTTTCAGTTTGTTAGGGGAGTTATCCATTGACTGTTCTTTCATTGTTTTGTTTTTTGTTTATTACAGTAAACACAGTTGGCCTAATACGAATCCTATATGTATGTTAAAGTGGATGGCCCAACACTCTATATTGACTGGACACACTCCCTACTATGCAGAAGCTTCTGATGGACTACTTCTTCTTAAGCTGCGTTCTTCTCTATTTTGATACTTTCTTCTCATGCTTTTTTTCCCGCAAACTTTGGCTAAACCTGATTTAACAAAACAAACAAACAAACAAACAAAAACAAGGCATGTATCTGGCAGTGCATGTGTCATTTGTTGGATGTATGGAACTCTTGGTAGTTTGATTCCTTACTATGATATAAGATTATAAATATTTTAGGCACCTATAAAGTAACAATTCCCATTCCAAATGAAAGAAAAACTCACATGGATAAGAGAAATCTTTATTCGCTCTAAAGTTTCAGAAAGCAACCAATACTGTTTGCTAATATTTTTACATACTACTAAATCATATTCCACATGGCATAAAGGGAAAATAAAACTCAATAAAAGCAGTACTTAATAATTTGATTTTTACAAAATAATTATTATTATATTTTTCCTTGAAAATTTAATGCACACATTATTAATGTGCCAAAAAGTACTGCACTTGAATACATGTAAAAACATAACATATGTACATTGATTTCTGTGCATTTAAATCATGCCATAGAAACAGAGCATACTGTACTACTTATGTTGGCTGCCACAAAAATGAACGAAACTATAAAATACAAAGCTAAAGCTATGAGTTTTTCTGGAGTGTGATCAGAAATTCTTTGAGAATGAGGCAATTGTTCTCAATTGTCTATGTAATGGAAATCCTAAGTTTTCAGTGAACCTAGGAGACTTATACTCCTTTAGTTATCCCTTGAGTACTAATCACAGAAAATGAGAAAAATAAATGAAAAATGTCTCCAATGTAAAGCCTTAGACAATGCTGTTTGGCATGTGTTTAGTGAGCAGTGTAGACAGATAGTAAAAATACTTAGCATTTGTTGAATTCTACTGTAAGACAATAAAATCCTGTATTTGAATTACAAGTATCTTTTACATGAGTCATCCCTTTCCGGTGCTATACTGTGAAACATGAGTATATTTTTTATTTTCAAACTCATTGATATATTTGTCCATTACTTTCAATTCAAATATGCTTATTCGATTCTGCAAGCAAAGAAATTTCCACTGTTTGGAGCAGATAAGAGAATCATGATGAGAATCTGAGGTAGTTTTCTCTTAAGTTGAATACTGTTAAAAATAATTAAAAATTTCCATTGTGAAACACAAGGTTATACATTTAATATTGATACAAAATAAGATATGAAAATTTATAATTAAGATAAAACCTCCAACTCATTTGAAATATGTCCTTGAAATACAATGTGCATATATATTAAATATAATGTATAATATAATGTGTATATACATATATATTAAAATATGTGTTAAATTACAGTGTTTGACTAATTGCCTTTAAATAATCTAATGGCATCCTAATGCAATTAAAAACAAAAATATTCTGTGTGAGTTCAATCACAAGCTTATTTAAGTTACTATGAAAGATTTTTGAATTTTGTTTTAATGTGCTTTGTATTATTTTTAATGAAGGTTAAAGATTTTTAATTGTTCAAGAATAAAAGGAAAAAAATTAAACTCCAAACTGTAGTAATTGTTTTTCTTTGTGTATTTCCTTAGTTGGGAAGCAATTGACTAAGCTACATAGATTTCATCATTAGCAAAAGAAAGAGAATTTTTCAGTGCTGCTGAGAAACTTTCTGATCAAATGATATATTGTAATTCCTTATAAAACAGATGATACATACAGAAAATATTTTCTTTTATGTGTTAACAAAGCTATCCACAGTGGTAATGGGAAAGACAATATAGATATCACAGGTTAATAGAAAGAGAAAACTGTGTGGAAGAAGGGATGAAGAGGGGCACAGAGTCAGGGAGGGAATCCTGTAGGGAGAGTAGGGGAGAGAGAAGAGAGATTACCTTGGGGCAGAGGCCATCTCTAGGAAGTGCCAGAGACTTGAAATGTGAAGAGTCTCCAGAGGGATTAAGTGGATGTCGCCAGATCAGGTTCCTAGCAGTGAGGGATATGGATATTCCATAGCCAAGCTGGATTCCCAGTGGAAGATTAAGGACAGCAACCCACCCACATAGCCTCAAACCAAAATACACCCTGAGCAAGGGAGATCTTTCTACTTTCTGGTATCTTCCTTAATTTCTTTCTTCAGAGACTTGAAGGTTTTGTCACTCAGGTATTTCACTTGCTTTTCTAGAGTTATTTCATAAAATTTTATGTTATTTGTGGCTATTGTGAAGGGTACTTTTTTCCTAAGGTCTTTCTCAGTCTGCTTATTGATTGTGTATAGGAGGGCAACTGATTTCTTTGAGATAATTCTGTATCCAGCTACTTTGCTGAATATTTTTAGTTTTAGTAGTTCAATGGTAGAATTCTTGGAGTCTTTTATGTATTCTAACATATCATTTACAATAGCAATACTTTGACTTCTTCCTTTCCTCTTTGTATCTCCTTTATCTCCATTAGTTGTCTTATTGTTGTAGATAGATTGGGTTTCTGAGTAATTTTATGGAGTTATTTTTGCATTAATGTTTATAAGAGAAATTAGTGGTTTAGGTACCAGGGAGATTGTGGCCTCAGGAATAAGTTAGCCATATGAATTTTGGTGTTATTTTTGTCTCATTATGTTTAGACAGTTATTAGTAATTTTTGTGAGGTAGCAGATTTAGTTTTAAAAAAGAACAGTAAAAGATTAAAGGTGAATGGCCTAGATCTTATAGTCCTTTATAAATCATTAAGTCTTCTTTTAAATTATTACATATATTTTAAATTATTTCTTAGGAAGTCACTACAATCCACTTTTAAAATGTTCTGAACCATAAAAAGAACTTAATGGAATAATTCTCTATAACCAGTTGTCCCACATAAGGTTGAAGGGAAAGATATGTTATTGGCACAAATTATAAAAAGTAAACATTCCTTATTTTAGTTGAAAACAATTCTTTCTTCATACAATATATTCTAATCATGGTTTAACCTCACATGTCTCTTCCCAAACCCTTTCCACCTTCCATACATTTAACTCCAATTTTTCAATCTTTCCCTTTCTTTCATTTTAGAAGACGAAACAGGTCAAACAACAAAAACAACTATAAAAAGTAACAGAATCCCTCACCAAACCATGTTAAAACAAAAGAGAAAAGCATAAGAAACACACACACATACCTATGAACAGTATAAAAAGAAAATATCAAAAATTAATACATATGAAAAAAAACAAGTAAGGAGAACTCCCCCCCCCCATAAATATGAGATAAAATATTTACAAAAATACCATTGAATTTGTTTTGTGTTGGCTATATCCTGCTTGGCATGGTGCCTGCCTTTACAAGTAACTTATACACTCAGTGAGACTCCAATGGAAAAATTAGATTTTTCCTTTGCAATTGATTGTCACCTTGAAAATTTCCTTTTCCAAGGAATGGAGATTCATGTATACATTTCCCACTCAGCCTTGGGAGCCCATTTGGCTTGATCCTGTGCCAGCCATGCTGTATCTGGAAAACATGATTTTCTAAGAATCATTGATCCATCTCCGCTGGTTTCTGCATTCTTCTTGTCTGTTTTTCTACATAGCTCTTTGAACACTGAGATGAGGTGATGACTGCCTCCCATTTAGGACTGAATGTTCCAAAGTCTCTCATTCTCAGAACGTTGTTGGGTTGCAGGTTTCTGAATTAACCTCTCACATACTACATAGAGAAATTTTCTGATTATAGTTGAGCAAGACACTGATCTATAGGTATGGCAGAATATCATTAAGTCTACTTATTTCTGTTCCTTTAGCAGAATAATAGTATTTGATTTTCCTATAGATCAATAGCATATCTCATCTCAGGCCACTCAGACATAGGTTCTATCTCATGGAAGGGGGCTTAAATCCAATTAGATAGTGGTTGGTTATTCCCACAATTTTTGGGTCACCAATACTCTAGCATATCACACAAACTGGTCACTACTGTGGTTTGACAGATTAATAGGATTTATGTATGGTGTGATGGTTACCTTTTCTCCAGGTAGCATGTAGCATACTTTCCAGCATCATGAACATTAGTCAATAGTGTGAATGTTTTAAGAAGGCACCAGTTTATCTCTTCTGTGTTTGGATGGATATGCAAACGTGTCTTCTGCAGTGGGATTCTTACGATCAGTTTGTAGAAATACTTAGCTGTAGTAAGAACTAAATTTTATTTGGAGGTTTCAATGGGCCCCTTTCTCCAACAACTCAAACTCAGCCACTTCCTGTCAATGAGGACTCACATGGTTGCATAAGATGTCTTTTTGAGGCTTTGTCTCTTCCATTACAGAGAGAGAGAGAGAGAGAGAGAGAGAGAGAGAGAGAGAGAGAGAGA
>JANHMN010000004.1:109722310-109741331 GCA_030674055.1 Rhabdomys pumilio | reverse complement strand
AGAGAGAGAGAGAGAGAGAGAGAGAGAGAGAGAGAGAGAGAGAGAGAATGGAGATTTATTAGAATTATTTACAGGCTGTTGGCCAGCTATTTCCACAATGGGTGCCTAGGAAGTGAAGATCCAGGACTGTAGTATTTGCTCAGTCCATGAAGCTATATGTCTCCTCAGGGTATACCAGATTGCCAAAAAAGTAGGCTCTAATTCTAGTGAAGGAATGGACTTGCTAGCCTACATGAGGGTAAATAGGCAAAAAGACATTCCTTCTCTGTACTTTATATTGCCAACTGGCAGAAAGTATGGTCCAGATTAAAGGTGGATTTCCCAAATCAAAGATCTTCAATAAAAAGTGGTCTTTGACTTTATTCTTTTTAATTAAATATTTATTTTATTACATTTCATATGTTATTTCCCCCCTTGAAAGACCATATCCCATCCCTCCTTACCCTACTTCTATGAGGGTGCTCTCCCACCCACCTACTCACACCTGCCTAATCCCCCTAGCATTCCTCTACACTGAGGCATAAAGCTTTAACAGGACCAAGGGCCTCCCCTCCCACTGATGCCAGACAAAGCCCCTTCAGCTCCTTCAGTCTTTGCCCTAACTCCTTCATTGGGGTCCCTGTACTGGTTCAGATGGTTGGCTGCGAGCATCTACATTTGTATTGGTCAGGATCTGGCAGAGCCTCTCAGAAGACAGTTGTATTACACTCCTGTCAGCAAGCACTTCTTGGCATCTGCAATAGTGTCTGGGTTTGGTGTCTGCATGTGGGATGGATCCCCAACATGGTGTGGAATACTGTGTTGACAAATAAGGCATTCTATGAATCTACGTATACTGGTTTTAGCAGAAGCATTGCATGCAGGACAGGAAAATCCATTACCATAATAAATATACACTTCGGTAAAGATGAAGTGCTGCCCTTTCCTCAAAGGAAGTGGTACACTATAGACAAACTGACAAAAGGTTGCTGTCTGGGAAATGGTGCCATATCTGAGGCTCTGTATTGTTCTTCCTGTTGGAGGATTTGGAACTTAGCATCAGCTGTAGCCAGATCAGCTTTGGTCAGGGTAAGTCCATGTTTTCAAGCCCATGAATAAGCTCCAGTCTCTGTCACTGTGGCTACTTTGTTCCTGGACCAATTGAACAATGACAGAAATGGCTAGGAAAAAAGTTGATTGTCATGAGAGTGGGTCATCCTATCTACTCTTCAGTTGAATTACTTTTTGATGGACATTTGCAAGGTACATGAGTACCTTCATATCTTTTGCATACTTGGAGAGATCTATCCACATATTTCTCTCCCAGATGACTTTCTTACCAATTTTCCAATTATAATCTTTCCAAGTCCCTGATTTGGAAAGCAGTCAATGAAACTCTAAGACGGGTACTAAGAAAAATAGCATTTATTAGATCAATATAAAGTACAATATATAGCTACATATAAAGTAACAGGAGATGTTTTCATCTGATTAAAAAAGAACACCACATCTCTTAGAGCAGCTGCAAGTAGAGTCACTACACGATTGAGTTTTTGATAGCCAACTGTCATTCTCTGTGATTTATCAGTCTTCTGCACTGACCAGATAAAAGAGATAAAAATAGATGTGTTGAGAACTACCAACCTGGATCTTTCAAAACCTTGATGGTGGCATTAATTTCTGCATTTCCTCCATAGATGTAACACTGTTTTGAGTCATTATTTTCCCTGGCAGAGGCAGCTCTAAAGGCTTCAATTTAGCCTTTCCAACCAAAATAGCCCTCACTCAACAGGTCAGTGAACCATTGTGAGATGTCTGCCAACTTGAAACTATTACATCTTTTGTAGCAATACATTCTGACACTGGGGGAAAAAACACAGAATAAATTCAGGGACCCACTGGAATTGCTCTCAGCCAGACCTCAGCCAAAACTCTATTAATCATCTGATCTCCATACCCATATTTTAACTGGAGGTCCACAATGATTCTCTCAGAGAATCTCTATCTTTCAGAACCACCATCCAATAAACCCCTAAAAATCTGATTGTTTCCTTTTCCCCAGTGAATAGTGACCCTTGTAAAAGGCCATCCTACCTATAGAGGAAACACTGAAGAAATGGTAACAGTCAAATTTTTAAGCATTTTTTTTTAATCACAGTTGTTTCTCGGGAAAATATGGTCATCCCTTCACATTTTTTTGAGCCTTCCCATTATAGAGAATTTAGCATTGTGATTTCTTTGAGTTTTATAATATGTTCATTGACACTAAATCAAGAAATATCAGGTATCTCTAACTTTATTTTTAGTAGTACATTTTTGACAAATGCTTCAACCCACTATTCAAATAAATTTTCACATTCTTTTAACTGTGTGAGCTTCCATATTAAACCTAGAAAATTCATCCATTAGGCCCATATCCTTAAACTTAGCACAATCCAGTTCTATGTTCCTTCTACCATCATTTCACTCTTAAAATACTTTCCCACCCTTTTGCTCCAATGAATTAGCAAACTCATTAACCTCTTTAGTAGTGTAGCATACTTACTTATGTATTATACTATCTGCTTAGGTGTCTACTTAGGCTTATCAGAAAACTCAACTATTGGTTGGCCCTGAGGAGCATTAGCATAGTCTTGCCTGGAATTTTCTTCAAATAAAGTCAATACTGTTTTAGCAGACAATGAAAGATTAATCTCTTCACTTAAACAAAAGCATTGTTTTAGGGTGTGTTGGTGTGAGTGAGTTTCCTGTTGAAGTTGCAGAGACTACTTTCTCAAGTGAGTTTACCCTTAACCATCTAAAGGTTGAAAGTTCTATTTCAATAAGGTCTTTACATCTCCATCCCAAGTTACAGGATGCCATTGTTTTTCACTTAATGTTCTACTTTAATCACTGGCACCCTCCAAGGCTAGGACTTGAAATTTTGCTTTAATTCAGTCAACCTTATAAAGAGAGTTTCTGTTTGATTTTCTGTAACTTGTACTCAGTGGCTGCTGAAGAAAAGATTCTCTGCCAGGACACACTTAGAAACCTTTCATTGTTGTCTTTCACTATATTCTGAGATACTATAAGTTGTTTAATTTTATCTAAGAACTCATTCTTTTCTTTTGAAAATTATCCAGATATGCAGAAATGCTAGTAGTACACACACACACACACACACACACACACACACACACACACATTTATATAGAGACATATAGTCAAATATATGTGTGTACATGTGTGTATATATATATATATATATATATATATAATTTAGTATAGTTATAACTAATACATTTCATATATATCAAATACGAATAGTTTCCTTTTCCCTTGTCTTTTATATCAGTTGCCCAAAATGGTGTGGTCCAGATAAAAGGTTGATCTTCCCATTTCAACAAAGATCTGGATTAAAAGTTTATCTTTCCAACCCAAAGATCTGTACTAGAATTAGGTCTTCCAACTTCAAATATATTAGTTTTGAAAAAAATTCTCACAAATGTGATGGTCATTTGGATTTTTATTAATTCCAGATGCAGTTAAGTTGACAACCAAGAATAGTCATCACAAAAATCTATATTTTCTAGATATAAGATTCATTGAAGTGGTACAGACACTGAGCCAGAGTCCTTGAGTCCTACAACTTCATGAGAAAGTCATTGACCATAAACGAGGACATTACTTATCAAAATGCCAGCTGATTTAAGTTCAGACAGGAAAGAGTTGAATTAGACTGAACAGTTGAATCAGTTGATATTTGACACAACTTTATATTTAAAAAGCCATAGTTATTAAATTTTAACCTACTCACATATTTTTCCTGGCTCCTTTATAAGCCTATTTATTGATTCTACTATTTGCTTCTTAGAATATTTGACTTCTGCAGTGAATGGGGATGAGCTGTGGTAGGAGGTATCTGGGTCACACAATGCCCAGAATAAAATTATATTTTTTCTTGTTTGTGCAGATTTGGAAGTTGCATAAGATGCATAAAAAGGGAAATATGGAGATTTCAGCATTCTCCTTCACTTACCTGATATTGGATGAATACCATGACCTAAATAAATTTAGAAATAAAAACCATTATTACTGCTTAAAATTTCCAGGACCCAATGACTGCTGAGAGAAGTCAGGACAGGAATTCAGGTAGGAATCTGAATGGGAGACCATGAAGTTATGGTTATCATTGGTTTTCTTTCTCTGGCTCTTGGTCTTATGCAAACCAGTATTAATTTCTCAGGGATAGCACAATCCATGGTTGTCTGAACACTCCCATATCAATAATTAAATATGGAAATATTCCATAGACTCTTCTATATGTCCTTCTCATAGAGAAAATTTCTCACTTGAGGTTCTCTCTTCCCAGGAATATTAAGTTGACAACTAAGATTAGGATATCCTACAAAGGTTACAATACATATGATGATAAAAGAAATTAAAAAAACCCTCTACTTTTGTTATAGTTACAAATAAATATTCATGATTTGTGTCCTCTAATTCACTTAGGCATGGATAAGCAATATCAAAGTAAGTTTTGTGTAATCATTTTTGTTGATTTTTACAGAGAAATACTCATATACCTTATATTTTTTCCTAATAGACATGAAAGTGAAAGCCTTTGCCCACAATTTGATATAAATGCTTTCACAGTGGTATTCTTGCAATATTTGAAATGTTATATTATATTTAATAAAAATACAATTCATCTTACCAAATGCAAGTCAAATAAATTGTCCTTTTGACAGATAATCATTAATTACTCAACTGACAGAAATAATTACTTTTAGATATCTTCTGTTGGCAGCTCATCAAAAGGAAAACAAAAATTGCTTCTGCAGCATAAGCAATTGGAGTATTTCTCTGTAGTCAGCATTTACAGGTGACTTCTGATCTGCTCTGAGACACTCTCCTCTGGGAAGAGAGCATATGGCGTCCTCCCTCACCCTTCGCTCTCTTTACAATCCATTCATAGAAAAATCAGAGGCTGAGCAGCAGCATAATCTCATACTTGATGCTTGCTCTTTTTTTTTTCTAAAGAACTACTTCAAAAATGACACCAGTGCAGTGGGATTTTACTTTCACCTCAACAGAGCAAAGATGTTGCTGATTATACAGAACTTAAAATGAAAACACAAAGATAACACAGTTAAAGAATCCAGGACTTTAAAAGGAAAGTATACAAACAATAAATTGCAATGCCTTAGACTATGCTTCAGGATATGAAAGCCTTAAACTCCCATGTGGGTCTGAGTTTCAATTTAGAGAGAATTTACTTTTCCTTTTCTTACTAGCAATTGACTTGTAAATAGCATATAGTTGCAAGTGGAGCTATGTCATAATTTTGGGCTATTTCAGTTCAGAATGACTATCAGTTAATCATCCTTTCTTGCTACTTTTATTTACATAGTTTTATAAGAACAGTGGATATTCTAAAAATAGTAATATCAATGCATTGTATAGAAGTAAGGAGCCTATGTAAGTTTTGAAGGGTTGTGTTTCCAAGTAAGTAAAACTAAATGAAAAATAAAATAAAATAATAAAATAAAATAATCAATTCCTTTATTATTTAGACTACATTGCACTTACATGCACCCCATACTCATAGAATTCAGTTTTTATGGTGATTATATTATCAAAATTATAAAACAATAAAACATTAATGTTAGTGAACTCAATATACATTTTTACATATAAACTCATTAAATCTGTAGGATATAATGAAAAGAGTAAGAGAGTCGAATCTTGTCACAGACAGTATCACCATTCCATAATTAAATGACAAATAAAAACATAAAGTTAGTACTACAATAGCAGTATCATTTAAAAGTAAAATACTAATTGTATCATATTCTTAGTTAAAATTCTATATTTTGTTTTATCTGTTTTAAATTTCATTGCAAAGTTTTAAATATAAAACCTAGTATAATCATTCAGTTCCTTTTAAAGTCAAATTATAAAAGGTTTTGTCAAAGGATGTCAGAGTGAAATTAAGTTGACAGAACTGTAAACAAATTACCCAATGAAAGAGATTACAGAAGCTTTTCAGTTTCATGCGGTCCCATTTATCAATTGTTGATTGTAGAACCTGAGCCATTGCTGTTCTGTAAAGGATGTTGTTGCCCATATCCATGGATTCTAGACTATTTTCCACTTTCTCTTCTATTAGATATAGTGTTATAGTTTTATGTTGAGGTCCCTAATTCTCTTGGACCTGAGTTATGCAGGTGATAATCATGGATCTATTTGCATGCTTCTACATTCAGAAATTCAGTTAGACCAGCATCATTATTTGAATATGCTTTCTTTCTTCCATTCTATGGATTTTTGACTTTTTGTCAAAACTCAAGTGACAAAAGGTGTGTGGTTTATCTCTGTGTCTTTGATTCTATTCCATTGATCTACTTGTTTGTCTCTGTACCAATAGCAAACAGTTTTTTTAACCACTGTTGATCTGTAGGGCAGCTTGATATTAGGAATGGGGATTCCTCCTAAAGTTCTTTTCTAATTCAGGATTGTTTTGGCTCTCCTGGATTTTTGTTTTTCCATATGAAGCTGAAAATTGCTCTTTCAAGATCTGTAAAAATTTGTGATGGAATATTGATGGGGATTGCATTTAATCTGTAGAATTTTTTGATAAGGTGGGCCTTTTTAATAGGTTAATCCTACCACTCTATGAGCATGGGAAATATTTTCATCTTCTAATATATTCATCAATTTCTTTCTTCATGGACTTGAAGTTTTTGTCATACAAACAAAGCAGGTGATCTTATCCCAGATGCCAAAGAGTGGGAACATGGAAACTGAAGAGTTCACTTCCTGTAGCTAGGTAGAAGCCCCAGTGGAAGGATAACAACACAAACCAGCCCACCTATGATATTTTTGACCAAAAATTTGTCCCATCTAAATGTAATATATGAATTAAAATTGAGAAGAGACTGAAGGAATGGCCAACCAATAACCAGCCCAACTTAAACCAATCCCATGGCTAGGACCAATCCCTGACATTATTAATAATATTCTATTATGCTTTCAGATAGGAGCCTAGTATAACTGTACTCTGCGAGGTTTTACCCAGCAGCAGACTGAAACATACAGAAACTCACAGCCAAACATTCGGTGGAAGTACAGGTATCTTATGAAAAAGTTGGTGGTAGGGTTGAAGACCTTGAAGCAGATGGGAACCCCACAAGAAGACCAACAGAGTCATCAATCCTAGACCTGTGAGAGCTCCCAGAGACTAAGCCATCAACAAAAGAACATACATGGGCTAGAATGAGGCCCCTGTCACATATACAGCAGATATGCAGCTCAGTCTCCAGGGCTGCCTTGTATGTCTTCAGTGGCAGAGACTGGTCATGCTAGGGTGGGGAGGATACATAGGGGGATGCCCATTCTCATAGGAAAAGAGGGGATTTGGGGAGGGTCTCTGTGAGGTGCAACATTTGAGATGTAAATAAATAAATAAATAAGAAAGAAATAACAACACACAATTTATTTGACCCTACATGGGTATGCGTCAGATCCTTTGTTTATACACTTTCACTTTCAGTTTAGTGCTTTTATCAGACTCCTGAATGTGTAAATGTGTGCTCCTAGATTCCTATGCCTTCTCTTAAGACTCTTTTATTTTTCTAGTGGCTTGACCTACATTGATATGATGGGTTTAGTTTTTTCTTATAATGTTTTATTTTGTGTGTTTGTTCTTATCTCCTAGAAGCCTGTTCTTTTCTAAACAGAGACAAAAAGTGGAGTAAATCTGGATGGAAGAGGCAATGGGAAAAGACATAAGAGGAGTAGAGGGAGGGGAAACTGTACTCACACAATATTGTTTAAGAAAAAATAACTATGAAATTAATGAAAAGGGGAAAGCCAGGTAGTGGTAGTGTGTGCCTTTAATACAAGCACTCTAGAGACAGAGTCAGTCAGATCTCTGAGTTTGAGGCCAATACTGTCTACAGAAAGTTTCAGGACAGCCAAAGGTACAAAGAGAAACAAAAAGCAAGCAAGCAAACAAACAATAAATTAATGAATGAATAAATCAATAGAAGGAGAAAAACATATTGATGTCAGTGGAGATATGATGCAATGCTCGAGGTCTGGTACTACACTTGCAGAGGACCCAAGTTTGGTTTTCAACATCCACATTAGGTAGTTCACAATCACCTGAAAACTATAGTTCTGGTCCGTATGAACACCCCTCACATGTGTACATGCACACACACAATCATACATACACACATGAATAAATTAGTAAATATTTGAAAAAATCTGTATTGAAGGATAAATTATCACCACTGAGTGATTACATAAATAAACTTGAATGAACCAATATTACAAAAAGATGTATGGACAACTATCTCAGCTCCAAAAGATAAAAGGCAGGAGTTTGGCCTTGAAATAGGGGGTTGGGGAAGAGGTATGGGATGTAGAAGAGTCAGAGGGTGGACGGGCTTGGGGAAATAAAACCTGGAGTGTAAATAAAAAAATTAATAAATAAAAGATTAAATAAAAAAGTAAAAAAGAAACAAAGGATTTAAGGTAATAAAAGATGAACTAAATAAAATGAAATAATTATCTTAGAGAAAATATTGTTATTAAATAAGTGATTTTAAAGGTATTAGCACCTATACCATGTTTTATGTAAATTTGATAGAAAATGCTGTACATGGAGAAGGATCTCACTGAGAATTTTATTTCAGAGGTAGCTAAGGACATTTTTTCATCACAGAGGGGAAAAATTCTTTATTTAGATTAAGTCTCTGAAGAAAATGAATGGTTATTTACAAATACCCAGGAGAATATATATATATATATATATATATATATATATATATATATATTATACATATATATATATACACATATATACATATATATAATTTTAAATTTTAACTCATGTTAAAAGGTAATTTATATGTAAAAATGCAGAAGATCATTGCTGTTAGATACAAAACAGCTCACTGGGAATCATTCTCTGAAGTTTCTTTGATGAAGTTCTCCTGAGCCCAAGTCATGGGCAAGGATTTGCACTGAAACTTTATTACCAACATCACCAACTTAGTAGCAAAAAGCACCTGTGCAATATGAATAACTGAACTTAAAGAGAATGACTGAAAACTAGCAGTGACAAATGATAAGCAATGAAGCTCTCATCATATACAAGTGAGCTTAAATATACTTACAGTAGGAAAAAAAATGTGGTATGATATTTCCCAAAATGCAGAAAATTGAGAAAAAACCGAGGAAATAATACAAGAGTATTGACTTTCCCATCCTTTCAAGTACAGGGTCATTTTTATAAATAAAATTTAAATTGAGAAAAATAATTTCAGATCTATGCCATTTATCACAATATTTTGTCCTGAATTTAAAGATTTTAGACATTACAACTTTGTCTTTAAACAATGGGCACATTTATTTATACTTTAATCTTATCTATTTTTTTTGTTCTTAATGTTCAAGATATTGCATATCTACTTTTAAATAAAATTCAAATTAATTTTAAGAAAAATATTATTTAATATATCAATTTACATTTAAATATACCTGACCAGAAACAACATAGAGTAATTTTTGAGACTGCTTCTTTAAAAAAAAAAAAAACAGAGATTCTAATAGATTTTACAAATGTAAATTGTAGCATGCAAATGATTTTATATTTATTAATTTTAGATGAATTAAACATGATATTCACCTATAAATATAATAAAGTCAGTCTGATCAACTAAATAGAAACATACATAATATTAATATTTGGGCAACATGAGTTTACCTCTGTGACTCTAGGTGACCAATCAGAAGGCTCTGGCCAGAGCACATCAAGAAAGAACTATTGGGTTTAATATAGTGTCCAACTCAGTCCTACCTCATACAAATGTCTATGAAAGAGTTTATATCAAATATTTAATTTAAGGAAAATGGAGAAATCTCTGCACTGTATAATTCTAACAAGGATGCTTTTGATTCTGCCAAACTTTAGAGAATCTTAAAATTGAATTTCTAAAAGCCCATTTTTGTATTTATTAAAAGTCCATATAGTACATAAATCCTTATAAGTTTTTGGCTCATTGCTTAATATTATTCCTGATGAAAAGAAACCAAACATTCAGACCTGCTTCCCCTAATGGAAAAATTTACTGATAGGGAAGCTTTATATCTTGCCAGGTATTGTGATGACCTTTGCAATGGATGCTGACATCAACACTCCATTTCAAGTCATCTGTATGAAAACAAACATGATACATCTGTACTTTAAAATCTTCAATGAATATTGCATAGACATTTACTCAGTAAATCTTTCTTGTTGAAACCCTTAGAAACTTGTCTCTTAAAATCCCTACGCTATTTATTCCCTAAACACTTTGGCATAGATACTTGTTTTGGGGGAAATAATGATTTTTTTAAAAAATGAATTTAAGAGATTCCCCTTTTAGGGATTTTGGGTAATTTTTTACATGATTTCATTAATATTCTTATTTAAAATGGCCCTCTTTGAAAGGAGCAATGAAAATGAGAGAAAATTTCTTGTTTGTATCTTGTGGGAATATTTGAATTTCTTTTATTTAACTCTTAAGGATGTAAGCGAACAAGTCCACCAAAACAAGGTATTTTTAGATGTGAAAAAATACTAGTCTATCTTGAGGAATTAATCCTTTCCCCATCTCTTCTTCTATTGCTTTCCTCATCCCTGCATTCTCTTCTAAACTTCCCTTCCCATGTCCTTTTCTGACACTGCTTGAGTACTGTGCTGGGCATTGTGAATAGCCCTGAGAATTCATATGTGTTGTAGCTTAATTCATATCACATTCTGATTAAATGTTTTTGGGAGTCAAAAACTGTAAGAATTTTTGAGGTTATAATTATGTGTTTCAATAATCTTGCATCCTATTCTAATTAAAGTGTTGATAATACATAAGTGGTCATGCACGATGTTTGTATCATTTTCCTTTTGAGCACCTCACACTGGCATTTTAAAAGGCTATTACTTTTTATTATGAACATGCTTTAGCAGAAGCCTATAACTTCTGTTTTCTAAACCACGACTTTTCTACATGGCAGCTATGTTTTGGAAGACAATTTCCCTTAGTTTAATAGAATTTAGGATTATGTCTACATCGCAGGAACTGAAGAACTAACTGGTTACTGCCTGAACTGTTTAACATCCATTTATTAAAATATATTTTGAGTTGAGTTTTCAAATTGAGAAAGAAATAGATCACATTCAGTGAGTGGTCCTTTTGATAGCCTTTTTTTCCCATATAAATATATCCCATATATTTTAAGAAACAGAGCAATATAATTAATTTTATGTTTTTTTAAGTTTTTTCTTGTGAGAAAAAGTTTTTCTGTGTATGTTTGCATGAATGTGCACATGATCATGCCATGATCCTACCAGAAGGTAAAAGATATCGAGTACTGTGGTCAGACTCCACAATGTACTGATAGAATGAAAATAAGCAGTAGCGATATCAAATCACTACCGATAAAGTCAATGGCAGAAAACTGTTCACTGAAAAGTCTACACTTGGTTCTTGGAGAAAAGGCAAGTAGCCTGTCTTCAAACTCATTTGAAAACTAAATGTGGTTTATATTCATTTTTATGTATTTTTCTCTAATTATTATTTGACTATTTTGCCAATTCACAGTTAAACATGTGGGTAATTTTTTTTTTATTACAGTTGGACTTTGTCAAAAGCTTAGGGTTCAGGAAAAATATTTCAGCCAAGTTCCTTTATGTTCATGCCAAGAAATTTTCAATTTCTGTAAAAGCTGTGTATTTTAAATTAAGTGAATGCATATATTTTAGATTTTTTTAACCTTAACTTACTCAGACCATTTAAAAGCCATCTTATAAACATTTGACTCATGTTATAAGAAACTGATTGCTTAAAGGTTTGAAAAGTCAAGAAGAATATTTCCTCATTTGTAAACAGAAAGTGAGTGCTAATATTCCAGCTGTGTGCATGACTGTGGTCATACTATTATGATTGAAATTACTATTATCCTGAGTTTCTTTCAGGTTAGTTTACTGTCTCATTAATAGTTTAAGCATAATCTAACTCCTCTTTCTATGCAGCAACCACATATCTCAGATAATATTAAATCATTAGCTCACTGATACCTATTTACACACAATCATGCATTATTTCATAGGCACATGCATATACACAGAGAGAGACATGCCAATACACACACACACACACACATTAACCATAAATATAGCCAACATATGCAAAAAAAGATTGAATATTGAAATCATAGGTATTTTTTTTATGTAACTTTAAGTTTAGTGTGCAAATTAGCTTCTGCAGTTCACCAGAAATCAGTGATATAGATGTTGCTAAGAAACACATGAAAATTAAGCTATTGGACTTATTTTTTATCGTTCATTTCTATAATTAATGATATAATGACAAATACTATTGACTTGTTATATTGACTTTTTATATTATAGATATGAAAGCATCTAAGAAAGTCAATTGTTTATAATTATAAATTATAACAATCTTCTCTAATGAAAATGTTTTCAACTTTCTTAATTTCTAACTCTTGAGAAGAAAATAGTGCTTAGCCAAAACAATCTATTTTCTCTATAGCTGAATTAAATGCATTGATGAAAACACATGATATCACAACAAAGCAGAATTGGGTATTTTTACTGCTGTACCTGTCCTGGACATAACACGCATCATTACATCTGCTTTGTTTGGGATTCAGCTATCTCACCACTGAGAGTTTCTTGATTCTGTTCCCCTGACTTTGAAGTTCTGGTGGAGCTTATCTTAAGTACTGTGTGCTATTGGTTCCTGTAATAGCTCTTTCCATTCCAATTCTGTGTCATAAGTTGTTTGTGAATAAAATGTAATACGGGACCTAGTACAGGTTATAGAAATGTTTGTGTGTCTGTGTGTTTCTGTGTGTGTATGTTTATTTGTGTGTGTGTGTGTGTTTGTGTGTGTGTTTGTGAGTGTGTGTGTGTGTGTGTGTGTGTGTGTGCATGTGTGTATATTTTCTGACCATTTTTTGGTAGAAAAATTCAATATAGTAGTATGAAATGTTTGGTCTATACTGACAGACCTCTCTAAATAGCAAGGATGACATAAAACAAAGACAGAAATCACAAATTAAGGACCTAATTATTTAATTTAATGAATGTGGGTAGGAAATATGATGCTTACTATTTATTGTAACTGTGCTGAATTTAAAAGCATCATTTATGAGCTTAGAAGCATCCTCTAGGATGGTGCTTTTATAGAGGTTTATCTGAAGAGGAAATGTGTGCAGTATCATCCAGATGCCTGTGATCTAGACTGAATAAACAGAAGTGTTCTTAGCAGTAGCATTTATCTTGTCCTATTTCCTTACTGAAAATACACTGTGACCAACTGTCTCATATGTATACCACCTTACATTTCATCCCATGTTGGACGGTAACTCTCAAGTAAATTTCCTCATTCTCTCAAGTTGCTTCTTTTCATGTATTTGACTAAGATGATGAGAAAAGGAATAAATATGAAAAAGTGTTACTAAGGATGTTCCTGGTTTATTTTAATTTTACGTTTTGCCAACTTGAAACTAGCAAGTAGCATCTGGATAGAGGAATGCAAATAGAGCAAATGAGTCTATCAATTTGCCTGTAGACACATCTGTGAATGATATTTTTGATTAATTATTGATGTACTAATCCAGTCCACTGTGCAAGTGTTTTGGAGGTCTACAAGAAACACAAGTTGTTTTGTTCTTATAACAGTAGTACATAGAAAACCAGGACAAAGATTAGGGTTGCCCCAATGATAAATATAAGCACGTGGTTTATAGCTCTTTCAGTTGGTTCACAAGATGAATATGGAAGAGGCTGAAACTCTGAACTGTAGGAGTCATAAGTTCTCTTAGCAGAGCATAAAATGGAGGATTTTATTTAGAGTTTTGTAAACTGATGCCTAGAAAACTGCAGATAGCAGAGTCCTATGCTCATAATGTTTAGATGCCATCAAGGACTAAATAAGGAACGAACCTAGAAGCTCCTCACCTTTTATTATTGAACAGAATCTGGCTTCATTCTGTTCTTGTCCTATGAACTTTCTGACTTTTAATTTAGAAATAATGTAGCAATTTTATGATGTAAGAAATTCCAAATTCCAAAATACCATTGCCTTCAGACTATGATGTAGATAGCGGTGACTTTCCATTTCAGATCAACAGTTATAGTAAACAGACAGTTATGAAAATTAATATAAATTAAATATAAATTAATATAATTTATATAAATTATATTAATTATATAAATTAATATAATTAAATTAAAATTAATATAAATTAAAATTAATATAAAATTTAAATAGAAGAAAGTTTCAGCACATTTCAAAATTTTGGTCAGGACTTGTTCTAAAATGTGTTGGTAATTCCAGAGATAGACATAACTAAAGAGGATGTTTGTTATCTCTACAATCAATAATCCAATGGATAAGACTTCACCATCTTTTCAGAAGGCTCTGTCTTCTGTAACCCAAAATTGATTTGAAAAACAGAGGCTATACTTAAGAATGCCCCCCAAACTTACCTGCTTCAAATGAACCATAGAGCATTGTTTTTCCAGGGTGATGTGGAAAACACACAGAGGCTGTTGCAAGCTAGGTCTAGAAAGAAAGCCCATGTCTTAAAGTGACAACAGAAGTTGACAGCCTTTGTCCTTGTGGTTCTAGATTTATATGATAAAGGCAGGACTGTGGAAGCTATGCAATCTGTATTAGGTTTTGGTTCTTTGCAAAGACCTGGGCAACAGTTGCATGGGATTGGGAAGCAGGAGTTAAGCTGCAGTGGAGACCACAGGATATGGGTGGTTCCATGACTATTGGATATTTTTCAAGAAAATCCATTGACACAGAGCTGAGCTGACCCAATAGAGATGTTTTGTACCGTGTGTAAATGGTAGAGTGATCGAGTCATATGTCATTTGAAGGTTCCAATGATTCCATCACTGGCCCAAAGATTTTATATGCAGTGACATTATTTTTGTTTGTCAAGTTGAGATTTGGTCTTGGTTTGGCCAAATCTTTCTCTGATATGCCTCAATTTCCTCTTTTTGAAATGGAAGATTCACTCCGTGTTATTGTATGTAAAAAGTATGTCACATAGGTTCACAGGTAAGGAATTGCCTTGAATATCAAAACAAGCTTTTGATTACTGACAATGTAGATACTCTTAAGATTTTGGTGACTTTTAGGGATCAATGAAAACATATTTTGTATTATGAAATACAAATGAGACTTTGGTACTCTGAGATGAAACACTGTAATTTAAGGTAATATGTTTGGATGTCAGATGGGCAACAGGTAGAAATGTAGTAGTTAATCTTGATTTCGAACTTTACTGAGTTTAGAATAAACAAAAACATATTTCTGGGTGTGTTGACAATAAAGGTGTTTCCAAAAATATCTACCTGAAAAGAAAGGACACACCCTAAAAGTGGACTTATCATTCAATGAGCTGACATTCTGTACAGAATAGGGAGGGAAATGATCTAAGTATCAGTGCTTATTTCTCTCTTTTCCTGACATTGGGTGTAATGTCACCATCTACCGCATTTTGATACCAACTGTGAGACAAAACAAACTGTTCTTTTCTCACGTAGGTTTAGTTCTTTCACATAAGAATTTGAGCACAGCAATGAGAAACATACTTTAATTCAGGGAGAAATCTCAATTGTTCTCTATAACTCTCTAGAGGATTTAATCTCATTATTTATCAATCTCTTAACCTTACACAGAGAAAATTTTGCAGTAAAACACTACTATATCATAGACTTTTAAAAGACTACAAACTCAAAGTTACAAAAAGTGAATAATTATTATTTTAAATTATAAAAATGATTGAAGTTTTAATATGATTAAGAAGTATTTTGCAATATCCAAAGACCTGAGAGACAATATGAACTGGCCAGCTACTTTAAAAGTGGATTGAATGGAAGAAGTTTGGCTTCTCATTCTACAAATTACTTTCCCTAGAATGAGTTTGGATTAGTCAGGTGGGAATTTATGGTATTGTATATTCTGTTCAATAAATTGTATATGAAAAATAGAAGAAAAGCAGTTGAAATATATTTCAAATTACAGGTACGGGAAAGTATATATATCCAGAGTATATTGTATGAGTTTGAATTATTTATTTACACCAGGAGGTAGCATCTTCCTTTGTTGTCCAGGCTCTACTCAACACCATGGCCTCAAGATATCTCCATAATCTAGTCTTCTGAACAATTGGATCTAAAGGCTCTGCAACCATTGTCATCTAGTTGTTTTACAAAGTCACATTTTAGCCATAGATGAAACTGCAAACACATTGAGGATCCATTAGGTAAATTCAATTTTGACAATCTTGTCAAACTTAATGGAAATCAGAAATACAGTTTTTGTTATACTAAAATTTATAGCATGAACAAAACAAATATACCTGCAAGTTACATTAGAGGCTCCTTAATAGTGACAACAAATTTACATGTCCTGAAAATGATCTCATTTGAAAAGATAATTTATTAGTTGGTTACTTTGTAAATTACAATATGTTGGATGGAAATTCCTAAAAAATTGACAAAATCTTCATGTCATTATTATTCAAAGAAATACGTATGGTTTTTCTTCCTTTTGAAAATCTTCAATTCTTAGCATTAAGATCTCTTTTCATCTCCATCATAATAGAGTAGAAACACTATCCTTACTAAGAACCAGAACAACAATTAAAATATGATTTTTTTATGAAATTGATACAGTTGTTAAACAGGTTAAGACACAAATATGTATTTTTAAAACACTGCATTAGATGATGAGCTATAAAACACTAAGCATTGCTGAAATTGCTTGTGCTTCCATTTTCTTAGATTTATTTTTATTGGTTATCTATTTACATTTCAGTGTAATCACCCTTCCCAGTTTCCCCTCCACAAACCCACTATCCTAACCCCCATCCACCCTGCTTCTATGAGAACGCTCCCCCACTCACCCACCCACTCACCCACCTACTCCTGCCTCAGCACTCTAGCATTCCCCTACACTGGGTCACTGAGAATCTACAGGACCAAGAGCCTCAGCTCCCTTTGATGTCAGATAAGACAATACTCTGCTACATGTGCGACTGGAGCCACACATCCTTCCATGTGTACTGTTTGGTTGGTGGCTTAGTCCCTAGGCAATTTGGGAGGAGGTCTGGTTGTTTATTATTGTTCTTTCTATGGAGTTGCAAACCCCTTCAGCTTCTTCAGTCCTTCTCTCAATTCCTCTTTTGGGGTCCCTGTACTCAGTCTGATGGTTGGCTGCATGCATCTGCATCTGTATTGGTCAGGCTCTGGCAGAGCCTCTCAGAAGACAGCTATATCAGGCACCTGTCAGCAAGGGTTTCTTTACATCAGCAATAGTGTCTAGATTTGGTGGCTGTAGATTGGATGGTTCCATAAGTGGGGCAATTTCTGGATGCCTTTTCTTTCTAAACAATATAGATATGTAAGTTCCCACAAAAATGTCTATTCATAGGATTTGTGATCACTAATCTTATGTAACTATGATATTACTAGGTACAATTGGTAGTTCATTTTAAAAATTACAAGTATTGTTTATGCATTTTTATATTTCCTGATTGGTTTCCATGTTTTCTTATCTAAACTTCATTTATCAAAATTATACTCTCAGAGCCTTTATTTTCAGGAAACTAGGATTCTAAAGGGTACAGTGAAGTGACCTAATGAAGTACTAAAATAACATTAAAAACACACAAAACAATCACTTTTTTTCTAGCTTACAACAAGGGTAGTTTCCAACTTGCTTTACTACTCAGGATAGCAAAACCCTTTCAAATATCTTTTAAATTATTTAAATTTGTTTATCATTATGTCATATAAAATTTAATGGGCATGGTACATAATACCATAAATTTTCCCCTTGACTAATCGAAACTCATTGTAGGGAATATAAGCTTGAGACTGAGAAGCAACTCATTTTCGTTCAATCCATGTTCACAGCAGCTGTCCAACCCATATCATCTTACAGGTCTTTGGCCAATACCAAAAACCTCTATCTCATAATAAAAATTTAATATGTATGTATGTATGTATGCATGCATGCATCTATCTATCTATCTATCTATCTATCTATCTATCTATCTATCTATCTATCATCTATCAACTTATCATCTATCTATCTACCGCTCTCTCTCTCTCTCTCTCTCTCTCTCTCTCTCTCTTACTTTCTAATGAAATTTCTATATCTCTGTGGTGAAAAGGTTTGATAACAATCTAAAATGGTAAAAGAGAAATTTAGGATGTTTAAATTCTTACTAGTAATTATCCAGTAAATCAGAAAAGATTCAGCAGAGGATGTAGACTCCCTGATTCTTCTTTGATGGAACCTTTCTTAGCTCTATTCTGAGACTTATAAGAAAACAGTAGCAACTTTTTGTTTAGGTTACTATAGCTGTTATTTCACCTAAATGGATGTGCAGTGTGCACTCATTTTACTCATAGTTCAAGGTTTTAAATATAGCTTTCACCCCTCCTTTGACTCTTAATCATCTGTCATTTCCTTGCAAGCTGTGTTCAGAATCAGTGGTCATTGATGGCTGTGTTGCAGATACTTTATTTCAGATCTGCACTTATTTTCCCATTTGGGCTAATAATAAGTCCTTCACTTCTAACATGCTACTTAGGGAAAATTCAGTGGAGTTAATTATATTCCCTGCATAATGTAATTCTGAACTCTCTGGGACAAAAATAGCATTAGAATTTTCAATAATTTTATGTTTGCTCTCTCATTACTTCTGAGATTTAAAGAGATTTAGTTTAGGTGACCTGAAGTTCAAGGTTTTCCTAAGTGAACTGAATGAATTATCTCTGCTTTCCATTTAGCAGTGATGTTTATAAACTGGCAAAGAAGTGAAATGACAGCCTCCTAAGGGAAGGGAGACAGCTGTCTGCATCAGTGCATGCTTGTTGCTTTGATATATATTTTTTCTTTCTCATGTGAAGCAGATATATATATATATATATATATATATATATATATATATATATATC
>JANHMN010000004.1:109674480-109722210 GCA_030674055.1 Rhabdomys pumilio | reverse complement strand
AAGCAGATATATATATATATATATATATATATATATATATATATATATATATATCTGATTCTTTATTCATGAAAGTCAAATCACAAAATGATCCTAGACTTAGTTAGCTATTTTAGCCCTTTTTCTTCTGATGAGAAAATACTAAAAGAAAATACAAGTATTTCTTAGAAAGTAATTTTTTTACTTTATGTATTACCTATATGTTCATGTGGAATAGGAAATATTGATTTTGCAATTGTTGATGAAATTTTCTCTAGATATATGTACAGCTATATGGTAAAACACAGCAACAACTTATGTCTGATCAAAATAGATTACTTGACATCTTGGCTTCACATGAGAATATCAAATTACACACCCATATTACTGCATGTGTAATTATATCTACTAAATATTATTGTGCCAATCCTTGTATGTGTCCTACTTGTGAACCCCATTATTTCTGGCTTGCTCCCTTAGTGACAGGTTCAGAAAGCCTGGACAATTGTGTGTCTGTTCATTTCTATTCAGAAGGCAATTGGTTGTCTCATTTATAAAAACATGCTGACTTGCTTCAGTTCTGATCACAATATATAGTTTCAAACTTGTATAAATTATCCAAGTAAAGAATTTCATAATTTTCCCCCTGAGGTTATACTTATTTAACAATATTTGACCATATCATATTCTGTTATATAATTGATATCAAATATCCTAAATTATTAGGAGTCAATGTAGATTTACATAGTTAACTAAATAACAATTATAACAATTACATTGTTGTGAGCAGTTTGTTCATCATATTCAATTGGTCATTAATTATGAAGACTTAGAGTATTTTTATTCAAAATTCAAAATTTTTCATCACAAGATCATATATTAAGCTATTTTTAATGTAGTTTGGTGTGTAGGTTAAAAATATGTAACAATTTCTAGGACTCAAATTAGGGAGTTAATTATGTTTGTATGTTCAAGCTATGTATTTGAAATTGTATTGAATTTAGAAATTTTCTCACCTATCTGCAATCTGGAAATTGTGCATTGATCCATTGCTTGTTAGAAAACACAGACTTGTCTAGGGAAACAAAGACAGTTCTTACTTCACACAATTGAATTAGGACTATAGCAAGGAAACACTCTTCAGTAAAGTAGTTATTTCCTAATTGTTCGTGAATTACTGAACTATCTTTGAAAAGAGATGCACAGGATTCTATTCTATCATTTGACATACAAATGTTGAAATTAAAGCTGAACGTAGATAAGAGATGATATTTTGATTTTAAATAAATGTGGCTCTTCCATTAGATTATTGTATCCATGGTTGTCCCACTGAGCTGTAAATTATTCTCATTATTTTATCATGTGTTTCAATTTCTGTTGTCCTGGTAACAAAACATAATTGCCTTTTTAATATTTATGTGTTTTATTCAAATGTTCCTTTTTAACTAAAGGAAAAATGAGCTCTTTAACAAGTTGAAGGGCATCTCATTTTTAATCTCTATAAAACTTAATATTGTTTTCACTTTTTTTTTTGCTTTTTGTCTTTCTTTAGCTCTGTAAAAATGAACTGAAATGAGTGTAGAAATGAACACAATTTTTAAATATTTGAATACAAATCTGATTCTCAAAGAAGTCCTAACAAAGTATTACTCTGCTTCTATAATAAGCATACTAATATTTTCTACATTATATTAAACACCATTAATATCATCAGCTATGCTCATTATATCAGATAATATAATATGAAGAAAATAAATTGTGATCCTTACATATCGTCTAGTATCAGGTTAGATATGAAAAACAGCTGACATAGACTATACTATGTAGATCATTAAAGAGTCACTAAAGAATTTTGTTAGCTTTTAAATCTAAGCAAAATATTCTGCAAGTTCAAATACATATATAATGAATCATATTAAAATATTACTCTCTCTTAATAACAAGTTATTTCAGCATTTAAATATAATTTGAAGAAGTACATAAATATCTTGGGATTTTACACTAAGTGATGCTGTGGCATGTTTTCATCTCATTTTTACTGGCATCATAATTTCAAGAAAGAAAAAAATGAAAGAAATCTAGTACTTAAATTAGAGACAAGCATATTGTGAAAACAGATTTTAGTTTTCAAAGTTGAATCTATTATATGAGCTGGAGAAATTGAAAAATATTTTAAACTTTTAAGCAGCATAATCCTAACACTTTATTGCAATCTTTGCATGTCAATTATTTTTAGATGTTTTAGAATTACAGTATAATATAGATAATATGTACCAATGTGAGCACAAATATGGAAAATAACATGTAAGAATAAAAATTTTTGACAAATGAAATCTTGAATAGCAGTGTTAATCGCTGATCTCGCTTTGTGTAACCAGTTTAGCTCTAGCTTACACATGATACTGAAGGAGCATTGATCCAGCTAAGCCTCCATTTTAGTGTGCTTTGTTTAGTCTGTGTGAAGACTTTGTTTCACTGTGTGAAGAACTTGCAAGCATGCAGAGTATCACAAAACCCACAATCTCACTGTGTAATTTGGCAGTTATTTTGTGAAGCTAATATTTGCATAATGAAAATAAAATTACCTCAAATTTTCAATTATTTTAATCTAACCTGGACTGTGCAAACATGTTTGGTATTCTTGTATGCCTTCTATTAAAAAATATAATGTGCTAATTACAGATCTAATATTTTTATAAAGTAGTTTATAGACTATCTGAAATTTTGGAATACTTTTATGATATATTCTTGTGATATCTAAGTCTTGACACACTTGACTGTCCGGAAAAGACAATGCATTAAAATGCTAACACAGGAGCATAGGTATGAGAGAGAGATAATATCCTGTACTCTAGCACAATGCTCCATTTTTTACTTTTGTTATTGGCACAGAATTGATACTACTAAAAAAGTACTCTGGATGTGGTCTGTAACCTGCTTCTACCACATATTTGGTGAAATAGATAAAGAACACAACATAGGAATTTTCCTACATGTACAGTAATGCTTCACATGATTAAAAAATTTACAAGAGCAAACAAACAAACAAAAAACATTCAAAGGAAGGCAACCAGCCATCTTAGCAACAGTCTAAGTTGCTTGGGGATTTCCATGAGACCCTGTTTTTTGACAATTCAATTAAGTGTAATCCAGAGCCCCAACTGGAGTCCTCCTTGGTGACAAGAGATGGCCCGTTCCAACTCTAAATTCTCCATTATTAAAGGACCTGATTAGGATTATTCTGTATTTTAGAAAGTTTCCACTGCAGTAGGTTTCCATATCATCTATCAATTGCCATTCAATTCCATCGGTCTCTTTACGAACTGGCAGCAGATCCCCATGGCTGAGGACAACACCACCAGAAGTCATTGAACACAGAGAAGTCATGCTTGTTCCTATAGGGAGCCATCACCTCTATGTTTGGGACTCTGTGTGGGAATCTATTCTGCTGGCTATGAAAGATAAATGTGTACACCATCCCATCCACAAAATATTTTACCCACAATCTGTTCAACTGCAAAATATGCTAAGGCAATGGAATCATAGACCTTATCTCATTTGACTTAGGGCCCACACCATAAGATAGAAGCTATAACTAACTGCTAGGGTAACTGAGAACCAGAGACCAGATATTGCCCAGAGACCTAATGTAAAACAAAACATTGCTGGTCCCAAAAAGAGTATCAATAAATAACTCCTAATGATAGTCTATGAAATACACAAATCAGTCCCATAAGTCATAATTATAGAAGCTTTATCCAGCAGTAGATGGGAACAGATGCAGAAACCCACAGCCAGATATTATCAAAGTGTCTAAATGAATGTTTCCATCAAATCCCTTCCCTCAGAGCTCAGAGAACCCCATGAAAGAGAAGACATAAAAAATGTAAGAGTCCAAGGATGTGAAAGGAACCATGAGAACAAAGCCCTTTAAATCAACTGAGCAAAGCTCAAATCAACTCAAAGAGACTATAGCAGCAAGCACAAGACCTACACAGGTCTGGTCCAGATTCTTTGTCTATGTGCTATAGAGAGCTCTTATCTTAGTATTTTTAATGTGACCCATAAATGTAAACAAAAAAAAAAAAGTAAGTCTCTGATACCTGTTACTTCTTTAGGGTTGCCTTTCCAAGTTTGGTATGTTGGTTTGCTGTTCTTGTTATATTTTATGTTGTCATGTTTTTTTGTTACTTCTTGAAGCCTGTATGTCTCTTTTTCTCTTAACATTTTCTTTATTCTTTGTGATTTTAAGATTGTGTTTTCCTTCATCTATCCATCCCTTCACATCTACGCTCTGCTCTGCCCTCAAGAACTCTCCCCCAAAAGAAAACAAATCAACAACAACAAAAATAAAAACAAACAAACCAATAATAATAAAATCTCTCTAAGAAAGCTTCAGTATGTCACATAACATACCCCTTGTTCAAACATCTTTACTTGCAAGTGTTCATTACAATGAATCACTAGTCTGCTTTGAGGACTCTGGATTTGAGGATTCTCTATACTGTCAATACTGGATGCTCATCAGGACTCCTCTTGAATATCCTGTTGTCCTGTGTCATGGAGATCATGCAGCTTTTTATTTGCAGGATCTGCCTCTTCACTTGCTTCAGAAGATCACTGATGGTCTAGATGCTGGGGCGGACCAACACAAAGCCCTGGACCTGGATGGCCTTAGGAGCTAAGTTGATCAACCTGCTAGTATTTCTTCATCCCCTTGTAGTAGCCAACAAGGGCTAGGGAGGCCAGATCTCCTGCTCAGACCTTCTCACAGGTACCCACACTACCAGAGCTAGTTCTACTTTGCTGCCCAGGCAAGGTACAGGGTATTCCTCTGCGTGTTGACAGTCAGCACCTCTCCTGTGTCAATGCCATCTTATGGGAGACAGACTCACTTATATGTTTCCAAGAGACAGAAATGGAAGATATCTTGAGAGGAGGGAATGTGGGCAGTTTCTGGGAAGAATGGAGGTATAGAAAACTGCAATTGGGCTACCAGTTTATTACAAAGTATTCTACTTTTGATAAAAGTAAAAATGTGTTAAGCCAAAACAAAAGATAAGATTCAAAGCAGAATTTTCCAGGATTGCTCTCTGATCTACTGCAAAGCAGGATACAAATGAGAAAATATCAAATGTGTTAGAATATCCAGATACATGTAAAGAGGAAAAGAAAAGAAGACAGGTAGGAAAGAAGACAGAGACAGACAAAATTTATAATGACCTTAATACTCTCCAAGTGTTAAGTTAAACAAGTTCTTATTTAACAACAGAGTAATTAGTCAACACAAAGAAACTCTATTGTCTATATGTCTGTGTTGGGAAGATTTTCAATTTGTTTGTGGCTTTTAAAATTATTCTGGTTTATGTTTCTGTTATTAGTCCTATTTTTTTTCCTTCTCGTTTATTAAGAGAAAGAGAGGGAAGAGGGAGAGAGAGAGAATGAAGTTGGTGATAGGAAGGTACAGATGACTGGGAAGGTCTTAAGGAGGAGAAACATGACAACAATATATTTTATAAAATATATTTGAATAAAAATTTTAAAAATTAATGCTTTGTATTATAATGTACAAGTGTAAAACAAGTGAAAGTGTGGTATTTAAGGTTAAGAGAGGACAGAAAATAACAATTTACAGACAAGTATGAGTGTGGGTAAAAGGGCACATGAAACATGAAACAGGAAAATAAACTCAGGGGCTACAAGGTGGGAACAAAGGGAGCAGGAAGATAGGGAAGATGTGGGCAGAAGTGTTCAAAATATCATAATTGAATCCTTTCATCCTAATTTTAAAAAATTGACATAAAGATAGGGAAGACAAGCATGTGAGGTGACAGTAATCAGAATGTATCATACATACACATATAATATACATATTAATGTGTATAAATATGTGTGTGTGTGTGTGTGTGTGTGTGTGTGTGTCTGTATGGAAAAGTGCCTGTGTGTATATGAGAGTGTGGTTGAATCTATATTTTTTGAATAAAATTGTTTTAAAACCCAAACAAAACAGTTGTTTTATTGAGGTTATTTTAAGACTTTACACTTATACAAAGAATAAATATTTTTAACTTTTATTTGTCTTTATTTTCTTTCATGCATAAGCATTTTGCTTACATATGAGTCTGTGCAGAAATTTTATATCTGGCTCCTGAAGAGAATAATGGAGGGCACAGACTCCTTAGAACTGGAGTTACAGATGGTTGTGAGCTACTATGTAGAAGCTGTGCACCAAATCCTTACCATATGAAAGAGCAGCCATTGTTCTTACCCACTAAATCATTTCTCTAGTCCAGTAATTTTTATAAAATTAAATAGTATAAATGTATTTTCTTATTCACAGGTAAACTCTTGATTTGAATTTTATAATTTGCTTTTATATCAGAGCTATAAAGCATTAATAGGATATTATGTGATAATTCACAAATATAAATTTATCCTCTAAATTATTTACCAATTATAGAGACAAAAATAATCAAAGTTAGGAGTGAAAAGTCTATCTGGTTGTGTCCCAGAGTCTTTAAATTGCCTCTTGTAAACCTCTATTTTTGTACCCAGAGTTAAGAACCTACATTGTGTATTTATGTCGGACCAAGCATATTTAGGAGAAATTCTGGGTGAGGAAGTGGAAATTTTTCACTTAGTTTTGTTTTTCTTAGTAAAATAGATATAAACAAAAAAAATTTATAGACATATTATGGGATGTTGCCAAAAGATATTGGGGATTAACACTTATTTTCTTGAAGTAGAGTAATGCAAAATTTGTTATTTAATTTCCTAGTATGTAGACTAATATTTCATTCATATATTTGTTCACAATACTTTCTCTCTTGTCATTTGTCTTAGTTTATGTGAAATCAAACCAAAAGTAAAAGACAGTTAGAAAGAAGGGGGAAGAAAAGAATAAAAGAGAAAACAAAGGAAGAGAATGGAAAGAAGGAAGGGAAGGAAGAAGGAAAAAGGGACTTTTCTCTATTTTCTTCTGTTAATTGACAGGATTTTGTTATTAATTAGCTATGTCCACAAGTTTCTATAAGACTACTCTACTTCACCACAGGCTGCTACTACACTTTTTCCATCTCTCCTGTCATTGAAGCCTCACAGCAAGGCTCTTCAGCAGACCTTGAAATTAGTGAGTCAAATGGGACAGTCAGTTAGGTCATGGCCTGCAAATCTAAGAACTAGGAGCAGCAAGAGCAATGGTGTTAGTAGAAATATTACATGTGCCTCTGTTTCATGGTAATTGGCTCTTCCTGATTTGTGGTAGTCTGAATTTGAAACCTACAAATTGAAAGCTAAAAATCCACTTTCTGAGAAAGTCTCTTTTCTCTAGTAAGAAAAAAGGACTAGATATTAATGTGTAAACAAACTGGCTTCTATTTTTAATTCTTGTTTATTGAACTTAAAAGTACTTCATACATGTGAGTATGCTAAACTGTTTAAACCATTGTTTTGTGTGGCTTTCAATTTTAATTAAAGATTATTTGTAGGTCTACATCTCATTTGCCATAGCTTCTGACAAATAAAATCTAGTGTAAATGTATTTCCTTATATTTTCTTTTCATCTTAGGTATGCAATAGATTTGTTGAGACAAAATTTTTTGTGAAAAAATGCATTTGAATATTTACCTACTCATTCAAAAAGGAGGTCTTTCACCAAATTTTAAAGAATTAGCTTCTGTGTAATTAAAAAAACAACTGAACATATATGTATATGGATGTTATTTTGGAAATCAAAGAAAACATAAGGAACCTTCATATCACAACATTATCATGTTGAAAAAATTATAACAAAGCCTCAGACTTGTATTTAACCTAGGTTAACTGTAAAAAGTTGAGTTGATAACTCAGAAGAGTTTTTTAATAACAAGACACTGCTCACATAAAACATAAGATGATTCAAGTTGGATCTGAGATGAAATTCTCATTCTTGCAAACTAACTTCCATGGTTCTAAAAATACTATTCAGAGTCCCAAGGATGGAAAGCATTATACAATACTACCCAGGTGCAGTACACTGGCACCATGGCAATATCAGAATGGCAAGAAAATTTATAAAGGTGAAGTAGGTGATGCCCAGATGTTGGCCAAAACCAATGGCTGTATAATTTAACACATGTCACACTTAACTGGAAAGAAATCATACTAATAGTAGAGAACTTCCCAGCTTTCTGGGAATAGTGAGGGCTTGGATCTTAGAAAACAAGCTACTACCAGAACTTTGCTAAATCAGCATAATTCCTTAATTATGAAAACTTCAGAAAACATACATTTGTATAAACATAGATAAGTATATATCAAATAATATTCATAGAAAAGATTGTATTAAAATTAGAATGAGTGGCCATGAGAGGGGTTGGCAGGAGAATAGTCAAAAGAGGTTAAAAGGGAGGAAACTAATGAAGAAAGAAGATTTATTTCTGTTGGACTTAAAAACATATTAAAACATAACAATAAAAGGCCAAAAATTTATTTTAAAGGTTTTAATATGAAGGTTTTGGAAGATCCAATTAAAATTTTTAAACATATCATTCAATTACATTACTTACGTTATATTAATTGTAGATTAAATTCAGTAATATGATTATGAAACAACCATCATTTTAACAAAAAGAACATAAATAGATAATATGTTCTTATTAGGGAATATATACATCCTTTCTGACCCAAAAATTTATATAAATTTCAGATTTAGAAAGACAAGGGATATAATATAAATCACAAATTCATAAATTGAAGCAATATTTTAAAACATCATTTTAAAGTTAGAGTAAAAAAGAGTATCTTAGTTAGAGACATTAAATGCATATAAGGGGAAGAGGCATAATACTTTCCTGAATATCAAGATATGTATGCTACTTATAAACCCATAACTTTACAAAAATCAAGTCGAAAGTTTGTACTTGTAGTACACTTTGAGTATTTTAAAGTTAAAACAACAAAGAAAAAGACGTGTGATATGCCATCAATACGCTGCTGACAGTGGATCAGCACAACTCTAAAGGACTCTTATAACATGAGTGACAAGGGCATCTGTGATGAAGTGCCCAATAGCCAGAAGAGCATATCATGCTCATATGAGTACAAATCATTCAATTTATGTTTTCATTGTGCCTAGCATGAAGAATAAATGAAGTTTGATTCTCATTGGAGAGATATAAACAGCCAGTATTTCAATAATCCATTGACCTTTTGAATTGGAATATAGCTTAAAAATATCTAGCTGTGAGGAGGTAAGAATTATAATAACTGAATAGTCTACTACTTAATCAATACTGAAATGTTCTGGTACAGATGCTATAGAAAGATGTGGAAGCCCATATACAACAACATTACAGAAAAACCAGCTTACATAAAATTTAACACCACTAGAAAACCATTAATAACTTGCAGATTCCTATCTAAAGTTATTATTATGAGTCAGTTAAACTGGAGTCAATTTGTCAAGATGAAACAGTCTTAGAAAGATATGGTACAACAGAGAAAAACAAATCATATTTATACTTATATTGAATAAAGTATAAATAGTACTCTACATTATTCTCATATATAGCAGGCATAGTAAAATCAGCAGAAGCACATTAAAGAAGGAGCATGTCTAAGAACTCTTAGAAAATGATTTTCCTAAAAATTTATTACTTCCTGATACAAAAGACCTGTAAAAGCAAGGACAAACTTTAAATTTAAATATAACTTTGAATTACACCTAGAAAATGATATCATGTCTAGATAAAACCGATACTAAATTGAGACTTTCCTAAGTTGGAAATGTGTTTTGATACACCAGACTTATCAAATCACAGCTGGGGAATACAGGGCTGTGATCATGAGCCTTATAGAAAGTTGTAGAACACAGTCACTCTCCAGGATCAAATGTTGTACCATATGACACAACTATACCACTTGCTAATATAAGGATCAAAACTTACACTTCAAATAGATATTAAGTTCTATTGAGTCCATAAATATTTTGTATAATCATAAACTCTAAGTATTTAGGCAACTACTTAAAATCAAGTATCATCTGCAATATAGATCCTCCAAAATAGCACAGCCATTTACCACATGCTGTATCATATGTCAGGTTTCCATTTAATGGTAAATTGGGTAAATCTGATTTGAATTAGCAGTACCTAGATTGACAATAGATATCCATAGTGGTTGTAGTAGATGATCAACTAAAAGAAAAGACCTTTCAAATTGTGGAGGCCCACATATTAAATAGAGTATGAGAAGAAAGCCTAAGTATTTAGGATATCAGCATCCATCTCTGATTCCTACCCATCATGTGATAGTAGCATTTGTCTCATGTCCCGATTACCGTGATGTTCTTCTTTACCACAGACATAAAATTTACAAAACGAACACTGGTCTCCTGAAAATATAAGCCCAACCATCCTCTCTTTCTGTGTTTCCTACGGTAAATGTCACATTACAGAGAACCTAAGGACCACAGTTATATATTATCATTATGTTAGCTCCTTTAGTATTCAAAGTCAGTGTGCTTTATTTAAATTGTTATAATTTCTGGGTACTCCAAACTCTATTATCTGATTGGTTCAGTATCTAGAACACATGATACATGATTGTACGTTTGTTGTAATCAGGTATATCTGTGTATCAATTCTATTAAGTAAAATTATTATAGTTTTTACCTGACAGAATAAGATACTAAAAGCAAAAAAGTCTAATAACAACTTGGGCATTTTTTTTTTTTACAGGAAAAACGTGACATGCTGCTATGCATTTTGTTCTGGGCAATCATTAGATTTCTGTGAGTCATAAAGACTCGAAAAATGAAAAGAAACCATGATGTAAGTAGAATGACTTGGAATCATATGCCACATGCTTTCTCTACAACCATGCAAAAAGAAGCGAAACACAACACCAGATGTAGTGTAGGCATGGGCTGAGGGCATGCACAACTCAATGCAATCAGAGACCTCTACTGGCTTCTAAGTTCATTACGTCGGTGCTTTAGACTTTGCATTTAGATGGTACATTTTAGACTCACTTCATACTGAAATCTAATCTTTCTCTTGTTCTATTTAGCAGTTCCACTGTCTCCAGAAGAATCACTTCATCTTCTACCAAACCTAAGATCTATGATGTCTCAGTCCTGAGACTATATCATCTCCAAAAATCAGTGCGGCTCGTGTTCCTTTGCAAATAATACAGTAAAACTTATTGCTGTGTTGAACCATAAATGACACTATTTTTAACTTCAAAAGATATGTATGCTTTCTTAAATATTTCATCTCTAGAATGAAAATAGTTTAAAAATTAAATACTATTTATTTGATATTTTAACTAGAAAATAGTTACCATATATTTTTACGGAAAAAGATTCAAAAGCTTTAAAAATTCACTAGTAAAAGCACTTCCTTTTATTATTATTTTATGTATCTTATTTCTATTTCCATGGAAACAGAATAGAAGTTGCAGCTAGAGGCCAGAAGTAGATTAGAAATCTTTCTTCTGACTTTGTTTGCTGTCTCCCGAGGTGATAGACTTTCTAGTGTTTTATGAGTGGAAAAGAAAAGACCTCCACAATTCAATGGCTGCTTGTCAGGTTCTTCAATAAATGAGCATGTACAGGAATTTATTCCTTTCCAGCAGAAATGGTTGAATATTGGGGTATATTTTCACAGGAAATGAAGCTAGAACTCAGAAAATATTTTTTTAATTTAACTGTTATATTTATTTTTAATTGAAGTTGAATATAAACAAGTTCAGGATATATAGAAATTAAGAAAAACAATAAACAATCTGAGAGTTATGACCTCCTTGATTCTGTATATCAGCATGAGGTATATGCAGAAAAGTAAACGTTGTGTGTGTGTGTGTGTGTGTGTGTGTGTGTGTGTGTGTCTTCTGAGACAACCTTCAGGGCCTTTATATCTAGGCTCACAACTTAGCCTTAGGGATGACCTCATCTCTTGGCCATAATGTGTCTGCATTGTGATACCATGTTTCTCTTGAATATTATGCAAACAGTCATAGATCGCCTCCTAGTTTCTTGGTAGTTTTTGCACTAACTAAATAAGACTTCTTACACACAAATATTGAAACTAACTTTATAAAAGTTTATTTCAATAATCTGTGAGGTTTTTTTTTTTTCTATTTTTTTCTTTAATGTACAAAGAAATGAAGTTTACTCTGGCATTGTCATCCATGTATATCATGGTATGTTGTTTTTATTCTCCCCCAAATAACCCCCATTCTCCCTCCTCCCATGCTTGTTGCTCTCCCTTTCTTTTTTGTTTTTTCGTTTTCATCATTCCTTCCTTTCATTGCACACATACACACACACGTTGCATTCATTATATATTGTTGCACTTACATATTTAAATCTAAATTCTACATATAAGATAAAACATGCAATGTTGTCTTTCTGAATCTGGCTAGTTCTCTTTCTGTTTCATATAATCCCCATAGGCTCAAACCTAGTATATATGTAAGAGAGATAAGCATGTGCTTGTACTCCTAGTTTTTCTGCCTCTACCTTTAAGACAACAATGTTGGGCATGTAGCAGTACTCTGCCTGATGCAAATCAGCATACTTCTTTGCAATGCAGTGATTTTCTTTCAGTCATATCATACATATTAACTTCAAACCAGGCTTCCAGTGCATACCGTCAAGGAGGATGATAACCAGTATTTGGAGTATGTTATTTCTTGGAAAGTAGTACTAACTTTGTCAAGGATATGATTTTTGTTTCTAATTCTTGAGTGTTTTCTTTTAATATAATTGTTTATTTTAAATGAGAACTACTGGCCATAGCAGCAATAGGTAAATTGTCAAGAGAAATATTTTTACTTACATGAAGAATGTTTGCCCTTATCACAGAAAGAAAACCAAGTAATGACAGGTCATCATATTTAGTATACTTATTTTTTCATTCTAATGTGAATTCACATATTATTTTCTTTGTCTTCATCTTTGTTGAAGATATTGTATTGAACATTTATTGTATTTAAATATGAGCAATAACTCAGTAAAGTAGGAGGAAAAATTAAATAAAACCCTCAACTATAGCAAAACATCTCTTTGAAAATGAATGTCATCTGTTGTAAAGTTGTGTTTCTGGGACACGCATACAATTAAAATTCTAGAATGGAAAGTTAATAACTTAAAAAGAAGTATATTGGAATAGAGTCATCTTTTACTGTTTGTAGGAATAGCAGTTAAACATACTTATAATTTTCAGTATCTCACTGTATAACAATGCGTGTTTTCTTAATGATAATCCTTCACATAAACAGTATTAAATATCTTATTCATTTTCCAGTAGCTTCCTAGGAATTTGCTAAAGTGACAACCTGATACACTTGAATGTTTTTAGAAACCTGAGAAGTAACTTTATCCTTGATTTTAAATGGTACTGATATATAGTGTATTTAATAAAATTTAGATATTAGGAAACTTAGATTTTGATGTGTCATACTACATATATATTTAATGCAGTATGAAAAATACATAAATTTGTTATGTGAGCAAATCTTCACATTTGATCTAACCTATGTTATTCCCATATAGTCATTTCCCACATTTGATCTTTTGATCTTACCATGTTGGGCCCCTATAATATATGCTATTTTATGTTACTTTAATGAAACAAATATTCCCAATTAAAACAGTCAATGAAGAGAGACAAAGACAGAGATTGTTTGAGATTTAAATCTGTGATATTTTCTGATATCAGAATTGCAAGAATAGAAAGAGTCATATGAATAGAAACTTACATCAGTGAGCACCAGGAGCCATTGCATAACTTACAGAGCAGCACACCAAATGTGAAGCGAATTCAAATTGAAGGAGAGTTGAGTATCTGAAGAACACAAATTCAAGTTGCCATGGAGAATCCAGGAAAGGTTAGTGGTGCTTCAGGAATGGTGTACTGTGGCTAGATGGGACTAGAAAGTTGTATTTAAAAATAGGATAACATTCTAGTTGATGTGTAGACTTTTGTAGTTATTAAGCATTGGTTCCTACAAGGTACTAATTTCTACTTTAAATGGACACTCAATAAATAAACTCTGTACACAAAATTATTATCAGTTTTAAAACTACATAGAATTAAATATATAATGTTGGTAGAATTAATATCTTATATGTTAGAAGTAGAACATCTTATATGTTAAAAGCAAAATAAACCTAATTTAATAATACCACCAATGGTGGATATTCCAATAAGAAAAAGAGAAATCAAAAAGGAGGACAAGGTATCAGTGCCAGTAAATTAGTTCCATTTTACTAGGAGCCCAAGACTAATGTGTAGTAGAGCAAATAAAGGTGTAATAAAAATGCTACAAGGAAGAAATCTGAAAATTTATTACCATTTTACTTTATATTACTATGGAAGTCTAAGACATAAATATGTTCCTAATATAATTGTGTGTAATGATAACTCTATTTGCACAGGTATCTTGACTTCTTGTGTAGAAGACTAAAATAGAAATTTAGAGATTGGAGATCTATGAGCTGAGGTTCATAAAACAGTGTTTCGGAAAAAATATTTGAAATTAAAGCACCATACCAAATTTAACAAGATTTCATTACACTGATTCATAAAGAGTGGGCATCCTGGGTAGAAAAATTATTTTAAAATATTAGGTCTGCAGTAAGGGAAGATAGGCCAAGTTAGGTCTGGATCCAATAGGGCCTGGAATGCTGGAGGAAAATTTCTGCGTAGGACAGACACCATCACTTGAGCTAAGAGGAAGCATACAGAGTGAAAAAAAAAACAACTTAGAGAAATTTAGTATATAGAATAGAGAAATAAGTTTTAAAACTGACTACTAAGAAAACAACTACTAAATAAAAATGGGGCTTGAAATTAAACATAGAATTCTCAGCAGATGATGCAGAACTTCTGAGAAACACTTTTTTTTTTTTTTTTTTTTTTTTTTTTACCGTCCAGACTTTATCCTCCTCCTGGTCCACTCTCCAACTGTTCCACATCCCTCACCTCCTCCCCACACCCGGTATCCAGGAGGATGTCCCCATCTCCCATCTCAAACCCACCAGACCTCCCTGGGGCCTCAAGTCTCTCTAGGATTAGGTGCATCTTCCCTGACTGAGTCCAGACTGGGCAGTCTTCTGGTGTATGTGTGTCGGGGGCCTCCTATCAGTTGGTGTATGCTGCCTGGGTGGTATCTCAGTGTCTGAGAGATTCCTAGGGTCCAGGTTAGTCGAGACTGCTGGTCTTTTTATGGGGTCATCCTCGTCAGCTTCTTACAGATTTTCCCTAATTCAACCACATGGGTCACCAGCTACTGTCCATTGGTTGGTTATAAATATCTGATTGTTGGTCCTTTTAAAGGGCAATCATGATAGGCCGCTGTTTGTATTGACACCATAGCATCAGTGATAGTGTCAGGTCTTGGGGCCCCTCTTGCTGGATCACAATTTGGGTCTGTCATTGGACCTCCTTCTCCTCAGGCTCTTCTTTATTTTTGTCCCTGCAGTTATTTCAGACAGGAACAATTCTGGTTGAGAGTTTTTGACTGTGGGATAGTAGGCCCATCCCTCCACTCGATGCCCTGTCTATCTACTGGAGGTGGATGCTACAATTTCCCTCTTCCCACTGTAGGACATTTCATTTATGGTTACTTCCTTTGAGTCCTGAGAGTCTCTCACCTCCCAGGTCTCTGGTAGATTCTAGAGGGTCCCTCCACTTCCTGTCTCTGGAGGTTGCCTATTTCCATTCTGTCAGGGCTTCAGTCCTGTTCCTGTTCATGTTTCCCTTTTCCACTCCCTGTCACCTTTCCCACCCAGGTCCCTCCCTTTCAACCCCTCCTGTGATTGCTTTCTTTGCACACTAAAGTGAGATGGAGGCATCCTAATCCAATGTAATTAGCCATCATGGAAGTAGAAACTAAATTTACCTTGAAATTCCATCTTACCAAAGACAAAATGTTTATGATTGCAATAGTAAAGTGATAAATAGAGCTAATATGGATATGGAGATAGAAAAAACACAGTTTATTCATTGCTGGTGGTTATTTAAACTGGAAAACAGTGTGGGGGTTTGTTACAAGGTTAAATATATATATATATTTTTTTTTGATCTCTTCCGTTACCCGTATGTACTACTCTTGGTCATTGTGGTGGTTTGAATGAAACTTCCACGCCAATGTCTTAATGCTTGATCCTCAGTTAGTAGAACTGTTTGCGAAGTATTAGGATGTTGGCCGGTGTCTTAGTCATTGCTCTATTGTGGTGAAGAGATACCATAAGTACTGAAATTCTTATAAGAGTAAGCATTTAATTGGGGGTTTGCTTAGAGTTTTAGATGTTCAGTCCATTCTAAATATGGCAGGAGAGTGTGGCACACAACAGGCATAGTGCTGGAGAAGTAGTTGAGAGCTCCATCTTGTTTCACAAGAAAAGAAAAAGACACAGGGCTTAGCATGGACCTTTGAAACATCAAGATCCAGGCATAGTGACACTTCCTCCAACAAGACCTTACCTTCTAAGAAGTTGAGTTCTTTCAAATAGTTACAGTCCCTGGTCACTAAGTAGTCTATGGGGGTCATTCTTATTCAAATGAACACAGGCAGGTTGAAGTAGTTCTCAGCTACTTTTCCAGTAGCTTACATGCATGTCTACTGCCCTGCCGTAGCTACCACCATGGTTAAAGTAAACTAATGTTCTGAAACTATAAACAGACCACTAATTAAATGCTTTATCTTCTAAGTTGTATTTACCATGATGGGTCCTTGGAACAACAGAATAGTGACTAATGCAAGAAAGTACACAGATGAATCTATACACTACTTTAAAAAGTACCTGCTTATCTATACACACAGCTGCTCTATTCATGATAAACAGTAAACTGACATAACCTACATGATACAGTCACTCTGAGTGAGGTAACTTAGACTCAGGGAAACAAACACTTTATATTTTCTTGTGGATGTTAACGTTGAATCTTCAGATATGTGCACTTCATCTGATGTATCCATAGATATCAAGAAATTAATGTGGGATTAAAGGTGAAATTTCAACTAATTAAATTGTATAAAGGCTTAATTGAATATCTATTGATTATTAATAAGGAAAATGTGCCAAGCAATATTAAAGTCAGTTGATATAGCTTTCTCTGTCCAGTGGCCGCCTGTTCAACCTAGGAGACAAACAAAGTGCTTTTTTATATTAGATGATATTTGCAGGAAACAGAGAAACAGTCAGATATTTCCATCAGGAGTCAAGGGATGTATGCAAAATATTGATATGCACAGAAACTCTCTAATTCATTAAATGTTCCATCTGATTTTCTACATGGAAATGGGTTCTTTGAATTTCTCTTAGGTTCTCTGTGATTCCTGTTCTGTCATGTACGAAAAATGCTTGAGAAATCTCAAAATACAGAGTGAAGTAGAGATTAGAATATCTCAGTAAGTCTGTAACAGTTTGGTGAAGAGCAGATGAGTCATCCATAAGTTAAAATCATAGGTAAGAGGTTAAATATAGACAAAATATACCATATCTTGCTTTTGCATTCTTGAGGCTTTGAGTTATGTACTTATTTGAAATGTTTAAGAAACCATTTAAAATAAGAAATCTCCACAGCTACTCCAGACATCACAACAATGCTATTTTTGGGGAGGAGGGGGAGAGAATATTTGCTTATATGTCAATAAGAATGGTTTATAAAACAACACAAATAGCTTCCCCAGAAAAGTATTTTTCAGTACTGTCCAATACCATGCTCAAGGTCAGGAACATGGTTTAGCAAAGTGAAGGTCACTTGAGTTTGAAACCTAGTACCTGTATGGTGGAAGGAGAGCACAGATTCCCACATTGTCCTCTGACTGTCACACATGTACCAAGGTATTCACACGATCCTCATGCAATGAAGTAAAAATAGATTTTAAAGTAAAAACTGCCATCATCTCTAGTGATGTTCCTAATAAATTTGTCACAGTTAAGTGAAATTTGTACTATTGTTTCTAGTCCTAGCCAATATTTTGAACAATTATTTTAATTATATATAGAGATATAATTAAGAGGTGACATTTTACGATGTCTGTGATTGGATAATATTAAAATAATGAATCACCTTCTGTTATTTAAATATATTTTCATTTTGTTACAGTAAAATCTTTCAAAATCCCTTTTCTGTAGTTTCAAAATGTATAGTAAGTTGTTATTTGTAATCACATCATCTGAATCCCAAAATATTTCATTCCTTAAAATATAATACAGTATTCAGTGAGCAACCTTCCATTATTCCCATTGTCGAACTAAGTCCCAAACCTGAAAACAGTCTTTGTATTATCAGAGAAATCTCTAATTAAGTATGTTGTCCACTTTCAATTTGATTTATTTGAGTTTTTTCTTAACACTGAATGGTTCATGTTTCTATAATTACCTAGATGTTAACTGCTTCTCTATTGTTTAGTTTCTGAGTATTTTCTTTAATTTCTTAGACTATCTATTGCTGTATGGATAGCTTTCTTTTTTCTTTCTGTCCTATCTTTCTTCCTTCCTTTCTTCTCTTCTCTTCTTTTCTTTCTTTCTTTCTTTCTTTCTTTCTTTCTTTCTTTCTTTCTTTCTTAATTTTGGCTGCTTAAAAGGGTTTTAATGTGTTATAACCCCATTTACTTTTGTTTTTATTTTATTTGCCACATTTGCAGTTTCTTTTCAAAAACTCAGTTACATGGAAACTAAACTAGTTTCCAACGTCACAGGGAACTAGGGAAAAATCCCTAGATAACTTCTGTGAATTTGGTTAGTGCTTATGAGCTTTATCAGTGATAGCCTGGTACCTGCCACAGTGATGGAGAAAGGGTATTTTCTCTGTTTGTGGATAGAGGTTGAAAAGATAGTGTGCACATTTTTTATATTCCTACAATGTGGCAGAATTAGCCACAACAAATGAAAGAAATTACAACTGAACACAAAATAAATAATGTAGGAGAAGGAAAGTATGCTGCTTTGGTTGTCAACTTGACAGAGATTAGATCCACCTTGGAACAGAAACCAAGTTCTATCAATGGAGGAAATACATTCATCAGATTAGCCTATGAGTATTTTATTGGCTCATGATTGATGTATAAGGGCCTATTCCTGAAAGTATAATTCTTAGTTCTATAAGAAAGACATGCTCAGCAAGCCAGGAGGACGTATGATTTCATGGACTGTACTTTATTTCTTGCCTCTAGGTTCCTCTCTTAATTCCTGCCTTGGTTCTCCATGAAGACTGACTATAACTTATGAGCTAAAATAGACATTTCTTCCCCCATGTTGCTTTTGGTCAAGGTCTTTATCAGAACAACAATAATTCACACTAGAGCATGAATACAGGAGTTCATAGCAAAGACCAATATGCTTCATCTTTACTGAAACCATAGGGTCTAGATTGAAAACACCATTAGTAAGAACGTAGTTTTCTAAATTGATTAACAATTGTAATGGCTTGTTATGTATTTCTCATTCCTTTTCTCATAGGCAACGTTAAAATATATTTTTTTCTATCCTTCAGAACTTCAGACATTGGTGCCTCTGATTCTTCCTCTGTACATAAATATTATTTCCCTTTCTTTATTTCACTATCATATCTTAGCGTGACTTTGCCTTGCAATTTTGCTACTAGTGATTCTAAACCTAGGTTTCTTCTCTCTCCTTAATTATTAGTACATTTTGATATATTTTATAAAATTAAGAGTAATCTTTATGTATTAATTTATTGTCAAGCCCTGTCATTTAGGTGATGAAACTCTCAAACAAGGATAACAATCTTTATTTTGCTTCATTGAAAAGAGAAAAAACTATTATGAACAACCACATTCTTCCTCAGCAATGAGTTCTAAGATTCCCTAAATATAGGAAAGAATTCTCACATTTTTGCTAGTCTTCTGGGCAGGGTATCAATATGGATTTACCTTCCATTTTATTTGAACAACTTTGTTTTGAAAATCAGATTTTCCTTCTTCTCATTCTAAAATTAGGTAGAGATAGTAATGAGGAAAAAATTCACTGTCTGTAGAGTTGCTCATTGAATTTTATCCTTTGTTCTATGGAATGCTGGACAATGCATTCTTTCAAAAAGAGTGGATCAAGTTTTGAACCTGAAAACATCAAGCAACGTTTAATGTTCAATATTGTAACAACTCTCTGTAACTTAAGCTTCTGGTTCTGGAGTCAGCGAGAGATTGAAAACAAAATATTGTACTTAACATTGCTCTAAATATGAAGTCTTTGGGCACTTACCATGGTTCTAAGTATAAGATGTTGTTCCTGTTGATACTAGGATGGATACCATGGCTATACATTCACAAAGTTATATTCCCACTTGCACAGCCCGTAGGAGCAAATAAATGTTGAGAGATTAGAGCTGCTATTGCTGTTAGTGAAGTGGATTTGTAATAAAACTGCTGTCATTGCTGTGAACAGAAAAATATCTTTTAGAGTTAAAGCAAATGAATCAAAATGTCCAGAAATTTATACAGCAATATTTATGTACAAGTTTAAATGTGACATCATTTTTATTTTACAGCTATATGACTGAGTTGCCCAGGGCAAAACAAGCCATTTGATTTTGCTTGGAGTGAGAATAAATTGGTTGAATTCTTCATTTTCATGCATGGGCTCCCTTTTAACCCATATGGTACTGTAAATAGACATTGCTGGTTTAGGCTTTTCTTACTGAGATGAGGTTGAGAGTCAACCTAAATAAATTTAAAATGAAAAAAACCCATAAACTGTGATGACCAAATACTTATAAATCATTTGTTGAGTAGCCATACTTCCTTGGGCAAAATGAATAATTGTTCCACAAGAGAGGAGTGAAAAAGAGTCCTTCAAGAATATCCTCTGCACCATGTTCAAAGTTATCTTTTTGGCTAAGAGTTTATCTATCTTGTTGATTTTCTCAATGAATCAGCTTTTGGTTTTGTAGGGTTTTTTTTTGTATAAATCACTTTATTTCTTTTTTTTCTTTTTTCTTTTCTTTTTTTTGTTTTTTTGTTTTATTTTTTCGAGACAGGGTTTCTCTGTGTAGTCCTGGCTGTCCTGGAACTCACTCTGTAGACCAGGCTGGCCTTGAACTCAGAGATCCACCTGCCTCTGCCTCCCAAGTGCTGGGATTAAAGGCGTGTGCCACCACCATCCCGCAATCACTTTATTTCTAATTGGTTGATTTCTGTCCTAAGTTTAATTATTTCTTTCAGTCTACTCCTTCTGGGTGTGTTTTCTTCTTTTTGTCATAGGGCTTTCAAGTTTGCCATTAAGTTGGTAGTGTAGGATATCTCCAGTTTCTTTACATGGGCACTTAATGCTATGAATTTTCTTCTTAGCATTGCTTTTATTGTGCCCTGTAAGTGTGGATATGCTGTGTCTTTATTTTTCATTGAATTCCAGAAAGTTTTTAATTTCTTTCTTTATTTCTTCCCTGACCATGTTATCATTGAGTAAAGAGTTATTTAGTTTCCATGAGTATGTGGGCTTTCTGTTGTTTTGTTGTTGTTGAAATCTAGCCTTAGTCCATGGAGATCTGATAGGATGCATGGGATTATCTTAGTCTTCTAGTATCTGTTGAGGCATGTTTTGTGGCTGATTATATGGTGATTCCCTCGTAAGTTCCTTTATTTTTAAGAATTGTTTTAGCTATCCTGTTTTGTTGTTGTTGTTGGTGGTGGTTGTGGTGGTGGTTTTGGTTTTGGGTTTTGGTTTTTGTTTCTATATGAGAAGTGCTTTTTCCAACTCTGAAAAATTGTGTTGGGGACTGCATTGCTTTTGGTACGATGAGGGGGTTTTGTATTTTGTCAAATGCTTTTGCAGCTTCCAATGAGTTGATAATGTGAATTTTTCTCTTTGAGTTTGTTATACAGTGGATTGTGTTAATGGATGGGATTTAATGTAACCATCAAGTGGGGAGGGAGAGAGAAGATAAAAATGAGGAAGATATGGAAGACACAGATAAAACTAAAGGCCATTTGAGGGGTAGTATAAAAACCTAATATAGTCAAAGCTTCCTAAAATACATACACATATCAAGACAATTTAAATGTAATTCTCTAACAACTGGGAGACAGAGTTCCACCTCATAATCTCTTGTTATCAAATGAGGCTTCTAATATTAGGAATAGATTGCTTCTGATTGAGTTGTTGTCCAAAGGATCCTCATAGAAACTCCTAAACAAGCAAGTCTGTGGGCAAAACTATAGATTCTTTTCCACAAGTTAATAGTAAGTTCCGATTGAAGACAATGCCTACACAATTTACTGGATTTAACATGAGAAGTTGAGATAGAAGGTGACATAAAGCCTTTAGCCACTTGGGAAAGTGTTCTTGATGCTAGAAGGTACTCTGCATACTATGAAAGAAGAAATGTGACCAAAACAGCAGGTAAAAATCCTTTTGATCAATGACAGCATCGTGCCTGTAAGATATGCTAGTTCTACGGTTGCTGAAAGTTTGAGGAAATAACCGATTAATATCTGATTTGACTTAATGCATGCCCACCCTATGATGTGGATTCCATACTTAGTGTGGCTTGGATGATCAAGAGCCTGAGACGAGATAGTCCAGAAACCTAAGTTAAACTCAGATACCACTACTTTCCTACTAAAGGGACATAGGAAGAAAAATGATTCACAGTGAAATTCATTTATATTCACAGATCAATATCTTGTTCCGTTATCATCAGAGAAAATTCCTCTTATAGCAGATGGGAATAAGTACAGAGTCCCACAGCAAGATGATATTCAAAGTAAAAGCCCTTGAAACACACATTGCTAAACAGGACATCACCATCAAATTCCTTCCATCCAGGTTGAAAGAACCCTGCAGAAGAGGAAGAGGTGTGCCTGTAAGAGCCAGAGTGTGTGAGGGTAGGAAAGAAACAAAGCTTTCTAAACATGACAGTACTGACACACATATGACTCACAGAGACTGAGACACTATTCTCTGGGCCTGCACAGGTCTGGACATCATGGGGTCTGAGAGCTAAAAGGGGAAGTAAACATGTACCCCATTCTTATTCCAGAAGTTATTTCCAATAGATAATCACTTGCAAATAAAATTTGTTTTTTTTTTAAGGGTGTGACACTGTGAAAACAAATTATCCAACAGTAGGCAGCCAAAACCACCCCACCACCCCCACCATCAACACCACTACCACTACCACCACCACCAACAACAAAAACAATAACAAAAACAACTAATTCAACAGCATCCTTGGTGGGTTTTATCCTCTGTCTCTCTTTTCTCTCTCTCTAGAACAGTTCCTTTGTATATATTATGGTTTCAGATTTTTTTTTATGAAAATCCTAGATGTGTAAAACAGTGAGTCTCTGTCTATTTCTTTTGCTTGTGCCTTTTTTCTTTCTTCCTTCCTTCCTTTCTTTCTTTCTTTCTAATTTTTGAGAGTGTCTCTTTTCCTTATGCTTTTTTTGTCCTGTTTCAATGTGTTTGTTTCTGTTTTATCTCGTTTTATTATAATATTATAATATTATCCCCAAGAAAGCTGATTGTTTTCTAATGATAAAATGAGTGAGGTGGATCTGTATGGAAAGAAAGGTGAAGAGAAAATGGAAGAAATAAAGCGTAAACCAACCATAATCCAGATAGACCATACAAAATAAGTTTGTTTTCAATAAAAAGAAGAATACACTTCCTTTAAAAAGAAGTGTAATGATCAACTTCAGTGCAAATATGCAGTTCTCTAAAAAGTCACCAAAACTGGTCCTCCTGACAGGATCAACAGTTATTATGCAGATTGCCTGGCAAAGGGAAAGGGGGAAACTCTCTAATAGCAGAGATACTTATAGAGTTTAGTGAATGTACAACTCAACACATAGTTCTACTCTCTATTCACCCTTTAGACTTTTTTCACCCTCAACTAAAAAAGCGAAAGAAAGAAAAACAATATATACACATGTTTCTTGCCATAGTCCTAAGAGCCACTGAGAGAACATTCTACAATTATATGAATTAACATAATTAACATTATTCTTGACAGGAAAAAAGAATACTGTAAGTTTCTAATAAACTGGCTTTTTTATTACTATGCCACAGTAGTGTAAGTGTACATTAATTTACTTATTTAGGAGGAACATCACAAAGAATCAATACTTTATTATAATCAATAAGGAGAAAATTGCTTACTTTTTTACAGACTAGACGTATTTGTAATACTGGAAATTAAATTCATAATTAAAAAGGAATACATGTATAGTTTACAATTTATAAGGCATATATAAAATATGTAAGTGTCTATATTTTATATGCATATAATATACTCTGTAATAACTATTGTTGTAAATTCAATTATCAATGAAATAGCTATAATATACAACACAAGCAAAATTACCAGAGATGACCTAATTAATGAGCTTTCCAAGTTAAATTGAAATGAATTGTATTTAAGAATAAGTTTCAATTAACTCTAGAAAAGTATAGTTCTTTTAAAATACACACAGATCTTGATTGTTACATAATAATGTTGTAAAAATAATACACAAAAGGATCTCCAAGTATCAAACACAATACGATAAATGATACAAGAATAGTTGTGCCATCAGAATTTAAATCATATCATCTCAAAGAAGCCCTGACAAATGCGTAACAATTTGTAGCCATTAATCCCTCAGCAATTCTCCAAAAAGGCAGACTTCCAGTGTGAGATTGCAAAGCCCATATCTCTGGAACTGTGGCACGAGTTCCCTGATTGTTTCTGCAAGGCTGAATGAAGACAAGCCAAGCAAGGTGAGGGAGGAAAAGTAGACTATAAGGCACCTGAAGCAGCTGGTATATAAGATCTAAAATGTTGGGGCCCAGGCAAAGGGAGTCAAAACAATTAGACGGGGATGAATTTATTTTTAGGTCTTTAAAAGCTGGTTTGCACATGTTCCAATAGAAACTCAACTATTGTGTGCTGAAAGGGAAGAGAGATGCTTGTGAAATGTCGAGAGATCTGAGAGTTCTAGTCCAGTGAGAGTGGAAAGTGCTGTTTTAGACTTTCATCTAAGATAGCAGGAAGACTGTGAATTAGAAGAAAGGGATGTTTCTAATGCCAAGTTCTACTTTAAAGTAACTATTAAAAATAATAATTAAGAAAATATGTTAAATAAGATTCATGGGAAAGGCAGATATGGAATCGGAATCCTAGAAAGCCAGGGAATTTCACAACAGGGTCACAAAAGATCCACTCTCTCTATTAAAAATATACCAAAAAAAGATTTATATGATTAACTGAAAACAAAATTACCTGTGTTGAAATCTACTCTATTCACTTTCAAAATATAGAATAAATTTTAATCTTTAGGACTTATATTTGCAATGTGAAACATACTGCCAACATTTCTGCATCATCACTAAATAGATAAAATAAATATAATATGACATATATACAAGGTGAACAAAAAAGAAAACAAACTGACTCCAAGAGGACCACTATTTAAAATTTGCAAATTCTTTAGCAACCAGAGAATGAATAATATATATATATATATATATATATATATATATATATATATATGTTTTTGTGTGTTCTAATACAATTTATTTTTACAAACACAGATATTAAACAAGATCTGTGTATAATATCTTCCCAAATTATTACAGTATTGTAGCATTCATCAAGCCAATTTAAGATGAGTATTTGAAGCTTAAAGGAATTGAATATGAATTCTCATATTTCCTCAAGTACCAACAGAATATAAGGCTTGATAATTTTACTTATTTTTTTACAGTATACAGAATTTTTAGTTTTTCAAGATAGATGGTCCTAAATCCTCTGCAAAGAGATATACTATTATTCCAAAGAAACTAAGAAAATATATCTGTTCTTAAAGGTAAGTTTTGTGAAAAATAACTGGGACACAGAATGAAAAACAGATGTAGATGATGTAGATAAAGACGAAGATGATATAGAGTGGATACAAACAGCAATAGAATATTATTCAGCCTTTGAAAGGAATTTAGTATTGATAAGTGTGACATGGTTGAACCTTGAAAACATTATTTCAAGTCAGAGTGGCCAACTCCAGAAATCACTCATTTCACAACTCCTCTTATAGGAGATATCCAGAAGAATAGAGAGCAAACACCCGAAAAGGGTAAAGACCCAAATCATATCAATGAGTACTAAAGAGGCAAACGGGGCTGGAGAGATGGCTCAGTGGTTAAGAGCACTGACCGCTCTTCCAGAGGTCCTGAGACAATTCCCAGCAACCACATGGTGGCTCACAACCATCTGTAATGGGAACCAGTGTCCTCTTCTGATGTGTCTGAAGACAGCAATGGTGTACTCACATACATAAAATAAATAAATAAATGTTAAAAAGCAAGAGGAAGAAGAAAAGAAAAGAGTGGTGGAAGAAAGCACAGCTTCATGTCTGTACTTTGGGTAACCCCTTACATTAAATTGTTTAAAAAAAAAAGAGGCAAACAGAAAATACTAAATAGAAACAAACAGAAAATATCTGAAAAGATTTGGGTCTCTTTAGGGTGATGAACAAAATTGAACTAGACAGAGGTAGTAGTTTAAAACCGATACAAAAGCATGAGACACTATTGAGTTCTCTTAAACATATTAATATGTTGTGTGAATTCTATTTCAGTTGTATTTTTAAAGCCTATTGCCAAATATTTTGTTTCCAGTTAAGAATTTTTGAGTAGTCTATAAAACAAACATGCTGCATCAGTGTTCTGATGATTCATTCATATCTTTTTTTTTTTACTTTTATTTTTGCACTGTCCAGTCGGTATCCTCCTTCCAGTCTGCCCTCTCATAGGTCTTCATCACATTCTTCCTCTCCACTGTCTTTAAGAGGTAGGTGGGAGAGCACCCTCTTAGACGTGAAGGGGACTGGGGATGGGGTGTGTGGCTCTTGGAGGGGGTAATGGAAATGAATACAGCATTTGAAATGTAATCAAAAATATAATTAATAAAAAAATAGCATCATGAAATGCTCAGGCAAATGGATGGAAATAGAAAAAAATCCTGGGTGTGGTATCCCAGACCCAGGAAGACAAATATTTTATGTATTCACATATACTTGGATAGTAGAGGTTAAGTTAATGATAACCAAGCTACAATCCATAGATTCATGAAGGTTAGGTAAAAAGGAGGTGTCTAGGGCTTATACATGAATCTCCCTGGAAAGGAGAATTACAGTAGTTTTGTGGGTGGACTGGGGGCTGGTGGGTCTAGAGTCCAAAGTCTCAGGTTAAGAGAGAGATAGAACAGGAGGAGACACTACAAGAATAGGCTATATAAATTTGGGAGCATTTGGAGAGCAGTGTAGCAATGCTGTGCAGTGGAAACCTCTTGGAATCTACGAGGGTGATCTGAATGAAGACTACTAGGAATGGGGAGATGGAATCTCAACTGGCCATCTTTTGTAATCTTCCAGTGTGGTGACTGGTAGGCATTTGCTTGAATTGTTTGCAACAGGGGGCTATGGAGATCCCCAAACATCCAGGGTGCTGTTGGAACAGAGGGTTGTTCTCCACAGACTATAAGGGGGTCCCGGTTAGGATGAGAGAAGCTTCACTGGGAGTAAATCAGAGAGGATGCAGAAACCTCCAGCAAGACATTATACAGCGAGAGTGTAAACTGGAGTTATCTACTGTGTCCTTCCTGTGGCAGAGGAGGCAGAAAGATTGTAGGAGGACACCAAGAGAACAGGGCCCACTGAATCAACTAAGCAGGGCATATAAAGGCTCACAGAGACTGAAGAGGCAAGGACAGGGCCAGCCTAGGTCTGGATCAAGTTCTCTGCTTTTATGTTGTAGCAGTTAGCTTGGTATTTTTGTGGAACTTCTAATTGTGGAGGAAAGTTGCTCTGTGACTCTGCCTGCTATTAGGACTCCTTTCCTCTTCTTCGGTTGCCTTGTCTAGCCTTAGTATGAGGGCTTTTGTGTGTTTTGTTAGTTAGTTTGTTTTTGTTTTTGTTTTTGTTTTTGTTTTTGTTTTTGTTTTGTTTTCCTTTTGGTCCTATTTGGTTAGTATCTCTTGGAGGCCTATTCTTTTGTGATGGGAAACAGAGAGGGAGTGGATGAGATAGATGGGAGGTGGGATGGGATACTGGGAGGATTAGAGGTAACGGAGACTATAGTAGGGTTATATTGTATGAAAGAAAAATCTATTTTCAATAAAATAAACAAATATATTTTAAAACACACATTGTTAAATGATAGTACAATTACATCACTTATTCCTGCCTTTTCCTCTTTCCAGAACCTCCCTTTCCACAACTCCTTCCATGTTCCCTTACTCACAAACTGACAGTCTATTCTATTTTGATTATTACTGTTATGTATATGTCAATATATGCAAGAATATATAAATGCCAATTTTTTATAAGTCAAAAAATTAAAAAAAAAAAAAAGAGTGTTTTTTTATAACGGCCACTGCAGCATCCATGAGAATGGGCAAACTACTTTTGTAATAAAGCCATAGACAGGCAAGCAGAGAAAATGTGGCTTGTGTATTTTCAAAGTCCCCATAAGACTCACACTCATTTCTTGCTTGGAAATGGCTATGAGAATGCACATACCTCTCTTACATTTGAAAAATAAAATATTGAGGTCAACACTGTGATTCTTGATTTTGCTACCCGCTTTATTTGTGTCATAGAATTGTGGCTGAAATAAGATGATATACCTCGTGTTGTCAAATGAACTACTATTTGCCAAATTATGATGACAGTAAGTTTGTTTATAAACTTTTTTCCCTTGTGTAGACGGGAGCAAGGCACCTTTAAAGATAGTTTTATGGATTATGCTCATCCTGTTTTTTTCTAATGCTTAGGATGAGTAGAAATTGCTGAATGGCCATGGCACCATTTTGTCTAAGAGGCTAACTGTGCTACTGAATAGTATTTTACTATAGAAAACAACACATAATCCATTTCCTAAAGCCACAAGAAAGAACTTTTGAGTATGTTTTCACAATGAAATGGTAAATGTAGCAATGAACTCGGCCATCCCTTTAGCACATACATCTGCTCAGCACCAGAATGGACTGGGATTGTAAAAGTGAAACTTGCCAGCTGCTGTTCCGTATCCCACCTGGATACCAGGCCTTTCAGGTGACGAAAAGTCAAACACCATAATGAGCAGAGCCATTACTTGGCTTTGCCTGTGGGTGGAACCAAAACATTTGTTTTAAATGACCAATCTTCCATTGTACACATGGGCAATTGTTTCTGAAGTGTTTTGATTTCAACTCACTTTTACAAGTTTTTATTGAAATGTCAGATCACGTTGTACTGGCACAATAGCCTCTTATGTATTAATGACTCCATTTGAGTACAAAATATTCAGACAGTTGTATTAATTAAAGTACCTTTTTTGTTTGTTTTTAGTTGTGCATGATTAATAAGTATGGGAACTTTCTTGTGGATCTGAAGAGTCTATGCCAATTGCTAGATTTCTCCTTGCTTCTTCATCGGAAACAATTGTGCCAATATCTTACTGTGGCCAATGAGTGAAATGAACTTCTTAAACAGACAAGTATCAAGAGAGATAGATACAGAAATCAGGATTTTCCCTCATTTTTCCAAACATAAAACTGAAAACAAGATATTCATCAACTGTAGAATACTACATATATTCTATATTTGCTTAAAGAAATAATACAAACCTCATTGCTCCAAGACATCATTTTTCTTTTTAAAACCTCACTTTAAATTCATGGTTATTGTGAGTCTGATAGAAATAAATTTTTAAAAAGGTGACTATAACATTTTTGTGGAGAACTTTCAGATATCACTCAGACTAACATGGGAACAGTGCAACCAAACCTACTTCACTATTGTTCACTTAGTGAACACTTAATGAATGGCTATTAAATATTTTAATCTCATAGCAAAAAGCATATATAATCAGAAAGCATTTTGTAAAAGCAATTTTGAGGAAATTCTTTGGCTAAACATGCTTCTGAAATTTAATCTTTTCAGAAATTTATGCAATACCACTGAAGCAGGGAATTAGCTAGGTCAGAGGGTTAGAAGAGCAACGCTAAGTCTGTGTGAAGCAGAAAACTGATGTGACTTTAAGACTAAATTCAAAATGAATACAGATAGATCACTATGGTGGAAAATTAATATTGGAAAGTAAATATTCTTAGGCAATGTGGCAAGTCTAGGTGTGGCATGGTATTGGAAATTGCAAAATAAATGCACTGAAACTACCATGATCCTCCATGGGAAGGAAAATCCTGGTCATTTGGTTGGCCTCAACTAGTGACGAAAACTTAATTCAAAGTAAGCACAATTTAGGACATCGCATTTCTCAATGCTGAGCTTCTTGCACAAAGTACAGTCAAAGCCATCTTGGCTTCTGAATTAATCTATCTGCTAATTAGTACAAGTAGATTCGAATCAGTAATAAACCGTTTTTAGTTCTGAATGTATTTTTTTTATTAACCTTATTTGTGTGTGTGTGTGTGCGCGCGCAAGTGTGTGTGTGTGTGTGTGTGTGTGCATCAGTGTGGTTCACAAACTGAGTTCACAACAGAAGTTCTGTTTTTTTCAGGTGTAAGATTCATCACAAATACATGAAAGGCTGAAAGCAAGATAATGAATCAAAATTAATCTGATCATTAAATTATTGCTTTTGGTATAAACATTTTTTGAAGATAACAAATTTAAGAGTTTATGAATATTAATACAATTGTTTCTATGATTGACTTTAATCTATCCAATTTTTACAAATCACTTAAAGACTTTATAAATGAAGTGGGTGTGGCTAGAATTACATACAGGAAATTTATTAATGATTAGTTTTCAAGTCAAATTTAAGGGAGTTTTGCAGTCCATGTATCATGAGTGAATTAATTATAGAATATGAAAGAAAATTTGTTACTATTCTGAGTAAGTATACCATGAAGAAATTGATTTTATAATTTGAGAAGTTTATTGAATTAAAACCTAATGTAATCAGGATAAAAAAAAATCCTGAAAATTTTAAATGCCATTTGAACTTGATTTTGTACTGTGCATAAGAAAAGCTATATACTGATTATGTAATGAATTTAAGGCTTCCAGGAACTATCTAATTAATTTTAGTATAAAAGGTAATGATTGAAAGAAACAAATATAAATTTTATAGTTTACTAATATTTGATATATGGTATTAAAAGAACATTTTTACAATGTTTTATGGGTAGAAAAAAAACTAATTTTTTACAAATGTTCTAGTCTTAATTATAATAAATGATTGTTACCAAACATTTCTTGTAAAATTTTAAAGTAATTAACAGATCAGCTTAGCTGAGTATCTGATGCTTTCACCTGCATTCATTTCTTTTATGAATCACAAGACAAGTAGTTCAACCTTTGTACATTCTAAATAATACAACGTCTATATGTATGAAGTAATAAATAGATTTGTTTAACACATGATGAAAATGCATGAACAGTTAGTGTCATTTATTCAGAGTCACATCTAGGACTTCATAAAGTCTTCATTATCTGCTCCTTAAAGCATGAATCATGCTTTCTCAGTAAGCAAATCTGATGAAAGATTAATTAGGAGCAGCAGATTCTTCCTGTATTTAGGCATATAAAATATTCTACAGTGAAGCAAAAATCTCCAAATTCTTTAGTGTAGGACAGCTTGAAATTTTGAGCTGAATTGGTTTTTATTCCATTTTTTTCCAGCATTGTCATTTGAGAAAAGATTTCAAAGAAATTCTTGTCCAGATGTACTTCGAGATAAGAGGTTTTTGGAAACAGTTACTCTTCATATTAGTTTTTTGATGAGACTGTCTTGACAGCTCCAGTGGACAGAATGAGGAGAAAAATAATCTGTAGCTCTGCATAAGGCTTCCATAGAGCTCACAACAATATCCTCTCCAATGGTAACTAGAATGCATGTTCTGAGACTGTCATTTTTCACATAGCATAATATTTTGCAAATCACCTGTGTTCTCCTAATTATTCTAGTTTACCTAAGCAAAGTATGAGCTTTGTTTTGCCAGAAGCTAAACTGAAGTGAGAGTAAGTGGAGAAAAGGGCGAGCATCTGCAGAGGTCTTGAACTTGTGTCATGTACTGTGGAACTGCAGGAGAGATGCTTTGATGCTGAGAGATGCCACATCAACCATGGTAGGTGGTGCTGATGCCACGACTCTGCTGCACTCTTTCCTGATGATGTGGAATAAGGTCATTAAATGATTACAGTGGAGGGAAGAGGGAAACTGTTATACACATAACCCAAATATCTTAAATATTGTGATAGGTTTAATTACTCTCTAAACAATAGGGACAGGACTGACTCATGCTAAAATTTGATAGACTAGTGTCTGAAAGTACATGGAGAAAACAATTAAAATGAGTAAGATAGAATGCATTAATAATTACTTTTTTCTCTTATAATGAATGCTCATCAATGGTAAGACTCATACATTATACATCATGTTTTTCTTTATACAATTATCAAACAAATATAAAATATTTATCACTTAAAATGCTCTTCAATATTTTATCTTACTAGTGAAGAAATAAAGAGTCAAAAAAAAAGTGTTTAATACATGTTAGATTCAGGTTTCATATTTAGACATCCTTGCCTACTGTTCATACAATGAATGACTTTACTGTAGAAGTTAACCACCAAGAATTCCAGGAATGCAAAAATCAAACGAAAACTGGTATAGGCATAAACTTAAAATATCATTGAATTTGGGGAGAAATAAGTGAATCTACAAGGGTATGGTAGAAAACAGTTACGTGAGGTCATACTTTAGATGTGTGTATTCCTAAGGCAGAGCAAGTGGTACCTGTATATGTGCACTGGGTTATCACAGAGATGCTGTGTTAAGTCTAGGTATGTTTTGATATGTACTATACATAAATTTTTATTTATACCTTAATAAATGCTGCATATAAGTGTACAATTTTGTTAATAATTACATGACCTAGATTGCCCTGAAGAAAATGTTTTTGGAGAGAAAAGTCTGTGAAAATTGACATGCAATTAAAACAAAATTTTGAAAAAAAAAAAAAAAAAAAAAAAAAAAAAAAAAACAACTTCCTAGCTTTTAACTTTAACCCCTAATACACATCCTCAGTGGTGTAGCTGTGAAAAGATAAAGATAATGACAGTGTGTTCACTATGGTGACTGTAAGTACCCAAGCTTGTCCTCAAATTAATGCCTTTGCCACAGCTCTCCACCTCTGTAATCAAGATACACTTATGGAACTGATCGAAATAAACAGGCACGCTCTCAAATGTGTCCCTGAATTATGTTTAATGGTAAACGTATCAAAAAAGAAAGCAAGGAAATTGTCTTGTTTAAGAACTATATGCTATTACAGATAAATCTTTGATGTAAAAAGATATTGTGAGGTCTGCTGTCTTCTCCTTTTTTAATATTGTACTCTTAAAAAGGAGAAAACACATGTGCTTTTTATCTGCTTCAGGGAACACTCAGAGTTTTATTATCTGTATTTTTATCTGTGCTCTCTGACTGCTCATACTGCTAGAGTGCCTGGCATTGGGGACAAAAAAGCAATGTACCGTGGTCAAGAGTAACTATCATCGCAGTCTCGGTTTGAGCAGGCTCTTTGCCCAAAGTCCTAATTCAAGTGATAGGAAAGAGCTCTCCAGAGGTTGTAACGGAAGGCAATTGCAAATGTGCAACCCACGAAATCATTTTCACTTGGCTTGAAGAATACTTAGGGAAGGTTTTTCATTCCACTGTTCTTTTTTGTTAGGTGCCTCAGTTCTACAAAGAAAGTGAAGCAAAATACTGCAATATTTGCCCAAGAGGCCAATTGAAGGAATAATAGATAATTGTATTATATTCTTAACAATGTTCTCCAAGAACAAGTAACCACACAGGGCTCTTTTTTTTTTTCTCAGTTGTAAGAGATAAATTTAAATTCATCCCTTGATAGAAATGAATGCAACTCTGCTTAAGTTCGTAGGCAGAAATTGTTCTGCATGGTACATGTGATATTAGATAGCTTTTCCTTCTTTAGACTGCACCTAATTTAAAGTTTGCATCACTAATAGAATATGAATACACACACACACACACACACACACACACACACACACATATATATATATATACTCAAATATATTATTTAACTAAAAATATTAAAATATTGTCAATATATTTGACTTGATGCCTGAAGTACATTAAGATGCACTATCCCTTTTTGAGCACTATAAGTCCAATGGAAACTTTCAGCTCAACTTGCTTTTCCTGTCTTCTTAGTGATTTAATTGTAACATCATAGCTCTGTTAGAGTTTTAAGCTGTGCACCATTCACTCTCCTTAATACTGTTTTATACCAGAGTGTTTACTTACAATTTAACAATGTGTTTTCTTGTATTTCTATCTTCTTGTTGAAGAAATGTAATAGAAGTTATTGTAGTGTGCCGAGAGAAGCTATAAAATCTCTGCCTTTTTCTGAAAGCATGCTTGTTTTTTATTCCCCTTGAGTAATAATGTTAATAAAAATAGTTTCATGTTCACTCCATTCTTTGGGATTTCGATGATATCCTCGAATAGTCCATGTGTGGAACAGAACCAGAGATTTTATGCTTTTTCCACTCCTCCCTCTTCTCCACTGATTTCAGCTTTGCCCCCATGTCTCCCTTTTACGATACTTTTATCATAGTCTTGCCTGACCCTGTCTGCTTGTCTTAGATAGGGTTTTGCTGCTGTGAACAGACACCATGTCCAAAGCAACTCTTATAAAGACAGGATTTAATTGGGGCTGGCCTCCAGGTTCAGAGGTTTAGCCCATTAACACCAAGGTAGGATCATGGCAGCATCCAGGCAAGCATAGTGCAGGAGGAACTGAGAGTTCTACATCTTTACCTGAAGGCTGCTAACAGAATACAGGCTTCATAGCAGCTAGGATGAGAGTCTTAAAGACCACACCCAGAGTGACACACCTACTCCAACAAAGCCATACCTACTCCAACAGGACCATACCCCACTAATAGTGCCACTCCTTGGGCTTAGCATATACAAACCATCATACTACTCCATATACAATTTATAAGATCCAGGAATCAACTTAATTGCCTGTCTTTTTAGTTGAATTCCAAAATCCTAATCATAAAGATTCAATTTAATTTGGTGTTCTTTCATAGAAGCCTACAATAGAGCCCATCATGATACATTAAATTCAAATTTTGATCGTTGGAAAAAAATCAATAAAATGTATAAAATCTAGAATGGATACTGTGCTGCATGCTCTTCAGAATCAGTATTTAGTATCTGAGGAACACCATCCCTGTACCTATTTCTCAGCATTTTTTTTTTGATAATTTTTTATTGGATATTTTATTTACATTTCAGATGCCCTCCCTTTTCCCCATTTCCTCTCCCTAGAAAATCCCTATTCCGTGCCCCCTTTTCCTTTTTGCTTTTACACATTTTTTTAAATGTTAATCAAAGGAATTATAAGTATGGTAATCTCAGCATTTATGTTGAGTTGCAGTTCGGAATACTTGCACTTTTGAGAGACAACCTAGGCTAGCAATATGAATAGAGAACTTGCCTAAAAATAAACTACACATAATCTTAGGTTTGATTTATAACACCACATAACTATAAGTCTAGTAGTTAAGAAGCCAATACAGCAGAAGAATAAATTTAGGGTCATCTTTGGCTATAGAATAAGCTTAAGTTCAACTTGGGATATATCAGATCCTGTCTCATAAAACAATGCTACCATGGTAATTTCAGTTTGAAGTTGGAATAAAGGATTTTCATTCTGATTGGTTTCAGAGCACAGTGGTATAATCAATTATATTTACATTTATAGAGTCTGAAGTATGTTCTCCTACAGCTTGTCCAGGTTGCACCAGTGCATACAGACTGCTTTCAAACAATATAATTAGCTAATTATATCATCATTACACTTTGTGCATGCTCCCTGTTCTTTCTCTCATAGTACTCCTACATTCTTCTGCTGTATCATTCTTTTCTCACCACAAATAGATGCTCAGGGGCCATATATGTATTGCTCTTTGCTTTGTACCTCTCCAGGCTTTCCAGTACCTATATTCAGTATACCTTTGATTTTATTGTCTTTTAGGTTTTAATTTGATTAAAAGTAGTAATATAAAATTAATATTTAATTGTTGTTTTTGAACATCTCAGATTAGATATATTTTTGGTACTTCTTTGGGAGCATCTTTCTGAATTCTACTTACTCTGCTCCAAATCTTCAACATGAGACCAGACCTTGGAAGAGGTCTTTAAGCTCTGCATATGCTTTGTATATGAGGGCATAATACTTTCAAACCAACAAAAAATTTATGCAATTTATAAAAGTGTTAGAAGAGAAAAGGTGTGAACCTGCATATTGATGTTTCTAAAATTCTAGCATTACAAAAAGAAAAGAAGAAAAAAAAAGAAAAGGAAAGAAAAGAAAGGAAAAGAAAAGGATAGAAAAGAAAAGAAATCAGTTTTGGAACACCATCTTACGAATGGCTGGCCACGGAAGACCTAACTGTTCCTATGAAAAGGCTGTCTCTTGTCACTTCCCTTGTTGCTTACTGGAATTCATCAATAAGTTACTAGTTCAGAAGACATCACCCAATTTCATTGCCAGTCACAGATAAAACAAACCAGGATTTGAACCAGAGTTGAAAGCTTCTCTCCTGGCTATTATTATCAAGAGAGATGCCATTCAAACTGATGGAATACATATGGCAGCAAAGATATTAACCAGCTTTGTACATCAAAATTCCAATGCCAACTTGCCAGGTAAGATATGTCCACTTGTGTAATTATGTCAGGCTGTTATGGGAGTATCTAACCTTTCTCTGATTGTATTAGAGGCCTAATACATGAGATGCAATTCATACATAGTTACTGAAAAACAACAACAACAACAACAACAACAACAACAACAACAACAACAACTAACATGGCTGAAGAGATCTTAAGCCACAGGTGGGAACTTGCTATTTTGGAGTTTTATGGACTCAGATTTTCTTTTTAAATACTATGTTCTATAAACATATCTCAGCATTAATCACAGAAATCATTTAAGCAGTGGCCAGCAATGAATTTAGAAATTCATGGCTACGATAGATGCTAATAGTGATGATAGTTGAATGATCAGCCAAAAACAGATTATTTTCATCAATATTTGTACTTAAGGCATCTTGCAGAAGTGAAAACAGAAAGCAATATAAGGTAAGGTGAAGAGCTAAGAAATGTTATTTTGGGGGTATTTCTAAGTCTTATGGTCATAATCCTACAGCTGCTAAGATAATCTCTATTGTCCTTCAGAAAACTAGGCTTGAGAACAGTCTGTCATGGACCAACAACAGGGATTTAGGGACTCTACCTATCCATTCTAAGTATTGGCAAAATGTTTGATTCTATGAGAGAAATATCCATTGAGCTCAATTGTATATGCATGAATCAGAGGCAGGCAGAGGTCCTTGGTTAAATTTAGTGAATCACATAAGAAAAAGAAAACCCATGAATGTAGAATAAAAAAAATGTTTCCTAGTTTTTTTGTATTAGCTCTTTATAGTGATTATTTATTTTTAAGATCATAATATAATTGAAATCAATTTTTGCTTTTATATCTTCCCTTCAACCGGTCGCAGGAGACACTACTTGCTTTCAAATTCTTGGTTTCTCTAATCTCATTATTTTTCCAAGTTTCATACAGAAAACCCACAAGAACAGAGGATTATTGCTTAGTGGATAAATGGCCACTTTTGCATGCTGAACCAACGTGCTTTGGTGGTCAGGATACACTGCTAAGCAAAATCAGCCTTGGCTCTGATGATCTGTGATGAGTGATGTACAGAGAAGATAAAAGCAAAGTAACTGCTATGTGGCATTTGCTTTTATTACTGTAAATGATATCATGTGTTTACATTTACTTGAGAGTTGATCAAATGTAATAGGAGACGGTGTTGACAGATGTCGAAGAAGTGTTAACCTCTCCTTTTATCTTTCTTGCTTATGTGTCTCTTGTACCATATAGGCTTCTTAGATAGTTTTATTAGCTGATAGGTGAAATGTTGTATAAAATACTCACATAAAGAATTGCAATGTTATAAAGAATTGCCTGTAATTGCATAAATGATATATTCAAACTGTTGGCTCATATATGGTAACACCACACATGTTAGTTCAATCCAAAGGTTTTGTACTGAAGTGCATTGTTATAGGAAAATTTATTGGTTGTAATGCACATTGAATTACTATTAGCTAATTGATTGCAACTACACGTGCAACTGGTTTATAGTGTGTGCAAAATTCTTCAAAATTTCTGAAGTTTACTCATACAAATTTAGATTTCAATGTGTTTTGTAAAACTTGACAATAAAGCTATATTAGCAGACTGCATTATTATTTTGTTTCTTACATATTTATAAAACTAATGGGTTTTATATAGAACAATTACTTCTAGGCATGCTTTTAAAAAGATCAAAGAATTGTGTTTTATGCTACAAAGCTAGTGAAGAAAGTTTTTTTCCTGTATAAAGAATCACCTATCCCATGGATGTTTCTTTGAGTAAAATGAGAAAAGCTTTGAAATTATTAAACTAGTATATTTCTATTGCCATTGTCTTACAATTATGTTTCTGATATCAAATAAATGTAAGACTAGAGAGATTAATTTAGCTTTTTTAGCAAAATAAAGTAGAAGAAATAACACTCTTGAAAGTATTTTACCTTCTCAACTCACTATCTTCTCCTTAACTCCAGTTAAGACTGCCTGACAAGTCTGTTTTAGGAATCATGGAAAAAAGTAGAAAAGAGAAATTAAAAAAAAACAAAACGCATCATCTTAGGGTTTTGTTGTAAAGAGACACTATGACTACAACAACTCTTACAAAGGAAAACATTAAAGTGTGGCTGACTTACAGTTCAGAGGTTCTGTCCAATATTCTCATGGCAAAAAGAATGGTGACATGCAGGCAGACATGCTGCTGGAGAAGAAGCTGAGAATTCTATATCTGAATTCACAGGCAGCAGGAAGTAAATACTATACTAGACCTGGCTTGAGGATTGGAGACTACAAAATGCACCCCCTAGTGACACACTTCCCTTCACAAGCCCATTTCTCATAATAGTGCTATTCCTTATAGGCAAATGATGTCCATTTTCTTTCAAACCACCACATACATCAATCAAGAAAGAAGAGGGATGTAAGACACAGGGGTGAGAACTAAAGGTATGTAGAAATGTTAAGTACATGGATTGAGGAGATTATACTAAAACACAATTATACTAAAACAAATTTAGGCCAGACACAATTATACTAAAACAAATCAAGAACACAGAAATAATGAAAAGAATTCAAGGTTAAAACTATAACAGAGAAGACAGAGGTATCTAGAAATTCTACTCTCAAAACTGTGTGAGAGTCTGATGCATTTCCCCAGGGAACTGTTTCTGATGAAAGCAAACAGACAAAGAGCATGAGTGATTATCCAAATGTTTAATATAAATATACTAAAAAAATAAATTAGTTTTGTCTTCCCTTACTACTTTGTTGAGGAAGAGGACTAATTAGCAAATTAGCAGTGGTGTGCATATGTAAGGGTATTGTCTTCCTTCTTGTTGAGCTTCATGTGGTCTGTTAATTGTATCTTGGGTATTCCGAGCTTTTGGCCTAATATCCACTTATCAGTGAGTGTATACCATGTTCTTGTGTGATTGGGTTACCTCACTCAGGATGATATTTTTCTAGTTCCATCCATTTGCCTAAGAATTTCATGAATTCATTGTTTTTAATAGCTGAGCAGTACACTATTGTGTAAATGTACCACATTTTCTGTATTCATTCCTCTGTTGAAGGACATCTGGGTTTTTTTCCAGCTACTGGCTATTATTAATAAGGCTGCTATGAACATAGTGGAGCATGTGTCCTTGTTATATGTTAGAATATTTTTTGGTTATATGTCCAGGAGTGGTACAGCTGGTTCCTCAGATAATGATATGTCCAGTTTTCTGAGAAACTGCCAGACTGATTTCCAGAGGTCTTTCTTAGAGGGGGAACAAAATACTCATGGAAGCATGGACGGACACTAAGTGTGGAACAGAGACTGAAGGAAAGGCCATACAGAGACTGCCCCACCTGGGGATCCACCCCATATATAGTCACCGAATGTAAACACTATTGTGGATGCCAAAAAGTGCAGGCTGACAGGAGCCTGATATAGCTGTCTCCTGGGAGGCTTTGCCAGAGCCTGACAAATACAGAGGTGGATACTTGCACCCAATAATTAGACTGAGCACTGGATCTGCAATAGAATAGTAAGATAAAGGAGTGAAGGAGCTGAAGGGGTTTTCAACCTCATAGGGAAAGCATTGTCAACCAACCACATTCCCCAGAGTTTTCAAGGACTAAAGCACAAACCAAGGAGTACACATGGATGGACACATGGCTCTAGCTGCATATGTAGCATATGATGGCCTTGTCGGGCATCAATGGGAGGGGGCGCCCTTGGTTCTGTGAAGGCTTGATGCCTCAGTGTAGAGGAATTCGAGGGTGGGAGGTGGGAGTGGGTGAATGGGTGGGGGAACACCCTCATAGAATCAGAGTGAGGCAGGATGTGATACAAAATTTCTGGGGGTGAAACCAGGAAAAGGGATAACATTTGAAATGTAAATAAAGAAAATATCAAAAACAAAAGTGTACTGTCCATTTAGTATAGAAGTAAGGTTTGAATTTGTTTATATTTTGAATTATGTCATTTAAAACTTCTCTGATATGTATTAACTGCTATATGTAGTAGTAAACTGCTATTGAGGAATATTCTACAGTATCATGACACACATGCAATGGATGGAATTCTTATTTCATAATAAATAATTAAAGACTCACATTATTTCTAGAAACCTCTAACTAAAGCTTACATTTCAAGAAAAACAAACTAAAAGTCTTTCCTTAAGTGTTAGTGGTTTGGAAGAGCTAGCCAATTACATAATATAAACATTCAAGGAACTATTGTCACTAATCTAGGTAGAGTTTCTTTAGATCACGTGGCTACACACAGGCTCTGTAGGCACCTGAGAGTTTCATAGACTTGCAAAACTTCTCAATGTGTCAGTGGAAAATACAGGTCACCACAGGTCATATGCAGGTAGGACATGCTAGACATATTGTTCAAAATTCCTATCAAGAGAAGGCGAAGTTATTTGTCTTTCAAAATATATTAAAAATTTGTCATTATTTACTATGTAATATATTATTTTAATATGTAATAGACTCTTTGGAGCTAGTAAGAATTTAGAAAAAAAATGTAGATCTTTTACTTAAAATTAAGAATTTCTGTGTCTCAGCATATTACTTCCATTCAGGCTGTAGCTACTAGGAGCTGCCCATGCCCTAGCAGATAGCCAAACACTATGCATATAGGCTACACTAATAACATTTAAAAGATAACTAATAACTAAAATAAAAATTAAAAGGGGGACATAAATCTAGGATGTAAATGAGGTAGGTTACATATGGAGAATATGGAACACATTAGTGGTGGTTGGATCTGGTCAATATATATTGTATAATACATGTCACTTAAAAACAAAACTATTATTCATAAAGATATATTAAAACTTACTATAGACTAATTAATACACGAGAAAGTTTTCACTTTAAAAGTAGAATACATAAATATCTACAAGGTAAGTATGCTAAGCAAACAGGATATATAGCATAGAGGAGGACATAGAAGTGCAGCAACCATGTTTACAGACTGTTACAAAGTCCTCAATTCTGATTGTTTAGACCCTGGATTCCGAGTTTAAACACTAAAGTTCCTAAACAATCAGAGCTTGAAAATGGATTTCTCATCATATTAGAGTTTTGCAGTAATCATAACCATATCACATTCTCTATGAGGCACCTGATTTATGGAACTGAAAGAGGAACAAGATAGGCAGACAGATTTTACATATTAATCTTTGGGGAAAAGACTGGCAGTAATGTTCTTCCATGTCATGCACACAGTTTTAATGCTTTTCTGTTTCCTTAGGATGAGTGTTGATGCCAATGTCTGTGGTCTTCTTTATCAACAGTCAGATGCATAATAAATAGCATGTAACTAACTGCCAACTAGGATTTTATTATACATGTTATTGACCTTCCATTTGCTAACCATAGAGAATTTTTACCCAAAAGATATATAGCAAGATAAAAGACTTGAGAGCCCCTGTAAAGTTTGTGGACATCATTTTTAAGGCAATATAAACAAAGACCACCAAAAGTACAATATGATTTTAAATCTTTCTTAAGTGTTGTCCAGGCAGAGCTTTCTTCTCTATATTCACCTCACCCTTTTTATAGGGAACCACATTACATAGAGAAATGTAATATTTCAGTTCTAAAAGGAAATGTCACATCAAATAATCACATTTCCTCCAATATGCAGAGAGGGAAAACAAAACATGAAGGTTATTTACAAAAAATAATGTCCTCCCTAATTTTTTGAGACTTTTTCCATTGAATATAGATTTTTTTCATACAAAACTTTCTGAAAATTTTGTTTCCCCTTCCCCAACACCTATCAGATCCTCCCACTTTACTCATCCACCTAAATCCACATTTTTTCTTGTTCTCTTTCATTAGAAAACAAATAGGCACCTACAAAAGAAAGAAAAAAAGTAAAATTTTGATAAAATAAAATCAAAAAGATCATAGGGTACTACAAATGAATGAATAGAAATACAAAGAGCCAAAGAAACAACACAGGAAAAACATACACACAAAACAAACATAGAAACTTCATAAACACAAACTCACAAACCATAATATATAACTAAAATACATTTAGATCTATAGGGGGAAAAGAAGAAAAAGAAAGGCCCGGGAAAAGCATTATGTATGAAAATAAACAAATATACAACAAACAAACTAACATACCAAAAACCTCTATATAACCCTGTGCTTGTTTTGTTTTGTTCTTCTACAGCTAGGCATGGAGACTGACCTAAAGAAAGGTTTGTATACCCAATGAGACTCTTTTGGAGAGTGGTTTTTAATTGAAGATAGCTTCTGGATTAAGGATGGGAGCTTATGCCTACATTCACTTTCAGTACTGGGAGCCCACCAGGCACAGACCTATAAAGGTCTTGTACATTTTGCTATGGTCTCTTTGAGTTCTTTTTGGTTCTGCTGTGCTTAAAAGGCTTTGTTTTCATGCTGTTCTTTATTCTTTTTGAGTCTTACTATATTTCTGTTTCTGTTTCTGCAGAGCTCTTTGCAGGAAGGAAATTAGTGGAGACAACCTATTTATGACAGTTTTAACATCTCTAGCTCCCTGCATATAGTCCAGCTGTGTGTCTCTGCAGAAGGCATCTTTCTGACTAAGAAAGACACTGAGCTACAAGTATAAAATATTCTCAAAAAAAGACATTGTGATGTTATTCTCCTTTAGCAGGACAGTACTATTTTGTTTCCCTAGGCCCCTGGCATATTTATTTTCAGATCCTTAGCCACCCAAGCATTGTTGGATATAGGTTTCATTTTATAGAGTGGGTCTTAAATCAAATCTGATATTGGTTAGTCGCTCCTACAAGCTATGTGCTGCTACTGCACTAGTTATCTATACATGCAGGTCATTATTGTAGAGCCAAGATTTTATAGCAGGGTTTGTGCTTCCCTGTCTTCTCTGGTAGAATGCAGAGTACCTACTAGTATCCTGAATTAAGAGTGAAGACTGTAGTTAGGCACCAGTTCGACTTCTCTATGTTCAATGAGGTGTTTAAGTGTTGTCTTCAGCAATACGACTTTACCATCAGATTTTGGAGATTAATCAATAGCTTTGGCACCAGCTTGGCTTTGTTTTTCGGGGGGGTGTGGTTCCCATAGGACATTTTTGACCCACAGCTCTATTAGACATAATTACTTCAGTAATGTCATTTCTAGGTTGAGATTCTGACACTTTTGAATTCCTCTTCACTATTGTTTTTCTTTGTTAAACTTAATGTACATTTGAATACTTACATTTACCAACTGTGCAATGATATATGAGCAAATTCATTAAAACTACTAGACTCATCAGGAAGCAGATGATTATTCTCTGTAGTCATTAGTAGTAGATTTTTTTCCTTTGTTTTCTTCAGAATTTTAGCTAAGCTTCAACCATCAGTGGAGAAGAGCTTCTCTCTGTTTACTGAGAGACAAATGTTTTCCTATAGTCAGAGAAGAAAATTTCCCTACCTATCTAGAAAATTACACTCTGTATACAGAATCATTTTTCTGTATAGAGAAGAGCCTGCTATCTCTCTAGAGATGGACCTTTGTCTTCTACCTAAAGACTTTCTGTATCTGTCCAGAGGTCTTCTTTTTATCCAGAAAAGGATTTTCCTTTATCAAGCAGTTAGTAAAAACAAGAAAAGACGCTATTATATAATTTTTAAACTACATAATTTTAAAAAGTGTGAAAACCAAGTAGTCACTCCTCAAATCATATACATACAAGTAATGTAATATGGAATAAACATTCTATATGTATACACATTCATAATTTACTTGGTTAACTTGATAGTAAGTATACACAAAAATTAAAGAAAATGAGATCATAGGCATTTAATTTGAGAGCAAGGTGGCTTTACAGAGGGTTGGAGAGAGGAAAGAGAAAGTGGAAAATTTCATATCAATTTCAACAAAAATAGAGAAATGAAAAGTAAAAGATAATCATTGGGAATAAACTTGGACATATTGTATAAATCAAATTTGTGGAGAGATTATGACTTAAACTACATAATGACAGAAACCAATTATTTTCTTTTCCCCTTAAACCACTGCTCTTTGTCTGAGTTCCCTTAAGTAGCTCCTTCCCGCAATCTTCCATTAATGACATCATCACACAAGATCCACAATCTCCTCTTAACATTTCCCCCCTTGGCCCTTAAAATCTGATACTTACTCACTTTCTGCTATCCAAGACCTTTCTGTTCATTTAAAAAAAATTCTGTGGCTTTCTTGTATTATTCTACCCACTTATTTCTCCCTTGATTTCACAAGAATATTCTGCTTTACTGTATCTCTATGTGCATAAGATACCAATGAGTGTGTGCCCTTTTGGTAGTTTATAATGATTTTTGAGTAGAATGATTATCCTCCAGAAAATATTTTCCCAGGAATTAACTGACTTCATATTTTAAACATTTCCACTCATACTAAATTTACAATTATGGAAAGAAAAAATTACTCCATACATAATCTTTTAAGATTCAGAACAAACAGTCTTCTCTCAACAGAATCTTTCACAATTGGGTGGAAATGCAGAGCTTTGTGTTTTGGTTTTTACAGATCTCTTAGGGAAGTGGCATATATAGTCATCCTCTTATCACTTTATCAAAATTAAAACACTTGCATGCACATAACTTAAAATGGAATCATAAGGAAAGGAGTGATCTATCCTTAGCCTTGGAATCAAAAAGAATATCTATGATAGAGAGATACTATTATATTTTATAATAGGTAATACTTCATTTTCTGTTAGACCTCACTTCCATTGGTGTTGATAAAACACACAAATACATGAACACACACACACACACACACACACACACACACACACACACACACATATATATATCCCCAAAATCCAAGTGCCATACACTAAATTGATCATTTTGGAAATTAAAAATTTGAATTTTAATCAGTCAAAATGGAAGCTATATTGAGTAAGCTCAACCTAATCATACACCTTCAGATAGGCACTCACTGAGCCTTTCCTGATAGAAACCAAATAAGATATCATGATTTTTTAGAAGAACTTATAAGAGCAACTGGGTCCTTAAGAATCAACAGAAAAGCCTCTAGCTTACAGCCTATATATAATTTAACTGAACTATGCCAGGCTTAGAATTTAGAGATAATAGTTTGTGAAATTGTAAGTATACTCTGATTAAGCCAATAAAACACTAGCAGTTTAGTAGAAAAATTACATGTATTTCTGTGTGAAAAATACACTTCCATTACATAACTATTTTGTATATACATAACTTAATAGATTATACATAATTCAGTATAATTTTGTTTTATTGTGTTTTTTTGTTTTGTTTTGTTTTTTGAGACAGGGTTTCTCTGTGTAGCCCTGGCTGTCCTGGAACTCACTCTGTAGATGAGGCTGGCCTTGAACTCAGAAATTCGCCTACCTTTGCCTCCCAAGTGCTGGGATTAAAGGCGTGCTACACTGTGGGGAGCCGACAGAAGGCGGCTATCATCATTCAGCCATCTTGAGCCATATACCCTGACAAGAGACTTAACAATGCCTGAGTAGTCAGTATAACAGCAACACTCTTTCTTAAGGGCAACACATTACTCCCTCTATCAGAGGAGTAAAAAGTATAAGCCTCTTCTATTCTGTTTACAAATGTGTTATAGCAGAATCTAAATCTATAGAAACACAGAACTGATCATAGCTTTGATCTTAACAAAACAAGTAGGGAAAGCCCTGTTCCTGCTCTAGTCAATCTCAAACCTAAAAAACAACTATAGTAACTGTGGTAGTGGGTTTTCTCCTGGGTCTAAACAATGTTCTCCACTAAATCATAAGGTGGGGAACCAAGAGTTTAATAGAGCCACCCTGGAGGTACGGGTGGTGATGTCTCCTTCCACATTGAGGACTTCCCAAGTCAGGTTCGCTGGTTGATCTGTTTCAGTTTGAAGGCTATTGAGAAACATCTTCATGTTTCCTGCAAAGAAAAAGTACACTTCTCATGGGGATTTCTCCTCCCTGGATTTGTTATTGTTGTCTATTTGTTTAATCAATCTCTCTGGCAGCCAGCGTGCGGCATCTACAGTTTGGGAATATATGCAGACAGAACCTCTTCCCCAAATAAGCACTGGATCTGGCTCATTCCAGGTTCCAGTTAATGGGTCTTTCCAGAGGACTGTTGCAAAAATTCTTTTTGGTATCTGGATGCCAGAATCTATCTGCAGTAGATTTTCCTTCAGAATCCAAAGTTAAAAAATTTAAAATAAAGAGCATGTGATGAAGGATATCTCTAGGGGATCCTTTGGTAGGGTACCATTCCCCCTTTTTAATTTTTTCAAATCGACATTTAATAGTTTGATGCGCCCTTTCTACCATACCTTGCCACCACTGCCCGGCCCAGTATAATTCTAATAGATACATTATAACATAGTCTTTTATTATACATCAGTATATTTATATATCAAGCATGTTAAGTTCTGTATATTCTGATGATAGAAATATATGGTGTACATGAATAATTAATTACTGATGGGAACTAACTTAAATCTAGGTGCATCACTGAGTGAGACATTATTATTCCTAGCTCTAAAAGACCAAAGGTTAGTAGCTGAAAGTACAATTTTAAGTCACATCTCAAGATTTGATTATTCCATTTTAAATTTGAGAAAGGTCTTCCAGATGAATGCCTTTGTCCACCTGCAGGAATGTGGTCTACTATAGGCACAATGTTTTATATATTGTGTAAAATTTACCCTTGTGTTATTCAAATGCTGCTTACTCTGACCTCATATCATGTTTCAATCCAAAACTGGCACTGTAATGGTTTTACCAACAATATCCTTTCTCAATTTTGTGTAAACAGTTTTTGCCATTTATTCTCTGCCTTGTCAATAAATTCTGATCACTCAAATGGGTGGGCAGAGTAGAGAATAGGGTGGGATGTCTGCTAGCAAGAGGAAATAGAGAGGGAAGGGAGATGCACAGGGAAGAGGAAGGAATTATAATGATAAAGAAAAAAGTCTAAAAAACTAGATTAATAAAAATATGCAAGTATCAGGGGATGAGGTTGGGAGGTAGCAAGACTAGCATAACACTTTGAGGTACACGATTTAACTG
>JANHMN010000004.1:109618940-109674470 GCA_030674055.1 Rhabdomys pumilio | reverse complement strand
GATCCAACTACATCTACCATGACATTAAAGCCTGTGAAAACCCATGGACTTCCTTGTGTGATGGGGCCACGGCTGTGAGTAACCGTGGAGCCATAGCAGCCAAGCCTAAGTTCCAGCTGGAGGAACCCAGGCAACTACACACAGCATACAGCGTGGCATGAGGAACTCTAAGCTTCTCAGCCATTTTGCTGACAAGTAACTCCCAAAGACTTGGATTCTTAATAAAAGAGTGAGCATGTGCTAGACCCAAGCACTCTGCACATATGTAGCAGATGAACAGCTTGGTCTTCATGCAGGTTCCCCAACAACTGGAGCAGGGGCTCCTAAGCTTGTTGCTTGCCTTTCTGTGGATCCTTTCTGTGTCTGGACCCAGTAGGAGAGGACATGGCTAGTCCTGCAGGGACTTTATATGTATGTGTGTAGAGGGGAGGGTATGGTGTTAGTGGGAATGTTGGCACCCAGAGAAGGGAAAGTAGGTATTGGATGGGCTTTTGTGAGCAGGTACTGGGAGAGAGGAAGGCCTGATACTGGGTTGTAAATTAAATAAATTCCCAGTCACTTTTACTATTGTGCCCTAAATCTTGACTATAGTAGATAAAATAATACTGAATAGGAAGGTTTAGGAGTTAGTATCAATCTTAAATTTCTTGAAATTGTTTCTGTTTTTATCATCCTTGTAGTTTGCTCCGAGATGTACTATTTAACTAAAGGGATAAAAGATAAGAACAAGATAATTTTCTTTTCAATCTTTGGGCATTCAAAAAAATTGTGTTGTCTACAGCATTCACTTTTACCTTTTTTAAAGATTTGTATGTGTGTGTTCTTATTTCATTACACCATGTGCATACAGTTCCATAAGGAATCTAGAGGAGGACTCTGGAAGGGGACGCTCATAGAGAGGTAGTTACAGGCAGTTGGGAGTTGCCACAAGCAGCTCTGGGAACTGTAAGAATAGTTAGTACTCTTATCACTGAGTTACCTCTGTAGCCCTCAGCCCTCACCTCTGAGGTTTAGTTACTAGGCTCTGAGAAAGGTTCATGAACAATTGAACTGTTTTCACATGATTAACAAAGACGCCCCCCACTCCTGAGTCAGCGTACAAGGATCAACTTCCACAGTGTGAATCTTCACTCTGTGAGCTTAATACTCATAGAAACTGTGTTCTCACTCTGTAGCCATTTATTACCAAAGTGTAGATTGAGAAGGAAAATGATAGTAACTCTGTTCCCTAACTCTCAGTTTTATAGAGCTAATTTTGTCTTTTGAAGTTCATGAAGTTCATGTAACATTTTTAATTTTAAAACCTGAAAACATTTATCTATGTGACTTGGATTTAACAAAAAATAATTTAAATTTTTGCAAAACAAAAGAAAAATCAACTAGCATATGTAGAATATGTAACTTCTTTCTTACAGTCATTCTTATAAAGAAATGCAATATGGGTCAGAGTGAATGACTACTTTTCTATGTTCAACTAGTAATTTCATTGAAAAATCATTCTAATATTGTAGAACTTTTGATTAAATTTTTCTCATCTATTATTCAAACTTTTGAAAATTGGAATATAGTTTTTCATTTAAGGTCATCATTACACTGCTTTTGAGCTAAGTAAAATTGACTTAATTGAGCACACTATACCTAAATTAAAATTATACTCATACTGTAAAAGTCAGATGAAGCTGAATCATTTCACTTAATTTTAATATAGTTAAAACTTCAGTATATTCCATAACATTTCTAGTAAAGAGTAATATGAATTAAAAGCCATTTGTGGTTGGAACAGAAGTATTCTTTTTTTTCCCTAATTTTAAGATAGCCTAATCTCTAGATCATATTTTGATAAGTGACGTATCTTAACAAAGTTTTAGGATCTCACCCCCCCAAAAAAAATTATAAAATTTCCCTAAGATAAAAGACCTTTAATTTTCATAGCCAACTCATCAATGTCTTCATATATACATTTTCTACTTTAGGAATTTGAATATTTCTTAAGAATTTGTGACTTTGCATTACTACATCCAAATGCCATGTCATGAAATCTATGTCAAGTTAAATAGATGTATTGAGCCCATTGAGTGACTATAGTCACAGTAGTGGGTAGAGCATTGTTGATAAAGTAGAAAAAAAATGTAAACTATGGTGGAAAAGAAGTGATGATTTAGTGATGTTAATTAACATAATTTTATAAAGATACATTGTTATATTTAGGGGTCACTTTGACCAGCATTTAACATACATAGATGCAATAGTACCATATTTACATTATGCTTGCTTTTCTTTATACAACTTTTACTCAGGATATTTTTTCTGTGATAGTACTCATGTCAACATTTATAGTCTCTAGTCTGTAGCTACAAAACTGCATCTTAACAAGACATGATATATTTGTGAATATTTATTCACTTATATATCTATTTTTAATTTCTTAAATTGATACATAATAAATGAAGGAATTTATTAGGTACCAAGTGCTATTTTTATATACAGACACATGCATAAAATCAGGCTCGTTAGCATATTCACTGTCTCAAATACATGTGTGTTAAGAATGTTAAAGATTCTGTCTTCTGGTCATTTTGAAATAGCCCTGATATTCTAGAAGTCTTGACTACCTAGCTACACGCAGGGCCCAGAGCCAGGTGCTAAAGCATCTTGCCAGTGCACTAAGTCTGCCAAAGAACAGTACAAAGAATCAGAGCTGATGAATATAATCTCAAGTCTGTGGTGCCAAAATATGCTTCTATGTTATAAAGAAGAGGGTAAGTTAAATATTTCAAATTAGAATAAATATGCAGAAGCCATAGCACTCTTTGGAACATGCAGAGAATTTCAGTAGCCCTCATATCACTTCAATGAACCAGTATGAAGCTGTTATGCTAATAATAAGTGAAATGTATCTTTTTCCTCCTTGTCTTTTGTATCTTTTCATTTTATTATTTCAGCTTATGGTATTTGCAGACCCAATTATTCTAGTATGGTGTTCAATAAGGGTCAAAAAGTAAGGGTCATTGACCTCTTTGACTTATTGCTACACTAAAAGTACCATCAAGGTCATTTTATGCAACAATAGATGTGAAAAAGTCAAAAACACCAAGAGACTCTTTGAATACATATTATCTTCCAAATTAAAGTAAATTGACTGCTCCTAGGTAGAGATATAGGCCTATGAATGAATTCACCAAGAATTCCATATTCAAGTTGAATAACTCTTAAAATAAACAAGCATTTTCTGTGAGTATGATAACAACATTAATTCCTATTTCCCAGGCTGTGGAATATTAACAAATCACTGTGATGTTGTGATAACATGCTGAGCTGGTGAACAATGATGTAAAAAGAAGTGTCATATATTTAAAATATCATGACTGATGCATTAATACATTACAAATTTTAATGCATCATATGGGAAATAATGTGATAATATATTTTACTAAAGAGTTGAGCAGTGGGAGTGAAACACAATTAATGCCATAGTCATTAACATTTAATTTCATTTGGTTCTTTATTGCTTGTAATTGCACAGTTCCTTAACCTTTTCCTTCACTCTTATTCATAATTCTACTGAACCTTCATTTGTCATGGCTAGTACCGGTCTTTGAAATTTCTATAGTTAAACCTTTTCATTCAATGAAGATGCATGTGTTGTGTATGTGTGTGTGTGTGTGTGTGCACATGCGCATGCGCGTGTGTGTATGTGCAGATGCACATGAAAGAGAGTCCTTATTTTATTTATTATTATGTGGTGGTATCTTCAATTTATTCCCATATTTAAATGATACAAAAACCTAACAGGCCTTCTTTCAAGAGACACATTTTAGTCTCCATATCTACAACATTTCTAGAGATCATGAAATTACAGGTCCAATCAACCTCATCAATGCAATGAAACAATATGATACTTTATAACTGCCTCTATTTATTTAAGACAGTACGAGCTGGTAGAAAATTAGATAGTTTCAATTGTGAAGATTCAATTGACTGGAGATAGGGGAATGGAATGAAGATTTAAACATATAGAAGAGTAGTGTATGTGGCATTGGTAACTGTTATTATTCATGGAACAGGCAGAGCATCACACAGAAAAGGGTAAAAAATAATCTGTAAGCTAATTTAAGTAGGTTCATTTTCTTTACAAGATGTTCATTTCAAAGTAGAATATATATATATATATATATATATGAGAAACCCAGTCTCATAAGTTTCACAGTTACAAAGAAGTATTGATTGTTTCACAGAAGAAGATAAAAATTATTAATCAACTGGGAAGGGGGATATCATTTGAAATGTAAACAAATAAAATGATTAATAAGAAAGAAAAAACTAGAAAAAAGAAAGGAAGAAAAAATGTGATGATGGGTTTAATGCAGATAAATTGGCACAGTTGTACATTCTGGTGCTATGCAATGTAGACACTGGAAAGGACACTTTCAAATATAACCAGCTCAAACTTTCCAGATATTGTATTGAAATGGTATAGAGTTTTTGGTAATAGCAACCCACCTCAAATTCTGAAAGGCAGCCAAGCTCAACAGCAATAGCCTATATTATTTGTAGGTTACCTGGAGTTATGAAAGGAGAAATAGAAAACATAAGAAAGGAAGGTAAACTATGCACGGGATAAAGAAGTCAATATAGAAGATGAGTAGAAGAAAAACCAAAAGCATGAAAGATATTTAAGACAATCTTGAAGATTCCTATTATTTCATATATGTAAAATTACATATGATACTTTATAACATACACACACATGCAAATACACATATATACATATATACATATATAAAATATACACATATACGTATTCATATCACTTTGGCTAGCAATGGTACTCAAAGAGACATAGAATAATACTATTACCCTTGGTTTGGTTTTATCCCAAGCATTGGTGCTAAGCTCCAAATACTGGGGATACCATGTAATTTCAACACAAGATTCAAATGAGTCAAGCTAGTTCTTATATGATGACTCTTCCTGAACATTAAGTTTCATAATACCAGAAAGTGCTATGGATTTTGTCAAAGGAAAAATATAATCACTAATCATACTCAGCTACAACATCCATGAATCACAATGACCAGCTCAGCAAAATATTCCTAAAGGTGAAATTTTGCTACTCACAAATTAGCAGGATTGCTACCCACAAATTAACAGGAAAAATGACTGCTTAACTGGACTTCATGACTGCTCAATATGGGAGAAATTATGCGTGATACTAGAAAACCAACTAAGTACCCAGTTATATTGAAGTCATGGAGCTTAGAGAAAAAAAACTATCCACACTTTATCAATATAATTTTATCAATATAGCTTTATCAATGTAATTACTAATTGAATTTCAGATATTTATCCTTATACCAGTCATTAAATACAGCTCTTGTCATGCATTAAACTTCTCTTCATAACAGAGGGGTCTCAATGGAGAAAATCATAGCTGCATAGATACATCTACAATACTGCTCTTAAGGGCCAGATAGCATTGCAGAAAAAAATACAGAGTGATTATAAGAGTCAGAGACTCAGAAAACTTGTTATACGATTATCTCTTCAAAATGACATAGACTCTAAACCATGATGACTAAGTACTATGGCTGCCTAAACAAGACCAAAACAATGACAACACCACTAAACATGATAATGTGGTAAAGTGAACTCTCACTCACTGGACCCTATGAATAGATAAAGATATGTGGCCAACTAATGACTTATGACAGAAGGAGCATAGTCTTCCCCTGTGATAAACTCATTAAATTATTTATCCAACACCAAGTAGTTAGCCATAAAACTAAATACGCAAAAGCAATACTAAACGAACTCAGCAGGTTTTATTTATACATTTATGAATAAGATGCAACAAACTTTTGACACAGAACAAGTGAAGGATATGGGAGAGTTGGAGGAAAGGAATGGGTGAAACGGGTAATTGGGTTTTACTTAATTTACTTTTACTTAAAAGGGAAATACTTGAAAAAATTAACTTTATTGTTATTATATCCGTCACTGTAAAGCACACTGACCTTAAGTATTGAATGTGCAATGCCAATGAATGTATTCATACTTCAATCATTGTCTACTTGTTGGTTATATTGAAGATGTATTGCTTGTAGCAGTATTTTAATTAACTACTTCTCAGTAGGAATTTCCTCATGAAGTCTTCCATCTTTGGATCTGTTGTCATTCAGATGTAAGTACTGGTGATTCTGTTTCTGTTTAAAGCTTCTTAACCAATGAAATGTGTGATGTTTGCACTGTGTTTTGTTTACAATTGAAAGGGAAATTTATTTAAGGGAAAAAATAAATTGAGAGTCCTACATTGGACCTAGATAGTATATAATTTCAGGACTCAATGTTTCATATGTTTTGAAATAAATCTGAGAAATGTTATCATGAGTAAATAACAAATTTTAAGCTTTTCAAATTTCAAATGAAATAATTTTTCTAGTTTCTCGTTAACCAGTCACAATAATTAATTTGAATGTAATTGTCCACTCAAAAAATCTGAATAAAACTAAAATTTTTATACAAGTCTCAAAGGCGATAATTAAACAAGTGGTAACCGTATCAATTGGTTTTGCTTCAGTATGTTAATCAGTAATTACATTATTTCATCTCAATTTATTGAGTACTTATTGCATATTAGGCAAGGAGTCAGGCAGCAAGTGTGTAGTGATGAGCAGACTTGGCATTTGTTCTCAGACAGCTGTGCTACGACCGAAAATGATTTGTCCCAGAAACTATCTAGCACATTCATTGAAAGGGGGATCTCTCAATATCATATAACTGTGATTGATGTTGATATGAAACACAGAAAACATTTTGGTTTAAAATGACTTGTATTGGTATACCCATAATTAAAATGGTTATATTTGATCAATTAATGTGTTGTATGCCCTCTAAAGTGAATATTTTTATGAATCACTTGTTATTTATTTATTTTTGAGCATAAAAGCAATAAAGAGAGTAAAAATTCTGAGAGGGATAACTAATCTTTATTGATTTTCAATCTTCTTTCATGATAAAAGCTTCCAATCAGCCTTTCTAATCCAAAATCTTCTTGCTTTTCTTCAGAACCACATTAGATGATTTATGCAGGAATGTGCTGGGATAGTACACATGCATAAATATACAAGATACACTATTACAGCCAAATTGTATTATGAATAATTCTGTTGTTGTTGTTGTTTGTCAGCTTGATACAAACTAGAGTCATAGACGAACCTCCAATTGGGAAAATGCTCCTATCATATTGACATGTAAGCAAGGCCACAAAACACTTTTTACTGATGAATGATGTAGAAGGGCCCACCATAGTGTGAGGAGGTCATGCTTGGGATGGTGGGCTTGGGGTATATAAGAAAGCAAGCTGTACAAGCTATGATGAGCAAACGTGTTGGCAGCATTCATCCACGATCTCTGCTTCAGTTTGTGTCAGAGTTCCTAACTCCATTCAACTTTATTCTTTGACTTTCCTGAGTGATGAATGTTAAGCTGCATGATAACATAAGGCTTCACTTTTTCAAGTTTTTTCCAGTCATGGTGTTTATGAAAAAAAAATAGAAAGTTAAACTACAACACATGGCCTTTCCTAGTAAAATCATATTAATCAAAATGTAAAGAATATATTTATATGAACATGATTCTAGAAATCTTATGAAAACAGAATTTGAAAACTAAATTTGTATCGTTATTTCATCTAATTTATTATGTATATATGAATGTTTTATAGATGAAATAGTTCATTATTATATTCATATGTATATTGTCTTATTTACAAAGAAAGAAAATTATTCTACCTTAGAAAATGGAAGTTCAAGTAGATGCAAATAACAGTTAAGGAGACAATGTGAATTGTAATTCTCAACTCTAGTGATTGTACATAGTTTTGTTAATTACAGAGTTTCCTCCTATGTTCAGTGAAGTTGATTAAAATCACTTGTAGACATGAGAATACTCACACAATCAAATGCAAGTAAGTGTGATATTTTAATTATCCACACCTGCAAACATTAAAAAAAACCCTACTGACTTTTTCAAGTGTCAGAAAGTACACAAATTGTGTTCAGTCTAAACTTTAAAATAAATCTACAAAACTTTATTCTCTTATGAGATAAGGAAAGAATATTTGCCAGGATATCTGAGTAGGTGATTTCCTTAATAAATCCAGTTTTTAATCTGTGTTTTTTCAACCCTTACATTTTATTGTTAGGTTTGCCTTTCTAAAATTATGTTATCTTAAAGTTGACAAATACCCCTTGCCCTAGAGATTCTTAACAAATTCAGGGTATGGTATGTGTCTTAGATGGTGATTTATTGCTGAGAAGAGACACCACAAACACAACAACTCTTAAATGAAAAGCATTTAATTAGGGATGTCCCACGATTTTAGAAGTTTAGTCCATTATCGTCATGGCAGGAAACACAAAGGTATACAGGCTGACATGGTGCTAGAGGAGGAGCTAAGAGTTCTATGTCTTGATCCATAGACATCAAAAGCAAACTGTGCCACACAGGGCAGTTTAAACATAAAAGACCTCAAAATCTAGCTCAACAGTGACATACTACTTCCAACAAAGTCACACCTCCTTCAATAAGGCCACACATCCTAACAGTGCTACTATCTATGGGCCAAGGATTCAAATAAATGAGTCTGTGGGAGCCAGTCCTATTCACTTCATCATATTCCACTCCCTGGCCCCCATAGGCCATAGTTCAGAAATGCATTCCATCAACTTCAAAATTCCACACAGTCTATCATAGTCTCAGCACTATTTAAAATCCAAAGTCTCTTCTGACATTTATAAAATATCTTAACTGTGAATATCCTTGTGAATGCAAAATCAAAAACCAGATTATATACCTGCTACAAATAATAGCACATAATTTACATTACTGTTCCAAAAAAGTGCATAGTGAAAAAATACTGGAGCAAAGAAAAACTGGTACCCAGCTGGGCAAAGTCCAACCTCTGGATCTCCATGTGTGATCTCAAACATGCTTCAGATCTCTAATTCATTTCAGTTTGTTGATTGCAGCACACTTCTTTGTCTTGGGCTGGTTCCACTACCTGTTATTATCTCCTCTCAGCCCGTATTTTACAGCTGTATCATCTACAGTACTTTTGGGACTCCAAGGAAATCCAGCTTTTGCAGCTTCACAAAATGGCCTCACTGGGCCTCCACAGAGGTTACCTTAATAGTTCAGGAAAATTCCATAACCATTTTCTTCTAGTCTTGAAGCTTAAACCAAAATTATGATGCTGAAGTTGCCAAATTTTACTATTGTCTGGGACTGAAAAATAGCCCCCTCAATTACAGCATCACAAGCTTTCTGGTTTTTGTTTGTTTTCTTTTGTACACAGTGCCTCTCCACACCACAAGATGGACACCAAATTGAACCTGTCGTTGGACTGCCTTTTCTTCAGACTCTTCCCCATTTTCGACCCTGTAGTTCTTTTAGACAGAAACAGTTCTGGGTCAGGAATTTTGACTGTGGGTTAGTAACCCTATCCCTCCACTGGGAGACCCTGTCTATCTATTCGAGGTGCACTATTCGAGGTTCCTTTCCATAATGTTGAGCATTTTGGCTAATGTCACCCCCAAAAAGTCCTGAGAGTCTCTCACCTTCTGGGTCTCTGGTATTTTCTAAAAGGCCTCCCCAGCTTTCACTCCTCAGGCTTTTTATTTCCACTCATTCTCTTGGACCTCTGGGCTTCTCTCTTGACCCCCACCCACATATCTGATCCTATTCCCATTTTCCTTCCAATTCATGATGTTCTTGTTTTGAATGACTGAATAATATATTTTTTTTTTTGTTTAAAAGAACCACATTCTAAGTGGGATTGAGGCCTCCTGACTTGGACATTGCTGCTTCTTATACTTCTTAAGGTCTGTAGTTTGTATGCTAGGTATTTTGTACTTTCATGCTAATATATACTTATGAGTTTATACCATGCATGTCATTTTGGGTATGAGTTATCTCACTTAGGATGATATTTTATAGTTCCATCCATTTGCCTGCAAAATAAATGTTGTCCTTGTTTTAAATAGCTGAATAATATTCCATTGTGTAAAAGAACCACATTTTCTGAATCCATTCTTCTGTTGAGGGACATCTGGGTTGTTTCCAGCTTTTTGCAATTACAAATAAGGCTGCTGTGAACATGGTGGAGCACGTATGCTTGTAGTATAATGGGGCATCTTTTGAGTACATGCCCAAGAGTGGTATAGCTGAGTCTTCAGGTAGAACTATTCCCTTTTTCATTTTTTTTAATAATTTTTTATTGGATATTTTGTTTACATTTCAGATGTTACCCCCTTACCCCATTACCCCATACCAAGAACTCACTATCCCATCCCCCCTCCTCCTGCTTCTATGAGGATGTACCCCCATGTTACCCCACTTCCACACTCCCCCACACTCTCCGTCCAGTCTTCATGGGATCAAGGATCTCCTCTCCCTCCCACCTATGGCCCACAAGGCCATCCTCCCCTACAAATACAGCTGGAGCCATAGGTCCCTTCCTATCTGCTCCCAGGCTGGTGGTTTAGACGCTGGGAGCTCTGGTTGGTTGGTATTGTTGCTCTCCTCATTTGGCCAAAAACACTTTCAGCTCCTTCTCTCTAACTCCTCCATTGGGAACCCCTTGATCAGTTCTATGGTTAGCTGTGAGCATCTGCCTCTGAATATGTCAGAATCTGGTAGACATCTAAGGAGACAGCTGTATCAGGCTCCTGTCAGCATGCACTTCCTGACATTCACATCAACATCTACTTTGGTGACTGCACATGGTATAAGTACCCAGGTGGAATGGTCTCCAGACGGCCCCTCCTTCAGTTTCTGTCCCACACTTTGTCTCTATATTTGCTCCATTGAATATTTTGTTACTCTTTCTAAGAAAAACTGAAGTATCCACACTTGGTCTTCCTTTTTCATGAGCTTCATGTGGTCTGTGAGTTGCATCTTGGGTATTGCAAGCTTCTGGGCTAATATCCAATTATCAGTGAGTGAATATCATGTGTGTTCTTTTGTGCCTGTGTTACCTCACTCAGGATGATAATTTCTAGTTTCATCCATTTACTAAGAATTTCTCAAATTCATTATATTTAATATCTGAGCAATATTCCATTGTGTAAATGTATCACATTTTCTGTATCCATTCTTATGTTTAAGGACATCTGGGTTCTTTCCAGCTTCTAGCTATTATAAATAAGGCTGCTATGAACATAGTGGAACATATGTACTTTTTATATGTTGGAGCATCTTCTGGGTATATGCCCAGGAGTAGTATATCTGTGTCCTCAGGTAATGCTATGTCCAGTTTTCTGAGGAACCACCAGACTGATTTCCAGAGTGGTTGTACCAACTTGCAACCTCAGCAACAATGGAGGAGTGTTCCTTTTTCTCCACATCCTCCCCAGCATTTGCTATCTCCTGAGTTTTTTATCTTAACCATTCTGACTAGTGTGAGGTAGAATCTCAGGGTTGTTTTGATTTGCATTTCCCTGATGACTAAGGATGTTGAACATTTCTTTAGGCGCTTCTCAGCCACTCGAGTTTCCTCAGTTGAGAATTCATTGTTTAGCTCTGTGCCCCATTTTTAATAGAGTTATTGGTTTTCTGGAGTCTAATTTCTTGAGTTCTTTCTATATACTAGCTCTCTGTTGTATATGGGATTGAAAAAAGGACAGCATTTTTTACAAATGGTGCTGGTTTAACTGGAGGACAACATGTAAAAGAATGCAAATCGATCCATTCTTATCCCCTTTTACAAAGCTCAAGTCCAAGTGGATAAAGTACCTTCACATAAAACCAGATACACTGAAACTACTAGAAAAGAAGGTGGAGAAGAACCTTGAATATTGAGCACAGGGGAAAAGTTCCTTAACAGAACACCAATGACATATACTCTAAGATCAAGAATTGACAAATAGGACCTCATAACACTGCAAAGTTTCTGTAAGGCAAAAGACACTGTCAGTAGAACAATTTTCAATAATCTGAGGAACCTCTAGATTTATTTCCAGAATGGTTTTACCAGATGGCAATCTCACCAGCAATGGAGAAACGTTCTTTCTCCACATTCTTGACAGCATCTGCTGTCACTTGGGTTTTAAATCTTAGCCATTCTGATTGGTATGATGTAGAATCTCATGTGACTAAAGATGTTGAATATTTTTTATGTGTTTCTTGGCCATTTGAGATTCTTCAGTTGAGAATTCTTTGTTTCGTTCTGTACCCCATTTTTAAATTGGGTTATTTGGGTTTTGAGCAGTTAAATTCTTATTTTTTTTTTACATATTTTAGATATTAGCCTTCTGTCTGATGTAGGGCTAGTAAAGATTTTTTTTCCAAATCTGTATGTTGCAGATGTCTGTCTAGTTATGCTATCTGTCTTTTGCCATCCAAAAGCTTTTCAGTTTCATGAGGTCTCATTTGTCAATTGTTGACCTTAGATCCTGAGCCATTGGTGTTCTGTTCAGAAAATTTTCCCCTGTGCTCATAAGTTCCAGGCTCTTTACCACTTTGTCTTCTATTAGGTTAAGTGTATCTGGTTTTATGTTGAGGTTCTTAATCCACTTGGACTGAAAGAAAAGTTTACTAGTTTGAATTCCTATTTCCAAGCAACATACTGATATTATATATAACCTGTTGTCTAAAGAAACTTGGCAATTATGGTAAACAATAATGTAGTAAAACAGACATTATAGGGCTCTCGAAAGAGAATTGTTGGTGTATTTAAATGTAAAATTTCCCTCCTTGTCGCAGGTGTTTGACCACTTCTAGCTATATCAGGATGTTGGGGAGCCTATAGAGATTGGGTCACAATGGGGCATGTGTATAGCCTAGAGTTATTCCTGACTTTGGAAAACATAGCATGTTCTCCGGGTTCTCTCATAGCATCAGTCTTGCCATTATGATTTTCAATCACAGTAAAGCGAACTAAATCCTCTCAAATGTGGAACAAAAATCAGACCCCGTGTCCCTTAATTGGCTCTTTGAACAATGTCTGCTCATAGAGAGAAGAAAATCAACTAACATATTTATTTACACTGAGGAGAAGGTAGTTTTCTGTAGTTGCCAGAGTGACTTTATGTCTTTCATCTTTACAGCTAGACTGGCAGTGCTCCCAATAGTGGCTCACTATGTTCATTTCCTGGAATAGCAGTCAGTTTGGTGAATTTCTCAGAATGGTAGTATAGATTTCCTGTTCTGGTAGATCTCAGAGTAAGATTCTCAGGATAACAAAGCACAGTCCTTAAGACTCTCATCTCTTATGTATCACTTGCCTAAACCCAAATGCAATGTGTGTTAATTGCTTTTTTTGTTGTTGTTTTTCATCCACAATAATTCTGTCTTCCATCAGCAAATTATAGACGATAGAGTTATTTTGGTTTATGGTTCCAGAGGAAAGGCAGTAAGAAGAGGGGAAATGGGGAAAGGAAAAGGCATATGAAATGTAAATTAAAAAAATAAAAGTTACTCATGAAAAAAAAAAAGAAGTAGGCATGGCAGCAGGCTCAGAATGTTGGGGGATAAGGGATTTTTTTAAACATGAAGAAAATATCAACCTAGAAGTAGAGAAAGGTTTTAAGCTCTCAGGACCATCAATGCTTACATCATCCTTTCTATAACAATGCTGTGCCTCCTACACTTCCACAAACACCTCTACCATCTGGGCTCTAATTATTCTAATAATGGAGCCTCCCAGGGACATTTCTCATTTACATCATAATATTCAATATCTCAGACCTCATAGGACTCACAGGCATATATTAATGAAAAATACATTCAATTCAACTTTAAAAGTCCTAAAGTATTTCACAATATCAATGCTGTTTAAAATAGTCAAAATCTTTTCTGAAAAACACAAAGCAATCTCTTAATTGAAATACTCTGTAAACTCAAAAAGCAGATTACATAGTTCCAACATGTAATGGTACAGGATATTCATTACTGTTTCAAAGGGAAGAGTGGACACATAATGATGAAACACTGAATCAAAGCAAGACTTCAGCCAGTGGGGGCAAAGGCCAAATATTTCAGCTTGGTGTCCAATAAAAAGAGGCATTACATGACTCAGCTCTTCTAGACTTGCTACTTATAATATAAATCTTTCTCTTGGATTGATTTCATTCCCTATATGAAGCTTTCCTTAATAGATACCTCATGGATACTCACATTTCCAGAATCATGGCATCTCCCCACTGCAACCCAGTCTTAGTTTTCTCAGTTTTATCCAGTGGGCTCTTAGAGTCTCTACAGATGGAACCCTCTGCCACATGCTATCTCCCTGTGGAATAGTGTTTACTGATAACATTCCACAAACTCATACACTGTCTTGACATCCCCTCAACAAATAAGTTACACTACTGCTTTTGTATATAACCTGGGTCAAGTTTGTAGGACACATGGAGAAGGCATCTAGATTCTTTGACTAAATTTGACAGGAAGAGCCTCTAGGCTAGTTTGCAATAGTTACCTCATGAAATCCTATGTCATCTTCATTGCTCTCAGTACTTTGTCTTCTAGGTTCCTATTTAAAAAACCCTTTACAGTTTGCTTATAAAAATTAAGTGCTTCTGTAATCTAAAGTCCCAAGATCTTCCACATTTAAACAACAAACAAAAATACCAAACAATAGCTATAAGAAACATAAATCAATGGTCCAGTTCTTCAGTTCTTTATAACCATATAGCCCACTCTATCGTATCAATTTCAATTATATATCTTATTCTTTCTATGCTCATACACTATTATCAAAAGCAATTTATTAAAAAAAAAGAGTTTGCATCACTTATGACTCCTATGGACTATGAGTCCATTGTGGCAGTAAAGCAAGGCACCAGAAATGGGACCATCTCAAGAACAAAGCAAAGGTTACAAACTAGAAGTAAAATCAGACTTCTAGGTTGCAAAGGCTGTGCCAGTAATATGCCTTTTCTACCATAGCTACACTGTCTCCTGAGTCTCCCTATACAGTGCCACAACTTGGGGACCAAGCATTGAAATCCTAAAGCCAATCTGAAAGCCAACCCAAAAAGCAGAGAAAGTCACCACAAACAAAACAACAGCATTTTTAACCACATAACTCACCATGCCTTAGCTCTCACTTTTGTTGTATTTGATCCTGGTCCTTTTGATCAAATCCAGGGCAATACACAGGCCAAGTAGAGACTCTTTTTCTGTGGATTTGTATTAAAGTGATGGATAATATTAATTGTCATTTTGATATTGTCTCTTAGAGTCATCAAGGAAACAAATATCTGTGCATGTATGTGAGGTAGTTGCTAGAGATGGTACAATCAAGCTAGGAAGATTCACCCTAAGAATAATGATAATCATTTTCTGGAATTAATAAAATTAATTAAAGTTCAGAAATAAATAAAGGAAAGGGTGAGGTGAACATTCCCTCTTTGCTTCTTGAATGTGCAACTATGTTCCATAGTTACAAGCTCTTGATGCCACAGCATAACCCCATAGATAGTACCTTTGATATAAAAAAAATAATAAAATTTTGGCATAAGTTGCTAATCACTCTCTTTTATTTCTGTCTATACATCACAGGAAAACCCCAGCAACCGATATTTTGTTGTAATACTTTCATATTTACCACCTCTATTGGCTGCTGCCATTGAATAGCATATGAATTTCAGCCATTCTATACCTCTTAAATATCTGTCTTTGTAAAATTGGGAGTACATATTCTTTTTGCTTATCTTATTTCCCAGAACACGTGATTTCTAACTCACAGTGTCTTCTGTTATAATTCTTCAATTGAGAATTTATAATTTAACACAATTCTAGTTCTCTAAGAATCGTCCTTCTGAACATGTCAAAATGTTCTCATTTTCAACAGTTATTAATGGAATGTAAAAAAGAAAGCACAAATTTATATATCAACAATGAATGTATCATATGCCATTGTTTATTGTGCTTAGTACGTTTCTTGTTGAGCAATTGACATTTGAATTGTAGCTAATCTACTTACACTATCATGAGACAACATTTAAAATATGAGTATATTAAGATTGAATAAAATGGTTGATAAGAAGTTTCAACAGGTAAAGGTATTTGTTGCATAAGTCTGAAAATGTGACTCTGTTCCCTATACACTATATAATGATAGAAGGAAAAACTCACAGCTCAGTTCTCAAATCTCACACAAAGCATGTCAAAAGAAAATCATGGCATAGTAGCCTACATTTACACACAGAAACACATGACAATAATAATAAATTTAAAAGTGAATTTGAAATATAATAGGCAGATTTAATTAATTTTTTTGGTTCATTAAAGAAAGAAGCAACATTAATCCTAAATAGACAGCAGATAAAAGCAGCTATGAAATTTATTCCAAGTTCTGATACTTTTTAAAAATTTTTAAAAAAAAATTATATGCATATGTCTGTGTCTTGTGTAGAGCTGTGCATAAGTAAGGCAGGTGCCCATGGAGTCAAATAGAGCATTGGATTTTCTGGAACTTGAGTTACAGGTCATTGTAGGCTCCCATGTGGATGCTAGGTATTGAACCTGGTTCCTCTACAACGGTAGTACCACTATTGAAGGATCTGCTATCACTTTCACTAGATTTGAATTTCAAAGACAAACCCACTCCTTTTTTTTTTTTCAAAAAGAACGAAGCACACCAAACTGATAAGCATTTGTTTAATGTTTTCAGAGGAGTTGGTACTGTGGAGGAAAAATGCCCAAGGAGTGGAATATGACTTTGGCAGCTGTTAAAAAATATCCTATTTCTTAATTGTGATAATTTGACAAAGCTCATTAAACTGTATATGTCAAAAGACTCAAATCTTACCCTCTGAAATTTTTAACAAAATAAACCTCATGTAAAAGAACTAGAAGTGTCTGACACCCAGCAGTCACTGAAAGGATAGCAGCTTTCGTTATCACTGTCACTTAGAACACTCACACATGGATAACATTCTGCTAGAGCATGCCAAGACACAAAAGTACAGGAAGGAACCGTATAGAAAGTGAATCCTGTAGTCGGGCAAATCTATGAGTAGGAGAAGTAATGAGAGCTATACTGGGCTAACAGTGCCTCAAAGAAGGTGGATGTGAAAATTTAAGGAAAACAGAAAGTTAGCTGGCTAAGCACTTTCTCTCCTTTGCTACAGGAGTGATGGATAGATTTTATGTTGCCCACTACTGGGAAACTAGTCTCACTTAATACAAACAATGGTTTCCTCTGAATACTTCAGTTAGGGTAGTACTAAATTAAAATCAGACATACAGAGCTTCCTTCTGGGGTCTCAACATAAGGAATAACACACCACTGCTGCACACTTAAAATTCACCTGAAGTATGTAACCTCAGCGCTCTGTAGTAGATGTGATTCTGTGGGTTTGATAGTTTTATATCAGATTGATATGTTTATTGAGGGGCTAGTCCAGTTTAGAAGAAGAAATAAAAGCCTTATAGCAGAATTCTAACAAGCTATATACCTTGAGGCTTTTTACATGCTAACAACCCAGCCTAAGTGTCAGTTTTGAGTATAAAAACAAACAAGATAGACATGTTTATAAGCTCATCCATTAAAGTTCTATGTTTGGCAAACCTAGTGAAATTTGGTCATTCATCAATCAAGAACTGGAAATCTTTGAAAACCACTTGATTATAACAAATATATCTCAACTGTACAGAACTGATAGAAACTGCATTTGGACTGATTCCTGTTCACTTCCTAGTTCTGTTCTGTCTCACAAATTAATCTCAAATGGTGATTTCTTTTCCTGCCACATTCTGATATTTGGTGGGTAATATCCAACCATATGATTCAAGTAAAAAGTTAAGTATAAGTGCTTTTGTTAGTAGTATTTTCATTTACCACAATATAGGTAAGGAAAACAGATCTAGGCCTAAAACTTGAAAAGCAAAGACGATGTATTTTAATAAGATAGCTAATTTTAGCAGTCTCATTTGTTCCATTTACCTTTTTAGGTTTGAAGCCTAAATTCTTCATTTCATTTTTGTTTTACAGGGTGTAGTTGTTTCTTTAAATCATTGCTATTGTGAGTGTTGTGGCTAGAATACATTTCAAATCACACTGATGCATATTATTTGTACAGTGCCTTTATTCCACACCGTGCTTTAGGCACTTTCCCTTTGTTTAATAAGACAAGTAGTTTAAGTATAAAGTATTATTTCCAAGTTCCTTTGAAGAAGGAGGACACGAGCTTTGCAAAAGTAGGTCAGGTGTTCAAACCAAATAGGTGAAAGTGGCACAAAAATTTTTTACATGTGGAAATGGTTTTCAGAAATATAAAATTAAAACACACTGAGTGTATAGAGTCACTAGTTTTATGAATATTGACATCTTATTTTTCCTGGTTCTGCCATTTTTGTCTTTAGTATTATTTAGTATTTAGAGTTTATTTATGTAGCATTACAATTGCTTCCTGTATTTCACGGAGTATAAGACTGTTTCACTACATTGATTGTTCCACATACTAAGGGAAATGATGTAAGACATTTCCTGCATACAGGCGAAGAAACTCAACCGCAGCACTCAGGACTTGCTGTGCTTATTAAGCGGCAATGTCAACATTTATACAGTACCAGTGTGCGTGCATAGCCTGACAGTATTGCTGGTATGTCAGTGGAAGGACAGAAATGCTTACTGACTGCTGCTCTTATGTGGCATGAATTGAGCAAACAACTCTGAAATCAAATTTAAACATTCATTCATAAGAAGCAGTACATCTTGTAGGGTGGGTAAAATTGGGAGTGATTACAATAACTTTAATAAATCTTCTGTTTGGAATGTTTATATTTGAATGCTTATAACTTAAAAAAAAAACTTGCTGTATAAAAATGAGGATCTGAGTTTGAGTCTCCAGTACCTACATAAGACACCAAGGATGTCCTCATGTATCTTTAATGAGTTTAGGGGTAAAAAGAGGAAAATTGAGACAAAGATCTTACTATCAAGTTTGGAGATTAAAAAGATACAGACAACTATTAAGACAGTCTAGCTGATAAAGCAAAATAACGATTCAATGATAGACCCTGTCTGTCCTAAGAGAATAAGCTAGATGATGACAGAATAAGACAGCCTCCATCCTCCTCTGGCAGATGCATGCATACATTGACACACACAGGGACATTTTTCTAGCACAGTCATGTGAATCTAGCATACCATACACATACAGATGCATCACACAGACCCCAAATATACCACACACACATATGCATGTTTCACAGATAAATTCCCTCCTACAGGCACACACACACACAAGCACAAGCAAACATATACAATGCACAATATTATGTTTAACAACTTCATTATTGAATATTATTCTCAGAGTTTTTGACAGGAGAAATAGATTTGTGTGTCTCACTCCCACCTCTCCATAGTGATACCTGTTTCCTTTTGTAATTTTACCTTCCTTCTCTATTACATTAGATTCAAATATTGCTAAAGGGATGTTGACTCTTGGAGGCTTATTATTTTTCCTACTCCAGTGCCCTCCAGGGTGCTGCAGAATAGTTTCTGCCACCTTGTCATTAATGCATAGGTCATATCCAACTGAAAGTCTAACTGTGCTCTTCAGCACACATGAGCTCACACGAGCACACACACACACACAAGCATATATGTGCTCATTAACAATTCTTATTTCTAAACTGGAAAATATTGTGTAAAGAATACTGACTTCTAGAACTTTCATGTAAAGTGAAAAAAAGAGATAAGTCGTTTATTGAATGTTATTAGTCCATTCTACCTTGACCTGATTTGTAAAACCCTTTACCAATCCAATTAAGCCTTCTCTGTTGACATACTCTCTGATGGAAAATTCTCACAAGTGTGTCAGAAAAGTCAAATTGCCTATTCCAAATGTTTAGTGTTCTATTTTTTTAAAACTTTTTCCAAGAACAAAAAATCATTTTTACTTAATATTAATACTTACTGCACATTTTGGGGAGTTATTATCAGTTTTAGAATTGATTTAGGTTTTAGTGCTTATATCAATAGCATAATATATCATAAAGTATTAAATTTGGTTTCCCAATTTATATAATTTGTTTACATGAGAGAATTTTGTTGCATAATATAGAAAATAAAATAAAGTAATTTTCGCTTTCATTCATTTGATCTATATTTTAAAATTAATGATTATTTGCAGATGTTTTTTATGTTAGTTAACACTCTAGATGAAAGTAAATTATATTAAATGTGATAAAATAGTCTGGAACGTTAGACTGACTTGAAATATTTATTAAAATATTTTCAGAATCTCTGGAGAATATATACCAATCCAAATAGACATGAGCTTTCATAAAGAGTCATTACATTATCAATTTAGACCTTTCCGGTTTACCTTCCTTCTTTTGTTTGCTAGTGGCTCTATTTGTGCCACTATAGTATTCTGCAATAAATGTTCTTTCTATTGGACTATGAGTTCATGTTTAATTAAGTCTTGCATCTGTTGCATCTGCCCAATTGTATACATGTCAAGTACAAGCTCTTATTTTATCGTGCACGCAGAAAGTTGCTACTGTCCTCTAAGACCTTTGCTTTATGTATCCAAAGAAAGTTACTAATTCTATTCTATATGCTTGTTTATCTTTCTTGTTGGCTCCAAAGACACACAGTTTCAGCAAAATCTGCAAGATGATTGGAATATTTCATAATGTTAACACGTCAAGGAAAATCTTACTTCCATATGAGAAAAGCAGGATATTCTTAAGCAGAGACACAATAATTAGTATTATGTTGTTGGTACAAACTACCGATGAAATGTTAATTTGGACAAATTACACAATGGCAATGCCTCTGTCTTGTGATTCATAATTTAAAACATTAAACATATCAACTAGACGAGAAAGTATATTGCACCACCATTGCAGTTAAGAATAGAAAACCCTGGGCTCATAGATTTTGTTTGAGATGGTTGTAAAATGAATGCTAAATTAAGCTGATCTCTTATTTTTGTCATTACAAGAATAATATGCTACAAATCTAAATATAAAAGTGGTATACAACACAAATTACAATTATCTAATGAAAAACGAATTATATTTTAATATTGCTATATACCAAATAGGACACAAATTATTCAAATTATTGAAAGCAGTAGAGAAAAGAAATACTGTACTTTACACAAATGAATTTTTTAAATAATCACCTTTCTTTACTGGTCTGTATTTGCATTAGCTCTGCACATCAAGCAAGTTATTAGTTGTAATCCTTATGACTCTACCATTTATCTTTGAGAACTGTCGCAGGTACATGGGGAAATAAAATGAATGTAAACTACTAATAGCAGTAGTTGCATCACTGAAGTATTGGGGGCGAGTTCTCTTTCTACTGCTGTGCATAAGTGCCCATTACTAGTGTTTTTTCAGTGGAGTAATGTGGAATGAACTTCAACCCACACAACAGTTTTATAGATGACTGCACTAAGAAAAAAAATGGTTTAAGGTTCATTTCATGTACTCTTGGGGCCTTTTTTTTAACCAGGAATGTAGCTATATTTTCATTATTTTAAAGTTTTTCTTTCATGTATAATAAATAATGCAGTGGCATTTCTCTAAAGTTTATTGCATGTTAATATATATGGCATAATTTTTATAATTATTGTGAATTAAGAAAGATTCTTTTTTGTCACTTATTTATATAATTAATATAGGCTCTTCGTAGGAACTGGTGACGATTGTCCACACTAATAAAGTATAAGACAACTTCATAGATGTATTTATGTTCAAAACAACATGCTTTACTTACAAGAAAGAGAGTAAAGAAAAACCAAATGATTATTTTTAAATTGATGCAATGCTTAGCTTGGATGTAAACAAAAGCAGCATATTTCTTTATTTATACTTTACCTTACTCACCAGCTATATATAATATAATACCTTGAAGCAGGATTCTGTACTCAGAGATGCTAAGATGTTTTATTAATTCACTACAGAAAATATTCTTTTAAAATATAATTTATTTGGAAGAAGTAACGTAAAATTCTAAATATGCATTAACAATAAGAATTGTAATGGACTATCTTTTTCAAAAGCAAGAGTGTCCAGTTTAATGCTAGGTAGTGCCAAGAGCTAGATATTAATGTTACAGAATACTATATATTTTTTAAAGAAAGAAAAGTAGGCCATAGAGAAGACATAAAAAACACGAGCAAGAAAAAAAAAACAATACTTAAATATTTGACATATTGGGGACAAGGTATTTTTGATGGATCATTGTCTTAGCTTGTTTTATGACCCACATGGTATCTCATATCAATCAGAGAGGACGTTTTCTGAGTAAGCCCTCATTTTTAAGTTTTTCTTCCCAGTAGTCTGTCAATGGCAAGAAAAGCTTTGATTTATTCATTGTTCATTACTGACCAATTCATAATTTTTTTACATGATCATGGAATTTAAATGCAAATTTAAAACTGCATGTAGATATTTTAATAGTGTACTTGACTTGAATCTGTGTGTTACTGTAAAACTGAATATTTTCAATAATCCAGCATATAATGTTATAAAGATAGATCATTAAACAATTTTGATACACATACTTATAAACACTGTGGAGTTACTTTTCAAAATCATAGCTGGATTTTTAATGTTATTTAAGGAAATCTTGAATCAATAAAAATTCCTAACATAAGAATATTTTAAAAAAGAATTAAACAGTAGAAATTCAGAACCACTTTGTTAATTAATACAAATTATATTTACTCTCTATTGTTTAAAAATTCTCTAAATAATATGCACTTTACCTTTTAATACTTCTCTTTCTGCAGACAAGTTTTTAATGTATCAGTATAACCACAAAGAAAATCCTGAAGGATGAGTCTTCTGTTTCTTGTTTCATAGTTTCCCTTAGTCTCATCCTGAAAGGCCAGAATTGTATTTATTATACATGACCTGACAAGAGCAGATAACATCTGTAATGGTTTAATTTGTGATTCCATTTCCTGTCTTGCATTAGATGCAATATAAATCTTTTACATAAAACATCAAAAGTGCTTTATTCTGACAATTAAAATAAAAGAAACAAAGCACTTCCAGAATGGAAACTGATCAGATTTCCAGCTAGCAGTCTCTGTTTATTTTATCTACCTGAAATATTTGCATCTCCGGAGTAAGTAGGTTTGCTAATCAGTTTACATCTTTGAGCTGGCTTCAGTTCCTTAAATATTTATACAGTCTTAATGTACATCATGCTGGTTTTATTAATTTTAACCCCAAAGCCTCCCCTACCAATTACTACTTAATGACTATATTGCTTTTTCTCTTGATCGCCTTTGTTCTTTGCAACAATATTAAAAGGGAGAGGTGGGAAGGAGGCATGAGATTTAAAATCAAACAGCTAAATAAATTGCTAATCACAAAGATCCACTACGGAGCATCCAGTGTCTCTGGCTCTACTGTGTTTCCCTAGCAAAGTTTCTGTGATGGGACTGAATTTGTTTTTCCTTAATATAAATTAATATAAATTTTAGTTTAAGAAATAAAATAAAAATACATTTTCGAGAATTGGAGTTGGTATTTGGCTTGATGTCACTTGATAAAAAGTACATCAGAGGCATTGAATCATCTTATATCTTTTGAATGATCAGTAAAAGAAAGCATCTTTTGGCAAGTTTAGTAAGATTATTCTGCCTAAAAAACTAAAGTGTTACACTCATGAGACGGTAGTTCACATTATAAAAGGTGCGAGTAAAAAAAAATAATTTCAAAGTCTATGATATTTATTCTCATTTTTATTATTTGCTTAAGGTAATAATAATCTTAAGATGTAAAATATAAGAAACACACATAAATATACATGTATGTACATATGTGTTTATGTATCTGTGAATAAAGATATTCTCCATTTCATGATTTCTAAAATAGTGTCTTTAGCTGTAGTGAATGTGTTTATTTATCTAAATTTTACAATATCAATAAAAAATATTTCAGTGAGTATACGAATAAATCTGTGTTTTCAGGAGAAAATTATGTACTCTTTTGTTTCATTTTTGGAAACTAAGAATGTTATTACCTACAAATAATATATTAAATATATTTTACTCATATTTTATTGTTCTGTGTAGCTCACTGATATGTATCTATTTTACCTATAGTTAAAATATTTTATCTATATCACTCTATCATTTATCTGTCATCAATAGGTTGTGCAAATTCTCTATATAGCTGGCATTCACAACGCATCAAAACCCCTACATTAACCAGCAGGGCATTCTGAAATAGCAAGAGCAATGAAAGTGTATTACATGTTCACTTTATCTGCACGGCTAGATGTTAGTGCTATTAATGATACAAATACTTTCATTGTCTTGAAACCTAATTATACTCGATAAGCTTTTGATTATCTCAATTTGAGACATTCATTTCAACTTTGCTGACTGACAGCTCCAATAAAAGATAAACAATACAGTTTATGTTAAAGAAAAATATACAAATCAAGTATTTAGGCTGCCTACATAACCTGAAAACATAAAACTCTTATTTAAATATTTGCTCCACAATTTATGAGGTAGTTCCAAAACTTAAAAATCTTTGCACATTGCACCTTGTATTTATTTCTTGACACATGCATTCTTTCATAATTGCTAATATTTTTAAATTTTATGTATATATTTGTATGTCCAATATAGACTCTAAAATACATTAGCTGCTGATATTAATTAAAGTTTTATACACTTTTCTACTAATCCTGATCAATAATTATTGGCTTGAAATTCTTACAGATTTTAAATAAGTAAACAATTTTCAGACATTCTTTCTTTTTAGTCTTGCAAACATATGTACACTCTTTTTTTCTAGTTCTGTGTTTCCAGAAACACTGGGTTTATCCAGTCTCAACTTAAATTTGGATTTGTAGGACAAGCTTTACACGTGCCATCCATGAACTTGCCATTTTCTCCAAGGTTTGACTGTATGTTCCTTCTCTATTTCTGAGAGAGTATTAACCTAGCTACTCTTTAAACACACCCAGTTTTCTCTGAATTTAGCATGTTTCGTGAGTCATTACATTCTAGCCCTTTTCATAATCATTCTTACTTTGAAAACCTCTGAATAAAACCTTTCAATTGCTGTACCAATTCCTGACCATTGAGGTTTTCTACCGTGCTCCTTTTTTTTTTGTGTCTCTCTATGGGGCACTTTTGCAAAAGTCAAACGTGCATTTGTATAAAGCTGCTAAGTATGTTTAATAAGACAAGATCTGGTCTGCTGCAGATAGGCCATCGTCATTGCCTCTGTACACATATGGATCACGGAGAGTGGAGCTACTGAATAGAAACTACAGAAACCCTATAGAAATTTGATACTGTCTTTTCAATTGAAAATGGAGTGTTTCCCCATTCTAGAAAATTCCCTTGACCTATTTATTTGCCAGTGTAGTTACATTTTTTTGTCTTTTGATGTCTTAACATTTCAGACAGCTGAAAGCTACCGAGTCCTAATTAATCCTATATGTTAGAATGTACTACATTTACACAATTGTATCTTGCTGTGTTAGCATGAAGTAGCATACACACACACACACACACACACACACACACACACACACACACACACCAAAGTACAAGCACACGTACATTGATTAAAATGCAGAGTGCAATCTTCTTCTTCTGTTCATATACTATTTTTGTTTTTGTAAAGCAGATATCACCAGTATTACAAATGTTTTCTAGTCTTTGTTTTGGTGAAAGAAAAAAGAGATCATATTATAAAATGTTAAGTGTATCTTATATTGAATACTGATAATCTTATTTTTTTTTTTCAAGGATTCCATAAGATCAGTCATCTGTTTTATATTCTGGAGTTCAGTTGTACACACAGGACTTCATCGCTTGAACTTTTTTCTCTTTATACATAGACATTTTATAAAATATTCATAAGGAATTGTTGACTGTAGAACTGTGGCAATTCTCTTGAGTGATCCTGGGAGTTTTTCAGTCAATGAGCTCCATGTGGCTCTGGCAGCATGGGCTACGCTCCATAAATCAGACTAAAACCATTTTATGCTACTTTCTAAAATTACTGCTATCAACAAAACCCATGAGCCTGAATTACTTAATCTATGCAGATGTTGTTAACTGCATTAATTATTTAATTCTGGCAATAAAACAGCAGTTGCATTTGCCTTAATACAGACAGACCATTCAAGGGGCTCATTTTTTTGAAAGACTATGTAATAATATGACCACTAGATGGGAGTAGACAACTTTCCAAGCAATGCACTGTTTGCCACTGGAAGTCCCTAGACTTTGATGTAAGGTAATTCTAGGTTACTGTATCACATTTCTAACCAAAGCTCAAAGAGGAGCCTTTGTTAACTCTTGGAAGTTACATTGAGATTGAGCTGTTTATGTCAAGAACTGAACTGATCTGAAAACACTTTCTTCTCCAGGACCAGGACTGTCATCAATATAATTTTGTGGTGAGCAAAGGACACAAAACATATATATATTTTTTTATGTCTTTACTGACCCAGAACTCCACTTTAGACCAGTAGTTTTGATAAATTAAGATCTTCGTTCTGAAATACAGCTGTGTTTTAAAAATAATTACATAAACTAGACCTGAAGGAGAGGAATCAAATAAGCTCCCGCTGTCTTAAGAAAGATGGTTAATTGAATAGTTCATGCACATGTGCTGAATAAGAAGCAACTCCAATCAAAGAGAAGTATAAAACAAAATGGGTGTTTTTAACTGGGTGAGCTGCACCAGTGAGCCTGGACCGGTCAATGAAGTTATAATTGGTTCTAATTACCACATTTCAAGCCGTTAATGATTTTGTTGTTGTCATTGTTAACCTGTATCTAAATCAAGAACAAAGTTAAAAAATGTTAGAGGAAATAAAAGGAAAATAACACAACCCATGATTCTTTCATCTTAGTAAACAAATCCAAAGCTCAGATTCCTCTCTAGTGAGGCCAAGATGGATACACAAAATGCTCATCTGAAACAGCAGTATTTTTTTCTCAAGAAAAAAAAATCATCGTAATTTTACATTTTAAATTGAGACATGCTCGTTATTGCTTTTAACACCCGCAACAACACAAGCGGTGAAGTCATCAATATAAAGCAAAAACTACATTGTCTGCTGAATGGGACTCTGCTTCTGTTTCTGAAACCTGTCTTATTTTTCAGGTTAAGCACACATATTTGAGTCAGAATTGAGTTTTACAATAGTGTGCTTTATTCATTTCTAATTGTTACTTACAGTTTAAATATAGATTTATTCTTTAAAGTTTCTCTTAATAATATGCTTGAGAAAGTTTTCAAAAATTAATCTCAGCCTAGATTTTCTATGTTGGACATTGTAGCCATATTTTCCTAATTTCAAACTCAGAAGACCATTACCATTCAATTATATCTTCACATATGTAAATTTTACTCCAGTTTTAGTATTTTTTTCAAGTTAAATATTATCATTTTTAAATGCCAAAAATATAATAATATGTTTTATGGCAATTTTGCAAATTTAAATAACTAAGTAAGTATTAAATATGTCTCTTTTGCTACTAGCTTGTAATAATATGTCTGTCATATTAGGAGCAAGAAAAGTTGTCTTTGTAATTGTAGATAATAAATGCAATTTTAAAAGAATGTTCAAACTAGATTTAAATATTTTTATGACATCCTTAAGTAAAAAAAATATGTAGTGATATTTCATACTAAAATTAACTTAATTTTTTTCTTTAATATGTTTTGAAATAAACAAATTCTAATTCATACAAATATTGAAATCATATGAAATCAGCTTAGTCTTTCGAATGTAAGTGTTATGCTATTACTAAGAGTTTTAAGGGGATGGTAAATTGATTTTGAAAAACAAGTCTAATGCTGTGAAACAAGTTACAAATTTCAATTCCAAATCAAATGTTATTTAATTATCTTAAGTGAATAGGTCTTAACAACAAAGTTGATATAAAAATTTTTATACTATAATCACTTTAGTAAGAAAAGTAAAAAATGTTAGTAAATGGTGATTGTTATATCTGAGCTTTAGTTTTAAATAATATAAATATTTTTCATATATAGTTACATTTATTTAAAATCCTCAACTTTAGTACTATATGGGTATAAATTGATTAATTATTGGAAGAAAAGTAGTATTAATTGGATTTATATTTTTCTCTTTTTTTCTATTTTTGGCAACCTACATTTTTGTCTCTGCTCTTTTGAACAGTTACCTAGGGTACTTATCAGTAAAAAAACAAAACAAAACAAAACAAAACAGTCACAAAGAATTGCACTGAATGTAAGTGTTCAGGTGTATTTAAACATTTCTAAGTGTCCAATCCTCCATTAATAAGGACTGGCATAAATATTTTTTAAAATAATTTAAAAATGTTTTTATGTGCATGGTTGTTTTGCTTATATTTGTTTTTTTTTTTTTTTTTTTGCTCTATGTGTGAAGGCCAAATTTTCTAATCATAGCCAAAATTAAAAGAGTCAAAGACATCTGTAATTATAAATGATTAAATATAACATATTTATTCTATTATAGTGTCTTATAATCATACATTATATTTTCCAGTTATTTGTTTATAATTTTTTCTTGTAAAATTTTTATTATATATATATATATATATATATATATATATATATATATATATGAGTATTTTTGAAATCTAGGTATCAATTTATCAAAGTCAACTTTTGGCATCTGTAAAACTTGAGATGTCTTAATACAAACTGCATAAATGTTCCCATGTATTCTAATTTAGTTCTTGATAGCCAATCTTGAAATTCACAGAAAATTTAAAATGATTTTGGTGTGGATGAGTGTCAGTCCACACAAGGTTTTCTTTCCTTTTTCCTTTTTTCTGTTTCTGGGGTCCATTTTGAAAGAAAAAAAACATAATAATGTGTGTGCTAAATGTGGAAAGAGCAAGCAGTCTTCGCTTGAAAAAAAATTTTTTAAAGCACATTTGTTTGAACATGCCCAAAATAAATTGAATGAAAAGGAGGAATGCAAGCTTGCTTATGTTTTGCTTTTATTTTACTTATATTATGCTTCCTTGTTTTACATTATTACTGTGTGAGAGCAGATTAAACATTGAAGCCTCAGGTAAATGCTAAGGCCCCACCCTGCCCCTGCTGAGACAGACATTCTCCACATGCAAGTCTCCCAACCTGATTTAGGAATATTTCCTCTCAGCTGTCAGCTGCCCCTCTTGTACACATTTCTCCTCCTCCTCCTCCTCCTCCTCCTCCTCCTCCTCCTCTTCCTCCTCCTCTTCCTCCTCCTCTTCCTCCTGCTCATCTTCCTTCTCATCCTCACAAATCACAGAAATGTTTTAGGAATTAATGGAATTAATATTCTTCACCTGGGGGAAATGTTCTGAAAAAGTGCAGTGGATTGACATAGGAGAAAATATCTTTCTAAAGGAGAATCTAGGACGCTGAGCATGCAGAGAGAAGCGAGTTGGCACATCCAACACTATGTATCTAGCACTGCAGCTCTGGAAGGCCGTCATGACTGCTAGACAGTGCTACCTGGGGCTTTATACAAGCTCACTAACTAAAATGGTTTCATTAGGATATGTGTTGTTTGCATCTACAACCAGCCTGTGCATTCTCACTTATATTATGACAAATATAACAGAGACAAAATAGGCTTTGTTCCTGTAACCGATGCTGGACGTGGTATTAGAAAAATATATATGTTTCATATACATATATATGTTTCATATACATATATATTTCTTACCTATCCATTTCCGTTTACCCAGCCAAGATAATATCTCAAGCTACCGTTGTAAAACTAGAAGGAGTGAGTGATTTTTCTCTGGCCTTCGAAATGGAACAAACAGCTAATCTTTCATAAATCCTGAATTTAAACAATGAAACACAGAATTCACACTGCATTATATTTTGTGGTCCATTGTAGCATATTTCACAGATGATTCCTACTCTAATTACACAGAGCTCATGAATGAGAACGCGGGGTGGGGTGTATTAGAAAAGCCTGAGAACAAGCAGGAGCAAAACTGTGGCTTCAGCACTTCCCGAGAAAGCAGCACAAGCTGTTGTAAACAATCTGATTTGATTTGGGAATTTTTCAAGCTTTCTTAACATAAACTTCATTTTAATTGCAGAAAATTCTTCCAGAGGGAATGGTTTTATAGTCAACACATAAGGTTTGAAAATCTTGGACTTCCTGCAACAATGGGTTCAAATCCCAGCAGTGCCCCATCCTTTGGTGGTGGCTGAGTTTAAGTACCATGCACATGTATATACATGTGTGAGCGGATATTTTACAGATGAAGCATCCAAAATGAGAGCATTCGTTTCACCGTGTGAAGTTCCCAGTGCAGTTTTCCTAAGAACAGAGTGTGTGGCTCATGAATGACTGCAGCTTCTGGGAACCTTGCCAAAAACCTAGGGAAACCAAGAGTGTGGCTTTGCTCTAAAGGAGATTAAACTCCCTATTTAAAAGCTCCCTATACTCCACCATTGTGAGGCTTACACTCATTACTTTTTCCATGTTAGATGGTGAGTTAATACACATGTCTAAGTGCAATATCTTAATTTCCTTCTCCCTCTGTGTCTCAGAGTTAGTGGACTCAATACCACGTGCAGCATTCAGGGTTGGGATTTACAATAGCGCCTACAAGATGCTATTGTAAGGGAAATAGTATGCACGCTGGGCAAAAAGTCCTGAAAAGTAACAGACCAACAATAGTTATCTTGGCAGGAACGTTAAAATAATTATATTTAAGGTCTGAAGTGATAACATACATTTCTCTTTGAATCGTTTAGTTTTAGTTTTCTACAACATATGGAGGAGGTTTCATATTATCAAGTATTTGTAAAATGAATTATGGGGAAGAATGTGAATGATCTGGTGCTCAACCATTGTGCATCAGTGGTTTAATGTGTGGTTAGACATTTATAAGATATAAACACAAAATATTTCTTAAATTAATCAAAATACCTTTTAATAACATCTATTGTCTATAATCAATGATGGCATACATATATATGTATATGTGTATATATATACATATATATATATATGTATATATATATGAATTATGTGTTCACTTTACTTGACGAATTAACAACTAAATATAACAAATATAACTTATTTTAAAATGTTTACAATTTTATATAGTGATGTTATATGGATGAAAAATATAAGTTGAAGTACAACAGAAACAACTTTCTGCTTCTGTGCATATTTTCCAAATTATGTCTTTGGTTTTCTATTAAAAGAACTATTATAATTTAATCAAAAATACATTACATATGTCTGCATAAACTAAATATCATAGGAGCTTCAGAAATCTTATTTCTATTTTTAAAACAGACCTCTGTTTTCTTCACCTGAAGATAACATCTAAACCCAAAATCATTATGGAGATCGGACGATACAGTCAATGTAGAGGTCATTTGAAAAACCAGAATGCATCCTAAAATTTAAAGATTTTATTTTTTTAATTCTGATATTTATGTTATCGTTAGCAGTATGGAAGTGCTGAAATATAAAAATAAAGCATAAAATAATTGTTCTACAAGTATTCCAATAATTAAAATAAAAAAAACGAGGTTGTAGCTAAACCGCATTTGGCATGAAAAGTAATGCTCGGAACCTCTTATATGATCAGACCCTGCAGAAAGCTGCTGTGACTTCAAACATACTGTCTTGAATACGGACTCTGTATCTTTTATGCTCTTGTTTTAAAGAGAACATTGGTTTGGTTCTTAGCCAAATCCGGTGCACAAAATGAGACAATTTTAGCTTTCCTATTACCCTTTCAGCCTATGAAAACAAAACAAAACAAAACAAAACACCCAACCTTTGAAGGTGTGGCTATTTACAGCATGATGGGATAATGATACACATAGAGAAAACAAAGACATACAAAAAAGCTGAGCTCTAATACAAATAAGAAATAGAAATTCTATATAGTGAAAATGGAAAAATAATTAGCACAAGTTGTCCTCTGATCCCTACATGTGTATTGTAACACACACACAAACAAATAAATAAATATAATTAAAAAATTTAAAAATTAATCTTAGTATAAAATAACAAAGATTATAGGGACAATTTTTTAATACTATTTGAAACCAGCTTTAAATGTCATGGAAAACTAAAGATTGATTAGAAAAAATATGTATATGAAGCATACATTTGATAAAATATTATGAATAAAAATAATAGTAGTCAAAGGGGAAATGTTTCAAGCTACTACATAAGCATAAGAAAATGTTCCATTTACACAAAAGCATTACAAAGTACCAAATAGATAAATAAAATTTAAGACTGATAGTGTATAATTTCTCAGCTTAAATTAAAATTTTCTAAATATAAATTAAAGGTGAAACTAAGTAAAACTTTGACTATGGTGACATTATTGGCTTAAGTTGGGAAAACAACTTCTAAAAATGTGACATAATACTCAAGAGAAAGACATGGATGTGGTGAAGGCACAGGAGCATGTTTCTTTAACACAGACAAGTCCAATGCTCAGAATGAGGCAGCTTTGGTTTTCCTATTGACTTTTCATTTGTACAATGAAACATTTAAAGGTGTGACTATTTACATCATGATGTCATAATTATATACATGAAGAAAACAAAAGTATACAAGTAAGTTGAGTTCTAATGAGGAATATTAGGGCATCTATACGGTGAATTGGAAAAATAATTACCACAAGTTGTCTTCTGACCTCCATGTGTGTATTGTAACATACAAACACACACACAGACACACACACACACAGATACAAATAAATAAATATAAAAAAGATTCTAAAAACAAAGAAAAATGCCCTTGAAAAATGCAGATGTGGAGATAAGGACCAGAATAACAGCGGCAGCACCATCATAGCCCAAATGAAAACTAGAGTAAGTTTTCTATCAACAGTAGATTATATGAATGGATTATGATGTATGGGAAAGATCATGTGTATATCAGTATAGATGAACAAGTGGGAGATAGAATTACTGTTGTAACAGAAAATCAGTGATAATATGTAAGATATATGGAACAAATTGTAGAAATTTTGTATAGTTGTATAAATTTATATAAAATCAAAATATGAATATGTTCAAGGTATAGAAAAATAGGTGACAGTCATAGATCAAATAGTAAAGGTGATGCAAAGAAACAAATACTTCATCTCTTTACTCTAATCAAAGCCAGGACTGAGAGTGTAACTGGGTGTGGGCAGGCTGCCCAGCAGCTTTCCTTAGTTTCAATACCTAGTAAAGAAAAAAGACAACACATACAGAATTGAATAAAGAATAAACAAAACCCACATACATAGAATTTTGAAGTAATGCAAATATTTAAATGGAATGATGGAGAAATAGTAGTGTTAAAAGATTTATTTGAGTATTTATGAATTTATTTTTGTCCATATTTTAACATTTAGTATATATTCTTCGTGAGACAGAAAAACAATAAAGCTTCATCAAATAGTCACACAGTGGCTTCCAGTGAAAGCATTTTTCTGTAAGCCTTGTAATCTGTTTGTAGTCTGTTGTAGTACCATACTCTTGGTACTTTCTATACTTTGGGAGTTTTGTGGGTTTGTTTTCTGAGATAGGAGCTGAAACTGTGCCATTCCTATTTACAGAGAAGGATCAAGAAGAAACCATCTGAGATAATGATGTTGTTCTTATTTGGGACAGCTTCACTCCAACATTTTTTATACCATCATAGACATTGTCATCAGTGATTCTGGGGTAAAATGTCATAGACTTTAATTTAAATAAAGAAACAACAATGAAAAGTAGGAAGCCTTGGTGGCAAGGCCTTCCATGAAAATTGTACTCACATAATTCACTCAGTTTTTTTTCTTTTTCTTAATGCATCTTTTTTCCTCTTTTTAAAAAAGTTGCTATATATATTTACATTCCAGTCGTTGTGTCTCCAGTCCCTCGCTCAGTTTCTCATCCCATTCCTCTGACCCTAGTCTCTGAGCGAGTGCTTCCACTCACCAGACCTCCCACTTCATTGGGGCCTCAAGTATCTCAAAGGATTAGGTGCATCTTCTCCCACTGAGGCCAGATCAGGCAGACCTCTGTTGTATTTGTGCCTAGGACCAGCCCTTGTATGCCCTTGTATGCTCCTGCTTGGTGGTTCAGTCTCTGGGAGCTCCCTGCGGTCTGGGTTAGTTGAATCTTCCTATGCAGTCACTTTCCCTTTCAGCTTCTTTAATCCTTCTCCTAATTCAACCATAGGAGTCCCTGACTTCAGTCCAATGGTTGGTGTATCTGCATCAACTCAGTCAGCTGCTGGTAGGACCTCTCAGGACAGCCATGATAGGCTCACATCTGTAAGCACAACATAGCATCCGTAATGGTGCCAGGACTTAATGCCACCACCCCCAATGAAATGGATCCCAAGTTGGGCATGTCATTGGACTGCCTTTCTTTCAGTTTCCTCTTCACTTTTGTCCCAGCAGTTTTTTTAGACAGGAACAATTCTGGGTCAGAAATTTTACTGTGGGTTAGAAACCCTGTCCCTTCACTTGAGGCATTATTTATCTACTGGAAGTAGACTCTTCAAGTTATGTTTCCCCAATGCTGGGCGTCTTGACTAAGGTCACCCTCAAAGACTCATGAGAGTCTCTAACCTCATGGGTCTCTTGTACTTTGTAGAGGGTCTCACCAACTCCCATCTCCCACTCATTCTGAGGCTACTTATTTCCGTTCATTCATTCTCTTGGTCCTCTGGGCTTGTCTTCCTTCTCCCATATTTGATCCTGTTCCTTTTTTACCACCCCACCTACCCTTTCCCATCCAGATCTCTCCCTCTCTCTGCCTTCCGTGATTATTTCCTTCCCCCTTCTAAGTGAGATTGAATCCTTCTCACTAGGCATTTCTGCTTGTTATACTTCTTAAGGTTTGTAGGTTGTATTCTAGGAATGCTGCACTTTTTGGCTAATATACACTAATCAGTGAGTACATATCATACATGTTCTTTGAGGACTGAGTTACCTCATTCAGAATGGTATTTTCTATTTTCATTCATTTGCCTGCAAAATTCGTGGTTTTCTCATTTTTAATAGCTGAATAGTATTCCGTTTTGTAAATGAACCACATATTTGTTATCCATTCTTTGGTTGAGAAATATATGGGTTATTTCCAGCTTCTGGCTATAACGAATAAGGCTTTAGGTAATGAGTGTCTTTATAATGGCTCACCTTTGTTCAACAATGGAAATATACATGCAGAGGTTTCTATAATTACTGTTCATTTCACATTAATTTCCAGTATTTATTTTATTCATAAAACCCCACATATTTTGTATTTGTTACCCAGTAAATGTTTATTGTATTGAGTACTATGCAGTTTCATGACAGAATGATGTAGAAAAATGTTTCTGTGAATAGAATAGTGCATACTAATATCAGGGACAAATAAGGGTTAGACATGAAGAAAGATAATCGATTTCCACTAAATTAGAGTTATACTTTGTCAAACACTTCTGGAGTGTTGTTTACTATCAAGGAACCCAAAGATGACAAAAATATTTGCAAGTTTTTAAGTAAAAGAAATAAGCTTCATTATGATTTTTCATAATCCATGCAATATGCTTTGATTATATTTACCCTCTATCAACCCATTTAGCTTCTTTTATTCCTTACTTCTGTTCTGCATGCTGATGTTTCTTCATTTACTTCAGTGTTGTCCTTTTATCCATTTACAGCTATCATATCCGTCATTCATTCCTAGTATGTCTTATTTTACTTCCCATCATGAGCTCGAGTTTACCCATTTTCCTGAAAATGTCATCATTTCATTCTTTTCATTATTCTTCATGGCTAAACAATATGTATAATTTTATGTTCTCTATTTCAATTAAAACATCTTTAAATATGCAAAAGAGAAACTCAGTGGAAACTAAAACTTGCTAAACAATACTAACATTATTATTATTATTACTATTATTACTATTATTAAACTTCTATTATAAATATTGTGAATTTTGAGTATATTTCCTCATGTAGATGATGACATCTACAAAAATAATTCCAGGCCTAATGTGGAGAAATCATGTTATAGAGAAGTTTTAAATTGTTTATACTAATTATATATTATAGATCACTTTAAAGATATGGAATATGTAGTTGTTTGCTTTTATAGAAGGTGTAAAAATGTAGGAATAAAATCAATAATAAAATTAAGCACATAGTCATGTCAGAGTGAGAAATGTGAGAGAAAAAATAAAATCAGAATCGTTCAATGAAACATTTTTTATTTATGCAATCTATATTTCTTGTTACATAAAAAAATATCAACAGAATTCAGAACCATCTAAACTGAATCAAAATTAAAACTGATGGCTCAAATCATGTATTTTAAATTCATGTAGATTTCCCACATGCATATTTCAAATTTAACTCAATATTGTTTGCTCTATACATATTTTACATTTTCATTCAGGGAGGCGGTATTTTTCAATCCTGCCTCCTGTAAAATGAAAAACAAAGTATAGTGAGATGAGATTAAAGGGTAGAAGGTAGGGAGCCTGTTTAATATAGTTTCAGCCCTGGGATTAGCACCAATCCTTCTAGAAAATTTTGATGAAGATGTACAGTAGACACACAAAATAAAAATATAAGGATGGCATATGAAAGAAAAGAGATAAATAAACTGTAAAATTAACTCTTAAATGTGACCTGTCAACATGCATATACTATAAATCTGACCATAATCAAAGACAACATTTTAAAATACAGAGATACAATTCTTTCCTTAGTACTTTTACAGATGATAAAAGGAACATAACATTTTTTTTTTTAAAAAAGGCTATCAAAATCAATGTTCTCATCACAAAAAAAAAAAAAAAAAAAAAAAAAAATTCTTCTCAGGCCCAAAATGTTGGTGCAAGTTTTAAATCCATGAACTAATGAGGCAGAGGAAAGCATCTCCGTGAGTTCTAGACTGACTTTGTGTACTAGAAATTCCAGGCAAGCAAGAAATATCCAGTGAGAAAATATCTCAAGAAAAATAAACAAACAACAAAAAAAAAAGGAAAGGAAAGGAAAGAAAAGAAGAGAAGAGAAAAGAAAAGAAGAGAAAGAAATACAAATTGGCCCCAGTTCTCCTTTTGACTCCTCCTGGATTTGTTCTATAACAAAGAATCTATTACTATTGTGTAGAATATTAGTTCTGGATATTCAGCTTATCCTATAACATGATGTGTCATCTTCGTGTGCCAGGGTCACAGCCTCACCTCATAGCTAATCAGTGCCAACACTAGGTCTTGATATTGATCTTCCACTGTTTTCCTTGTTTTGAAAAAGCTTTGCCAGATTTGTTGCTGGTTTGTCTCTGTCTCAATCTATCTTCTCTTCTTTCCCTTTTGCCTTCATGTATTATCTGTGAACGTTATCGATTTTTTCAATTTGTGGTTCTCAATAGTATGTTTCAAGAATCTACATGTATACCAATGCTTGGGAGTAATTGTATAATTTAGTTATCTCTTCAGATTTAGTTTTTTTTCATAACTAATTCTAGTCATTGCTTAAAATTTTCCAGATGCTTCTGATAATAGTATTCTGTATACATTGCAAAATAAGTCAGTTTTAATTAATCTGTATAGAAAAATGTAATTGATTCAAGAATTACTCAAATCTATAGGCAGAACGCTCTTGAGAAGAAAGGAGGAAGGGCAGGAATCAAAAACCTTTCTGTAGCCCTCTGATTCCCAAGTACTATTCACTAACATCAGGGTTGAAGTCTAGAAACTTCTATTCAATAGCAGAAAACAGTGCCAAAACTGTATGGCTGTTTGTGAGTAGATGCAAACATCTGTTTACCTCATTTAGAACACTGAGTATAGGTTCTTCACCCAAATCCAGCATGGTGAATCAGTGTAGATTTTTTTTTTTGGAGGGGGGTTGAGGAGGTATTGGTGTTCGTCACAGTTTATTTGTTGAGTAGTTTCAATCAAAATGGTCTTAACTTCAATATTTGAGAATCTATTCACAAATACAAGTATTTATGCAATCCCTGTCTCTGCTTTCCTCTTCTCTCTCTCTCTTTCTTATCTATCATCTATCTATCTATCTATCTATCTATCTATCTATCTATCATCTATCTATCTATCTATCTATCTATCTATCTATCTATCTATCTATTTATCTATCTATCTATTTCTCTCTGTGTGTCTCTCTCTCAATCTCTGTCTCTTTGTCTCTATTTCTTCCTCAACCTCTCTTTCTCTCTGTCTCTGTCTCTCTGTTTCTGTCTCTGTTTTACACACACACACACACACACACACACACACACACACACACACACACAAATCATAACTAGTGATCCTTTAATGCATATATTTAGTGCTGACTTGTTACGGCCCGAGTTACCCCACATTTGGGGGGCCAAATGTCATGAACTGCTCTATCAATGTTGGAACCCACACTGTCAAAAATCTTGGGGGCTAAGTTGTTAGAGCTCACATTGCCCCAAGCTGCTCCAGTCCATGAGTCAGGATTCAGCAAGAGAGAGAGTGAGGATGGACTCGGAGAAAGTAGACCAAACAGAGTGTGATTCAATCCCATTTATTCTTCAGTCTCTCTTCCTAGTCCAAGTCCCAAGTCTTGAGTTCCTAGTCCCTAGTTCCTAGTCCCTAGTGCCTCCAAGTACAAGTGTCTAATTCCTAGTTCTCTTTCCAAGTCTCAAATGTCTAATGTCTAATTCCAAGTTCTTCCTCCAAGTGCCAAGTGCCTAATACCTAATGCCTAATAACTAACTGACTTCTTCTGTCTGCCTCTTGCCTTTTATATATCTCACTTCTAAGTCACGCCCTTAAGTCACGTCCTTAGGTCTTATATCTAAATCTAATCTCTAAGACATGCCCTTAAGTCATACATCTTTAAGTCACACACACCCAAGAAAAAATCCTGGGTATCTAAAACAAGATGTTATCAGAGTGTGCTCAGCTGTTGTAGGCTATTGTAATCAAGTCTCTTGTCAGGGTATATGGCTCAAGATGGCTGCAAGGATGATAGTTGCCTTCTGTCGGCTCTGCACACTGACTGTATAGGATTGGATAACCTATCAAAAAGCTTGTTCATAGAGATAACTAAATTGCTTTCCTTTCAGCAGCCATTAACTAAGATAAGATCTTGTGAATTTTTCTATGATTAATGTTGGTATATTTACCTGTATGGTATTTTACAGGTTTTATGCAGACAACTGTATTGTTGAGAGTTGAACAGTTCACATGTAGCTGATGTTATTTTCACAGTAATCATCTTGGTCCCTTGGGTTCTAACAAGTCCATGCTATTCCCTCAGCCTCCAGATTAAGTTTTGTGTTGTAGATGTCCCATCTGGGACTGGACACTCCATGGCTACTTATTCTCTCAAATGTGATCAGTTGCAGCCTTCATCTGATACAAAGCAATCTTCCTTGATGAAGGGCGTTACCTGCAATTATCTACCAGAAAAAAAATGTTCTGACTAGAATACAAATTGAAGCATTATTAATTTAGAAAATTTGCAGTTTTCTCTTGTAGAGTCTATGACCTCATGAACCATGGGTCTTGGCTGTGTTTACTAAGCTTGAGTTCCCTTCTTATTTTGAACAGACATTAAACATTAGATAACTTTTTGTTACTCTAATTTATAAATGTCATTATTGAACTGAGGATATTTTCATAAGCTGCTCATTTTTTTGTTCATGGGCTTTAAAAGTTGGATAGGACTGTTAATAATTTCTCTTGGCAGCTTTCATAACAATGGAAGGTGTTCTATAGAGACTTGAATAACTCAGACAGACTTTTGTCATTAACAGAACCACTCCAGCCTTGGTAAACAGTCAAGAATACTACATTTCTAGAGCTGCCTGCATATCACACAGGAAACTCCAAAGTCATGCCAGAGAGTCTCATCTTTCCAAAAGTCCTTTCAGCTTAGATAACTTTCAGAAGAGGTGTTACAACTGAATGCTTCTTTATTCTGAGACTAGCGAGGTATGTCTACTTCCTGAGTCTGATGAATTTCCCTCCTTCCTTTTGGAGGTAATAATCACCAGAAATTTGAAACCAACAGGTATTTCCATTGTGCTACATTGAGGGAGTACCTCCCTCGAAGCAAGTTTTCCCTCTGTAAAACAGAGAACCTATTTTGCAATATAAAGACCAGCTTAAACCAAAAATGTATTAAACAAAGAGAAACATGCCTTAAAAAATATATATATATATATATGTATATATATATATATATATATACATATATATATATATATATACTGGAAATCTCTGCATTTCAAGGTAGTTGTCTATAGACTTTTATTTCTGGGATTATTGGAATAGACAATTATTAAGTTATTCAAAAATGAGACAAATTTCAAGTGCTAGATTGAAAATTTTCAAGCCACTCATAACTCAAAGTATTGGCCTTCCATTACAACATTAAAACTAACCCTTTAAGTGAAAAAGGCCCAAAGACTAGTTGTAACTAATCAGAAGGCAAATAATAAACCAACAGCACAGGCTTCAAACTGGTCACAACTATAAAGTGTAAACCAAATAGAGTAAATTCAATTTACTATTTCTTACAGGATCAAATCTAAAAAAAAAGAGGTAAAAAGATATTGATAGACACTGGACACTGTTAGCTGTTATTCCTTTTTTACTGAGACATATTCTATGTAGTGTTCAATTCTTAAGAATGCTAAAGCCACCCATTATAAGGTTAACTATCCCATTTTAGTTAGTCCCAGATAGTATAGTACTGACTTCATGATCTAGAATATTTTCCATCAAATCTACAAGGAACAATGACTGTTTTTTTCTTTCCATGCTGCACCTTCCTTGTGTTCCTAGGTTTATAATTACTTTTCTTCTCTCTCTCTCTCTCTCTCTCTCTCTGCCTCACTATTTAATGTATAATTTCCTTCCTTCTGTCTTTTTTCCTCAACTTCCTAACTCTGGTTCTCAGGGCACTCTCCTTGACTCCAACTCCAGCAACTTTTTTAATTAATTATTTAATTTATTTACATCCCATATGTTGCCCCCTACCAGTCCCCCTTCCAGAGTTCTTCATCTTATGCACCCTTCTTTTTGTCCCTGAGAGGTTGCTTGTCTACTTACCTACCTTGCTCCCTGGCAATCCTCCTTCCCCAGGGCATCAAGTCTCTACAGGATTAGGCACATCCTCTCTCACTGAAGCCAGGCAAGACCATCCTTTGGCTCTATATGTGCCAGAGGCTACAGATCAGCCCATGCATGTGCTTTGGTTGGTGGTTTAGTCCCTGGGAGCTCCCAGGGCTCCAGGTTAGTTGATACTGTTGTTCTTCCTATGGAATTGCAATCTCCTTCAGCTCCTTCAATCCTTTTTCCTAATTCTTCCATAGGGGTCCCTGACCTTTGTCCAAAGGTTGACTGTACATTTCTCCATTTTTTTTTCAGTTATTTGATGATAGAGCCTCTCAAAGGATAGCCCGATAGGCTCCTGTCTGCAAGCACAGCATAGCATCAGTAATAGTGTCAGGGTTTGGTGACCACTCATGGGATAGATACCAATGTGGGCCAGTCACTAGATGGCCTTTCCTTCAGTCTTTGTTCCATTTTTGTCCCTGCATTTCTTTTAGAAAGGCCCAATTCTGGGACAAAAATTTTGGAAGTGAGTTGGTGATCCCATTCTACCCCTGGGTGCCCTGGCTATCTACTCGAGGTGGTCTCTCCAGGTTCCTTCTCCCTACTGTTGGGCATTTAGGCTAATTGAGTCCTTGGAGTCTCTCATAAATTTCTTTCTTCTGTTCCTGCTTTCAAATTTTACTTTCAGGAATATGAAGAATATGCAAAGGGGACTTTTGTCCACTGACAGTCTCATTTTCTTAGTGGAATTAATTTGTTTTATTGGGGGGGTTGTTTTGTTTCATTTTGTTTTGTTTAGATATATGTCACCATCACTGTCACAGTTTTCATTCTCTTACTGGAGATATTGTGTCAAATCTTCTTACAAATACATAGTGTTTAGTGTGATTTATGAGTTAGTCAATTACTCATAATATTCTATACTTTGAAATGCATTATTATTTTAAGAAAATATTGTATTTAGGCATGACTGAGTACAGGCAGACATGTTGCTGGAGACTAGCTGAGGATTCTATATCTGGTTTCTCAGGCACCAGGAAGAGTGAGACACTGGGCCTAGATTGAGCTGCTGAAACCTCATACCACCTCTACCCTAACCCCCAGTGACATACTTCCTTCAACAAGGCCACACCTACTCTAACATGGCCATACCTCCTAATAGTGCTGCTTCCTCTTAGCCTATGGAGGCCATTTATATTTAAACCACTACTTTCCTTTCTTTGGCCCCATAATGCAAAATGGCATTTGGTCTAACTTCAGGAGTCCCAATAGTCTACCAAAGTCTCATAAATGTTTTAAACTTCAAAATTCAAAGACTCTTCTTTATATAATCTCTTGACTATAATCCCTGTAAAATCAAAATGAAAAGCAGATCACACACATCCAACATATGATGCCATAGGATATTGAATGGCTTTTCTGCCCACATAATAAATCAAATTGTGCCATATTTATAATTAAAAGGAAGGTTTATAGGGAAATTCTCAATTGGGTTCACCACTCTCTTAGCAGGTAGTTCATTCTCAAGGTTGGTCTGAGCAAGAGGCTTCTTAAAAGGGAGTATGGGGGTTGACTTGTGATGTGATGGTAAGGTACTGGGATTATAGCCTTATTTGGTGTGTTAGGGCCCTGTAGGTGGGCCTTAGGTTCAGAGGTCACTTTGGAATCCAGAACTAGAATCTGGCTTTGTCCAGTGTTTTTGCATAGGCTTTAGACAGACAAAAGCCTTTTGACAGAAGAGAAAAGCAGGGACCTCTTTCCAAAGGCCATCTTGCCTTTGTCCCAAATCCTCCTACTTAACAGAGATGTATTACCATTCCAAAAAGGAAGAAAGGGACGATAATGAGAAAATACTGTACTAAAGCACTTCCAAATGTCAGCTGTATCTCTATATCTAACGTCAAACATTTAGATCCATTGTTAGGGTTCAGACATTGCCCAAGAAACAAACACTGATCTCAGTTAAGGAAGAAACATTTATTGAACACATACGCTTAGGTTGAATGTTTAGAACCTCAAAACAGAACTTTGTAGCCTAGTTATGGTACTAGTCTGCCCTTAAGATAGGCTTTTTATAGGAAAAAAAAACAAACAAACAAACAAAAAAAACACGTTCAAAAGTTAAAAGGGCAACTTGGGGAGCAGTTGGCTTAACGTGCAAAATATTATCAGCTAACCTTTAAGCCCATTGTATTCTGAGTAAGGTAAGAGTGGTAGTGTATGGATGGTGAACCAGGGAATTTCAGAATATTGGGATAGCAGAGCAGAGGTATTATAATCATAACTTTTTGGCGTATTAATAGTATTCTTCAGTGTCAGACACAAAAACCACAGTGAGCTCATATATAGTTGAAGGAATGCTTCCCAGTGATCAGCTCTGACTCAAGACGTGTTAGACATAACAGTTCATACTGAACTTTGATTTGATGAGTCCTACTGAAAGCTTTGTGGAATTTCTTTAAGATTAGCAAACTTCATAACAGAACATTTATACAGAAGGTCAGGATATCCTTGCTCTAAGCCAAATCATTTCTCTGTGTCAATGACTGGCAGACACATTACAACAACAATCAGAAAAAACTGCCAGGCATGGAACAGAATGGCTATAGCTATTCTGGTGTATGTGTGTCAGTCCATAACATCCACAACTCTTTTCAGGTTTGTAGACTGCTACACAATTCTTTCTCTTAGGCTTTTCCTACTGCCTTTTAGCAGCTTGTCTAGGCAGGTATCACATGATTCTGGCAACTCCAAAATTTTGGATTTTTCAAGGCAATCTAGACTACACCTTTGTAGATTTATGCAAAGGCCTTTCTAGGTCTCCATGCAGGGACACCCCTGACAAATGCCTGGTATCAGTAGCTCAGTAGTCATGGAAGGAGATTGTATAAACCCTTACTTGTATGCTTGAATCTAAACCCAGAACCTCTTGGCTGAATCTGCCCAGTTCTGCTGCTTGTTGAGGCTAGAACATAGCCCCACTGTTCAAATACATTTTTACTAGTTTTCTGTTGTTAATCGTTTCTTTCATTGCCTAAGCTTGGCTACCTTGTAACTTGCTCTGTAGATCATGTGTGCCTTGAACTCAGAAATCCACCTGCCTCTCCCCCCTCCAGTGTTGGGATTAAAATATATACCATTACACCTAGCCCTAAGCTTTCACTAAATACTTTTCACAAATTGTTAGTTAAGATGAATGAGGATCTTTTTCTGAGGTTACCATTTCCTTTATCCCACTTAGCACTAGAATTTTTTTTTAAATCTGTTTATACTTCCTGGTATTCTTTTTCTCCTTCAACTGTACATTTTGCATCTTCTCTTGCTAAGGTTATTCTTATTTATTTATTTATTTATTTATTTATTTATTTACATAATATTGGTCACGAATAGCTACAAAACACAACCAATGATAGGTTGTTTATAAATGACATTTTTCTTTTTTTCTTTTTAAGTAAATTTGTGGAGTACAGGGCTATATCTCCCCCTTTTTCATTTTATGAAGACATTATTTTAAAGTTCCATGGGCTCATTCCACAGTCTCTTGTCCTTGACAATTATAAAGAATTCCAGTAATATGGGTAATGTTAAATTGCTGACAAAAGTCTCAAATGTTCAACTGCCATAACCAGTTTCATTATGTTTTGTTTTGTTTTATTTGTTTTTTGTTTGTTTGTTTTTCTGTTTTTTGATATTGGGCACTTTATCTACATTTCAGATGTTATCACTTTTCTCCATTCCTTACTTCCAGAAACCCCTTAACACAACCTACCTTCTCCAATTTCTATGAGGGTGTGCCTCTACCCATCCACCTATTCCCACCCCCTCTCCCTTGAATTCCCCCTCACTGGGGCATCCAGCCTTCAAGGGACCAAGGCTCTCCTCTCCCATTGATACCCAACAAGTTCATTCTACTCTACAAATACAGCTAGAGACATGGGTCCCTCCATGTGTGTTCCCAAGCTAGCTGTTTAGACCCAGGGTGCTCTGGTTGGTTCGTATTGTTGCTCTCTTCATGGGGCCGCAAGCCCCTTCAACTTCTTCAGTCTTTTCTCTAACTCCTCCACTGGGAACACTGTGATCAGTTTGATGGTTAGCTGTGAGCAACTACCTCTGTATATGTCAGGTTCTGACACTGCATCTCAGGAGACAGGTATATCAGGCTCCTGTCAGCATGGACACAACAGTGTTTGCATACAGTGATTGCATCTGGGAGGGATCTCCAGGTGGGACAGTCTAGGATGGTCCCTTCTCCAGTTTCTGCCCAGCACATTGTCTCATATTTGCTCCTGTGAGTCTTTTGTTACTCTTTCTAAGAAGGACCAAAGCACCCACACTTTGGTCTTTCTTTTTCTTGGGCTTCATGCTGTCTGTGAGTTATGTCTTGGGTAATGTGAGATTTTGGGCTAATATCCACTTATCAATGAGTGCATACCATGTGTGTTCTTTTGTGATTTCCCAACTAACCTAAGCCTGCAGCCATGAGCCGAGGCATATCATATCGCCGGTGCTCAGTTTATGCCATCTGCTCAGGCGACCAGAGACACTGGTCCTGCCACCCAAGAGATGCCAGTGTTGGAGATGGCTCTGCCAATCTTCCACACTATCTCCACATGGTTGGGCTAAGCTCTGACCATCTCGCCATCCATGTGGTACCTGGTATGAATGAAACTCTAATGCTTAAAGATTAATCAAAGGCTTTACATGTTTTTTAATGCTCAATAACAATATGCCAATACAATTAGAGCTGTTTCCCAATTAGCTAACCTAAATATAAGTTGTTACCCAGGACTATTCTCCATACCTGTGTGGCTCTTCATCCTCCTACCCCTCTCTCTCTCTCTAGCTCCTCCTCTTACTTATCCTCTTTCTCTCCTTAATCTTCCCACCTTAGCTCCTCCTACATTACCTCACTCAGAATATATTCTAGTCCCATTCATTTGCCTAAGAATTTCATGAATTCATTGTTTTTAATAGCTGAGCAGTACTCCATTGTGTAAATGTACCACATTTTTTGTATCCATTCTTCTGTTGAAGGACATTTAGGTTATTTTCAGCTTCTGGCTATTATAAATAAGGCTGCTATGAACATAGTGTAGCACGTGTCCCTGTTATATGTTGGAACATATTTTGAGTATAGGTCCAGGAGTGGTATTGCTATATCCACAGGTAATACTGTGTCTAATTTTCTGAGGAACTACCAGACTGATTTCCAGAGTAATTGTACAAGCTTACAATCCCACCCAGACTGATTTCCAGAGTGATTGTACAAGCTTACAATCCCACCAACAATGGAGGAGTATTCTTCTTTCTCCATATCCTTGAAAGCATCTGCTGTTATCTAGTTTTTACTTTTAGCCATTCTGACTGGTGTGAGGTGGAGTCTCAAGGTTGTTTTGATTTGCACTTCCCTGATGACTAACAATGTTGAACATTTCTTCAGGTGTTTCATGGCCATTTGATATTCCTCAGTTGAAAATTCTTTTTCACTGTTGTTAATCCATAACTTAAATTTAACCTCAGGGAGATTTTTTGGATAAGAGATAAAGACAGTTACATTCTTCAACAAAATATTACAATAACGATCTTGAGGTTGTATATTAATGTAATTTTTGTTTTAAACCTTTTGAACTATTCTCTCATAGTTTAAGTCACCCTCCATTGTCTTCCATATTTCTACTAGTATGTTACACTAAGTATCATTTAAATCATTCAACTAATTTTCTAATTCAAAATTCTAAAGTTCACATTCCTCAAAAAAAAAAAAAAAGCATGATATAGCCTGTAAAAGTATTCTTTATTTGGCCAAAGTAGTTGGCTCATAGGTTAACTACTAAATAAACTCACCCTGTTTTTCTCGTTCTGAACTCTGGCTGGCTGGTTCAACTTAGATGTTCTGGTTCAAAACTCCTGTCTCCAAACTGACTGATTCAAACTGGCTTCTCTCAACTTCTCCTGAATTGTTCTCCTTGATTTCAAACTAACTCTGGCAATATGCTCCAATCTTGTGAACTGGAATTCCTTCTCATTCTCTGCTCTTTCTGTCTTCATCTATGTCTAGCTTGTTTTGGCTAAAACCAGTCTCTGTAAAACTGTCCTAGTAAAATTGACTCTAAACTTCACAAACTGAACTGGACTACCGTGAACTCAACTTCTATAACACTATCTTTCACCTCACTGATTCAACTGAACATGCTGACTAGAGCTCAGAGATCTGTATGCCTCTGTTTCTCAAGAGCTAGAATTAAAGTTTTGTGCTGCCATGCTTGGAGATCAGCTTTTCTTACCTGTAACTTGCTCTATTCAAGACTAGCCTTTTACTGAGAGATATGCTTGCCTCTGTCTCCTGGGATTAAAGGCTTGCCTATATTCCAGCCAGATTATACAGATCTAGAAAGTTTGGGTATAATTCCTTGTTGGAGCAGACATGTTGCTAGATTAAAGTTCTTCTAAACTACCCTATCACAATAATACCCTGAAACTATTTCTTAGATTTGATATAAGGAAAAGGATAAATGGGAATTAAATAAAATCAAGATTTGTTCTTAAAGGACCTTAAAGACAATGAAAAAACAAATGGAATTACACTAAAATATTTTTTTCTATTTGCAAAGAAAACAGAAATAGTCATGAGTTGTAAAATGGAAGGGAATATCAGCTGACAATTAGGAGCTCTGCAGAAACTGTGAGAAGTATTCTAACTCAACAACCAACTTCCTAAATAATTGAATACAAACCGTGAACCATCCTAACAGATAATTCTTTAATATTTTAGAGCTTAAAATAACAGCAGGTACATAAAAATATGTTCAACATGAAAAATTTGAGGAATAGTCAGAGCATGGTTCTCAGTGAAAGACAAAAGTCTAAATATAATACTGATATAAGAATGAAATACTTATTTTAATTTAAATTACATATTTATACTTATTCTACACGGGGCAAGTACTTTAGTCATAAGGATGTTTTACTTATGTAAATGTGGGGATCTGACAGAAGGCAGTTATCATCCTTGCAGCCATCTTGAGCCATACACCCTGACAAGAGACTTGTTTACAACAGCCTACAACAGCTGAGCACACTCTGATAACATCTTGTTTTAGATACCCAGGATTTCCCCTTGGATGTGTGAGACTTAAAGGTGTGAAACTTAAAGGCATTACTTAAAGGTGTGATTTAGAGATTAGACTTAAGGGTGTGACTTAGAAGTGAGACACATAAAAGGCCAGAGGCAGACAGAAGAAAGCAACTAGGAACTAGACACTTAGAAATTGGTACTTGAGACTTAGAACTCAAACTTGTAAAAAGACTAGTGACTGGGAAAGAGACTAGGAAGTTGGAATTGGGGAAGAGACTAGCAACTAGAATAAAGATTAGGACCTGAGACTTGGTACTAGGAACTAGGGACTTGGAACTTGGGACTGGGAAATAGGGACTAAGACAAAAGAAGAGAGACTGAAGAATAAACGGGATTGAATCACACTCTGTCTGGTCTACATTCTTTGCATCTGTCCTCACTCTCTCTCTCTTGCTGAACACCAGCCCATGAACTGGAACAATTTGTGACAGTATGAGCTGGAATAATTTAGCCCCCGAGGCTTTTGGCAGTGTGAGTTCCAACATTGATAGAGCGGTCTCAGACATTTTGGCCCCCAAGCGTGGGGCAGAGCAGTCCAGGACATGTAAATACTGTTTCATTTCACTCCAAATTTGCTATTCCCTACAATCTCTTCAAATTAGGGAAACTCAACTACATAATATATAGTACAGAAGGGAAGCATTTGAACTTTACCATGGAAAAAATTACATTTATTTATTGTATATGTTTACAGGCAATGGGACACACATGCACACTAGTCATTTGAAGAAAGTATTAATACATTTTTACTTACAAGCAATTGATTTATCTACCAATTATACAGAAGTACTGCAGACTATTTGTATAAAAGCTATGAACTAGCCCTCTGGCTGCTTGGTGGGAAGTGTTTGATGTCTTAGTTTTCAAATAACAGAGTTTAATTCAGTGGCTAGAAAGGAATGCTGGTACTCTAGGTAAAATAAATTTCCCATTTCATTGGAATTAGGATGAGCTAAAGAAACAGAAGACAGGGTGATTAGTTCTGTGATAGGAAACACACACACAGTAAAAGGAATATAAACCACACACACTGTGAAAATGACTACATTACTAATATTCAGTTTTAAGCGATTTTAACACCTGATTTTTAAATATTCAGAATATAATTTAAATATTTTTTATATATTTTTATGGCAGCCACCATTGTAACAATAAGATCATGTTTTTGAATTATAAAAATGTGTGATGTACGTGAGACTAAAGTTTATTCTAAAATTATTGCAAATATTGTATTTATTATATCTTGAAATCTGAGTTCAATGAACTCAACCATTTTTGCAAACTCTGGGTAGTAATTTGTGTTATTAAAGGTTTTATATATAAAATCAGAATAGTATGGACTTTTACAGAGCAATTTGTAAATATGTTATCTTCTGATAATGTAATGATGTATGCATTATATATAATATATAAAAAATTACACACACACACACACACACATATATATATATATACATATATATACATATATATATATATATATATTATAGAGACAAAGTTTATGACTGTCCCCCAGCATATATTTTTTCATGAACTTTTTCTCTCATTTCTCTCACATTTCATGCACTATATTAGCATCACAAGCTTACAAAACTCCCAAAATTGACTGCTGAAATCTAGTGTCTATCAAATGACAGTAGTACACAATGACAGAATCTAATTTAAATATCATAGCATATTGTAAGGTTCTTATTTCAGAAAAATGGAAATGAGACTGTAGCTTCTTATAAAGCCCTGTGCTTGTATGCAACTGAGTAAGAAAATCTTAAATATGTTTCTAAGATTAGTGCATGCAGGGCAGAATATTTTATTATTTCATTTTCAATCTCATAAACATATTTTTGAGAAAAAATTTGGAGATGTGCTTGTTTAGTTGGCCGATTCCCCTAAATAATCAAATACTTCTTGGGTTTGAATGGATTTGAAATGAGTTAGTTTGATGGCTGGATTTCTCCACAAAAGTAGCAAAGACTTTAATTTGTTTTATTTCTGGTCAAGGAAAATAAAAATTATGCATTTTTGCTTTTACCAGTAATCAGAATGACTGTACAAAATTATATCTTCTGGCACTTACACTCTTCTATACTATTAAACTGAGAAGAGGGTATGTCATTTTGTGGCTCTCTGTCTGTCTATTTATACATCTATCTATCTATCTATCTATCTATCTATCTATCTATCTATCTATATGCTTGTGTGTGTATGTGTGTATAAATATAGTGTATATTAGAATATGTGTTTTTATATATTTGTGTGTATGTTTTTGTGAGTGTGTGTATGTATGTATGCATATGTATATGCGTGTAATTGTGTATGTGCACACTTGCATATGTGTATGTATGCCTGTATGTGTGTCATGTGTGTGTGGAGGGGGTGTGTATATGGAGTATCCACATGAGTGTATGAGTACATATTCCTATTCACATAGGAGAAACCCAAGTAGGACAATGTGGAGTTTTCCTATTATGTTCTGCTTCATTGCTTTGGAACAGGGTCTGTCAGTGAACAGAACTTGCCATTTTGGCTACAATGCCTGAAAAAGACCTCTCACGCTTTATCTTTTCATGTTCCTCTAATGTTGGAGTTACTGGTGTGTATAGCCATGCTTGACTTTTTATGTGGGTACTGGAGATTAGAACTTAGATCTTTGTGTTTGTATAGCAAATTATTTTACCCACTAAACCATATCTCAGTGCCTTTAAATACATTAAAATTAGAGAAAAGCAAAAAACTTCTGTGGTTGGCACTTTTGACTAGGAAATTGTGCTTTAATAGTGACTAGTGTACCAACAGCTTGTCACATCAGCATGCCTTTCCTTTATGATAGAGCATTACCCAAAAGAGTCTCTTTCTTTTAGTTGGTTTTCTCAGGTACTTTTTCACAGCAATGAGTAATGTACCAAACACAATATTTTCTTTCTGATATGGATGGTTCTGCATAACACAGTTTGAGTAGGATGAACAATACCCATATTGCTCCCACCTTAGGAAAACAAGTTTGCTTCACCTCAAAGGAAAGGAATTTAAATGACAAAATAAAGTTCACAATTTTTGATTGCATTTTTTGGATAGCCCATGCTTATTTATTCTGAGATGTTAAAGATTGTATGTACCAGTTTTTAATGGGGATAATAAGCTTAGAATTGATAAATATATTTTATCACGGAGTTTGTAAATCTATAAAAATTTGTATTAAAATGGTTTAACTCTCCTATAGCAAATAGGGTAAAACACAATGGCCCTGTTCTAGTAATACAGTCGAGTTAATTTTAAAAGTAATGTGTACTGGCTGGTTTTGTGTCCCAACTTGACATAAGCTAGAGTTATCACAGAGAAAGGAGCCCCCTCCCCCTCCACTGAGGAAATGCCTCCATGAGATCCAGCTGTAAGGCAATTTCTCAATTTGTGATCAAAGTAGGAGGGCCCATTATGGGTAGGGCCATTCCTGGGCTGGTAGTCTTTGGTTCTATAAGAAAGCAAGCTGACCAAGCCAGGGGAAGCAAGCTAATAAGTAACATCCCTCCATGACCTCTGCATCAGCTCCTGCTTCCTGACCTGCTTGAGTCCCAGTCCTGACTTCCTTTGGTGACGAAGAGCAATGTGGAAGTGTAAATTGAATAAACCCTTTCCTCCCCAACTTGCTTCTTGGTCATGATGTTTGTGCGGGAATAGAAACCCTGACTAAGAGAAATTGGTACCAGCAGAGTGGGGTATTCCTGTGACAACCTGACCATGTTTTAGGGAGGACTGTGGAAAGACTTTGGAAGTTTGAAGTAGAAGAGTCATTGGGATGTTAAGAACTCTGTGGGATGTTCTGTAGGATCTTGGAAGATAATGTTGAGAATAGTGCACAAGATGAAAGCCTGGCTTGTGAAATTTCAGAGGGAAGATTAAAGACTCTTAACAAGGCTGTTGCTGGTTAGATTGTGAAGATTCTGGTTATTTATTTATTTATTTATTTTTAAGCTGGGGCTAAAGAGTCAGCTGTGACTAACAAGATATCAAAACAACTAAAGTGAAACCTTTGAATTAATGGAACTATTGATGCTGGTTAGCTGGAGCTAAAAATTTAGTGGTTATTAAGAAGAGACCAGCATCATTGAAGTGAAATTTTCTAGGAAGTGTTTTCTGAGAGCACAAAGAAGTTGTGTTCCAGATAGCCAAGATTGTACCTCATGCTGCAACAGGACTTGTTAACGTTTAAGAGACACCCAGGTGATACTGGTTTTGAAGACATGAAGGGATCATGAAGAGCAGCTGAGGCTAGGCACTGTGAGAGTCCATGGAAGGACATTGGTGAAGGTGCAGCCTCAGTTGCAATTGATGGCTCAGGACTAAAGGTGTCATGCAAAGAAGTCGAGGCTTGGCACCACTAAGAAAGCCATGGGAGGTTACTGGTGAAGCCTAGTTACAGCAGAAGACAGCAGTGTTTTGGAGATGACAGTACCATGAGGTGGCCACTAAGAAAAGCAACAGCACTAGAGTACAGGCAGCTGGAGCCTAGAAGACAAAGTATGTGCTACAAAGGTCAGGACTGAAGAAATGGCCTAAGCCCTTAAAGGAGTCCAGAAGATCATGAGTGGATTCCATACACTGGATGGTTGGGATTTGATTTTGCTTTTGATTGTGACTATGCCCTGATATTTTTCCCTCTTGAAGGAAGAAGTATTTTAGTGGAGTCCACAGTTAAGGAACTTTTAATTGTAAAAATGACTGAATTTTAAAAGAGATTGGATATTTTAAAGGGATTGAAAATTTAATATGTAAGAATTTGCAAAGACTGTGGAACTTTGAAAGTCATTCAGGTCTTGGGGATGAATAAGAAAGTAAGGGTTGAAGCTTAATAATGATGTGTTTGTGTTTCAAGTTGACAAGGAGTCGATTGTACTGGCAAGTTTTGTGTGTCAACTTGACACAAGTTGGAGTTACCACGGAGAAAAGAGCTTCAGTTGAGAAAATGCCTCCATGAGATCCAGCTGTAAGGCATTTTCTCAATTAGTGATCAAGGTGGGAGGGCCCATTGTAAGTGATACCATTCCTGGCCTGGTAGTCCTGAGTTCTATAAGAAAGCAAGCTGACCCTCACTCACCACAGGTGACCTCTCCCACTGCCTCGCAGAAATGCTTCAATAACCCACGGTCCTTTGTTGATGAGACTAGTGCCCCAGGCACTGGCTCTTCATCTCACTCGGGCCTATGCCAAAGATGTAAAATTTGGTGTCGATGCTTGAACTTTAATGCTTCAAGGTGTAGATCTTTTAGTCGATTCTGTAGCTGTTACAATGGGACTAAGGGGAAGAACAGTGATTATTGAACAGAGTTGGGGAAGTCCCAAAGTAACAAAAGATGGGGTCATTGTAGCAAAGTCAATTGATTTAAAGAATAAATACAAAAATATTGGAGCTAAACTTGTTCAGGATGTTGCCAGTAACACAAGTAAAGAGGCTGGGCATGGCACCAACAGTGTCACTGCTCTGGCATGAACTATTGCCAAGGAGGGCTTTGAGATTAGCAGAGGGGCTAATCCAGTGGAAATCTGGAGAGGTGTGATGCTGGCTGTCGATGATGTAATTGATGATGTAATTGCTGAATTTAAACAATCTAAATCTGTGACAACCTCTGAAGAAATTGCTCAGGTTGCTAAAGTTTCTGCAAGTGGAGATAAAGACATCGGGAACATCATTTCTGATGCAATGAAAAAGGTTAGAAGAAAGGGTGTCACCACAATGAAGGGTGGAAATACCTGGAATGAGCTAGAAATTATTGAAGGCATGAAGTTTGATAGAAGATATATTTCCCCATATTTTATTAACATATTAAAAGGTCAAAAATGTGAATTTAAAGATGCCTATGTTTTGTTGAGTGAAAAGAAAATTTCTAGTATTCAGTCCATTATACCTGCTCTTGAAATTGCTAATGCACATGGAAAGCCCTTGGTCATAATTGCTCAAGATATTGATGGAGAGAGTCTAAGCACACTGGTTTTGAACAGGATAAAAGTTGGTCTTTCAGGTTGTAGCTGTCAAAGCTCCAGCATTTGGGGATACTCAGAAGAACCATACTTAAAGGTATGTTACTTGTGGTGCAGTGTTTGGAGAAGAGGGGTTGAACCTAAATCTTGAAGATGTTCAAGCTCATGACTTAGGAAAAGTTGGAGAGGTCATTGACACCGAAGATGATGCCATGCTTTTGAAAGGAAAAGGTGACAACACTCACCTTGAAAAACATATTCAAGAAATCCCTGAACACTTAGATATCACAACTAGTGACTGTGAAAACGAAAAGCTAAGGAGCGACTTGCTAAACATGCAGGTGGAGTAGCTGTGTCGAAGGTTGGAGGGACAAGTGATGTTGAAGTGAATGAGAAGAGAGACAGAGCTACTGATGCTTTCAGTGCTACAAGAGCAGCTGTTGAAGGAGGCATTGTTCTAGGAGAAGGCTGCACTCTGCTTTGGTGCATCCCACCTTTGATTCATTAAAGCCTGAAGATCAGAAAATAGGTATAGAAATTAATAAAAGAGCACTTAAAATTCCTGCAATGATGATTGCTAAAAATGCAGGTGTTGAAGGATATACAATAGTTGGGAAAATTTTGCAAAGTTCCTCAGAAATCGGATATGATGCCATGCTTGGAGAATTTGTGAACATGGTAGAAAAGGGAATTATTGATCCAACAAAAGTTGTTAAGAACTGCTTTACTGGATGTTGCTGTGGTGGCCTCTTTGCTAACTACAGCCAAAGCTGTAGTGACAGAAATTCTTAAAGAAAAGAAGGACCCTGGAATGGGTGCAATGGGTGAAATAGGTTTAGGTATGTGAGGTGGCATGTTCTAACTCGTAGAATAGTGTTTTCCCCTATCAATGAACTGTGACAGGAAGCTAAAGGCAAGTTCCTCAATGATGACTTCAGAGAAGTCACCTCAACAAAATGACTGAAGAGAAGACTGGCTGGTCACTGTAACCATCAGTTACTGGTTTTCTTTGACAATATATAATGGTTTACTGCTGTCATTGTCCATGCCTACAGATAATTTATTTTGTATTTTTGAATAAAGACATTTGTACATTCCTGATGCTGGGTGCAAAAGCCATATACCAGTGTCCTGCTTTCAACTTAAATCACAGAGGCATCTCTACTGTTCTGTTAGCTTCAGGACTGTAGTTCTGGGTCACCGCATGAGAACTTCAGAAGCAGGTTTCTGTGGAGGGTGGGAATAATTTTATACAAAGTAGAGAAGTATGTAATTATGTGACCTTTGTGCAATAAAATTTTGTTCAAAGTTAAAAGAGAGAAAGAGAGAGAGAGAGAGAGAGAGAGAGAGAGAGAGAGAGAGAGAGAGA
>JANHMN010000004.1:109546125-109603178 GCA_030674055.1 Rhabdomys pumilio | reverse complement strand
GAGAGAGAGAGAGAGAGAGAGAGAGAGAGAGAGAGAGAGAGAGAGAGAGAAAACTAAACAGCTTGTTTATAGAAATAGACCATAAGACACATTGGGCATAGGGCTGCTCTCCAGGACACTGTGTGAGACAGCTGAGAGAAAGTGCACATGTATCAGTTCCCTCCACATACCAGGATGTCACATCTCTAGCAATTGCTTTTAAGCCCCCAAATACTAGAAAGCGAAGCATCCCACTGATCACAAGAATTTTCTAATTTTGTTTATACAAGCGACATTTAGACAAGGCCCCAGCTCTGAGAGGAGAAAGTGGACACAGACTTCTATCCATAAACACGAAGCTATGTACAATTGACATCTGCTTGTAGAGGAAACATTAGTTTCTTCCAATAAAGTTTCACCCATGACCAGCAGTACATGGTTAACACAAAATGAACTCTGATATTTTTGTAGATATTTTGTCTCATATTGTTTTGTTTGGACAAATTTTGTATTTTATCTAATATTGCATTTGATTTTGTGTTTGTTTTTATAGGTTTGGTGCATGTGTGTCTTAATTGCATGTGTGTGTGTATGTGTGTGTGTGTGTGTGTGTGTGTGTGTGCATGTGTGCGCTTGTTTGCTTGCTTAATTTTTATTCTCTCACTCAGGTATCATTGTCTGCTTGCATTTTGTTTACCTGTAGCAATCCTATATTGTCAGCATGTAAGAAGTCTAGAAACTTTCTTTAATAGATATTTTGTTCCTCAAAATATGTATGTATGTATGTATATATATATATATATATATATATATATATATATATATGATATCTGCATGTATCATCATTTCATTTAGCCACTTCAGCCATTTCCCAGATGACTGTGACAGCCTGGTACACAAGCTTGTGTGTGGGGGGGGGAGGTAGAGAGGATAGGAAAGGAGTTGTAAGACAGAAAACTGATCTTTTCTCAGTTAAAAGAAACGTGAAGAGAGGAAGGAAAGGCAGTAGAGAGGAAGAGGCAAGTGGAAAGAAATGCAGAAAATCATACCTTGGTTCTCACCACTGGTTATATTTCGTATGTCCTCTAGGTCCATGTCATAATCACACATTTCTGTATTTTGTTATTAGAGAAATTAAAGAATTTAAATGCACTCACTATTTTTTTAAAAGAATTTTCATGTCAATTAGAGATTAAAGAGAAAATCAATTGTGCCACAATGTCCAGTGAGAATTATATATATTGTGTGTGGTAATCTAAAGTGTTCATTAGCAATTTGACAAATATTTGTTCTACACATAAAAAATTTTTCTAGCTAGTACTTATTTCTTGTGCCAATTTACTATATTCTAAGGCCTATGTAACAGATCCTAAGCTATCAATGAAGGTGATAGATTTTGATTGATTTATTTAAATTAAAAAATTTAAGTATATGTTATATAGCACTTCTGGAAGCAGACACAGAGGAAATGTCCCATTGACTGGCCCAGAGATAGACTGTACACTAGTAAGCTAGTTTGATGCCACAACTGCAACTTTTGCTACTGCAACTGCTGTTGGCAGTAGCAAATGCCCCCTAAATGCTGGGAAGTTTCCTGGAAGTCCTGGACCCTTGAAGGTTTCCAGAGATTGCATCACCAACTAAAGAGGGATAATGAGCTGTACCTATCTTTCCCCAAAATATATGAGCTTGGGCTTCATGCAGGTCTGCCTACAACTGAAGCAAGGGCTGTTCCTGAAACTGTCACTGCCTGTAGGTCCTGTTCCCTTAATGGGCCACCTTGTCTGGCCTCAGCAGGAGAGGATTCACCTGATCCTGTAGTGACTTGATCTGAGAGGGTGAGGTGATACCCACGTGGTTTTTCCCCCTTCTCAGAGGAGCAGGAGAGGGGAAAGGAGGAGGAACTGTATGACATAAAGAGTGGGAAGAATGGGGGATCTGATATTGGAAGTATATTTTTAAAACTTATAATCTCTTAGTGCCTATAGAAAATAATATAACATAAGCAAATTAGAAAAATACCTGCTTTACACACATAAAAGCAATAGTATTTATGACAAGCTCACAATGCTTACACATTAGCAGTAAATACATAAGAATATTACCTACATCATTACTGTAAAACAATATTAAAGACAGGAATTATTTTTCCTCTGTACTATCTTATTAGATGTACTATTGAGAGCTTGATAATAACAAAAATGCATGAGAGCATAGAAGTGGAGCATTTGCTGCTGAGGTGAAGTAAATGGTAAAATCACATCATGAAGACATTTTCATCTTTTAGAGCATACAGAAATAAAATTACATAGAATTGCATTGATAGGTCATCTGAAAAATACATACTTGCATATACAGCATATATGACAAACAATTTTTTTGAATCAGAAGATGTCATATCGATTTCAATATTCATTACTAGGAAGAATATTGTACAACTCACACTTTAATATGCTATGAAGCAATTAAAAGCAATATGGAATTGTATATATATTGCTTTACAAAATCTCAAATACATTTGATGAACCAATGACAACACATAAAAGTGCAGAAGTTTAATTATAAGCTCAGAAAAATATAGATCAATAAAACTTTCACAGTAATCCTAATTATAATTATAAAAAACCTAGATAATCTATAAAATTATCAAGGTAGTTGAATTGTTTGAATGAAATAAATTTCAAATTGAGGGAGGTAACTGCAAAGAGAAACAATTTACTCTGTCAAATCATGGAGGAAATCCATGGATGTGGGTAAAAAAGAACTTTCTGTTAAATTAATTTTGGTTTGCTTGTTGGTTATTTTATTTATTTATTTTTTGAGACAGGGTTTCTTTATGTATACCTGCATATCATGGTATGTGCTCTGTATACAGGCTAGCCTCAGACTTACAGATTTGTCTGCCTCTGCCTCTCTTAAGTGTTGATGTTGCCAGCACCAGTCTTAAATGAATTCTTAAATGACAGTTACTAGGGTTCCCTGGAAGAACAAAAATAAGAGTGTATCACATATCTGCCATAAGAAAGAGTAAATGCACTGAGATTTTTAAAGTTTTAGTCCATAATATAAAATTTGGTTCTACCATATGTTGGGGTTGGATAGTAGAAAACATAAATATTCAAGTTAGAGAAATGAACTTTTCAATAGCAAAAAATGTATTTTGCCTTTATACTCCATTTCCTATGTCTGAAACACCACTGGGATAAAGTAGAGGAATCCTACGCAAAGGGCAAAGGTTTTCCCTCTCTTAGCATAACTACAATGTAATCTGAGTCATGTGTTAGAAGGGTACTCTGACACCATATTGAATACCTAGCATCAATTAATGTGACATTTGTAACAACTTGGAAAAAAAATCACTGATATATTTTCTATAAGAATTATTTCCACATGCAATTATAAAAGACAAATGAAAATTAATCTACCACTTGTAAATTCAAACTGCCATTTTGAGAACTGTCTTCTGACTTTTTTAGGACTATTGTGAGTCAATACCTGTTAAGAAATATTGAATAGCTAAGTGTCCCAGTCCCATGGGGCATTGAACTGAGATCAGAAGACCTAGAAGAGAGAACTGGAGGACAGGGGATGCAAAGAACGAGCGGCTTGTCTATAGTCTGAGCAAACCACTGATTTTAATTTTTTCACATAGGGGTTATATACACATAAAGGCAGGATGTGGCAAAGGGGATGATGCAGGATTGTAGGTGTTCTCAGGAGGTGTACAGATATCTTTCAGAACAGGGTTTTGACTGGGTGAAGAAGCAGGGAACATGTCACTATGATTCTGTCTATGATTCATTTGTCTTTATCTAAGCTGGTACTATCCACCAAGGCTACCTATCCACAAGGTCTATGACTACTTGTTCTTATCCAGGCTGATAAATTTCCCATAAGGCTACTTGTCTACAAGGTCTATAGCTATCTGTTCTAGGTTTTCCCACAGAGACCAAGACTTTGTATTAGCAGGCATGTATGTCTGACTCAAGCCCATGGTGATTTAAGCCTTCAATGAATAAGCAAGGTTGCTCCTGACAGCTAAGAGAACATATATTACAAAGGAAATATTATTTTGAATCTCTTCCTACTGTTTATAAATTTACTTGAACATTATGGAACATTATATGATAAAAGGTAGAAAATGTATGCTCTCCAGATGAGTGGAGAAATCCAAGCTATCTGGTTCTAGGGAGCAATAAGACAGTCCACACAGACTAATATGCTACTCTAAAACAGGCATGTTGACCAGTGTTCTGAGAAGTTGGCTACTGTGAAGAACTGGAGAAAGAAATGTAAACTAGATGTGTATATACACATACACTCACATGAAGACTCTCTCTGCACTCTTAGTTTACAGAAATTTGCCAGGAGTGAGGTGTAATGAAGAGATACTCAGTATTGGACTGTTACATCTAAAAACCTAGAGGACCTGTAGGGTCAACAAGCATGTCAAAAGAGAAAACTGTGACATCGGATATATACCTCAGAGCATAGAACACTTAAAAATTCCAAAAGAGACTGTCCTAATGAAATAGTTTATACCAATAACTGAGAAAGAATATTGAAGATGGAAGTAGAGGAGACAAAATTTCAGATAGAAAAATCAGAGTTAGATATATCTTGAGACAAAAATGACTAAATGTCAGAGATCAATGTGGGGTATAGCAGTACTACCTCAGACTGCCTGCTGATACAAACAATGACACAAAGTCTTTTTTTATATTTTAAAGCTTAGGCCTTTTGCTGGGAAGTCTCCCAACTACACCAAACTTAATAATCCTTGTACTACCTCGCACCATGTGGCTAACTCTACCTCTCTGCTCCACTCTGCTCAGTCTGTTCATCTCAGATTCCCTAGAGAATCCCTCATCTCTCATTCTTCTCTCAGTGTCCTCTTCCAAGGAGTGTCATCTTCCAGCCTAGCTAATGGTCTTTAGGTACTTATTACAGCCAATCAGATACAGTCTAGATTCCTTTAGGAAGGTGAGGAAGAATTAATATTTTAAAAATATGAGATTGCTGATCAACCAAAGAAATAACAATACCAAGATCTTGTCGGTACTTAGCTCCCTTTCAGTACAGAATTAAAAATTGAATATACAGAGACATACATTCATACAGCTTACCCCAATTAGTGTTGACATTAAACTATTAAGAAACTAGCACATAGCATTTTAAATTTTTAAAACTTTTAAAAAAATGTTTTTGCAAGCTGAAGTTCACTAAGTGATATTCCAGGTCGAATCAGCTAGAAAATGTCTATTCAGCAGAAAGTTACATGGGAACTATAGCACAATGATACTGCATATAAATTTTTATAAGCATGATAGTTAATTGTAGCATAATGAATGAACAACAAAATGGAAACAGAAGAACAATATAGCTTGCATTACTTATGTTTATTGACTAAAATAGTAAGTTGTTTAAAAATATCAAAACAGTGTATTTTATGACAGATAAAATAGCATGTCAAACATGTAACAGGTTATGGAAAGTAGAATTGTTTTTATACTTTATGTAGATTGGTAGAATACATTATGAAAGTACAGTCTTATAAATTATCAACTGTATTGGATGATTCAAAGTAAAATTTGTGAAATAAATTCCACTTTATCAACTAGCAGTGAAGAATACAAACATCATACAGTTTCTGCCAACTTAAAAATACAGGGCCAAAGGAATGGCTCAGTAGTTAGGAGCTCTAGCAGAAAGCCACAGTTCTCTTACCAGCACCTGGGTCAGGAGGCTTTCAGCTGTCTCCAATCCAGCTAGAGAGGATCTGGCATTGTATTCTGATCTCTGGAGGAAAATACATTCACATATGTACATCTCCATGAATAAATGTATACATACCATAATTAAAAGTAAAAAGAAAATCTATATAATGAATAACAATGAAAGTAAATATCAATCTGCAAAGGCAGGAAAGGACAGGGAAAAATAAAGATCAAGTGAATTGTCTTAGTTATGTTTTTATTGCCAGGTGAAACACTATGTCTAAGACAATTTACAGAAAAACTGCAGTTTTTTTGGTTTTTATTTGTTTGTTTGTTTGTATTTTGAGAGGGTAGGGGGCTGTGGGTTACAGATTATAGGGTCAGAATTCATGACCATCATGAACAAAATCTTCATGCTTGAACAGTAGCTGAGAACTCACATTTTGACCACAGAGCAGAAAGTACAAAATGGTACTGAGAAAGGCATGCATCAGTTTTTGAAATATAAACCCTGCTCCAATGAAAAATCTCTTCCAACAAGGCCACACATTGTAATCCAATACAGTTCCACAAACTGGGGAACCAAGTCTTCAATATATGAGCCTATTGAGGGCCAATCTCACTCTAACTACCAAAAGTTAAAAACTAAGCAAATATCAATATGACAAATCTAAGTCCAATAAGATCAATACTTTGACGAGTCAGAAATTGTTAGATTGTAAAACCAGATTACTTTATTATAACTGAGGTATAAAATGCAAAGGGCAAATTATATTATAAGAAATTTAAATAAAGATAAGAATTAAAAATGTGGAATTTGATAAAACAGTAATTACAACAAAATGTATACTATTAAATGTTCACATTAAATGGGTCAAATAATCTTGAATTAATCTTTAAAAAATATCATACCTAAAAGCTACTATAATTAAAACAAAATAATTACTTATACAAATAATAATCATAGAGAAATTAAAAAAGAAGAAAATCAAAAGAACTTTCTTTTAAAACCACAGCAAAACCGATAAAGTCTAGAGAAATGTTTAGACAGTGCTGGAGAGTTAGTTTAACAGTCAGGAATACTGACTGCATAGCCGAATATCATTAATAGTGTTAGGGATTGGCGTTTGCCCATGTAGTAGGTTTCAAGTTGGGCCAGTCATTGCTTGGCCATTCCCTCAGTCTCTGCTCCATTTCCCGTACCTATATTACTTTTAGATAAGATAAATTTTGGGTTGAAAGTTTTGTGGGTAGGTTGGTATCTCTATCACTCCACTAGGGTTTCTGTTTGGCTACAGGATTTGGCCCCTTCAGGTTCCACATACCTAATGTAGAGCGTCGCAGTCCCTATGATTACTGGGTGCCTCTATTATCCCAGGTCTCCATCTCATCCTGGAGATGTCCTCCCACCTCCCCAACCTCATCAGTCCTAGATTTACATTCATTCTCATGGCCATCTGGCCATCCCTCCTGTGCCTCTCCACACCTGATACTGAAAACCCATTCCAGTCCCCATTCCTTCTTTCTTCCAGTTCCCTCTCCATCTGCCTCTTATTACTATTTTATTTCCTGTTCTAAGTGAGATTCAAGCATCTCCACTTGGACTTCCCTTTTTATTTAGCTTCTTTGGGTCTGTGAACTGTAACATGGTACCTGTATTTTATGTCTAATGTTAACTTATAAGTGAGTACAAACCATGCATGTCCTTTTTGGGACTGAGTCACCTCACTCAGAATGTTATTCTCAAGTTCCATCCATTTGCCTGCAAAATTCATGATGTCTTTGATTTTAATAACTGAATAGCATTCCATTGTGTAGATGTACCACAGTTATTTTTAAATCCATTGTTCAGTTGAGTGACATCTTGGTTGTTTTCAGGTTCTGGCTATTAGGAATAAAACTTCTATTATGCTGAAGGAATATGTTGTCCTCTGGGACTCAGCAGCTGTCTCACACAGATACAGACACCCATAGCCAACCTGTGTATGGAGAGTGAGGATTCTTATGGAAGAATAGGTGGAATGAATGTGTCCTGAAGGGGATAAGAACTCCACAAAAGGCCAATAGAGTGAACTAACCAAAGAACATATACATATACACAGCTGGGACCTAGGCTTCCCTGCACATATCTAGTAGATGTGTGCATCATGACCTTCACGTGGACCTAGGGCTATCCCAAAAGCTGTTGCCTGTTAGTGGAATATGTTTTACTGGCTAGGCTACCTTGTCTGGCCTCAGTGGGAGAGGAAACACCCAGCCTCACAGAGTCTTTAAGTGCCAGGGTATATGGGGGTGGGCTACCCAGGGTGGTCCTACTAGCTCAGAAGAGAAGGGAGAGAGGATTGATGAGGGGAAGGGTGAGTGGGAGGCCACTGATATGGATATAAAGTGAATATGTAAAACACAACAACCCAAGACAAAAAAAAAAAAAAAGAAAGAGCCCTGCCTGCCTAGGAGCTAAGCAGCTAACAAGCATATTCACCTCCAATCTCTGGGGATTCAACACCCTTTTGACCTCTGTGGACCTCACACACATGCCGTGCAGATGTATATGTAGGCAAATCACACCTACATAAATAATCATTATATAAAAATTGGGAGAAATAAGGAGAGAAAATGTTGGCAGCATTAAGTTTAAAAACAATAATAAAGACAACTATAGATAGTTATATAAAAGCCCCATCCACAACACAGATACAAGTCAAAAGACATATAACATACAAACTTGTCTTCATTATATCCATCATCAAAATATTTTTATTATAAGAATTTACTTGCTATAATTTCTTTTCTTTCTATATATATATATTATTTTTTATTCAATATTGTATTTACATTTCAGCTGTTATCCCATTATATTTCCCACACAGCCCTTCACCCAGGAACTCCCTATCCTAGACACCTTCCTCTTGCTTTTATGAGGATGTACCCCTATCCACCTCCGACTTCCCCATCCTCGAATTCCCCCACACTTGGAGTCCAGCCTTTATGAGACCAAGGATCACCTCTCCCACCTATGCCCAGCAAGGCCATCCTCCCCTACATATACAGCTGGAGCCATGGGTCCCTCCCTATTTGCTCCCAGGCTGATGGTTTAGATGCTGGGAGCTCTGGTTGGTTGGTATTGTTGCTCTCCTCATGGGGCTGCAAACCCCTTCAGCTCCTTCAGTCTTCTCTCTAACTTCTCCATTGGGAACCTCATGATCAGTTCAATGGTTAGCTGTGAGCATCCACCTCTGTATTTGTCAGGCTCTGGCAGACCTCTAAGGAGACAGCTATATCAGGCTCCTGTCAGCATGCAATTCCTGACATCCATATCAGTGTCTGCCTTTGGTAACTGCACATGGGATGGATACCTAGGTGGAACAGTCTCCAGATGGCCCCTTCTTCAGTTTCTGTCCCACTCTTTGTCTCCATATTTGCTCCCATGAGTATTTTGTTACTCCTTTTAAGAAGGACCGAAGCACCCAGAGTTTGTTCTTCCTTTCTTCATGAGCTTCATGTGATCTGTGAAATGTATCTTGGGTATAGCTAGCTTTTGGGCTAACATCCAATTATCAGTGAGTGAATACCATGTGTGCTCTTTTGTGATTGGGTTATCTCACTCAGGATGATATTTTCTAGTTCCATCCATTTACTTAAAAATTTCTCAAATTCATTGTATTTAATAGCTGAATAATACTCCATTGTGTAAATGTACCACATTTTCTGTATGCATTCCTCTGTTGAAGGACATCAGCTTCTGGCTATTATAAATAAGGCTGCTATGAACATAGTGGAGCATGTGTCCTTGTTGTATGTTGGAGCATCTTCTGAGTATATGCCCATGAGTGGTATAGCTGAGTTTTCAGTTAATGCTATGTCCAATTTTCTGAGGAACCGACAGACTGATTTCCAGAGTGGTTGTACCAGCTTGCAATCCCACCAACAGTGGAGGAGTGTTCCTCTTTCTCTACATCCTCGCCAGCATCAACTATCACCTGAGATTGATCTTAGCCATTCTGACTGGCGTGAGGTGGAATCTCAGGGTTGTTTTGATTTGCATTTCCCTGATGACTAAGAATGCTGAACATTTCTTTAGGGGCTTCTTGGCCATTCAAGTTTCCTCAGTTGAGAATTCTTTGTTTAGCTCTGTATCTCATTTTTAATAGGATTATTTGGTTGTCTGGAGTATAATTTCTTGAGTTCTAAAGAAACAATAAACTATCCATTTAAGCTGAACAATTCATTAAAACATTTAAAGAGGAACTCTTTAATGCTTCACATTTTCAAAGGTAGAACTTAAAACTGTTTTGCTCAATTTAAATATATTCTATAAAATATTTAAAGTATAAAGCACAGTATTATGTACAAATTTATAATTAAAAATACTGTTATACATTTTATGATTTTCATAGCTATATGAGAAACACCTTAATTCTGTTTTAGTGAAAATCAGGAGTGTAATATAGAATTTCCTACAGTTTTCAGATTGTCATTCCAGAACTTTAGATTTTTCCAATCCATACCTGCTGTCCTCTTTCGACCTTGAATTTCACACCCTACCTTTTATAAATATTGTTTTCTTACTCTCTCTCTATCCACAATTTATATAAAAATTTTTACATATAATATTGTACTATGCATTTCTTTACATGACATGAAAGTCCCTGAAGAGTAAGAAGAAAGAGAAAAAAACACATAAGTAAATTAATCTAATAAAAAATAAAATTAAAAACAATAAGCCCCTGACACAACATTGTGTGCAATGAACCTGTCCAGATGCAGTTGAAATCACATTTTCTGTTCACAATCTACTGCTGGTCATGCAGCCTAATCTTAAGAATTGTTTCTTTCTGCAATCAGACTCCCCTTATGAAATTAAAATTTCTTGTACAATTAGTTATAAATTTGAAAAAGCTGTTGGGAGTAGGTATGAGGCATGTTGATGAACAATCAATCAACACTCTGCCATCCCTTCTGGCTTTTCACATATTTCACCTCTACTTTTGCAGGGTTCCTTGAGTCCTGAAGGGATGAAATTGATGCAGATATCATTTTTAACTTGGACTGTGCCAAAGACCCTTACTCTTTGCATAATTTCCTGTGGTTCTCTGTATTTGTTTCTCTATGCTGTAAGAGGAAGCTTCAGTGATGACTGAGAAAGGTACTGATGATTATAGTAAAGTATGATTAGAAGGCATTTTATTATTAAAAGTTTTGTTTGATTTGTATTGACTTATGTTTTCTTGCCTTGCTTGTTTCTTTGTTTGTTTAAAATACTAGCATTTGGTTTTACCCTAGTCCTCTGGTTATATACTCTCAGGTCCTTGGTCATGCAAGCAGTGCCAAGTATAGGGTATGTGATGGTTTGTATATGCTTGGCCCAGGGAGTAGTACTGTTAGAAGGTATGGCACTACTAGAGTAAGTGTGGCCTTATTGGAGTAGTCATTATGATTGTGGGACCCTCATCCTAGCTGCCTGGAAGTGAGTATTCTGCTAGCAGCCTTCAGGTGAACATCTAGAACTCTCAGCTCTGCCTGCAAAATGCCTGCCTGGATGCTGCCATGATCCTGCCTTGATGATAATGGACTGAAACTCTGAACCTCTAAGCCAGCCTCAATTAAATAAAGTCCTTTATAAGACTTGCTTGAGTCATGTTGTCTGTTCACAGCAGTAAAACCCAAGACAGAAGTTGGTACCAGGGACTAGGGAATTTCTGTGATAGGCCTGCCCATGCTTTTGTTTGGAAGAATGTGGATTTGGGGACTTTGGATTTAGAAAGCCATGGAACGCTTTAAATGAAGCTCAATTGGCCATCCTAGTAGGAATATGGACGACTTTGTTGTTGAGAGTAATTTGAAATGTGCAGGGTTTCAATGAGGAAGATTTTCAGTACGTGGCATAGAGACATTTTTTTGTGGTATTTCGGTGAAGAATGTGGTTGCTTTTTGCCGTTGGCCAAAGAGTCTGCCTAATAATAAGGTGAAGAGATTTAGATTAGTTGCTTTGAAAAATTAAGTCTCAAAAGAGCCTGACATAAATTCTGAAGTATGATTACTAAAGTAATAATAGTAGTAGTAGTAATAGTGTAATGTATGAACTAAAATTCACTCTTACGAAGAACATTTAAATGAAAATGAGCAAGCCGAGAAAGAAAAATACAAAATAAATGGTTTAAGTATTAAAGGGACACAAGGAAGAAGAATGGAACTGAATCCTATGTTCTAGGAGATAGCAGATTAAGGGAGTGGTATTTTGGGGCAAGTTCCTACCTAGCTACATTAAGATGCAGGCATGCTAGTACACACTTATAATCCCTGGCAATGAAGACTAACAGATCTCTGAGCTCAAGGAAAGCCTGGGGCAGAGCAAATTCTAGGTGAAGAAAAGCTTAAGTCTAGGTGTGGTGGTACCCACTTTTAATCCCGGCATTGATAAAGTTGAACAAATGAAACCATGTTACAGTTCCAGCAAGAGGCAGAACTCAGTAGCTTTGGCCATGTGGCTCTGACTTTAGTGTCAAGAATAGAAAGGACTACTAGGACAATTGATTCTAGTTAGCTGGAGCTAAGACACAAGCAGTGATTAATAAGAGACCAACATCACTGAGGTGAAATCTTCTGGGAAGTGTTTTTTGAGAGCATGACGAAGCTGTGTTCCAGAGATAGCCGAAGTTGTAGCTTGTGCAGTAGGTATACCAGGTAATGTGTAAGGGTCACCCAGGTGGTACAGACTTTGAAGGCATGAAGGCATCATGAAGTGCACCTGAGTCTTGGCACTGTGAGAGACCATGGAAGACCATTGGTGAAGGTGTAGCTTAAGTTGCAGTTGACAGCCTAGTACTGAAGGGGTCATGCAGTGGATTTGAGGATTGGCATCATGAAGAGAGACTGAGAAGCTACTGGTGAAGCCTAATTGCAGAAGACCCCAGTGTAACGGAGATCCTATTACCATGAGATGATCACCAAAAACATTAGTGGCAGTGGAGGCAGTGAGTGTATCAATCTGAGCTTGGAGTGCTACAGAGGGCAGAGCTGAAGAAGTGACACTAGCCCTCTGGAGGAGCCCAGGAGGTCATGTTTGAATTCTAAACATTGTAACATTGAATTTGCCTGGAAGACCCCAAGATGTTTGAGATGCCAGAGCTATGGGCTATTGGCTGAGGAAAGCTGGTAATAGGGAATGCAATGAGCCCAGGAGAAAGAAGTTTATTGCAATCATAAAAGCAGAAAGAGGAGTTGTAGATATGAAGAGAGCTTTGACATCTTACACGGAGTTGCAGAGTTTGGAGTTTGTCCACATGGTTTCCTGTCCTGCTTCGGAGGTTACAGTTAAGTGATTGGATGAATCTCAGAAAAGACTTTGAACTTGGACTTTTAACATTGTTGAGAGTGCTATGGTTGCTTAGAAAGTTGGAATAAGTATATTTTTTATTATGCTATAGGTAGGTATGGTTCCCATAGACTCATGTGCTTGAACAAGCCTATGGGGGCCAGGAAGTAGAATATGATGGTTTGTAACTGTTTGGCTCAGGGAGTAGCACTATTAGAAGGTATGGCCCTGTTGGATTAAGTGTGGCCTTGTTGGAGTAGGTGTGTCACTGTGAATGTGGGCTTTAAGCCCCTCATCCTAGTTGCCTGGAAGTCATTATTCAGCAGCCTTCAGCTGAAGATATAGAACTCTCAGCTCTTTCTGCACCATGCCTGCCTGATGCTCCCATGTTCCTGCCTTGATGTTCATGGATTGGATCTCTGAACATGTAAACCATCAACAATTAAATGTCTTTTATAAGACTTGCATTGGTCATGGTGTCTGTTCACAGCAGTAAAACTCCAATTAAGACAAGGTACATAAGTTACATCTCATAGAACAGGTTTTAAACTAAGTAAGATATTGCATGGTTACTCTCACAAGCTTTGTTCTATAGCATATCTTGAAAAAGAACACCATTGCAGATAATAGAGTTAGTGAGTGTTTCTTGATTCATTATCAAAAATCAGATTATTTATAGGCCTGAGGAATAATGTCTGGTTTTCAATTCAATTTTCTCAATTTATGTGTCTGCTTTTGTGTCAATACTATGCTATTATTATAACTTGAGTATTATATTTCAAGTATTATAACTTGAAATCACAGATAGCAATACTGCTGAAAGTTATTTTATTATTCAGGATTGAAACTTCTTTCTTGAACCCTTTGTTTTTCAAAATAAACTGTAAGTTTTTCATCAAAGAACTGTACATATTTATTTCTTAATTTTGAAGATTTTTATCACATTGGCATATTGCTACTGATAGGATCATTTTACTTTGCTAATCTTACTGATACATAAGCCTGGGAGACGGTAGGTACCATCTTCTGATATCCTCTTCCCGTTCTTTCTTCAAAGTCCTTTATTTGCTTTCTTAGAGTTACTCTTAAATATTTTATCTTATTTGAGGCTATTGTTAAGGTTGTTATTTCTTTGAATTATCTCTCAGTCTGTTTGTTATCTATGTATAACCAGGCTACTGATTTTTCTGAGTTAATTTTATATTCTGCTACTTTTTTATTCAATATTCTATTTATTTACATTTCAGATGTCATCTCCCTTCCAAAACCCCCCATTTATCTCTATTCCATCCCTCCTCCTCCTTTTTTTGCCTTTATACTGTTTAAATTACATACAAGTATTAATGTCAGTTCTATGTTGAGGAACTAGCAATACAATAGATGCAAATAGTCAAGGAACAAGCAAGACAATAAACCCAGATAGTCAAAGAACCATAAACAGAGTCCCATGATCACTCCTGTGATCACTATTTCTAAGGTCTTATCAGGATAACCAAAATATCTGAGCCTACTTCCCTGTCCTAGCCCAAAGTCATTTTTGTGCCTGAAACCTACTTCTTTGTTCTAGCTTAAGATTTAGATTTCCGCTTATAATCACTTCTTTGTTCTAACCTAAGATTTAGATTCCTTCCTGAAATTTCTTCTTTGTTCTAGCCTAGGATTTAGATTTCTGCCTGAAATTACTTCTTTCTTTCAGCCTAATGTCAGATTCCTGCCTGTAGTCTATTTCCTTGTCTTTGGCCTATGTCAGATCCCTGGCATGTCTGTTATGGAGGTCTATCAACCAGCTTTATCTTATTGTTCTGAGTATTAGAAAACCTTGATTCTCTGAAAAAAGCTTGAAAGTGCTGGAAGAAATGAGTTAGGCTTTACGCAGAAGCAAGAGGGTAGCAGGCTTGATTATTGCTGGTATAACAGCTTAAATTTCATTAATTGCTACACCACTGCTTCTGCAATAGCATTGACATAAGGAGTTAAGACAGCTATTTTTGCTAACCATTTAGCAAAAAAATATTACTAATGTATTGCATATACAAAAGGATTTATATAGGTGTCAGGAACAATGGATTGATGCTGTATAACCTATTCAAATTATCTGAAGGAGGTTCAGGGTTCAAGACTTAGGAGCCATCTCAAGTGTCATTACAAATATCATCGGAGTAGTGTTACTTCTAAAATTTACAATGATTGTCATTATAATTAGAAAAAAGTTTAAAGACACCTGTAGGATATTTGGCATATTCTGCTACTTTGCTGAACTTGTTTATCGTTTGTATGATTTCACCCCTGTGGAGTATTTAGGATTATTTATTTATTTATTTATTTATTTATTTACAAATAAAAATACATTGACTTTTTCATTTAGATCCTCTTGATCTGCTTCAGTTTTCTTATTGATTTAGCTAGTATTTCAGTCACTGTATTGAATTTATGGAATGAGTGGATAACCTAGGTGTGTTGATTTTCTTGAAATTGCTTTGAGTTTCTCTTCATATACATTAATGTTAGCTATGGGCTTAATGCAAACTGTCTTTATTATGTTGATATATGTCTGTGGTTTCTTTAATCTCTTCAAGACTTTTATAATGGAGGGTTACTGCTGTTTTTAAAAGCCTCTAAGGCATCTAACAAATGAATCATCTGTTCTTTGTTTATCAGATTGTTCATAGGGTTGACTTACACATGTTAGACCATCCCTGAATTTCTTGGATTAAGGCTACTTGATCATAGTAAACCATATTTTTCAATTGTTCATGGATTAGATTGGGAAGTATATTACTGAAAAATTTTCCATCTATGTTCATTAAAAATTATATATAATTTTCTTTGTGGCCACATATATGCTCACTTTTGGATCAAGTTCCATAAGGTGCTGAGAAGAAGGGATATTTTTGTTTAGGTAAAATGTTCTGTTCAGAGTTGTTAGCTCTATTTACTTTATGATGTCAGTTAGCTCCTACATTTCTCTATTTAGTTCTCTGGATAACCTGTCTATAGGAAGCATGGTATATTGAAGTCTCCTACTAGCAGTGTGTGAGAGTCAAAATATAATTTAAACTGTAATAATGTATCTTTTATGAATTTGGGTATCATCACATTTAGTGCATAGATGTTAGGGTTCATAATGTCTCTTTGGTGGATTTTGTCTTACTTTCCCTGTCAAGTTCATTTGGTGTTCTCTATTTTCTTGTATATTGGTATTCATCTCCTTTGTTAGGCTAGGGAATTTTTTCCTATAATTTTTTTCATGTAAATATTTTTGTGCCTTTGATATGTATTTGTTCTCCCTCTGTTCCTGTTATTCTTAGATTTGTTCTTTATCATAGTGTTACACATTTGCTGAATATATTGTGTTAGGGTTTTTGGTTTTCATTCTTTATTTCTTAGATTTAAAGTTTTGTGTGACTCAGGACTCTATCTCTTCTATCATGTATTCAATGTCTGAGATTCATTTTTCTATCTCTGTATTCAGTTAGACTTCCCTCTGAGGCCCTTTTCAAGTTCCTAAATTTTCATCTCCTGAGTTTTCTCAGTTTGGGTTTTCTTTATTTTTCCTCTTTCTACTTTCAGGTCTTGAACAGCTTTATTTATTTTTTCCAATGTCTGTCTGTCTTTCTCTTTCTTTCTTTCTTTCTTTCTTTCTTTCTTTCTTTCTTTCAAAGAAATATATTTATTTGGCTTCATGGAGGGCTAGGTGAACCCAAGTGGTTTGCCTGTTCTTTTTAATTAATTATTTTATTTATTTATATCCCCAAAGTTGAACCCCTTTCAGTCTCTCTTCCCTGAGTTCTTTACCCCTTCTTCTCTTCCCTGTGACTCTGAGAGGGTGCTCTCTTCTCCCTCTTCCATGGGTGCATCAAGTCTTCAGAGGATTATGCATATGCTCTCCAACTGAGGCCAGAAGAGGCATCCCTCTGCTACATACAGAGGTGGGGGTGGGGGGTTTCTCAGACCAACAGTGGTGTGCTTTTTGTGACTAGACAAAAACCTGGAGTTCCCAGGTTTTCAGGTTAGTTCACACTCTTGGTCTTCCTATGGGGTTGCCATACTCTTCAGTTTCTTCAGTCCTTCCCCTAACTCTTGGGAATAAGGTCCCTGACCTCAGTCCAAACACTCATGTTAGGCTCCAGTCTGCAAGCACAACATAACATCAGCAATAGTGTCGTGGGTTGTTACTCACCCATGAGATGAATCCCAAGTTGTTCAGGTCACTAGTCAGCATTTCCTTCTGTTTCTGCTTTTTTTTTTTTTCCCTGCACTTCTTCTAGGCAAGAAAAGGTCTGGGTCAAAACTTTTAAAAATGAGTTGGTGTCCCCATCCTTCTACTCAGTGCCCTGTCTATGTACAGGAGGTGGTCTCTTCAGGTTCCATCTCCCCACTGTTGTGGAGTACAGAGAGAGAGAAAGAGAGAGAGAAAGAGAGAGAGAGAGAGAGAGAGAGAGAGAGAAAGGGGGGAGGGGGAGAGGGAGGGGGAGGGGAGGGAGAGGGAGAGGGAGAGGGAGAGGGAGAGGGAGAGGGAGAGGGAGAGGGAGAGGGAGAGGGAGAGGGAGAGGGAGAGGGAGAGGGAGAGGGAGAGGGAGAGTGTGGAGAGCCACGATGACCGGTGACAACATCCACCATTGGAACATGGCACTCACACCTGACACTTGTGGGTAAACAAGTAAAATTGCGCATGTGCAGTGGCAAAGGCCCCCCCGCCAAATCATCGCCCAACCCGGGGTATCATACGGGGGTTTTGAGCAAGCAGCCAATCAGATATGTCCACCCCACCCTAAGGTGTATATAAAGCAGCGCCATCTTAGATCTCGCTCTCTCTTCCTCCACACATGGTAATAAACAGTTGCTACAGAAGGATCCTGGTGCCCGCGAGATGATTGCGCAGGTCACAGGAGAGGGAGAGGGAGAGAGAGAGGGAGGGAGGGAGTGGGGGAAGGGAGGGAGGGAGGGAGAGAGGGCGGGGGGACTAAAATCAATTGAATGAGAGCATCTCTGGCAAGAATTAGAAATCAAGGATATAGGAAATACCTGGAAATCTGAGTGTGACTATAGCTAATACTTCTAGCAATGGGTTATACAGAGCCTGAAACGACCATCTCCTTTACCGGAAGGGACTTCCAATGGAGGTTATCGGACATCAGTCCAGCCATATAAACTTAGAACCACAATTTCTCCTACCAACAAGGTGTGCAGAGATAAAGTGGAGTACAAATTGAAGGGATGGTCAGAAAATGACTGGCCTGGTTTGAGACCTATTTTATGAAAGAGCTCACCCCCAACACTGTTAACGATATTCTGCTATACTTCTAGAAAGGTTCCTAGTATCCTTGTCTTCTGAGAGACTTCACTCAGCATCTGCTAGAAACAGGTGCAGAGACCTACAACCAAACATTTAGGGGAGCTTGGAGAATTCTACAGAAGAATGGGACACAGGATTGAATGAGCCAGAGTGGTCAAGGACAGCACAAGAAGAGATACTAAATCAACTTACTTGGACCAATAGGGGCACTCAGAGAGCATAATTAGGATGGACCTGGGCTCTCTGTACATATGTAGCAGTTGTGTAGCTCTGTTTCTATGTGGGACTCCTAACACAAGGAGTGGGAGCTCTATCTGACTTTGCTACCTGCCTTTGGATCCCTTTTTCCTAACTGGGTTTCCAGTTCCTAGACATAATAGGAGAGTATGCAGGTAGCCCTACTGCAACTTGATATGTTAAAGGTAGGCTGAAATTCATGGAAAGCCTTCCTTTTTCTGAATTTTTTCAGAGGAGAAAGGAAGAATGGTAGGTAGGTGAAGTAAGAGAAAAAGACTGGGAGAAAAGGAGAAAGCAAAACCTAAATTTGGGATGTAAAGTAAATAATTTATTTAAAAAGTACTTCAGTGCTGCATTTGGAAAAGGGAGGGAGCAGATAAAGATCCTTAGTTAGGCTTAGTTTTCCTAGTGTTAATGGATTTTGGCTTCTAGAGAATGCCTACTGTTGATGGAAGTTAGGACAATGAGAAGAGACTGTGTGACTGAACTTGAAAAAACAGGAGGGAAAGAGAAATATTTACAGTTAACCTACCTGCTCTACTAACAGGAGTGCTCTAAGGTTTTCCAGGGAATACAAACTAGAGATGGATCCTAGAATGAAGCAATGATTGGAGAAGTAGAAGTTTGGAATTTGAAGGGGAATATATGTGTAATCACTAGAGATGAAGCAGAGGAAGGTAATGGGGGCTACAGCAGGTTATCTGCTTTAGAGCCCAGAGGTGGAGGGTATCAGTTTGAGAAACTGGATTTGCAGAAGTGGAGGGAGTGAGGGAGATCTACAGTTAGTCTACTTGCATCTATGGCTTGAGTGGCCAGTTGTTTATAATATATGCATACAGATGTCTCCTTCAACAGAGGTCATTTAATTTTTAATTTAAGATTTTTTCTACAATTTATTTTGGTTCAGTACTAGAGAAAACAAATATCTTTGATATTACTATAGATATTGAACCCTCCTGTCTTAGTTAGGGTTTTACTACTATGAAACCATTTAGTCAAGTCGTATAAGGATGTTTAATTGGGGGCTGGCTTACAGATTCAGAGATTCAGTCCAAAATCATCTAGGTAGAAAAATGGTAGTATGTAGGCAGGTGTGGTGCAAGAGAAGCTGAGAATTTTACGGCTTTATCTGAAGGCTGCTAGTTGAAGACTAGCTTCTAGGCAGCTAGGATGATGGTCCTAAAACCTACCCTCACAGTGATACTTCCTCCAACAAGGCCACACCTACTTCAACAGGTCCCATCATTCTAATAGTACCACTTCCTGGACCGAGCATATACAAACCATCAAACTTTGCAATACACTAATATATATTAGTTTATTATATGTAAAATATATAATATATATTATATATATATATAATATATATATATTACAAAGAATATTATATTTTATAAAGTATAACTTTTCATTTCAAATTTATTATTAATATACTCTTATTTCTTTGGGTCAAGCAAAAGTTGTATTTTGTGATTATTTCTTCTTTTGTTGGTTATTTTGTTTTGATTTCCTCTAAAATTGTGAAGTAGAGTGTAAAAAATCCAGCAAAATTTATCACACGTGTAGCTTGATCAGATCCCCAGAGTAAAGTCACACTTTGATGCAAAACTATATTTTCTGTCCTAAATTGATCATCTCCCCAGATCATAGCATGTAAGATTTTAGACTTATTCTGTAGTTATATCACAAATACATTGCTGATAACTCTTTGAGAATCACTTTTGTTAATTTATTACATATAATCTTGGCATTTAACTACTTGGTTTTAGTTATTGGCTATTTAGAGAGGATTAGGAAGTAATGACTTCCTACAGGAAATTTGTTATCAGTGTGGAAGAGCTTTGTGGTTTCAAAGAACATGTGTCATTATATATCTGCTTTGTCCTTTCTCTTTGTGGCTTGATTTGTGAACTAACAAGTGATTTCTTTCCATGACTATCTCACTGATAGAATGTTGTCATGTTCAAATCTTGATACTAATGGATTCTTATAAATCTGTAATTATAATTTTCAAATTGATAATTATAATGTAACTTACCTTGATCATGATTTTTTATATAGCAATAAATCAACAACTAATAAGACTGAGTAGGGTATTTAAAACAAATACTGTAGTAAACACTAAAACTAAAATATATATTTTCTTTCTATTTCTGTGTCCATATATATATATATATATATATATATATATATATATATATGAATTGGAAAGGCAGTAACAATATACTTAGTGTTGTTTCTTATTTCTTATATATTATACAAGAAGTCTTAAGGTTCCCATCATTATAAATTTTCACCATAGTTCATATGTATAAAGATTCAAAACATGTCTATAATTTGAGTTACGACTAAGAGAAGAAGCTATCATTTTATTCAATTGAAAATTTGAGACTGATTGGCACATGTCAGAATGCAAAGAAATCCAACTGAGAATAAGCTGTCAGCAGTCTAGCAAGAAATTTTAGTGATAGCTGGTATTTGTGTACGTGTGTAGACAGGGAGAAAAGTGAACTGACTAGATGATGACATTATACCACATATTCTGCTCTTGAGGAAAAAATAAAATTTAACTAGCAAATTCTTGCCCTACTTATATTTCTCTCTCTCTCTCTCTCTCTCTATATATATATATATATATATATATATATATATATATATATATATATATCTTCAGGCAATAAAAAGAAAGAAAGAATGCCAAGTTCCAGAGACACCCTGAATAGTTTTTGGTCGAAATATAAGAATTTAGTTTTTAGCTTTGTTTTATTCAAAATATCACATCTCTACGAAATATCTGGTATATTACCTCATCTCTCTATCTTTTTATTGATTTAGAATCTTTGACATTCTTCTAAGTCTCATTGTTGTTTATCTTCTTATCTTTAATTAACTCTATGTTCTTAGTACATTAAATTTCTTAATCAAAGTTTGAAAACTACATGTAATATTATATAGAGAAACCATTCAGAGTTATAAAAATGAAACTAACTTATCTGGCCAGTGCATATTCTAGATATTCAATTGCTTCACACTGACAATAAAGCTGTCTTCAGTGTTTAGCTACTCACCCATGCTCCCTATACTAAGCAGTTACATTGCGTGCTCTTCTGTTGTGATAAAATTAGATTCAAAATCAAAATCAGAAGAATTATTTAAAAGATTATTCCAGATAGAATGGCAAGCAGCCTCAATGCATTCTTGTCAGATGTCCCAGCAAGGTAACAAATTGACTAGATACAAACTACTAGCTCAAATGCTTACACATGTGGATTCAGGAGTGTATGGGTTATGATGGTTATTCTAGACAAATGACTAATCTACAATTGTATAACATTTTGGCTAAGTCATTTACTGTAGAGATATAAAATTAATGGTTTTCCATGTAAATGGAAAAAAGGACATATTTCTAGTGGCTTTTCACTTTTTTAAATTAATCATTATCAATCTTCAGTATTTTACCTGTATTTATTATTATGGTTCTTAATGGCATATTGTGTTGTTTTGTTATTAGAAGTAATATAGTTATTGTAGAAGAGCAGTGTGTCCAGGTTTTCCAAGTTGACGTAATAGTCTCCAAGTGGAAACAAAATTTACATCTGCTTCCAAGTTGCTGATGTTGTAACTTTTTCAAATTGCATAATAATTTATCACTTCAGTTTCATACTTAAGATTCTGAGCCATTCTATTCCTAAATGAGTTGTTATGTATTTTAATCTAAAGTGCTTTTTAAATGTTAATTGAATAGCCAAGTCAATGTATAAGCAAGGAAATGTTATCAGAGAAAATGTAATCACATCTGCAATGCTGCTTCTTCACTTCACTGCATGACCTGCTCACAATGATTTTTCTTCCACATATACACGAAAATTTTCTGAATAACATCTATAGTACCAAATCATTTCTCTGTACACACATCTCTTTATGATTTATTCTACTGTCATGAAAGTTTGTTTCTCTGTAGACTTGCTATCCCACAGATTAAGTCATTAAGAGAAGAATTTGTTATTTCTTTGAGTAAAAACATCTGACATTTAAATTAAAAAAGAATACAGTAGGTCAAATATAGGTTAGGGAACAGGCACAATAAAGTCTTCCTGTTCACATTTTCTTAAGATATTACTGTGATAACTGAAATGATGTTCTATTAAATTGAAGCCATGCCACACTAGCTTATGCATATGGAAAGTGAAGTACCTAGAGTTCCCATTTTGTTATCGTTAAAAATAGATTCTGAATATATTTACATATTTAAACAGTTGTTATTCACATTCTTTACTTTGAGGTATTCATCTATTTGGCAGTCCATGACTCTACTTCCTTTCACTTCTATCACCCATTTTTCTCCATGCACTACCTCCCCATTTAGGTTACTTTGGCTTACCCTGGAATTATACAATTAAGTTTTTCAGTCTCAACACCTGTAAGCTTAATGGATTGCCTATACTTAGTAGCATTTGAGCTTTTATGACACTTTAAGATATCCTCAAGAGACTAGAACCCCCAGGGAAGAGGGAGGCCTGGTGGAGGGAGCACCCTCTTAGAGGCAATGGGAAGAAGGAGTGGAATGAGGAACTATGGGTGGGGGACAGATTAGGAGGTAACAATCAAAATGTTAAAAACTGAAATAAATAAATAAATAAATAAATAAAGAAAGAAAGAAAGAAAGAAAGAAAGAAAGAGAGAGAGAAAGAAAGAGAGAAAGAAAGAGAGAAAGAAAGAGAGAAGGGAAGAAAGAAACCTTAAGGCTATTTTTGTAACATGGCCTACTGACTTGAGTTCAAGTAGAAAAATTGATTCGGGGGAAATTGTCCTAACCTTTGAAAAACACCATGGTTTGTACACAAACATTCACACACACACACACACACACACACACACACACACATACACACACATGCATAAATAAATAACAAACAAATGCTAGAAAATATGATAAAATAATGCTAATTAAAAGTCTCATCCATGACGTTCAGCAAAACAATCACAAATTAAATACTGCTTGAACAGTAGGGTCTGGTGTTAGCATAATTCATTTCCAAGCACTTGTATTTAGCACAGACATACTGCTTCAGTTCTTATATATTCTCTTATTTGTAAACCTCTTTCAAATTCTGCAGACTTTAGGTATCATAATAATGCAGGATCTGTTCCTGTCAAGAATGGGACTTTGACCATTAGTTTTCCATTGTCTTTATAGCATGCTTCTCTGTTTCTAATTTTCTTCTCACAGTGTGCACCTGTACATCTGAACACAAGCTGAACATTCTACACAGTTGGCCTGGAAATGTGTTAGGGACACAGATAAAAGTATAGAGACTTTAATTTTACATTTGTCATTTACAACTCTGATCTGAGGTCTGTCTCAATTTACAAAATATAAGACCAGAGGGTGGTATGATCAGAAACATCAAATAAGAAAGGATACCAGACTGTCACAGTAACACATAAAAGCCAAATAAAGACCATGACAGTGGACAAAACAATGTAGGGCAAAGGTACGACATATAAACAGCAAAACAACTTCAGTTAAGGGGAGGGATGAAGAAAACAAAGGATGGAAACCGAAAGAATGATGGTAAGTAAAACCCTGCAGATTTGTTCAGCCTTCCCTTATTAATATCTGAAATGTGGAAACTTTTAGGTGTGTATTTCAATTAGTAAGGCAACAGCTCTGTTTGTAGTCTTAATTGAGGTCACTGCCCGCTATCATCATGCATCTGGGAAAAATCAAAGCTTTCCTGAATTTTCTTATGTCAGATATGTAAAACAACATTGATGGAAGATAAAGAACCCATAAGGCAGAAAAAGAAATAGGCTGAAGTGGAGTCTAAAACAAACAAACAAACAAACAAACAAACAAAAAAACAGAGATGTCAGGTGGTCTGTCTGAAGCCCTGGGTCTCATTAAGCTTGCCAGGAGGAGGATGTTTACATCCTCCAAGTTTGCATTATGGGGAGCCTAAAAGACAAATGACATCTCATCAACCCATCCAGATGCCAAAGGTTCCTGATTCTGCTGCTCTCCTGCCAGACACATAGTAGGCATTCAAGAGATTCTGCTGGATGACAGGACCCAGTTGTATCAACATTCAAAGAACAACTTAAAATTAAGAATATATTTATAAGGTATTTCTGAAAGATTTCTATTATGTTTCTTATAAAACTAGTAACTGTTTCTTTCCGTCTCCTTCTATGAATCTTTCCTTGAATATCTTAAATGCTGATACCTTGAAGTGCCATTCTTAGCTAGATGTCTTCACATACCCTAAAACTGATTATCTGATCTATAAAAATTTGTTCTGTTCTAGAGATTCCAAGATAATATAGAGACTACAAGATTAAAACATTCATTTCCTATTTTAAATGATTTTCAAGGTTTCAAATGATTTTCAAAACTTCCAAAACATTTTTACTGTTCCTGAGTGTGTAAGGTGTCAGTCTTTATGAGAAACAGTCAGAGAAGATGATGATGATGATGTTTCAGTACTGGAAAAATATTTAAAGTCTTATGTTAATGCTATTTCTATTTTCATAAACAAATGAAAATGAGATATATGGAGACTGAGATGAATATTTCTGTTTTATAAATTACTTTTGTTCTCTTTAAAGAGGGGTTATGGGTTTCAGTGTTTGAGTTTTGTTTTGTGCTTGTTTCTTTGATTCTTGTTTGTTTTATTTTATTTTTACTTGTTTGTTTGTTTTGTTGTGTTGTACCTGGGATTCACTGTGTAGGCCTGGCTGTCAATCACTCTGCATATCAGCCTGCCTTAAACTTACAGAGATCCTCCTGCCTCTGCCTCCTTAGTCCTGGGATTAAAGGTATATGCTACTATCACCCAGCTTACTAGGAGCTTTATAAGGCTGGGCAAAGCAGCCATAAAAATATATCAATATGAATTACAATAATTTCATTCTGATTTTTTTAAATTTGGAATTAATTTTTACTTAATATTCCATTGCTACATAAAGTGAGAATTTCTATATCTTGTAAATAGCAGGGAAGGTGTTTTTCATGTCTGTATAGAATGAATAATTATGTGCCCAATAAATAATTTACCAATGTCTTCAAAGTATTTGCAGATATAATGGAAGTAAAATCAGAAAGCTTAGCACAGGAACACTCAGAGCTGGCTGTTCTGGCCTAAGCTTCTTGGATCCTGTACAAGGAACTACAGTTTCAAACTAGACCCATCTTTATTTTCAACAAAACTAATGAGTCTGAAGGAACCTTCCTAATCCTAAGAAGCCAAAAACAACTACCCTCAATATAATTGCATTCATAACAAATTTTTGGAAATGATTGGTTAATACAATAAAATGCAAATTTGCTACAACTACTTCTAATGTAGTCACTTATGAAGTTTATATTTGAATGTTTTTATCATTCTGTACTTATTAGAAGAGTATATATTTTGGTTATTAAATACTAGTTTATATTCAAGAAAAGAAAAAAATATTTGTAGCAACAGTTTTGCAGCAAAGATCATTGCAACTAAGCCTGAAATTATGAATAGTAATTCATAATAAGATCGATTAATGAATAAGTGTATGTACTTCTTCTTCTTATGTTTTCTGTAAAAAAAAATAAGTGAGATTTATCTAAGTGAAACAGCATCATTACACATCGAAAACATTGCATTAAGTTAACCATACCATACAGGCACATCCATTAGCACGTTATTCATACAAATATCAGGCTGCATAAAAATTGATTTTTTTTTTTTTGGCAAAGTGGTACCAAATCACAATGTAGAAAGTTGGAAATTGCTAGGAAGAGTTGAAAATAGGATATTTTTATTACTTCTCAGTGAGCCCTTACGTATCATATCATCACACTGTTTTTATGCCTTTCAAAGTTAGAGATGATTACTTAACTATTATTTAACATATACATATGTATGTATGTATGTATACATAGTACATATATGTTTTTAACAATTTAATTAAATATATGTCATTATGAATGAAAATGCAAACTAAAGATGAATAAAGACATAAGTGTAAGTATAAGTATAAAACATAAAGTGAAGTTATTGAAGTCTAGAGGGTAGACTCATGCACTATTTTGTACCGAAACTCTACAATGCCACTTTCCCCTTCTCAAGCTCAAGCCTCCTGATTTCACATGTGAGTGAGATCACATTCTACTAGATTTCCTGTGCCTTCTTAGTTCACTTAACACGAAGCAGTTTTTCCACTCTTGCTAGGTTTTTTTTCACCATTCCACTCTTAATTATGTTCCATTGTATGTGAATATTACATTTTATTTATCTATTCTTCAGTAGATGGGTACAGATTGTTTCCATTTCTTTACTAGTGCAAAGTACCCCAGTCAGTGTGAGAGTATGCATCTATTCTAAATATTTTGAGAAGCTAGGAACAAATCGAAAGCCTTTCTTAGCTAGTACACTGTTATCTCTTAACTGGGTTTCCAGTTACTATTTTTAGTTACTAGAGGAAGAATGTCATTCAAAGATTTATAGCAGTTTATTGATTCTATATTTTTTTTTGTAAGTAAGGGAATATAAACTACATTCATACTATTAAGGCATGGCTATGGAAGAACATGAGACCACTTTTTACTTATTTATTTACAGTTTCATTTGAGTGTGTGTGTGTGTGTTCATGTGTGTTTGTGTGTACCTGTGTCTGTGTGCCTACAGCATAAAACTTAAAGGATAGCTTTCGGGAATTATTTATCTCCTTCCTCCATACAGATTTTGAAGGGTCAGATTTGGAAGTTAGAACCTTTGCATGCTGAGCAATCTTGCTAGCCTTTGAAATTTGCATAGCAGTTAGAAAGAGGGAGAGAGTCTATACTGCTTTAAAGTTTCAGTATAAATAATTTTAAAAATAAATTTATTTGCAAATTATAGAAAGTGGACTAAAGATGGTTTCTGATCATTTATCTTTAAACTGCCTTCAATAGTTTTATTCCTGAACACAGAAAATATTTTGGCCCAGAGAAAGGAGGGAGCAAATCAAGAAACTATTCCTCAAAAAGAAAAAGAAGAAAAACTTCCCAAAAATATGATAATCGAAGGATTTAGTATCGTAAGCAGTTGGGAGTTACATAAGAATCTGAAGAGCATTAGCATTCTGGGTCGTTTCTGCAGAATATGTAGACAAAATTTACATGAAAACTACATTTTAACAATTAAAAAATAACAAAGCTAACACTCTGTTCCTGTGGCTATTACTGCAGTGGACATTCCTCTCTGTTGTTCTTTTCGTATGCCAATGACAGGATCTTTCTGTTATATGTACTTTGTAGGAGATAATAACAAAGGTGTAGAGGTCCCTTTTCCCTCAGTTTCTTCAAGTGCTCTCAGAGCTACAACATTATAGGCAAGGACACACCTCCACATTCCTTCTGCTTCTTTCGTGGCTTCTGTTTCCTAGCAATAGCTGAGGAGGAACTAAAACTAAAGGGTAAGATGACTGTTATGTTTCCTCAATATTCCAAGGATAGAGAAAATAAGTGAGGAACTTTGAGTTTTTTTTTTTAATTAAAGAAAATTATCTCACAAAAACATATTTTACCTTAATCTTTTAATTCTTCTTCTCACAAATTTCCCAAATGTGTCAGAGTGTGATGAAGGCTCCCTCTGCTTCATGGATGAAAAACAGAGATGATTTTGGCAGAATATGGCGACTAGCGTCATTTGGGTTCTGGCATACCCTTTTGAAAAATAGAATAAAGGAAAGAGAAGGAAAGAAAGAAAGAAAGAAAGAAAGAAAGAAAGAAAGAAAGAAAGAAAGAAAGAAGAAATTCTTATCAAATTGTTCATGAATTTTTTTGTGAAGCACTGAGACTATTCTTCCAAGAAGTAGTAATTAAATACACTATTATGTGTTTAGCATTAGAGTTTAATCAGCACTCTATGAAATCTGTAGATTGTTTCTGGTGGTATATCTATCATACCTGTATTAAATCTCCTTTATCCAGAAACATGAGATTTTATGCCTAGTTCCTTTTTTTTCTCTTTAAAATGTACTTTGGACTTTTGTGATCTTACTAAATTCCCTGAGAATATCATGCAAAGGAAATAACTTACCCTGGAAACTCTATTAGCTAATTAAAATATGATTTTGTTTTATTCTATTGTTATATGAAAAGATATATTAATATTTTTACATGTTTTTCAGTAGTGTGGTGGTCAACCCTTATAATAGAAGTGAATCATTTCTGTTGTGGCCTGAGCTGCCCCATGTTTGCGGACCAAAGTGTTGAGAGCTGCTCTGTCAATGTCTCACTTCTAAGCCACACCTCTAAGTCACGTCCTTAAGTCATGCCCTTAGGTCACGCCCTTAAGTCTCATCTCTAAATCACACCTTTAAGTCTCACACACCCAAGAGAAGCTTCTGGGTATCTAAATCAAGATGTTATGAGAGTGTGCTCAGCTGTTGTAGGCTATTGTAATCAAATCTCTTATCAGGGTATATGGCTCAAGATGGCTGCAATGATGATAGCAGCCTTCTGTTGGCTCCCCATATATTTCATATTATATCAGTGGCGATCCAAAACCAAGTTATGTAAGTTCCATCCTAAAGTTGACATTTAGGTTTGAGTTGTTTAGCTGTTCCAAAAATATGTCTCAGTAGCAATATTTTCCACCACTTGATATACCTGATTTATCTTATGTACTTTAAAATAAGGTTATAATTAGTACTATTTGCTTTAAAAATACAGAAACTATTTTTCTTATTTAAAGAAATATAATGTTATGATAAATTACAATAAAATGCATTGTAAAATATAATCCAGATGAGACAGTAAATTTATAAACTTATTAAATTCTTTGTATTGTTCACATGCCAAAAATTTTCAAAACTCTTCAAGGATTATTTGTTTTTATTTTGTTAAGTGTATTCATCTGCATTTATCATCCAACAAATTCTTATACATAGATCGTCAGTCTGTTTCTGTGAAATTCTATCCATTTCCTGAAATGAATTTAGTTTCTCTCCACTTTTACACTAATGGCATTCTAAACTGTCTCTATATCAAAGTTTCAATAGCTGTTTACAATCCAGGAAAAAAATGTACCAATAAAATAAGACTCTTGAGAACAGTGACCTCATTTTCTGTTTATAAATAACTCCAGAGTCACAAAAAACAGTGTGTCATGTGTTTACACTTTGTGGAATCATTTTGGGTAAAATAAATTAGAATGGTATTAGGAATTCCTATATATGCAAGATTTAAGTTTAATAATCACAAATACATGTAATGATATACAAAGCTTTAATATATATCTCTAAAGATGAAAGCATTTTTTTTACCATTGAAAGAGTATCATTTTCACTTCTAGTAAAATAAACAGCAACATGTAATTCCCATCAAACTAAAAGACTCATAAATGTTCACTTCTTAGTACTTTTGCATTTTGTCTCTATAATCCTTTAGTCTTCAATTACAATAGAAAACAATCCTTATATTATGTGATTTATAAGTATCTTAATTTTCTCTTTATAATCCCTGTAAAACTTGTTTTACTTTCATAAAAAAACTAGTATTTTCTTCAAGAAGGTTTCGTGCACTGTGGATGCATTTCATTACATGTTGTGATATTATATAACATATTGCACTCTAAGTTTTATATTCCTTATAAATTTCATAGTTCAATAAAAGAAAATCCTATATAAGTTTCAGTTATCTACCTATAAATTCAATATTAAGTAAAAACTAATACTATGATTATCAATAAATGAATGTAGAGATGATGATGAAATTGAAAAACAGCACAGCTTATCCAATAGCATCATTTTCATCACATTGTTATTTGAAACATGTAGAATTACATAAAATCAGACAGATTAGAGAAATAAAAGTTAGAATAACCCTAAAATCCCTAAAAGAAATAACGTGTCCTCAATTCTGCAATAATAATGTCACTTTACACCACAGAGGGAAACTTTTTGTATGATTTAAAAAACACAATAGTTTGTGCTTATATAGTAAGATGTATTTAAGTGGAAACAATGCAAACACTTTGTCTTACTACTTAATCCTTAAAATTTATTTTACACACACAGACACAAACACACACACACACACACACACACACACACACGTGTGTGTGTGTGTGTGTGTCTGTGTCTGTGTCTGTGTCTGTCTGCCTATGTCTGTGTGTCTGTGTGTATATGTCTGTCCTTGTTTTGCCTGAATGAATGTATATGTGCTCCCTGTACGTCTGATAACCATGCAAATTAGGAGGCATAAATATCCTGCAAATTGAGTTATGTATGGTTGAGTCACCATATTGGTGCTAAGAATTTAAGCCAAGTCTTCTCTAGGAGAAACAAATTTTGTTAGCTAATCTCCCCAGCTTTACTGTTTATTGTTATGAATAAAGTATTTGGCATAATAAAATTAAATGATAGGAATACTTATTTTGGTAGAGGATTCAGAGTGTAGAGAATATGGTTTTTTGGCTCATATCTAACAGGAGTCCATGGCAGAGGAGAATATTTATCTCATTGCAATAAACCTTTATTAAAAGTGTAGGTACCAGTTGTCAGATATAGCACTCACAGACAACTTGTGACTTACTTTCACTATTTAGATCTTACCTGCAAAGATTTTACACTCTCCCACTATAGCATCACAAGGTTCAGACAAAGTATTCAAGAATATGAGCCTGTTAGAATTCTTTACATTCCAATTGACATACTTATTCCTGGCAATCACAGATTCATGTCCAGATCACTATTAAAAACACATTTTTAAATGGGACTAGAGAAATGGCTTTCTCAAGTAGATACCCAGAAGACATAGTACTGAACTCTTCATTGAAATTTAGCTTTTATGTTCCCGATAGTAATAATAATAATAATAATAATAATAATAATAATAATAATAATAATAAACTTTTACCCATTGTACTTCCTGGAGACAAATGAAAGGCTCCTGGATTCAGCTACTTTGTACTTGATCTCAAATCTGTCTTTTAGACATTATTGGAAGCTTCTAGACCCTGTAACTCATACAGTCTGTGAGTCGGAAAAGTTAGCACTGCACAGACAATGACACTAAACAATCCTTCTTTGTTCACTTTTTTTTTTAAATTTTTATTTGATTTTTTATTAACATTTCAAATGTTATCCCCTTTCCCGGTCCCCCACCCACTCCGGAAAACAACTATCCCATTTTCCCTCCTTTACTTCCATGAGGGTGTTCCCCCACTTACCCACTCACTCTTGAGCTACATTTTGCATAGTGGCATCTTAATCTCGAGGTGGCTGAGTCAGGAAAAATATTCTCTCAGGCAATTTTGTAACATTAAGGCAGTGCAAGTTCTATTCATGTAGAAAGTGTTTCAAATGACTTTACAATTTTATACATTGAAGCTGAAAATGGTTTAGAATATGATTTTGAGGTGTCATGATACTATGCTGCTTTTATTGAACATATAGATTTGCTTCTTTTTACTTTCCTAATTTCTTTGAAAATCAGATACCTAGAGATCAGAAAAATAACAAGTGTCTACTATAAACTTCAAAGGTATATCCTAGTGATCTACTTCCTCCATCCAGATGTATATTCCTAAACTTTATACAATCTCCCTAATGTGTGTCACCAACTGGGCACAAAATATTAAAAATAATGTATGCAGAAAGATATTTTGATTCTGTGTTAATGTGGCCTCTGTCAATAATAAAATTGATGGCATATAGCTTAGGTAGGAAATAGAAGATGGGATATTCAGGAGGCAGAAAAGCTTTTGGGATAGAGCCAAGTAAAAGATTAGCTTGGGAAGATGTGACCAGATAGATACATGGTACCTGTGCACAGGCAATCAACCACCTGGCAGAATGTAGGTTAAAATAAATGGATTATTTTAAGATAGACTCTAGTCAGAGAAAAGCCTAACTATATGGGAATGTATTGTAGATATATTTTGAGTCTTATTCTTATTTCCGAGATCATTTGGCTGGGAAGAAGAATGAAACCTAACATAACAGAGATTAAAGATAAGACTGTGGAGGGCTTTTAATATTCATACCATAATAATATTTTAAACCAAGTTTTGAGGAGCTTATTTTTAGAAATTAGGTCTATATTGTAACATGTTGTTTGCTTTTTTGTGTGCAAATATGTAAATGTTTGTTGTGTGTGAATGTGGGAATATTTATTTGCATTTGCGTTGTTTCCCATTTATGTCACTGCACATGGACATGTTTATATATGCATGTGGAGTTGATAAAATGTATTCCCTCATCTTCACCTTATAGATTAAACCAGAGACTATTACTTGAATCTCAGAGTCAATAGTTTTTTTTTTCGTTTGATTGTTTTGGTTTTTTTTGCCTAGCTATAACTTCTGCATGGTTCTTGTTACTTATCATCTAATAGGATTATGACTGAGTAAACAATCCATTTTGCATTACATGTATGCTAGATCACTAAAATGTAGACCTCAAAAGTTACATCAAAATGCTTTTACCTACTAAGCTATATTTTCAACCTCAAAATTTTACTATTTATTTATATATATACATTTCAAAATATGTTTTATTGACTTCACACCATACAGGAGATTCTATTGTTGAAAAATAGACATTAGTTTCTGTTTGTGTTGCTAAATATAGTCACCATTAAAAATATGATATTAAACTCAAATATATTACACATATTTTACTCATATGAATCTTATTTATCTCAAATGGATATCAAGTTCATGGGCTGTAATTTGTGGAATTGGATATTGAACTAACAGTCTTGCATGTTCTAAAATAGCATTCTTCCACTTAGCTCAGTTTCTAGCAGTTATTATGATTACTATATCAAGAAAAGAATAAAGTCTTAAATTTAAAAATAAAATACTAGTTAATATGCAAATCTTAAAATAATTTTAAATCGAGGAGTAGCCCATAATAGAAGTACAATTTATGGAAGACATGACTGAGAATAATTTCTAATAAAATATTTATTTTCTTCTTCTTTGAGTAGAAAATATTCTTATAGTTTTGCTGAATGGTAACCTTATAATTTCAACTAGTAATTATTATGCAGCTTAATGTCAATTCTCTTAATGAATCTATTCTTTTCATTTTTCTTTTTGTTATTGGATATTTTATTTAGTTACATTTAAGATGCCATCCCCCTTTCCCATTTCCCCTCCTCCTTTTTGCTTTTTTACCATTTTAATTACATGCAAGTATTAAGCTCAGTTCTAGGTTAAGGAACTAGCAATACAATAGATGCAAATAGTCAAGGAACAAGCAAGGCAATAAACAAAAATAGTCAAAAAAAATCTCTATTCACATATAATGGAATTTCCTTAAATTGTAGCTGCCTAGACTATTACATTGCATAAACACAGTATTAAATTTCTAAAACATCAAATTTTTATGTAATTTGCTACAGTTTTAATCTAAGGAGACCAGGAAATATTTTAAACCAGGGCTCCATTAGTTCAACATAAAGTTTTTTTTTTCAAATGCTTACCAGTACACAAAGATTATTATCACAAACACATGCATGTGTCTGTAAGAATAAGAAACTAAATAACCTTTTATCTCTCAAAACCAATATTTTAGCAAATTAAAATACTTAATATGAAAATCTAAGCCAAATCCCTATTAATTCTACATATATTATAAAATTAATATGAATTCATAATAAAATTTTACCTTACTTTTTGTAGGGGACAAGGTTATAGACTGGACTGTGAGGATACTTCATATAAATATCTCTCACAGTTCCTTATAAGGACATTGACCCAGAGTCTCAGGTGATTTTTTTCAACTTTGATTACTATGACGATCTTTGATCATTTGTGCCTACAAAGATTACCACGCAGAAGCAGCTGTCATGTTCTACTGCCAGCTTTGAATATTGCCTCAAATGATTTTATTTCATTCACCTTATGTGTTGGGTCTGATTTAAAAATTTTATAGGCATTCTCTATTAATTTGCTTTTTTGAATGAACTTTCATTTTCTCTAAGATGGAACCTTTTGTGGCTAGAGTGTTAGCTTCATGTCACTTCTCATTTTGTTCTTTGTAGAGTACTAGATTTCTCTGTTTTGGGGGAGGATCTTTTTAACAACCACAGTTAATTTGTTCTTACTCAACATTAATATACTATTAATCCTCTCTCTTTTTCTCTTCAAACTACACATTTTTCATATCTAAGTTTACACTTACTGCTAAACCTGAATCAAAATAGTGAGCACTAACAATGATATAATCTGAATATTTTTTATTGTCAAATTTATTCCACCGAAGCAATTAGTCCATTATTATAGCTATCAGCCTCTTTCACGTTTTTAGGATACTCTCAGAACAAAGTCAAAGGTTGTGTTTGTTTGTTTGCTTGTTTGCTTGCTTGCTTGCTTGTTTTTTGCCAGGCTATAATATGAATGGCCTCTGCTTCTTCTGCAAACTTAGGCATCAGGATTTCACTGCTTACATTTCCTTTGGCATTCTGCTCTTCAAAACTCACTTAAAATGCCCTATGAGGCTTCTATTATAGAATTCTAGGGTTTTTATAGCCCAAAGATTGTATGCCTTCCATAAGCTTATCACACACACTGGCTCTAAAGACCAAAAAAAAAAAAAAAAAAAAAAAAAACAAAACCCATATGGTCAAATTTCATAGATATATTTTTATTACATACATGCTATGCATTATTGGCTTCTTTGTACAACAAAATATCTGACAAAATAATTTAAAGGAGAAATAGCTTATTTTACGTCAAAGTTTGAGAATACATTCCATCCATCCTGTTGGGACCATAATGGCAGCAGGACCAGAAGGCAGCTTTGCACTGCTCTCACATTGCATGTGATGTCAAGATGCAAAGTAAAACGAAGGCTAACACTCTGCTCATTTTTATTCTTTATTAAATCTGACACCTAAGCTGTTGGATGATGTCCTGCAAGGGTGAAGTACTTCTGCCCGTCTCATTAAATCTTTTAAAAACAATCATTGACACACATAGAAATATGTTTCTGTGATCACTATAAATCTAGTCAAGTCGAAAAGGAAAATTAATCCTAAAATATGAATGATAAAAAATAACTTCAATGGATATATATCAAATATGACATATCTTTGGCATTATTTATAAAATTGAAACTTCACATTTTTAATGCATGTAGAATCACCTATGATTCTAAATATATTTGTATCTGTTTAAATAACTGTGCTTTTAAAAAGTGTTTATGCTCTGTGATACATATCTGGTTTTGTTTACACATTATCGCACTATCTCTATCTAGATAAAGACTCAAACAAAATTTTGCTAATATATTTTTTATTGTTTTATTTAATTATGTTTAATTATGTATGTTTAAATATGTTTACTGCAAAAAATACAATGTATTCTTTGTCTATTTTCCTATGTGAATTAGTGGATATTAGCATTTTTATATTTTAAATCTACTTATTTAAATTACATAACACATATATAAATCTGTATATACATATACATTAATATATAATTTAAATAAAAATGTCCACATCTTTGGCAGAGATTTCTTTCAAGAGTCATAGACTATGTCACCAAAACAAGAGACTCCCCAGACATCATAGACTATTGCAGTTGTCCTTGGTAGTCTCCTAAAAGTGCAAGGTAAGTATGTACTCCATTTTTTGAAAGCAGCATGCATTTCAAACACAAAACACCAGAGTATCCAAGCTGGATCTGCCCTAATGATACAAGAATGTTCCCAAGGTAGGGAATCAACCACTGGTACTACTCAGCTATGGTGATTCTGAATAACAATCACTAATATGGCACAATATCACTAATGTGTGCAATAATGGCATATCTTCTTGCTAACCAACAGTTTTCCAGTTGGATTTAAGGTTGACCCAAAGTAGAAAATCATTATCTGCTACTAAATATCAAGCCAACTACCCAGGGCTGTTGGAGTCTTGAAGAAGAACCAACAACTACGACTTTAATGCATAATTTCTAACTATATTCTAAATAACTGTTCTTACACTAACAAATATTTATAGATCTCGCCATTCATCATCCTTCTTTCTCATTGAAAGAGGCCATTATATTCCATAAGAGCATAAATGATCGAACTGTTGAGAAGAAGAGACCATGTGATGCTCAGTCATAATTGATACAACCACAATACAACTCCTGCCCCTAATTCTCAGTGATTAAAGAGGAAGAAGAGGTGGGAAGTTTATGGCTCCAAAAAAAAAAAATATTTCTGTGAATTGTGTCTCCTAGTATGTCAGAGAAGTTATACTCATAAAGTTTTAGAACATGACAGCCTAAACAAGGCTTGTACAGGAATGACACCAATAAACATGAAAACATGGGAGGAAGAGATATGGGGCCTCAGCTCCAAAGAACTCCAGGCAAATATAAAATGCTGAGAGCAGGAAAAGAAGAGGCCCCCAATTGTAACTCAATGGTAATTCCTGAAATAACTTGTATATCAGTAAAATTATACAGGTTAAACAGTATAGATATTTTGGAATACACACACACTGTATTGACAACTAAAGAAATAGAGGCCATTAATTGGAGAAAAAGCAATGGGGGATTGTATGGCAGAGGGGAAAAGAAAGGAGAAAAAATGTAATTATATTATTATTATTATTAATTATTATTATATTTATTTTCTAATAATTTACTTTTTAATCACTTTGCATCCTGATCATAGCCCGCCTCCCTTCTCTCCTTGCAGTCCTCTCCATTACAAATTCCTCCCCACATTGCCCCTCCCTTTCTCCGCAGAGAAGAAAGAGTCACCCTTGGGTCCACCTCACCCTGGGTCATTTAGTCCTAGCAGGACTAGGCACTTAATCTCCCACTGTGGTCAGTCAGACAGTCCAGGTAGAGAGTAGGCGACCCAATGTCAGGTAACAGTGACCAAGACAGCTTCTCTACCAGTTGTTAGAGGATCCCACATGAAGACCAAGGTACTCATTTTCCACACATATGTAGGGGCATGGGTCTAGCCCCTGAATGCTCCCTGGTTGGTAAGAGAGTCTCTGTGAGCCCTCATGGGCCCACATTAGTTTAGACTGTGAATCGTCTTGTGGTGTCCTTGATTCTTCTGACTTGCTCAATTCTTTACCCCACTCTTCGCCAAGACCCCGCGATCTCTGCCTAATGTCTGTCTATAAATCTCTGCATCTGCTTCCACCCACTGCTGGATGAAGTATCTTAAAATTTAAAACAAATATATATGTATAAAAGGAAGTGTTCTGCACGTAATTCATGTTAAATAAATGGAAGCTGTTCTTCTACCTCTAGACCAACACATGTTATGTTCCTTTAGTATACATGACCTGATTTGTTTTATATGCCTATTTTTTTAATTAACCAGTCTACTCATTTACATTTCAAGTAATATTTCACATCCAGATTTCCCCTTCACAAGCCCACCATTCCATAACCTCTCTCTCCTCCCTCCCCTTTGTCTCTATGAGGGTGTTTCCCCACCCACCCAGCCTCTCCCGCCCTACCGTTTCAGAATCCCCCTACACTGGGACATCATACCTCCACAAAGACCAAGGGCCTCTCCTCCCATTGAAGTCAGACAAGGTCATTCTTTGCGACCTATGTATCTGGAGCCATGGATCCGTCCCTGTACACTCCTTGATTTGTGGTCTAATCCCTGGGAGCACTGGATGGTCCGGCCAGCTGGTGTGGTTTTTCCTCTAGAGTTTCAATTTCCCTCAGCTCCTCCATTCCTTCTGCCAGCTCACCCACCAGAGTCCCTGAGCTCAGTCTGATGGTTAGCTCCAATCATCCACATTTGCATTGGTCAGTTGCTGGCTGAACCTCACAAGGATCAGTCATACCAGGTCAGCAAGTGCCTCTTGGCAATGGCAACAGTGTCAAGTTTGGTATCTGTAGGCTGGATGAATTACCAGGTGGGGCAGTCCCTTTTATACATATATATTTTTTTAAATTTTAAGATACTTCAGTCTTTTCTTCAACTTTTGTCCTTGTTCTTCCTTGGGACAGGATTGGCTATCTTCTTATACAGCCTAGATATTAGTAATTTAATCATTGATTTTTATACAGAAATTGGAATTAGAGTAATTTAAACTATTAATAACTCTACTTAAATATTGGTTGTATTACTCTACATCATAAGAAAAAACTTCGACAGTAGAATTTTTTTTGACACTGACTTGAGGCAATTCTATTTTGAACATTAAGGAGTTAGGAGGGATAAACTTCATGGATGGAAAAAAATTAATGACAATATTATCAATCACTAGAAAGATAACCCCAAACATCATGAGCATGGTAAATTACTAAATAAAAAATATAACACCTGCCATAGCAACGCTAATGATGCAGATCTTTCAAAAGAAAAAGTGGCCTTAGGTTGTAATATTTATACAGTGTACACCTAGAGTGTTTAGTTTTTCTTCCAGAACGCATTGATTAAGTAGAAAATCCCTGATTGAAGGGAGGGAGCCCTTAACCTCAGTAATGAATCGTCCCCAAGATGGAGCTCTAATGTTCTAAGTCCTCGGTTTATCTTTGTTTCTAGCTCTTTGCCTCTAAATCAAGATTAAAAAGCAAGTCAACATGAGCCAAAATAAGAAGGAGGTCATTTAATCACCCTGCTAGCTTCAAATGATTATTGATTCGTGGAGATGATGTCTAATTCTGCTAGAAAATCTATTTTAGTAACGACTACTCTCTCGGTTTTATCTATGATACTAGATGTTATTAACAGTGAAGGTCTCAAGAGGAGTGTACAGTTTTAAGCCATTAATATCATATTTCACATTTTTTATTAGGACATGTTTTTGAGATCTGCCTTTTAACCTATAACAGGATCAGGTTGTTCATTTAGGAATGTTTGCTTCACAGGTCCAATTCTTATTTACAGTCCTTAGGGGAAACAAAATACATTGAGATGCTGACAGATAAGTAGCAGAGTAGAAAATATTGAATGGTTTTTAACCACATGCACATAGCACTCAAGCATGTCTAGAGATGTGAAATTAATGTATTGCCTGTTTTTCTTTCAACTCACTTCATGGTCATACATTAAACACTCTTAGAGGTTCAGATCTGCAATTATAGTGAAAACAAATTTTTAAGCATGGTTGAAATAAACAACCAGTAAATGTATTTCTGATGCAGATAACTAGATTTAAGATAATCTTCTTTGTAGGAATTGCTATGGGTGATGCTATATCAAATGAGAGCCTTTCTTCTTTTGGGTGATCGCTCAGTAGAGTCAGGCAGAAGAAAATAATGTATCTAGTAGCCATAGTATTAGAGGTGATGCCACATAGCTTAAGTTTGTTAGTTAATTTCCCATACTTTATTCTAGAAAAGGCTGTTTCTCAGTAGGAGTAGTAAAAACTCAAGCTTACTATTTGGGAGTAGAAAGAACTATTTGTATATGGTATAGCTGACCAGGACTGTTGATACATTTAACTGTCAAATAACTTATGATGTACATCAATATAATGAACATAAGAACGGGAGAATTGGGAAACGTAAAGACTCAGTCTAAAAGAACATGTGCATAAATTTTAAATTTGAATGAGATTTTAGAAAATATGATGTTTATAAATTAGGTTAGAACATTAGAATACTGCATTTAAAATTTGTATTATCTCAGCCTCAAATGATTTTGTCCTAGATAACATTACCTGTCAACTTTATTCAGTCTAGCATCACCTAAAAAAATATAGACTTAATTGACTAGAATGACTTAAATGACTTCATCAGATTGGTCTATTGACATGATTGTGAGGGAATGTCTTGATAATTTTAACTTAATGTAGGAGGACCAAGTTTACTGTGACTGATACCATCTTTAGGGAGGTTCTTTCAGGCTTTGCAATTAGGCTATCTAGGTAGTACCTACAACTAAATCAGGACGTGTGTCTAAAGAAGTATTCCACCACTTTTTCTGCTTCAGGTTTCAGCCTTTTGTTCCTTCCCTGACTTTGCTCTCTGATGGAGTATGACCTGGAAGAGCAAGCCAAATAAAGCCTTTTATAATTCTAAGTTGCTTTAGGTGGGATGTTTTATCACAGCAACTGAAAGGAAAGCATAATAGATGGGAATCAGTTCATTCCTTCCAACTTCTGGATTTGGAACATCAAACTCAATTTGTCAGAGTTTCCCTCAGGTACCTCCTTGCTTGAGGCATCTCTCAGGCTCATATTTATAATATTCAACAGGAAAACTCAGGAAGAGGGAAGTGGAAAATTTTCTACTTCTTTTAAATTTATTCATAAGGTGCCAATTTATGATCAAAAACAGGCTAACTTATTAAGTACACCAAGTATGGATTCATTTAAAAACAACAACAAAAATACATAAGGATTAAAAAAAAAAACCTGTCATACTATTGAAGGGCTCTCTACCTGGATAAAGCATTGCAAACACTGTGCCAGCAGGTTTTGTCTTTTACTCTTCTAGTTCCCTTGCTAAACCATGAGAATACAGGCCTAAAGTTCCCAAGATCTATTTTCTATTTTGATCACTGACCCATTCCTGACAAATATTCAACAACTACGATTCATTATTTGGCTACACTGCCTAACTTGTTTAATCAGGACCAACTCACAACTGACCCTAGCACATAGTTTTCTTTTTCTCCTTAAAAACCCAATCCTGATCAAACAAAACAAAAAATGAAGAAACCATCTATTGCTTACTGTCTGCCTTTTCCCAATTCTGAGACATCCTCCTGTCCCTGCTTGTCCTTCCAGACTAATAATCAATTTTGTGCTGAGAATTTGATGTCTCTCTGTGTCTTGTACTGACTATAAGGAGGACCTCTCAAACCCTTCCAAATAAAATCTCTTAGCTTCTTCTAGAAATTATCATTTGAAACAGTCTACTTGAAATTAATGCTGTCAAATATTTGTTATGAATACAATTTGTTTTATTTCTGCATCTCTCCTTTGTATAGACTTCATCAGTCTCATGTAAAAGAAACACAATAATGAGTGAAAGAGTGAGTAAGTTGTTTTTATACAATGGAACAGTTACAAGGACAGTGGTTTCTTCTCTGCCTATTATAACTTAAAATCTTACTGAATAGGAGAATGCAGCTTCAGGAATGAAGTATTTTTCTATCATGACTAGAAACACAGTGATCCTGAAGTCTGCCTGGAAACAATTCATAAAGACAAGAAAATGTCAAAATCACCCTGAATAATCAGAATACGCACATTTTAAGTAGATAATTAGGGCTAGAGACAGATATGGTTAAGTTGTTGAGTACAGGCATAGCATGGACAAGGGCCTTATTCCTGCTTGACTACCACCCAAAACCAAAGATAAATTAGATAAATCAATAAAGATTGAAGTCATAGTAAAGTTCAACCCTCTCTGCCTCTCTCTCTCTCTCTCTCTCTCTCTCTCTCTCTCTCTCTCTCTCTCTCTCTCTCTCCTCTTTTGATACAAGGTTTCTCTATATAGCAGTACGTGTGTTAAAACTTGACCTGTAGACTCCACTGATCTCAAATTCAGAGAACCACTTGTCCCACTTGTCTCTCTGTCCAGAGTCCTGGGATTAAATGTGTATGCTACCAATATTCTCAATTTTCTTCTTTGTTTTGCACAGTAAATCTAGGAAAGATATACTAAAATGTTAGTATGTTGACAGGGCAGGCTGTTAGAAATGTGGGAACCTCACCAGACAGGGCTGGTACATAGACTGTTACTCATGACCTAGACATGAAAGTATGGAGATAATGTGGGCAGGGCAGGGATCTGTGACACACACAAGATATGGATGCTATTTCACTAAACCAATATAATTTCCAGTTATATTTAAATATTCTAAACAATCACATTTATACTCATAATTATGTGTAACTCTTACCTATCATCAAAAATATTTTCTATGGTTTTTGAATCAGATGAAGACTAGTACAGAGATTTACAACTTGTCAAAATACAGAAATGAAATAGACATAAGGTACCTAACTACAGTGTTACACTAGCTACACAGCTCCTACATGTAAGCATCAAGAAACATTTGACAACATGAGACTGACAGATGGTAAAATGCAAAGAAACAGGATGTCCCCTCTGAGAAATTGTTTTCCAATATGACCGGCAGTATGTGAAATCTCAACAATAGGGTTGCCTAAACAAAGATTGCATAGCATTACAACACCAAAGGACATATGAATATTAGCAAAGGAGTCCTTGTAAGACTCCACCCATAGTTACAGTAAAGTAACGATGTGGCTACATTTCTTGAGTATAAAAACATAATTTACACACATACACACACACACACACACACAAACATATATGTATAAATACACACATGTAAACATACATATACAATGTTATTTCCCAAGAACCATAAATAATAGACTTATTTTCAGTGCCAGGAATAGGTATAGGTCACCTTCATTTGAGTTTTGATTAAGGTCAGAGACTTCTCAAATAGCATAGGCTATTGTCATTTGCATTGGTTGCCTCTCAGAACTTGAAAGTAAGATTCTATTGACACCACACCCTTGGAACACAGGTCTTGGGAGTATAGAGCTAGAACTGACCTGAAAGTTTCTTCCTGGAGACTAACTCCTGAAATATTGAAAGGTGTCATAAAATCTGTTAATGAAAAAAGTAATTAAAAGTACTACCCAGCTATTTCATCTATGAGCCACACCTATGACCCTGCTATTATAGCAAGATGTATCTAAGGGTGTCTTAAGTGGTAAAAAATGGCCATTTAATGGCATATAAGAACTGCTCAGTAAAAAAGAAGCCAATACTAGTAACGTAAATATAGCCAACATCTTTTGGCTGGTTAAGTATGCAGCATAGTGAAGAAATTACTATTGCCGATTGTCTAAACTAGTGCAACTTCCCAACTATATTGTAAACATCTATACTTATACTGACAGATAACTGTAGTTTTCAAACTTTATCATAGAAACTACTTTTTCAACAGATAGTGACTAAGAATATCTACAACTGTTCAAAAGGCAGAGAACGTCTACCTGTGGCATATTCATCCCCAGTTGATATCTCTGAGTAAACTAAGTGTAATGATACAGGAAAATATAATAGATTTTTACAACAATGAAAGTACATGGAGGGCTCAGAAACACTATTGAGGAGGGGTGGGAATAGTAAGAATTAGAGGACCAGGTTATGTGCTGTAAATTATTTTCTTCTCTGTGTGACAGGTGAATCACATCATGAAACTTTAAAATCTTAATAATAAAGTCATACACAATGACATCATTGGTTGACAAGATAATGTAAATGGAGGAAGTCTCATAAATCCCCACCCCTAGATGTTGACAAACAGAAAGAGCGAGCAAGTGAGAGAGAGAGGTATCAAACTTCTCTAAAGAGAAGACCCTTGATAATGTATCCAAACCCAAACCTAAGTGGCCAGACATACATATATGTACATATAGACATACCAGGTATACTAAACAGAAAAATCAATTATCATATACATATACATATATGTACATACACATATATGTATATATATATGAAATTATGTAAATCATGTGTATTCATGAGTGAAATTCTCAAAAGATTTGAAAAGATTGCTATGTATATATGTACAAATTTAAATACATAAATAATATTATATGATGCATGACAATGACACATGGTACGGGGTATATGATATATGATACACTATGTAACACAAAACCCAAGACCTAGTAATTACATTTGACCATTCATTCTAATGTATGACAAGTATGCTTGCACATTGTATAGTGAATGTTTTTAGCATCTTTTGTATGAATGCTAATGTTAAAACAGTACATTGAAGTGAATGGTTAAGTCAATCATGCTATATTATTTCAAAGAATATTATACAGGATTAGAACTATTAATATTCATAAGAAATGAGATAAATATTCAGAGCATTAGTTTAAAAAAGCAATTTCAAAATTTACATATTATGTAACTCTAAATGTATAGCACTATTAAAATAGAAAATTGTAGAAACAGAAACTGGTGGTTTCTAAGACTTATGTTGCATTTACAGTTTGAACAAGCTAAGTGTAATGATATAGGAAAATATAATGGTGTTTTAAAACAATGAAAGTATTCTGCATCCAACTTCATAAATATAAATTAAATTATTTGAACAACAAAGATTTTTTAAATATATTACAATGAGAAAAAATTACCAATATAAGGTCTTTTCTTAAATTTTTTTATAATTTTGGTTTCTTTTATACTATATATATATATATATATATATATATATATATATATGTTATATATACTATATATTACATATATAGTATATATTAATATATACTATATATATTTTATTTATATACCATATTTATATATGGTATATAAATATATTATATATATATATATATATATATATATATATATATATATATATATAAAAATATATATATATAAACTTTCTTTAAGAGGATGTACCACCCTAACACCACTCTCCCCCTGACATGCCTCCACACATCCTGGGGCCTCAAGTCTCTCAAGGGTTAGGTTTATCTTCTCTCACTGAGGCCAGAATAGGTAGCCCTGTGCTATATATGTGTTAGGGCCTCAGAACAGCTAGTCCTTGCTGCCTGGTTGGTGGCTCAGTGTCTGAAAGATCTTAGTGGTCCACATTTGTTGAGAATGCTGGTCTTTCTATTGTGTTGCCCTCTTCCTCAAATTGTTGCAGTTTTTCCTTAACTCAACCACAGATGTCGCTGAATTCAGTCCAATGGTTGGGTCTAAGTATTTGCTTCTGTCTCAGTCAGCTGCTTATTGGCCTTCTGGGAGGACAGCCATGCTAGGCTCCTATCTGTAATCACACCATAGTATCAGTAATAGTGTCAAGCCTTTAGCCTCCCCTTGAGGTGAATCCCAAGTTGGGCTGGTCACTGGACCCCCTTTACCTCAGTGTTTTATCCATTTGTGTCCCTGCAGTTCTTTCAGACAGGAACAACTCTGAGTCAGGGTTTTTGACTGTGGAATGGTAACCCATCCTTCCACTTGATGTCCTGTCTATCTAATGGAGGTGAACTCTACAAGTTTCTTTTCCCTACCCAAAGACCACCAAGGAACTGATTCCAATGCAATTGCATTAAGATCTCCTTATTATAATCTCATGCTTGGGCTACACCACCATCTCTGATGCAAGAGAACTGGAGGTGAGGCAAGACATGTTTCAGGCAACTATTTATAGAGGCAAAAATGGATGGAGTATCTAGCCTGGTGCACATCTGATTGGGAGCCCATTATGCTCTTTAATATAATTTGCTGATGGGGGGGGGGCTAAACTATAAACTTAACTTCTCGTTTACTCCTGATTATTGATTGTTAGGAAGTGAAGTGTCATAGGCAGGCTTGTAACCTGGAAGTGAAGATTTGTTGGGGAATAATATGAAAACTGGTGCTAGACACAGATCTTGTCTGGGGGGTAACTTGAAACCTCGTGAGAGATGCCAGTTTGTTAGTCAATTGAAGTTTAACCTTAGGTCAGGTTCTCTAAGATAGAATCTGAACTCAAAAGATTTGATCTCTAACTTCCAGAGGCACCAAGAGCATACATGGCAAACACACACACACACACACACACACACACACACACACACACACACACAAATACACACACACACACAAATACACGCATACAAACACACACGACACACGCACACAACACACATACAAACACACAGACACACTTTCTGCATTTTTATGTTAGGAAATATGAAGTTTTGAAATTTTTTTTCTAGCTTCACAAATGTTGGCAAAATATCACACACTATCATTCAGAAACCTAATTCCTGTTATTCATGGAGGAGTAGGCATAAGCAGGAACACATTTCTTCAATGTTACCTCAGACCCAGTGAGATCCTGGATGCATTTCAGAAGGCCATACTGTACATGAGATGACTAATCTGAAAGTGGCTTTTATTGGAAGCTCTGCATACATTTCACTCTATTCTTCACAGCCTGAAAATTTGGGTTAATATTAGAGTTAAATTCACTCATCTTCTACATTTTGAAGAGAAAATGTCCTTCATTTTCTGTTATTAAATGTCGTTAGAAGTCGTTCTTCATGTAATCTTAAGATTGAGCTTTTACTGTCAAATTTAGATAGATAACTTTTCCAAAGTTTTTTTATTATATATTCAAATAATCTGTCATGTGTGTGTTGTGCTGTGTATGTGTATGAGTATGTGTGTCTGAGTGTCTGTGTTTGTGTGTGACACATACTGCCATTGAGTCTGAGTCTCTTGAAGCTGATTATCTTATAAATGAATTATATATTGATTGTAATTTTTGAGAAATACTAGTTTCCTATTCCTGTTTTTATTTAATTCAATCATGTTTAAAAAGGATCTAATAAATGAATTGTATAAAACTGGTGCTTTCATGCCTGATCACAGTCGTGGCATTTACATGAGATGTAATAACTTGCAAAAAACAAAAGCCTGTTTGGCTCTTTCTGAATCATTTACACTCTCTCTAAGTGATGGGCAAACAATCTATACTACTGAATCAGAAAGTTAGTCAAATCATTTGTACTTAATAGTCAGAATAAAAAACTCTAAAGTATAGATTAAACTTAACCACTTACTAGAAGATTTAACTTATTTAATATTGCAACAGATGTTATTTGATGGAATAATATAAAATTCTTCCTTTATTACTTTATTTTTTCAGAATCAAGCAACATCTTCCATCATTAAGAGTTTGATGAGATCTAATTTAAAATGATCATCATAGAATAATTCATAACTTACAGCAGATCATCCAATACCACTTTCTGTTTAGAACATAGATTTCTTGGTCATAATTAATCAACCACTATTTGTTCATATGAGATCTCACCGCACTTTACATTTTCTTCATGTTTTACAAAAATGGCTATTGACACCTGCATGGGAAGAAAAAGAAGCCCATCTAAGAGCCTGAGCACAAGAGATCTATAAATGCTAGCCAATACTGGTGTTACATGATTAAGTGGAACAATTATGAAGAGCAAGTCAAATCTAGCAGGCCATTTCACATCAGTCAGTTAACTCACTGTGAGACTTGTCTGCTGATCTTTGTCTCACTCAGCTGTACACTGTTGATTCATTGTGGTGATGAAACATTTTATACTTCAAAAATTCAAATAATGCCCCTAGATATTTGATCTCTCCTGTTTTGATAGTGTGATTAAAATTTTTCTTCTTAAACTGAACTAACACTGTACACCGGATATTTTAATGGATCATTTGTTAGAATGGTTTATTTCTGCATGTTTTCTTTAATTGATTTATTAAGTTCTTCACAATCCTAGTATTATTGTTTGTATTTAAGACACATGCTATATCAATTATTTTCACTCTGTTTTCAGAGATTATACAACATTAATATTACTTAATTTAAGCTGTATTCATAAAGTCTTCCAAACATGAGCTAAACATGGATGATGCCAATGAACATACCAATCAAACTGAATGGAGAACCTCCACCCACCCACCCACACATACACATGATTCAAGTAAACAGAGAGGCATATAGGAAACTGTGTGAAGCTAACAGAAGACATGGCTATCCCAAGGTTGTCCAGTGCCAGTCAATCAGCCCTTATGATTTATGTATAGTGTATGTATATATAGTAAACAGTTCTTATGTATAATGCTTATATAAGTAGCATTACATGGATTTGACAGGTTATATTTAAAAATATAACTTTACATATATAATGCCCACTATAATAGTGTAGAAACAGATCAATAATTTAAAGGAGAGAGGGAGTTGGGGTGAAAATAAGAGATAAGAGAAATATGTTTAAACTAAAATCTCAAAATAAAAGTTATTATATGTATTTTTATTTGTTCAATTCAACGAATTCCCTAATGCCACACATAGTTTAAATAAAGGAAATAATTTTGACCATTTAATATGTCTTCAATATTTTTAAATCATGCAATGTATTTTTAACAAATAAAAATGTCAGAGATTGATGAGGAATCAATAAGGAGCAGATGTTGTAAAGAAAGAGATACAAGCCACTCATGCTCCCCAGTACAGAAAAAAGAGGTATGTTAGACAGCCAGCACTTATAATATTCTACGCAATGTTATTATAATGTATGGTAGTGCATAAGAGAAAGAGGAGTGAACAGCTAAAATGACATGTGTATGTCTAACTAGACATTTATTCTGTTCATCAAGGGAGCCCACAATTGCACCTGTATCTACTTGTTTGCCACACAGGTGGTACAGTCTATATTTACAGGAGTGTCTGCCAGCCTAAAGACTCTTTGTTGTAATGAGTGTAAGCCATTGTGATTATAGGCACATAAAATTAAAAAGAAGCTATTCTTTAATCCTCCTCACTCCCATCTGTTAGGTTGCTACCTCTCAGGTGTGATGTAGACAAGCAGATGTGCAATCTGGGAATCCATCCAAGCTCATTTGAGTTTCTTCCTCTTGAAAAAAACCCATCCAATAATATCTTCTGAAAACAATTTTGCCTCCACTTGTGTTCTGTCCAATCTGTGATTATATTTTAGTCTCTAATCACAGCATGGAAGATGTGGGTCTAAAAGCATTAACACTGGGCTTTTCCTTCCTCAAAGCAGACAGTACTGTCTTGGGTCTGCTCTATCAGTCTTTCTTCAGAGAACCATTTTCTGCTGTAACTGTTGCCCTCTCGATAACAACAAGGACCAAAGGAAATTCACACTTACATAAAATTCCCAGTAATCTGTCCCTTCAGGAAACCCCATGGTGACCAAAGCCAAGTCATTTGCATAATTAACATAATAAAAAGTGTAGGGCTCTTTTACTAACCAGAAACTATTGGAATGATTAAACAGCTGAAAAGTCTATCATTTAAATAATCATTGCAGGAGCAGACCAAAGGAAGGGGAACTCATTAATGCTTTAATTTTTGTTTTTATAATCAGGGATATTAAGCTGGATAGTCCTTCTTATTAAGTAGTAGCTAAATTAATGCAAGATTCTATGTGCCCTAAAATACATGCACTGAACTCACAAAGATTACAAAGGAATTAAACAGAATAGGCATATGATAACATTCAATAGCAACTTGGAAATATCTACATTTCAATACATTGACAGACAGACAAACAGACAGACAGATGAAGAAAAAAGAGTTAAATCAACTATTCATAAATTTCTAAGTATCTTTACCATATAGAGAACAGAATGGAATGGTAATTTATAAGTAAGATAGTCAGTTCAGTTGTATATTATTAGATATTAGATATTCATGTTCATGAAAAGAAAAAGGCTAGCTATTGCTCTTGTTTCTTCTTATAAATAGTATTTATTTGTTTACTTTATTGGCATGTAAGTGCAGGAGCCAGTGGAGTTCAATACAAGGTATCATATCCCCTGGAGATGGAGTTACAGATGTTTTTGATCCACATGTGGCTGAAAAGAAAACCTAAGCCATCTGCAAGATCAGTAACTGCTGCTAACCACTGACCCATATTTCCCAGTTATTCTCATTTCTTAATAATTTCTGTATTCCAAATTAATTATATTTTTCTTCACTGCTATAGTATTGTGAGCATTATACATTTACCTAAGTAAAATGAAGGTGGCAGAAAAAGTGGTTACAAATTAAACTCTTTTAATTTAAACGACCTTGCCATCACTAACATAAGGATACTTGAATTACTGGAAATGATCACTAGTCTGTGTTTGGAGAGGCCAGTTGGGTATGTTTAAGTGTTACAGCAAATGCTGTCAAAGTGTGGAGGAGAGAAGGCATTTACAGGAGAAATACGTAAAAATAAAAAGATTAACATAGGTAACATCTGTTGGTGAAGAAGTTAACAAATTTATTTCTGGTGTCCAAGATTCTCAGCACATTTGCTTTAGAAGCACAAAATTACTTCCGTTTTGAAACTTATGATCTGTTTAGTCATAAATCAATGGTCTTGGCATCTTCTCACCACTAAAATAAGCCAAGAGTAAATACAGGAAGTATCAGGTAAATCTGCAGGACCATGACCAAAATATTGATGTTGGTGATATTTTATCATTAATTTATATCATTTTACTTTTTGTGTATGTGAGTGTATGAAATGTGTGTAAAGATATGCAAAGAAATCAGAGAGGGCCAGATTGCTTAGAGTGAAAGATACAGGCAGTTTGAGCTTCCCCAGGAAGGTGCTGGAAATTAATTTTGGGTCCTCTGGAAGATCAGGAAGTAGTCTAATCCTTTCAGCAATTTCTGTAGCTCAGTACCCAGCTCTCTTGTCCATTCACTTTCATCTTCATAATTAGCCACTAATAAAAGTCTCCTGTGCTAATAGCAGAAAATGATTGCAAGACTTTTATGCATACTATATTTCACCAAATAAAATAAATTTAACAAATTTTATTAAAACACCTTGATATTTCTTGTGATAATTCTTAACTGACATTTTACAACACTGGTGGGTGAGCTCCAGGCATCTCTGTATGGCTAAGGGCAATGGGTGCTCTTCATAGAACCTAAGTTTGATTTTCTGAATTTACATGGCAGCTCAAAACCATCTGTAAGTCCAATTCCTCTTTAGTATTTGAATTACTCAGGAGATCTGTATTTCAGGATTTCTGTTCAGGACTTGTTGGGGGATTGGCTAGCCTACCACTTACCTGCAGAAATTGTTTAGTAGGTATATCACCTTTGAGAGAGGCTTTGTGACCTTCAAAGGTTCTCTGGAGACTTGTATATTTTGTTATTTCTTGGGGCTTTATTATTAAATATTTTTTTTTTTATTTTTTGAGGTCCTCATACAATGTAAGATCTTATGCATTTGATTGAATGTGATACAATTTCGATCATATTTATCACCTCTATTTTTTTCATACCCTCCCTTATCACTCTTTCCACTTCATATACTCTCCATTTTTCTAGATTTGTTGATTAACTTTACATGATTGTATGGCCTAACTTTGAGTATATTTGATATACCATGTGTAACTCCATCTAAAGAAAGCAACAACAACATCAACAACAACAAAAACAACTGACTTCCCTTTTCTCAGAAACAATCAAACACAAAAGCTCCTCAGAAAGGTGTGGTGCTCCTAATGGTCCCTGCTTTGTCCTCTGATTTTCCCTGGCTTGAGCCTGTACTTGTCTTGCCCAATGCTTTCATAATATCTGTTAGTTTATATATGCATCTTTCCAGTTGTGTCTGGAAACCTGCTATTTCCTCGTTATCTGCCACCTCATACTTGTATAATGGTTTGATAGTCTGTTCCATGTAGATCCCTGAGCTTTGATTGCAAAGGGTATTATGGTAGTTTGAATGAGAATGGTCCCCACGTGCTCATATATTTCAATGCTTGATCTTCAGTTAGTAGAACAATCTGGGAAGGAGTGGGAATTATGCCCTTTTTGGCGTTATTGCACACTGGGGATAGACACTGAGGTTTCACAAACCATCACCAGCCATAATAACTGACTCTCTCTCTCACTGTAGATCAATATACAAAAGTGTCCAGCTACTGTTCTAACACCATGCCTGTCTTCTTCCTGCCATAATGTTAATGGAATAACTCTCTAAATCTGCAAACAAGGCCTCAGTTAAATACATTCTTTTAAAAGCTTTGGTTTGTTCACAGTCTCTTCTAACAGCAATATAATAGTAACTAAGTCACAAGTGATTTAACACTCCATTTAGGCCTGAGCCTTCTGAAATCTCCAATTGTTTCAATATTAGCAGTTGTGGGTCCTTGTGTTAATTGCCATCCACTGTACGAAGCTTCTCTAATAAAGGATAAACAGTGCACCAATCTATGCTATAGCCGTAAATCATCAGAAGCAATTTTATCACTCTGTGTTTTTAGCAGAATAATAGTTGTAGAATTTTTCTTAATGTCTATAAACTATCCTGCTACAAGTTCTTGGATCTCATTGGCAGTGTCATGTATGGGTTTTATCTCTTGGAGCAAGACTCAGCTTTGATGAATTGTGGTTGTTTACTCCTCTAACATTTGAGCCAGTACTGCAGTAGTGGGTATATATCGCTAGATAAGTTATAATATAGCTCAGAAGATTCATAGCTGGGTGAGAATGATAACGACTTTTCTTCTCCAACATTAAAAGCTATACGGTAGACGTGTTAATATCAGTTATATTTCTCCATGTTCTATATCTTATTTATATAGTGTTTCCAAGTATGGAGACTTATTGTCAAATTCTAGAGACCACCAAAAATTTTTGTTTATTTTTTCCTGAATCTTAATGAGTTTTTTCCTAGATGAACAACAGCAACTTGGAAGAACAACCAAAGAATATTTACTATATTAATTAGATACTGGAATTCAATGGGCATTGCCAACTTATCAATAATTCTATACATATCACCAAACCCTATGTTTAATTTATTGAATCTGTTTTTTTCATATAAACTTCTTAATATAATAGTGCTGTAAAATAAGCTAGGGTAAAAAATCCAGGGTCAGATATTATATCTCAAATTTGACAGTATCACAAAATGGCAATTTATATTTAAAATAACAATTAAATATATAATATAAAAACAATATAAAATTATTCTTTAAAGCTGGGATAATTTACTTATCAATGCTGATTTTAAAACCTCCATTTGGATCATTATTTTCCAATATGTATACTTTTTCATATGTATACTCTTTTCATTATCTTGGTTAATTCATACATAATTATACTCACTAATTGGTCATTGTTGGAATCAATGTTAGCTTGTATTACTCTTTTATTTACCTATCTATTAATCATGACATTTAGTTATAAATTTAAGTTTATGTTTTTGAAAGCTATAATTTATATATTACTACCTCTGTGGTCCTTGCTCTGTTTCTCTAAGGGCCATTGACATTTTGTTTGTTTGTTTCAGTGGTGATTTGTCTTTAAAAAAAATCTAAATGCAATCACACATATGAATACATTATTTGAATGATTGCTTAATGCTTTATAAAGGGGTGCTAGGTTATAGGCTTTGTTCATATATTCCAACACTTGAGTATCAGCCAGGGAAATGGAAATAGTTTACTTGAAAGTTTCAGTAATTTCTATGTAAATTTGATTTTACTACAATATACATATATTCATTTTTTTAGTACACTTCTTGGACAATTGGAGTAATTTCAGGGAATTTCCACTCACCACTGTGGTAGTAGTCATGAACTCTCCCCTCCATTTACTCCACCATTTATAGTGCAAATCACAGTGCTATGCAAGGATGATGGCAGAAGACTCCCTTTAGGCATAAACTTAAAAAAAGAAATTAGAGCTAAGCATCCATTTTTTTTAGATGGTGTACAAATCTTAGTTGTTTTTAGTATCATTAAAGATTCTGGTGACTTTTGCTTTTTTATTTAACTTTAGAGTTTATAATTAGAATCTGACGGTTAAATAACTGGATTGCTCTACTGTTACCAATATCCATACACTCTCCCAAAACTCTCTAAACATATTTTCAGTATTTTTAAAAATATAAATATTCAGGTATGTATTTGTTGCACAGAATTATTTGATGTTACAAAACACACCACTAGTGACCAAGCATGGATAAATCTTTGAATGTCTGGCACAATAACGATGAAATTATCATGGCCAAATAATAAGACAAGAAATATGCAAAGCTTGACAAATAGTTATCAATTATGAGGATGGAATTAACTTTTGAACAAATATACTATTGAGTTTTCATCATTTTGATTACCTATAAAAACAGACCTCCAGGAGACTGGTTTTCTATCTATCATGAAGTAGATAAATTCTCATGAGGTCACGTTCTCCCTGCAAAAAAAAGGTAAGTATTACTAAGGAGAGGAACTTACAATGTCATACCCCATTAGGAAGTATTAATAGGCAGGTAAATGTTTGCTTGGGAAGAAAAGAGTGATCTAGGGTCTCCTATATTGTAATCCTAATCAAACTCATTGGTTCATAAAGCTAGGTGTAATTCAGTTCCTTTACTCTGTTATCGGTGCTCTATTGAAGAAAAGGGGACATTTTGTTTATGTCCACAGCAAAATCTGACAAACAAATACTCTTAACACTTTTTCATTAGTCAAGTAATTAATTTATGTTAATCCATCTAAAACATACTTGGCATTTGCCCAACAGAAGTTAGATTGGCATTTGGAAATGATATCAGCAGTATTTATTTATTGTAGCACTTATTCACAATAGTCAATATGGAAAGATCACAAGTGTCAACTGATGAACAGATGACAAAATGTACTGTGTGCAGACAAATACGATAATATTCATCTGTAAAAAGGCTATGAAACCTGTTCTTTGTAAAAAGATACATGTTATTGAGGGCAATTTTCTGAAGTAAAGTAGGCAGGCATAGAAATACAAGTACTACTTGGTTTATCTCCTATGGAATAAAAAGCACTTAATCTAATACATGTTGAGAGTAAAATGGTGGTTACCTAAGGCTGAGGTGGAGGGACTAAATAAAATGGAGATATGGAGAAAATCAATCAATAGATACATACGGCTTCCTTAGTGGTATTGCCATGGAGTGTCTTTCTGGTACAATAATAATATACTACATTTTAAGAAGATAGAAGAAAGAATTTTTCAATGTTTTCACAAAAACAAAATAAGAAGAGTTAAAAGACAAAATGCATTTAATATAATTTAAATACCACACTATAAAAACATTTATGGAGATTTTATGTCACACAAATATGAATACTTTTATATTTTGGAAATTCTTATATATAAGTACTGCTTTTCTTGCATCATTTATCATCTTTCTCTTATTTCTCCAACTCTTCCCAGTTTTCCTCCATCTTAAAATCTATAGGTTCTTTTGATTTAAATATTGTTGTTAAACACATACACCTGCATATATACTCAGAAGATACACGTACACATGCACATACATATGTATATACACACACACACACATAGAGTGATAAGAGAATCTGCGGATTACTTTAAAATTTTTTGTAAGTATACATATTTAGGGCTGACTACTTGGAATTGGATAAACTATCATGGAGCTCATTCCTGTAAGAGACTGATCTTCTGTCCAGGGACATGAGTTACCTTTATCTTTTTATCTAGTGGTGGGGCTTTGCCAATTTTCCCCTATCCATGTTGGGATACCAACTGTTGCTGTCCCTTTTAAGGTCTCCTTTAGGCGACTGTATTGTCAAGGATACCAAAAGAAAACTTAGAGATTCAAGTACCCTGGGATGACAGGGGCTCACAGAGGCTGAACCACAAACCAGAGAGCATGTATGGGATAGACCTAGGCCCTCTGCACATAAGTAGCAGTTGTGTAGTTTAGTCTTCATTTGGTACTCCTAACAGCAAGTGAAAGAGCTGGCTCTGGCTCTGTTACCTACCTTTGGACTCCTTCTGCTAACTGGGCTGCATTGCTGTGTGTCAGTAGAAGGTGTGCCTATTCTTACTGCAACTTGATATAAGTACTCTGGTTTATTTCGTAGGCCTCCACTTTTTTGTGTAGAAAGGGAGAAGGAGTGGATGGGCATTCAGGGAAGAATGAGGACTGGGAGGGAAGGAGGGAGTGGAAGCTATTATCCTCATGTAAAGTAAATCAATTAATAAAAACTAAAACCCGATATAAATTTACCACTCCTAATTTTTTATCCTATTCTTAATAGTTGCTTCAGATCAGACCTTACAGGATTCTGTTTTTTTTTTTGTTTGTTTGTTTGTTTGTATTTTTTTTGTCTGCATTATTGTATGGTATTTTTCTCAATCTTGCAAAGCAATTTTCTTTGCAATGAGAGTCAGCTCTTAGTATGTCCTAGTGAAGAATTTTTTCCACCTGTACTCCACATTGTGGTAATGTGGATTATCATGCTTGTCTCTCTGCAGTCATTTATATCACTGGGAAAAACAGATACACAAACAAACTGGAAATTTCATTTGATGATATTCTTAAATATGAAATAATTAGTAGCTTTGTAGTTATTGAGGCTCTAGTTACTGAACTTACCTTGAGAAAAATTTAAACATGTTTATAAAGGATGCATCTGACAGATATTAGCAGTGTTGGTTTTTACACACACCTGTCTTAAAATTGAAAAAAAAACAAATATTTAAAAGGAACAAAATTTGTTTTTATTGTATGTGATTTTCTTGCATTTCATATTTTAAAAATAATTTTGAATACTCTATTCATTGAGGTCTCTTTTTCATTTTAATTTGTCCTTGATAAGTTTACACAGGTCAGTAATATATTTTGATCATATTCACTTCTGTTATGATTCCTTATTCTATCACTCTGTTGATGAGCAATGTCTTTTCCCAAGAAGTCCTTTTTCATGGCTTTTGGGATGTGTGTGTGTGTGTGTGTGTGTGTGTGTTTGTGTGTGTCTGTCTCTCTATCTGTCTGCATCTCTGTATATATTTGTTTTTGTGGGTGTCTGACGTGCCTATCTGTGTCTGCATGCCTGCTTTTATATATTATGAATGTTTCTGTTTGTGTGTGTCTCTGTATGTGCTTTTGTATTTGTCTGTCTATGTCTGTATGTTTGTCTATGTTATACATGTGTCTGCTTCTGTATCTCTCTTTCCAAGTGTGTGTGTGTGTGTGTGTGTGTGTGTGTGTGTGTGTGTGTGTGTG
>JANHMN010000004.1:109515465-109546115 GCA_030674055.1 Rhabdomys pumilio | reverse complement strand
TGTGTGTGTGTGTGTGTGTGTGTGTGTGTGTGTGTGTGTGTGTGTGTTGATGGCTGGCTAGTTGTGTCTATGTGTCTCATTTAATACTGAGGATTGCTTTCTTAATCATAAGTAGGAGGCTGGTGTAACCTGGAGGGAAAATAAAGAAGCCTTAGTTATTTTATCAGAGGCCATACCAATATCTCTTTAGAGAAGACAAGGACTTTACTTCTTTTCTATACATGATGGAATGTTGAAGGCTGTATTTTGTGTAAGTCTTGTGCAGGTAACCACACCTGCAGTGAGTTTATGAGTCTATCACAAATCCTCATTTCTGCTTCTCATGCTCAGGCTTAGACACCCTTGTTACCTCCTTTTCCGTGATGACTCTGAGACTTGGAAGGGGTGATACAGATTTCACTTTTGACCGGAGCACTCAGGAGTCATTCACACATTCTCAGCACCTGAACAAGTTATGTGACTCTTCATTAGCTGCCACAGACTGCAAAAGATGCCTCACTAGTTAAAGCTGGTAATTGCATAAATTTGTAAGTCCAAAGTTAAATATTTTACAGGCAGTTTGAGAATACCTCCATCTAGCAAGATAGCAAAAAAAAAAGGTCTCCTCTAAAGCCCATGACCTACACAGTCATGGGCTTTTTACCAAATTTACAGTATCAAGCAGGGATTCTTCAGGTGAAGCAGGTCTCCAATTTAATCAGAAAGAGGTAAGTTGTACTTAAACACATGCTATTGTCATGCCTCATATTATACTTTGCTTTGATGGTCACAATGATAACACAGAGGGTCTACCATTAGAAAGGAATAAAATTAATTCCATTTCCCATTCAGCAACCTGTATACAGCATTCAAAATCTGTGAGTTGTAGCCAACAAGAAAAAACATTGCAACTCAGTTCCACCTTAATTTCTCAATGTCCTATAAACAAACTATATGGTATCTTCACCAATATAAGCTGTTTTACTTACTGTTCACTTGTGCTGAAAATAAATCTTGACCAAAGCAACTTATAAAATAATGCATTTTATTGGGACTTTCACCTGAAACTGGAGCAACTTTTATATAGCATGGAAAGGAGGCATAGGGCTGGCTCATTTGTTGAGAGTTCACATATGATCGTTAAATTGCAGGCAGAGAAAGAGAGACACTAAGCCTGGGAAAGGCTATTGAAATTTTAAAGACCATCCCACATCGACACACCACTTAATAAAAAGGCCACACTTATTCCAAAAGCTAACACCTTGTAATTCTCTCTATCCAGTCCACTAACTGGAAAACAAATAATCAAATGTCTAAACATATGGAAGCCAATTCACATTCAAACCACCACAGTGTCTTACTATATAATTCTATTGGATATACAAAATGACATATTATTACAGTGTTCTGGGAACTCCCTGGCAAACAACCCATAGAGAATTCTTCCATACCTCATACTGGGATTTTTTTCAATACCCTATTTTTATAGAAACAACATTATTCAGCCACCATTTGGAAATAAAAATTAATTGCATATAAAAAGCAGTAGGTTTACATTTAGCATCTCAGTTTACACAGCATTATAAAACTGCTTTATTAACACAGATTATAATATATAACTTCATATCAGATAGTATGATTTCTATAGATTTGTTCTCATGTTTAAGATTGTAGCTATGTGTTGTATTTAATGATTCTATGTAAATTTTAAACCATTTTTTTAATTTCAGTGATAACTGTCACTAAATTTTAAAGTTTCTTTTTGTCATAAGTCTTTCATGTCATTCACGTCTTATAGAAGACCATGCTTCACTGTGACAATTCATTTATATAGAGGATGCACTATCTTTCTGTTGTTGATTATGCAATACTTTCCTTTCTGAGTTTGGTTTATTTTCACAGGAAGTGTAATATTGCATAAACTGATATGGTGACATGAATATATTACTAAGAGTTTTCCAATACATATTTGTAAATACCTGTCCTTTGTTTACTATGTATTCATTAATGTTTTGTGACATTTATTTCATAGGCTTTTCACATTTAAAAAGCAGGAAGTGAGCTGGGAGTGGAGTGAAATTATAAGTTATTAGAGCCCAACCCACTGACATATGTCCTCCAGAAAATCTGCACTTCTTAAAGGTTCTCTATCTTTCTGAAGCAATGGCACCTACTGGTAAACTTTATGCAAATACAAGAGGCTACATAGGATATTTCTCATTTGAGCCATTATAATAAACATACTTTTTCCTACTCTTTATTTTTAGGAAAATATTCAACATTAAACATTGGTGTTGATGATAACAATGGGTCTAACTTCAGTGGACTGTCATATATGGCCTTATTTTATGAACTTATATTACTTTTATGTAGTTTTAAAATAAATTTTATGATGAATGATTATAGAATATTGTCAAATGTTTTTATAGCTTTAGTCCATATGGTGTTATTTGAAATGATTGGAGGTGAGAGAGTACCCACACAAATCATCATGGCCAAATTAATTAAAGCAAGTATTTTTATTTGTGTACATGGGGAGCCAGGGCTAGATCCCTTTAAGTTATATTTGGAGGGGTCAGAATTGAATGTTATAAAGACAAGGGTTTCATAGTCCTTTGATAGTCAGTTTCTAAATGAGGGATTTGCAGAGTAAAATATGTGAGGCTACAGTCTTTCCTGAAACAAAAGACATGGTTACAAGGTGGATAAAAGAAGAAACTCATAGTTGTCACATAACCTTTTGAAACAAAGGATAGAGTCTTAAGATTATTAGAAACAACTTTTTGAAAGAAAGACACTATTATCATTCCTGAAACAGGCAGTATACTATCATTCATAATTTAGGTTACAGTTGTGGCATAGTCCAATACTTGAGAAACAGAGGTTTAATCATAAACAGGAATAAACTAGCTTGTTTTTACTATAAGATAATTTTTAAGCCTAAAATGGAAGACCAGTTCTTCAATGATTGAATGTATTTTTCTTTCATTATATTGCAGTACAATTACATTTACTGACATGTATGTTTTCAAAATGTTATATTTGTATTCATCAGGTTACACATTTGTTATAGTTATGAATATTCTTGTAAAGTTGCTATTTTTAAATTTATTCTTTAATTTATTTTTTTTTTTACAGTTCAGAATTTATTCCTGTCCTGGTGCACCCTCCAGTTGTTCCACATCCCACACCTACCCGCCCACTCATTTCCAAGAGGATGCCCTTACCCCCACCATCATCCTACCAGACCTCCCTACTCCCTGAGGCTCCAAGTCTCTCAAGGGTTAGGTGCATCTTCTCTGACTGAGTCCCGACCAGGCAGTCCTGTGCTGTATGTGTCAGAGGCCTCATATCAGCTGGTGTATGCTGCCTGGTTAGTGGCTTAAAGTATAAGAGGTCCTGGGGGTCCAGGTTTGTTGAGACTGCTGGTTCTCCTATAGGGTGGCTCTCCTCCTCAGCTTCCAGCTTCCCCAATTTAACCACAGGGCTCCATAGCTTCTGTCCATTGGTTGGGTGTAAATATCTGCATCTAACTCTTTCAACAGCTTGTTGGGCAGTCATGATAGGCTCCTGTTTATAAGCACACAATAGCATCAGTAATACTGTCAGGCCTTGGGCCCTGCTTCCTCAGACTTCCCTCTATCTTTATTCCTGCAACTTTTTCAGACAAGAACAATTCTGGGTCAGAGTTTTGACTGTGAGACGACAACCTCATCTCTCCACTCGATGCCTTGTCTTTCTACTTCAGGTAGACTTTACAAATTCCCTCTTTCTACAGTAGGGCATTTTATCTAAGGTCCCTCCCTTTAAGTCTTGAGGGCCTCTCCCCTCCCAGGTCTCTAAAAGCCATTTTCTTTATTTATTAGGGATATTGTCCTTTAATTTTTCTTTTCTTGAAATTTTTCATCAACCCTTAGCATCAAACTGTTGATGGCTTCTTAAAATGTTTTTATATGACTATACATATTTAGTGTATTTTCAAGTCAGGAAGTTCAATGTCTCCTATTTGTTCTTTATATTACTCTTTTACAATTTGGTATTTTTGTAATTCAGTAAAATCCTTTGGTGTTACAGACTACATTGGATATGGAGATCTGTAGTATCAGATATAATTTTAACATTGTGAATACGTCAGTCTAAGGGAATATCGTGACATTCCATTGTTTTATATCCCTGTGTAGCAGATGAAGACTCCACCCAAGGTCTGAAGTCAGCCCTGTGAGCATTCTGAGGCTGTGAAGACAATACCAGGAAATCCAGAAATGCAAAAGACCCAGGATGTTCTCTGACACCTCTGATAAGGCTCAGAAGGAGCAGATTGTGAACTTTGATCTTAAAAGCAGCCCTCCTCTTTTAGCTGGGTTGCAGCACAAAATATGAGCAAGAGAACTGAAGACACTGTTGACTCATTAAAACTGGATAGAGTCTCCATTGTCATTCAGTGTTTTCGAGCCCTGTTACAAAGAAAATGATTATTCTTGCCTTGGCCAATGTCATATTTCTGCCAAGCAGCCCATTTTCTTGTCCTTGGCCCATGTCAGGTTCTTGCCAAGCAGGCCCAAATGCTCTCTGCCTCTCCCCCCTTTTTTCATTTCATTATCAAGACTGAGCCTGATAGGCAGGAATCTGACATTAGGTTAGAACAAAGAAGTAATCTCAGGCAGGAATCTAAATATTAGGCTAGAACAAAGAAGTAATTTCAGTCAGGACCCTAAATATTAGGCAAGAACAAGGAAGTAGGCTTCAGACATGAAAATGACCTTGGGCTAGGACAGGGAAGTAGGCTCAGATACTTTGGTCATCTTGATAAACCCTTAGAAATAGTGATCATGGGAGTGTTCATGTAATTGGGTTTAATGTCTTGCTTTTTCTTTAGCTATTTGTGTTTATTGTCTTGCTTGTTCCTTGACTATTTGCATCTATTGTATTGCTAGACCCTCAACCTAGAACTGATCTTAATGCATGCATGTAATCAGAATGGTATAAAAGTATAAAAGAAGAGGGGGGATGGGATAGAAGAGGAAGAGGGATGGGATAGAGGGTTCTAGGTATGGGAAATGGGGAAAGGGGAATGACATCTCTATTGTAAATAAATAAAACTTCCAATATAAAAAAAAGAGAACTACATGAGAGCAACAGGCCTTTGTTTCTTATTTTGCTGGATTTGATTATTAGTACCGACAGCTTTTTGATGAACTCTTTTGAGTTTTTAATATATATATATACAATATATATATAATTATATATATATTATATATATATAATCATATTTGCAATGAAACAATTGGAAATCATCTCTCTCAATTGGATACCCTACTTCTTCTTGCTTGAATGCTATTGCCAGGACTTCAGTACCACACATGTATAAAAGTTATAAAATAGAACTTTCTTATCATGTAGATCTTCTACATCAGATATTTCAATGTTCCCCAGCAGCTACAGCAGAGTATGAAGTTGCACAGACCAGATGCAACTCATTTAATGCTTTGCATTTCTCAGGCGGCTGTCACAGCACTCAACTCAACTTTATAGCATGGAAAACACATAAGGAAAGTGAAAATGTTTTCTTGCATTAGGATAGTTTACAAAATATAGGCAATCAAATATATAAACAAGTTTTATTTATAAATATTAACTAATTAAATAAATAATGTTTCCTATGGTTTCAAATATGCCTCTATAAATATGTAAATAACTATAAATAACAAATTTAGGATTTCATTTTATTTTCATATAACTGAATGCAAAACTTCAATTTATATAACTACGCATTTCCATTTTTTGTGAACATAATTATTTGATAAACAACAAAAATATTTGTAAGGCTTTTACAATGGGATGATTGTCCCTAGTGAGAATTTCTGTGTCCTTGTAGAACTGGAAAAGACACAGGTGCCCGATTTCACTGAGTTTTCAGTAAATGGAATCCATAAAAATGAGATGGTTTGGTTCACAGGAAATAATGTTGAAAATAGTCTATTCATATTGAAATCAACTCCTGACTAGGGTTTTTGTGTTAGCAAAGAATGTTTATTCTGCAAAGATTGATGTCCATGTAGTCTCACATAGCAAAAAAAAAAAAATATGGATTAGGCAGCTATGCAATCATGTTAACTCCTTTAACTCCAATTTCATACTCAATATTAGAAAATGTACTTAGTGCATTAGAGCATGCAATCAAACAAATGTATTGAACACATGATTTATTTTAGACCAAATTAATATAAAATAATTTTTGTAATATCTTAAGAATTGATCTTATTTTATTGGTCAAGCAATATATTTACCTTGTAAAATTATATCTTATCTCAAGTTAATGAGGATTCTAAGTAGTATTTATTAGTATCTCTTTTGCAGTATCCTATAATCAACAACTTGATGTATAAAAATATCAAAGTGACTGTTAATTAAATTTAAACATGTTTTGAGACAATATCAGGATTTTATCTATTTTGTACAATAGAGTGCAAAGTACTCTGCCTACCTCTCTATTTAGGTGAATTCTAATCATATATACTATCCTAATCTTATGTGTCAATTATGTACATATATACATATGTACATATGAAAATATAAATGTAAATACAAAGTCTGACCATCTTTATTTTTTAGATTTTAACTATTTATTTATCTATCTTTCCATTTATTTATTTATTTATTCATTCATTCATTTATTATGCTTTTTTGGGACAGTTTTTTCTGTGTAGCCATGGCTGTCCTAGAACTCTCTTTGTAGAGCAGACTGCCCTCAGTCTCACAAAGATGTACCTGTTCTCCTTCCAGAGTGCTGAGATTAAAGGCATGCTCTACCACCAATCAAGTCATTATATTTTCGTATATTTAAGCTTATTACTTTCTTTAGTTATAAGATTTTATCTATTCCAACAACTTCAAATGAGAAGATTTATGTGATATCTCCATTTGTTAACAGGCTAAGACACACACACACACACACACACACACACACAATCAGATGATAGCTGATTCTTCTGCCATGTCACTCACTAAAGTCACCGTATGTTGCCAGGCCAGGTGTTATTGCATCTAGTCAAGTTTACACTTAAGTATCTTTTATGAATACATTTTTTCCTCCAAAAGTGTACTGTGGGTATCCTTTCTCAGTGTCATTGACCACTGGCCAACTATGGTGGAGGGAGCAGAAACTAAAGTATTAAAATTTTGCAATAGAAACATGAAGACATTCAGGACGAGTAATTTTTAAAATTTCTTTGGTCTTAGCTATCATTAGGTATATAAACATCAAAGCTGCAAGAAAGAGCCAATAAGAATGGTAATTAAACAGAACTGAGTGATAGCTTGTAGTTAAGAGCACTTGTTCCTGCAAAAGACCAGGGTTTAATTGCCAGCATCCATGTGGAAGCTCACAACTATCATAACTTCAGTTTCAGGATTCTACCTACCATCTGTGAGCACAGAACACCCCAGATATGTATGCTCACAAAACAATCATATGGTGAAAATAAAATCATTACAAAAATTCTTTTAAAATAATGATTATTTAAAAAGACAAGAGAAAATGAGAAAAAGAACATATTTTTAATTGATGAGAATATATATTAATATAGTTACTAGAGTAAAGAAGATATGGATTATTTAAGTAATAAAACTATTGCTGTTTTTTATTTATTACACTTTTTATAATTCTACACATCTCTTGGTCTCTATGTGTAGATATCCCTGAAGGCATGCATTCTTAAAAACTGAGTCATCTGTTTAGTTCCAGTGAAAACTCTTGATGTGATAGTCTTAATACAGGATACACATTGAGAAGAAGGTATTTCATTTCCCCCCCAAAATCTATCCTAATATTTTTAATTGTAGTAATAGTAAAAAAAAAATAGATGGCCTAGATGTCTATCAAACAATGAAGAAAATGTGGTACATCGACATCATAGAATAACCTGGAAAAACTATGAAGTCTGGCATTTACTACAGCATGGATAGAAACAGATATCACCATTTTATGTGAAATATGTCTGTCAGATATAGAAGTTCAAGTAGTATATTGTGTTATCTACATGTTAATTGTTAAATAGTTGATCTATAGAAGATGCTAGAAGTATAGCTTACCGGAGTCAGAAGAGGCCAGAAGGAGGTGAAGTTATCAGTGGGTGCTAGGTTATAATTAGATAGAAGTAAGGCATTGTGGCATGCTGTTTATAACAAAATGATTGTAGACAGAGATAAAGTATGGCACAAGTTAGTGTCTTATCATTTTTACTCTAAAGAATTGATGAAATCATAAATAGTTGAGAATATAGACATTATTAGCTTAAATCAAATATTACATGATAAAATGTGAACAAAATACATAGCCCATGAATACATAAATTCTTTCTTTTGATCTGTTGTACTTTTATAGTCTGTATCATTATAAATATGTAATATATGCTAAATATGTATGCAAATATAAAATATACACAGTTCACATATTACATGTCTAGGAAAAGAGTGTAGCACAGTATTGAAGACCCTGGACTGGCAATGTTTGTGATCTGACATTACTCTGAAGCAGGGTCTTTACAAATACAAGTAGCTTTATGTAATAATGCTGGGATCAAGTTGTCTCTTACTTGAATATAGCATAACACAAGGAATTGGAGGCAGAAATTAGACTGAGGGAGTATGTACCACCGAAGAACACCATGACCTAGTGAATTTAGAATATTTTCTCACCAGAGCATGGGGCAATACCATGCTTTGTAGACAATTGATTTTTCTACTTTTCAGCTCTGCAATTTGGAAAGAACACATTTCTGTCATTTTAGCCTTTGATTTATTGAGCTTTGTTATAACAGCCTTAGGAACCTGAAGGAACTAGGAAATGTACTAGGAAAGTAGGAGATGGGTTATGTGTGAAAACTGATATGGTGTCTGTGAAACAGACATGGGGTTTTAGATAAATTAAGTAGAAGGGACTGGGATTTTGTAACCATTATGCAGCCTTAAAAACAAATGCTGAAAAATATAAAATGTATGAACTTACTTCTTCATATTCATTTTCACATTGTAATATTGAAAATTCAGTCATTAAATTTCTAATTATCATCTTGGCTGTAATGTATTTGAAAACAGCCCTTCCTTGCTCATCCTTATTTTGAGTGCTAAGTGATGTGTTCAATTATAAGAATCACATCAAAACACAGATACAATTTTAAAGACATCACTCTTTTCTAGGTGTTTCTTGGTTGCCTTAGTTATAGTTTTACTTCTGTGAACAGACACCATGACCAAAGCAACTTTCATAAGGACAACATTTAATTGAAGTGAATTATAGGTTTAGAGGTTCAATCCATTATTATCAAGGCGGGAATATGACAGTATCTAGGCAGGAATGGCGCAGAAGGAGCTGAAAGTTCTACATCTTCATCTGAAGGCTGCTAGCAGAATACTGGCTTTCAGGCAGCCAGGATGAGGGTCTTAAAGCCCACATTCACAGTGATGAGCCTACTCAAAAGTGCTACACCTTCTGATAGTACCACTCACTGGACTGAGTATATACAAACCACTACATTGGTGTAATCAAGGTTTATTTTTCCTATTTTCTCAGGTTCTTTATGTGCTTTGGTTTCAATCAGATTTCAAGTTTTTTTGGTTTGCTTTGTGTTTTCTTGTTTTGTTTTATTATTTTTAAGATTAGCGACTATATCTTAAATATTCCAAGCCTCTTAGAATATCTTGCATAATAGTTTTTAAATGGCCTCATGTTTGACAACTTTTGCCAGAGGAAACAAGTAATTTAGATTAGTATTTTTTGCATAGATCAGAGTTTGATAACAATTTATACTGTTATTTGGATTAAATTAACATCTTTCAGTTTAGTGTGAAGTATATGGTGATTGTTGCTATTAACCATTGATACTGCCATCTGGTAAAGTTTTATTTGATGAAATAAAACAAAGGATTCCTTTAAAGTAGTTTGAACCTATATTTAAGTAAAATAAAGTAATCAAATGAAAGGCTACTAATTTGAAAAGAGGCGTCATGTTAGAGATTGGGAAAAGGGTACTTGAGAGAGACTGAAGGGCAGAAAAAGAAGGGGGAAATTGATAAAATTTTATTTCAATTAAAAATAAGCTTCATTAAAAAAGTAAAACATAAAGTAACTGTGAAAATGAAGTCTTTCAATGTTTTACCCAATAGAGCTGAATATTTTAAAAGGTCTTCATTTTCATTAAAGTTCTTTATTTTCTGTGATATATTTCTGAACATCATTATCTATATTTCATAGCTAATAAAAAAGGAAACAGGATTAGGTAAAGTTAACATGTAGCATTTGCTTATTTCATGGAACCCTTGGCCAGAAGTTATTTAAAGATGTGAACATGAGCAATTGCAGTGAGATGAGGAGTTACTTGAGATTTTCTTTTGTCCAAACTCATCTATGTTCCATTTCCAAGGGTAACTGAGAGCTGAATGAATCATGAAATGACATCATCCCATCAGTGAATCTGAAATGGTTCTGGTGCATGTGAGTTAATATCCCGAGCCACAATCTATGTCTGACTACAGCATCAGATCCTTTGTAGTGAAATGTTCTTTTTTGAATTTTTGATGATGAGTTTGATACAGCTCACAATGGAGATACTGTATTCAGCTTACACTCAAGTGATATTTTCTCTGCATCAATTTGGTTTTGGTGTTCTTTTTCAACTTACTCAAATTTGTCATCTGTCTGACTTTTGTTCCACTAAACCTTCTGCTGAGTGGCTCTCTGAATGCTAGACCCAAGGCAGACTTGTTTTTACTATGTATGCATACTAAGCACACCTCTGGCTGTCTTTTCTATTCTTCTATTCTGAGCTAGCCACTCTCCATGAAAACCTCCTACTTTCTTAACTTGCCATTCAAATACTCTGCTTATTTTCTACTTCCTTTATGTCCCTTCTCAAAATAGTAGTATGTAAGGGTAACTTTTAGTAGACAGCACATTCTCTGAAATGTTGATTTGCCGTAATTTATTATTCACCAAAGAACACAGTTGCTTCTGGCTGTTGAATTTTTAAAATCATAACATAAATACACCAAGAGAACAGGTACTTTTTCACTTTTTCTCCACACCTTTATTCAGAATTCTTAATTTAGTAAGGAAAACATAATACTAAGTAAGCATGTACTGAATCATAAATGTATGCTTGTCTTGTCGTCTTAGACTGCTCTTGATTTTGGATGAAAATTCTAAGCTGTCAGTCTCCAAACATTCTAATTAAACCATGGCCAACTTTATTTAAACATCAATTCCAAATTTTAAACACATTTTACTTGTAATCTAGCTGATATTCTAGACTTTCATATAGCCACTTATTTTTCTAAAAGATATATCTTATTCAGATTATTTATCTTATAGTATATTTTTATTTCTTTCCTCACCAGGGATTTGAATTAATCTTTTCTTGGTTTTGCTTTCACAAATAAAAAGCAAATAAATTGAGCTTTCTACTTTTATTTATTTATAAAACCTCTGAAAGCATAAACTTCAGGATCACTTTTTAAATGCAAAATTGCATTAATATAGAGGTCTCTACTTTCAACTTTATTGATATATATGCTTAGAAAAATTTCATCGTGTTTACTTAATATTTTTAAAGCATATGTTAAACATTATGTTTTATTTTAATGGACAGAGGTAAGTTCTCCTCAATCCTAGAGAGATATCCAAAAGTTTTTCTCACATAAACCTCAAAAAAAAATGTTTAGTAGTTTTAAAAATTGTATCTATGGGGCAAATTATTTAAATAGATAATTCTCAATGGAATATAAATTAGTAACAAATTTGTGTAAATATGCTCACTAAAAATAAACATTGGGAAACATATGTCAATATAAATATGCATATACTACATACATAATTATATACAAATATGTATGAAATAACAATTAAACAAAAGGCCTCGAATTTGATAAAGTGCCAGTAATGGTATATTGGAGTGTTTGAAAGAGAAAAGGTAAGAAGGAAGTGATATAATTATATAATCTCAAAAATTAAAATATTTTAATTTAAAATCATAAAAAAGGTAATAATAACCAAAAATAAAATGTATTTCTTCGCACAGTTTTACTGATGTGGGTATTTCCATACATGTGTGTGTATGTGTAGGTGTATGTATGTTTCACAAACCTTGACCAAAAATGATTCTTATATATTTACTGTTAGTGGCTATTTAGATTAAAATTTACTAAGAAAAACAATATGAAGTTCATCAACAATTGTATAAAAGCATCTGTTAGAAGATTGTTTAATATTTTTATATTTTTGTTCACTAATCTTTTTGTTTTAATATTCTGTAGATTTCTTGAACCTACACTATGTCTGATATAGCCTAAAAGTTAGACATAGAGGCATTAAGAGAAATAAGAAATTAATATACATATTATTTGAGAACTTTTAAAAACAGAAGAAGCACTGAGGTCAAAAATAAAGTAAGACCATAATTCTACTGCTCATTTTGTCAAACTTTTGTCTGCTTTTAAGAGAGCACAGAGGGCAGACAACCATATGTGTTCCATTACACCTTTAGTTTGAGAATGACTAAGCCATGTAAAATTGTTCCTCAAATTAAGATTCAAAGATATCAGAATTAAAAGAGAACAATTAAACTTCAGATTTTGGGGATTCATTATCAAAGAGAAAATGTCTATATCTGATATATGTTAAATGCAATTTTTCTCCATCATTACAAACTAAGCATTTGAATTATTTTTCTACACTTATTTTTTCTGAAGTAGCATATGTGAGAAAAAAAATCTCTTAAATATATTTTGAACAAAAAAAACTAATGTTGTTTGGTAAAATGTAGTTTCTGTATTTGACTCTAGGGCAAAGTTCATAAAACCAATCTTACATTTGATTTCTCTACTATGTAAAAAATTACTTTCTAGGAAAGGGAAAAGTATTAATATTATAAGTATAAGTAAACCTGAGTGTGTACAATATTTTACTATTTCTTGACCCTTGGGTGACTACAGGAATTTTGGAGGATTGTTCTCTAGGATGTTGTTGAAGAACATCTAAAATTCCTTGAATCTTAAACTTCCTATTGCTGTGGCCCTTTAATGTAGTTCCTTGTGTTGTGAAGACCCTAACAATAAAAATATGATTTGTTGCCACTTTATAACTGTATTTTTCTTACTGTTATAAATCATAATGTAACAGTTTTGGAGATATGGAATTGATAAAGGCATCAGTACCTACAGGTTGAGAACTTATGATCCAAATTCTCATGCCAAGTGTGTTGATTACACTTAAATGTTTACCTTTTCCAAAAGTGGAAGTATGTGAGGAGTATGTGAGAATTATACAGAGAGGATTGATTATGGTCTTTCTGGGGGTGGGTTCTTGATCTTTATTTCATGGGACAATTTCCCCTGAATATAGGTGAAACATTTTCTAGTATAAGCTGTGGACTATTAAGAGTAAAGAATACTAGACAGTAAGCTATCCTAGATCAGATCCATCTTTTCATTTTGCACCTGTGACAAATCTTCTTCTAATTCTTCCACGATGACATTTTTGCTATGATGGACTGTTAACTGAAATTGCAAGCCAAATAAACAACTATGGTATGTTCTGACAGGGTATTTTTGTCACATTAACAGAAATGAAATTAGAACAGAAATTGAAACTGAGAGAGAGGGTGATTGATGTGAGGAATGTGATTATCCTGTGTTGGAGGAAGAAAGTGGAAGATTTTGGAACTTTGCTTTAGAAAAGCTGTTGAGTGCTCTGAGAAACGTTGATTGTAATGTTTCCTCAGTAAGGCCTTGATCATGTTTTTCAATGAGAGCAGAGTTTTCTTGAAATTTTTACTAGGGGACATTCAGGTGATCGTAGGGTTCCAAATCTGTGATGATCATGTTGTATTGAATAAGCATCTATGATTATAAGTTTGCAGTAAAACTTGGATATGGATAATTGTTTCTAAGGTACTGGTATGGAAGGCATGGAGAGCTCAGAAAGAGAGTTACTGAAGCCTGACATCTCTGGCAGGGAAGATTCACTAAGCAGAGACCTTGAAAAGCCTTTGGTGAGAATTAAACCACCTCTATAAAGGCATCTTAAAATATTATAAAGGGAAGGGTAGTAGGGTATATGACATGGAAAATGCTGCAGATATTAAGATATCTGTTAAATTTATTTGGTTCATAACTTCTCTTAGTTTCACTGTGTCTCTGATTATTTTCTGTTTCCATGCTCTGTCCATTGCTGAGAGTGGGGTGTTGAAGTCTTCCACTATTATTGTGTGAGACGCATTGTGTGCTTTGAGCTTTAGTAAAGTGTTATTTTTTTTTTTTTTATGTATGTGGGTGCCCTTGTGTTTGGAGCATAGAAGTTCAGAAATGAGAGTTCATCTTGGTTGATTTTTTCTTTGACAAGTATGAATTGTCCTTCCATATCTTTTTTTGATAACTTTAGGTTGAAAGTTGATTTTATTTGATATTAGAATGGCTACTCCAACTTGTTTCTTGGGACCATTTGCTTGGAAGATTGTTTTCCATTCTTTTACTCTTAGGTAGCGTCTGTCTTTGTCACTGAAATGCATTTCCTGTATGCAGCAAAATGTTGGGTCCTGTTTAGTATCCAGTCTGTTAGTTTTTGTCTTTTTACTGGGGAATTGAGTTCATTGAATTTAAGAGATATTAAGGAAAAAGTTATTGTTGCTTCCTGTTTTTTTGGTTATTAGAGGTAGTATTATGTTTGTGTGACTATCTTCTTTTGGGTTTGCTGAAAGAAGTTTGCTTTCTTGTTTTTCCTAGGGTATAATTTCCCTCCTTGTTTTGGAGTTTTCCCTCTATTATCCTTTTTAGTGCTAGATTCATGGAAAGATATTTTGTAAATTTGATTTTGTTATGGAACATCTTGGTAATTGAGACTTTTGCTGATTATAGTATCCTGGGCTGGTCTTTGTGTTCTCTTAGGGTCTGTATAACATATGTCCAGGATCTTCTGGCTTTTATAGTCTCTGGTGAGAAATCTGGTGTAATTTTGATAGGTCTGCATTTATAAGTTTCTTGACCTTTTTTCTTTACTGCTTTTAAAATTCTTTGTTTTCTGCATTTGGTGTTTTGATTATTATGTAATGGAAGGAAATTTTTTTCTAGTATAGTCTATTTGGAGTTCTGTTGGCTTCTTGTGTGTTAATGGGCATCTCTTTCTTTAGGTTTGGGAAGTTTTCTTCTATAATTATGTTGAGGATATTTACTGGATTTTTAAATTAGCTTTTTAAGAATCTCCACTGTCTTCTATACCTTTTTTTGCTTAGGTTTGCTCTTTTCATTTTGTGCTGGATTTCCTGGATGTTTTTGGTTAGGAGCTTTTTGCATTTTGTGTTTGTTTTACAGTTGTGTCAATATTTTTTCTTTCTTTATTGGATATTATATTTACATTTCAGATTTTATCCCATTAACCCATTCCCCCCACCACCCAGGAACCTCTTATCCCATTCCCCCTCCTTCTGCTTCTATAAGGATATGTCCCCAGCTCTCCCCCCACTCCCACATCCCCACCCTCAAATTCCCCCCTACTCTGTGTTCAGCCTTCATGGGACCAAGGATCTCCTCTCCCACGTATATCAAGGCCGTCCTCTCCTACATCTACAGATGGAGTCAGGGTCCCTCCCTATGTGCTCCCAGGCTGGTGTTTTAGATCCTGGAGATCTCTGGTTGGTTGGTATTGTTGCTCTCCTCATGGGGCTACCAACCCTTTCAGCTCCTTCAATGTTCTCTCTAACTTCTCCATTGGAAAACCCTTATCAGATCAGTGGTTAGCTTTGAGAGTCTGCCTCTGAATATTTCAGACTCTTGCAGACCTCTAAGGAGACAGCTATATCAGGCTCTTGTCAGCATGCACTTCCTGACATCCACATTAGCGTCTACCTTTGGTGACTGCACATGGGATGGATACCCAGGTGGAATGGTCTCCAGATGGCCCCTCCTTCTGTTTCTGTCTTTCTGTTTTCTGCACCTGAGATTCTCTCTTCTATGTCTTATATTTCATTGGTGATGCTTGCATCTATGACTCCTAATATCTTTCCTAAGTTTTCTATCTCTAGGGTAGTTTCCCTTTGTGATTTCTTGATTGTTTCTACTTTCATTTTTATGTCCTGGATCGTTTCGTTTAATTCCTTCCCCTGTTTGCTTGTGTTTTCTTGTAATTCTTTATGGAATTTTTTGTGTTTTCTCTTTAAGGCTTCTACCTCTTTACTTGTGTTCTTCTGTATTCCTATGAGGGAGTTATTTATGTCCTTCTTAATGTCCTCTATTATCATCACTAGAAATGATTTTTATATCTGAGTCTTGCTTTTTCAGTGTGATGGGGTATTCAGGACTTGCTATGGCAGGAGAACTAGGTTCTGATGATGACAAGTAACCTAGGTTTCTGTTGCTTATATTCTTGGTTTTGCCTTTTGCCATGTGGTTATCTCTAGGGCTACCTGTGCTCACTGTCTCTAACTGGAGCTTGTCTTTTCTTTTATCTTGGTTGTTCCAGAACTACTCAGAGACCAGTTGTCTCTGTGATTCTGAGAACCTGGGTGTAAGAGATCTTGGGAGTCAGGCTGCTTCTTTGATCCTGAAATCCTGGTGTGACCAATCTCCTGATGTCTTGTGATCCTATGATCCTATGTTCCTGGGTGGGTTAGAGATCCTGGGAGTCCATCCTCCTCTGGGTTCTGTGAGATTGGGTACAGAGCTATTAACGTCTTCCCAGGGCACTGGCACAGACTGGAAGGAACCCTTGCCACTGGCTGGGAGTGAGTTCCTGAGTCCCCATGGGTCCTAGTTACTTTCTGTTTGGGATGGGTGCCACTGCCTCCTCACCTATGATCCTGTGTGTTACAGCTCCTGGGAGTCAAGCCTCCTCGGGGCTTTGGGGGATTGGGTGCAGAGCAGATGCTCAAGGTCTGCTTAGGGCACCAGTGCAGACTGGGAGGCTCATAATCTATTATATTGTCCAGTCTTTATCCTTGTCCCAGTCTGCCCTCTGACTGTTCTACATCAAATACCTCCTTCCACCCACAAGGTTCCAAAAGAATTTTTCCACCCTCCATACCTTACCCCAACCCCAACATACCTCCACACTCCCTGGGGTCTATATTATTAATTTCTTTGTTGGTAACGTGGAGATTTTGTGAGCATTATCTTTGAGAGTCTTCTATAGTGCCTTCTCTGGTATAATGGACTTCAACCTGTAACTGAAAGTCAACTAAAGCATTTTTTCTCTATGTTACTTTCTATCAGGTAGTTGTCACAGTCACGGAAATGGAACCAGAGCACTGGGCCTTTGAGTTCTGTGTGTATACCTGCTTCTTCTCAGATATTCAGTGGTTCCTTTTAAGAAAAAACAAAAACTGAACCCTTAGTACTCTGCTTCCTGCTTTTACTGATACTCTAAGATTTGACTCATGTTCTTTTTCTGTTTTAATATTTTGTCACCTCTGCTTTTTTTTCTAGATACATTCATTATTTCAACAGCTATTTACAGGGCATGCAGTTGTGTCAGAAATTATTATGATGTGGATATGTGATATATAAATAAGTAAAAACTATTGTCAATGGAATAGAATAAGTATTAAGGAAATAAGGTAAAGAAGGATTAGCAAATATATTGAAACCAGAGAAATCTAGAGACTAACATGATGAATAGAATGGCCTGAAGTAATTAAGCACCAACACAAAGGATGTATGGGAAGATAAGAAAGAAAAGACAAGCAAATAGACTAAGTATAAAGGAACGTAAGTAAAGCATTTCTTTGCTTTGTATTTTTTTTATAGTTTATGTGTTTATTTAATTTTTATACATTTTCCTCAGCCTGATATGCAAGTTTGTCGTACTGTTAATAGTTGGGAAACTCATGAAATTAAAAGTACTCCAGGTCTACATGACATATACATTTGATATATTTTTGCTGATCTATATTTAACTATTAACAAAATGTCTCAAAAAAAACCCCAAAATAAAAATAGGCATGCCTTTTTTACTGAGCTTTTTTCCAAGACATAGGTCACTTTTATTTACTGAACTTTTTAAAAGGAAACAGAAATAAACAAATAAGAATTAAGTACTATTTTTATTGTTGCTGGAAAAAATGATAAGAGATTAGGTACAAATTTCAAAAATTAGTTGATTTTTACTCGGTAAATTTTATCATGATGAATTTAATTGCACTTACTATTTATGAATCTACTTTTTATGTGATTTTATGTGTATGTTTGTGAAATGAGAAATACAAAACCATAAATTGTATTTGAGATTTTTAATATGGATGAAAATGTACCAGAGCCTGACCAATACAGAGACAAATGTTCACAGCCAGCCATTGGACTGAGCATGAGGACCCCAAAAACAGAGTTAAAGGAAGGACTGAAGGAGCCAAATGGGATTGCAACCCCATAAAAAGAACAACAATATCAACAAACTGGACATGCTAGAGCTCCAGAGGACTAAACCACCAACCAAAGAGTACACATGGAGGGATTCCTGGCTCCAACCTGTGCATGTAGCTGAGGATGCTCTTGTCTGGTATCAATAGAGAGAGAGGCCTTTGGTCCTGTGGAAGCTTGATGACCCAGTGTAGAAAGATGCTAGAGGAGTGAGAAGGGAGTGGGTGGAGGAGCACCCTCATAGATACAGAGAGGAGGGTGAATGGGTTAAGGAGTGTATGGAGGGAAAACCAGGAAGGGGACAACATTTGGAATGTAAGCAAATACAATAAAGAATAATTTTTTAACAAAGAAAATGTATAGTGATGAAGATGATGGTGTCTATTTCCAGAATGCTAGAAATGGAAGAACAAACAAAAGAATTTAAAAAGTGTTAGAAAGAATAAAAGAAGGAAGAGAGGAGGCGTCAAGGAAGAATAACTATAAGATTCCTCGAGCCTGTAAGTTAAAAGAAATTGCAGTTTTATACAAGTAGCAACAGTAAGAAACACTGTGATTAACAGGAAATTATGACTGGAAATCCCCACAATTACCTCTATTGTTTTACTATTGTAAACAAAAACAATTAAAAGAATACAGGATTCTAATATTAGATAATAAACATGAAAAACAGAGTCTAATTCAGAAATGTTCAGGCAGGGGAGGTCCATCAAAAGCAAACCTGTTGTCTAGTGGGAATTGATAGGCGACATAGAGTGTGAGATGATGAAGCTCCCAAAGACTCTCCTGTGTGCTCATTTTACTGTAGCAAGAACAAAAGTTCCAATTTCTCAGCAATGAAAAAAGCCATTGGAATTTATCCATCATCTGAAAGTATGAGAGTGCTTTGTAAAGTCATTTAAAAGTCTTTTCATTTGCTGGGAATGAGAATTAAAGATGGTTGCTCTTAATTGGTCTGATTTTCATTTTCTGTTGCAAGAAGAAAGGATTCAAAATCTTTATTAAGTTAAAGGAAACCAAATTTATTAATCTTGAGATGTTGAATAAAATAAAACCATGCAAAATGATTCTTTTTTCTTTTCTTTTCTTTTTTTTTAATATATTGGCTCATTGGAGTATGGATGTCAAAGAAATAATGTATTTTTAATCTTGAAAATGAAGAGCATTAAAAACATCCATTGTAACACAAAATAAGGTTTATATTTAAAAGTTGGACATATAAAAGAAACCCAAATTCTTTCATACATTTTTTTCAGTGAATAATCTGTGAGACCAAAAACCATACCATGTAGCTTTTAGTTTGTCCTGTTCCTGCTTTACAAACGTAAGTAAGACAAACACTTCTGATATATCCATAATTAGCTTCCAGTATTCACAATGGATTATAATTAATTTGGGGGTGGGGGGAAACCTAGGCATTTTCTCTACCTATGCTTCCTAAACAGCCATCTGCTTTGAAACATGATTTTACCAGTTGTATTTGTTACCTAGAGGTCCATCATTAGTTTCTATTCCTGAATTTTCTCTTTTATGACAATTTATTGGTGTTCATATCCAACAGATGTGTTGGAGCAATATTACTCAGAAGCTATTGAAACTTGTTTCCTCTTAGTTTACAGAATTGTATTTCAGAAGAGAAATTTTGGAGATATTTACTATGGTATTCACTTGTAGAAACTAATTGATGCTTATTGACAATTTCAGGCATTGACAAGCTTCTTTCCTGATACCTGAAATCACTTGCTCATTTCTTTTGATTGTCATATGATATTCTTAGTGAAGGTATCAAGTAATTTAAGTAAAAGAAGAATATTTAAAAGAACTCTTCCATTGCTGGTGGGATTGAAAACGTGTACAACCACACTGGAAATCAATCTGGAGGCTCCTAAGATAATTGGAAATATATCTACCTGAAAACCTAGCTATATCACTCTTGGGTATATACCCAAAAGATGCCCTACCATACCAAAAGATGAGGTGCTCCACTATGTTCATAGCATCCTTATCTGTGATAGACAGAAGCTGTAAACAACCCAGGTGTTTCACAACTGAAGAATGGATAGATAAATTGTGCTTCATTTACACAATGGAATACTATACAGCTATTTTTGCAGACAAATGGATGGAACTGGAAAATATTATTCTGACTAAGATAACTCAGACCTAAAAGGACAAGCATTATGTGTACTCACTAATAAGTGGATATCAGCCAAAAAATGTGCAGAAAACCAAGAATATAATCCATATAACTCAAGAAGATTAACAAGCAGAAGGACCCAAATAAGGATACTTCAATCCCACTTGAGAGGGAGAAGAAAACGATCACAGGAGGCAGATGGAGGGAGGGGCCTGAGTGAGAAAGGAGAGGGGAAGGGCAAAAGAAGAACATAATCAGGTATGGAGGGTGGGAAACAGGACTGAAGCTCTGAGGGACAACAGAAGAAATGAAAATATGCAACCTTGGGGGGTGGAAGGTTGGGGGACCCTCTATAAAGTACCAGAACCTTGGGAGGTGAAAAACTCTTAGGACTCAAAGGGAGGGACCTTAGATAAAATGCCCAACAGTGTGGAGAGGGAACTGTTAGAGTTAACTTGCAGTAGACATACTGGGCATCAAGTGGAGGGGTCGAGATGACATCCCACAGTCAAAACCTCTGACCTAGTATTCTTGTCTAAAAGACCTGGAAGGACAAAAATGGAGAAGAGCCTGAGGGAAAGGAGATCCAGTGACCAGCCCAACTTGGGTTTCATCTCAAGTGTAGGCTCTAAGACATGACACTATTAGTGATGCTATGCTGTGCTTATAGACAGGAGCCTAGCTTGGATGTTCTCCAAGAGGCCCAGAAAGCAGCTGACTGAGACAGAAGCAGATACTTATACTCAACCAATGGACTGAAGTTAAGATCTCTGTGGGTAAAATAGGGAAAGGCTGGAAGAAGATGATGATGAGAGCGACTCCATAGGAAGACCAGCAGTCTCAACTAACCTGGACCCCTGAAATCACTGAGCCACTGAGCCACTAACCAGCAGCATACACTAGCTGGTCTGAGGTCCCTGACACATATACAGCAGAGAATTACCTGATCTGGCCTCAGTTGGAAAAGATATGCCTAACTATGGAGAAACTTGTGAGAATGGGGAGGTTTGGCAGGGAAGATATCCTCTTGGAGACAGAGGAGAAGAGGAATGGGATGAGATGAGGGACTTAACAGATTTAACAAGTTGTTTACTTCAAGATGATGAATCATGATGTTTCTATGTATTTTGCTTTGGAGACATGGAGTCATATGAATTAATTGGATTGTTATTCTCTGAACATGTGCTATGCTAAGGCCAATGAAAGCATGCTCAGTAAACTCACTCGCAAACATTTCATGATATTCACAAATAAAATAACACAAAAGTAAAATATACTCACAAGTGTTTAAAAAATGCCCACATTGATTTCCATAGTGACTTATGAATTTGGAGTCCCAGCAATGTTTGAGTGTTTGTGTTATTACACATCCTTATCAGCATGAAGTAATTGTCACTTGTTTTGCTGGATCTTAGCCATTCTGACAGGACAAAAATAAAATCTCAAATTAGTTTAGATTTACATTACACTGATGGATAAGGTTGTTGAGCACTCTTAAGTCATTTGAATTTATTCTAATGAGAACTCTGTTTAGATCAGTACCACAATTTTAAAATTGTGTTGTTTTCTCAATATCTAGTTTCTTATGTTTCTCATATTTATTGAATAATAGTCCATTATTGGATGGGTAATTGGGAAAAACTTTCCCCCTTCTGCTTTTTTCAAATAGCAGTGTCATTTTTGCCACTGTATGTATTCTGTATGGCAAAACTTTTCAGTTTTATGAAATTCCATTTATTAATTGTTGTTTTCATTCCTATGACAATGGTATTCTGTTCAGAAATCCTTTTTCTGTGTCAATCTGTTCAAGACTATTCCTCACCTTCTCTTCTATTATTTTCATTCTATATGGTTTTGTACTGAGTTGTTTCATTCACTTGAAGTTGAGTTTTGTACAGGGTCATGAGTATGGATCCATTTGTATTCTTCTATAAACTGACATTCAATTTGACAAGCACCAATTGTGGAAAATGTACTTCTTTTTGCCTCACTATCAAAATCAAGTGTCTGTAGGTTTGTGGATTTATTAATGGGTTTCATTTCAATTTCATTGATCAATGTGTCTGTTATTTTATCAACACCATGATATTTTTAGTACTATAACTTTATAGAACAACTTGAAATCAGAGATTGCAACACATTCATGTGCTCTTTTATTATTTAGGATTACTTTAGCTATTAAGGTTTTGTGTGTGTGTGTGTGTGTGTGTGTGTGTGTGTGTGTTTGTGTGTGTATGTGTGTGCGTGTGTGTGTGTTTATATAAAGCTGAAAATTGTCCTTTCAAGATCTTTGAAGACTTATGCTGGAATGCTGATGAGGATTGCATTGAATCTGTAAATAGTTTTTGGTAGGATTGCAATTTCTCAAGGTGATGGATATTGATCTACTTTAAGACTCATATCTACTTCTCTTTGGCATATACACAAAGGATGCATCATGCTACCACAGAGACAGTTGGTGAACCATATTCACTACTGCTCTATTCATAATATCCAGAAAGGGAAATAACCTAGAAGTCCTCAAGAAAAGAATGAATTTTGAAATGTTCTGGATTTATACAACAAAATATTACCCAGGCATTAAAAATAATGAAGTCATGGAATTTGTAAGCAAACAGATTAAACTAGAAATTAAAGGTTTACTGAGTGTGGTACCTCAGACTTAGAAAGACAAATATAACATGTAGTATCTTATATGTGGATTTTAGCTGTTACTTCAGTGATAAACAAGTATAGAGTAAGAACTAGAGGAACAACTAGATCTCATTAGGGAAGGAAAATAGAAGAGATAGGTATGGATGGAAGAGTTGGAAGAGTGCAATCTGAAATGGGAGGATCAAGTGAGAATGAGTTGTAAATACAGAAAGAAATAGCTAAAATTAAGTGGCAGTTGTGGAATAGTATGAAATCCAACATAGTAGAAACTAGCTAAAATATATGCATATATGAAGGGCATATAAAAAGAAATAACCAAATAATGAAAGACAGAGTCCCAATTATCCATTTCATTGTTACCAAACAAAGCTATCAATCCTGTGATTGCACTACATCTAATTGAGTTATTGTCCAAAAAGATCTATATGAATTCCCAAAAACCTGAGGATGTTGATAATAATTTAAGTTGATCTTCAAGCACGATCTAAAGTCACCATTGCTGAAGACAATACCTATGGATCTCATAGAACATGGAGATGTCCAGCTGGTGCCTACACAACTGTTCACCCCTGTTTCAGTGGTTTTGGCATAGCAACCTACTGTCCACATTCTCAAAAGAGAAACATAAACATCAAGCCAGTCTCAAATTTTTATTTGCCATAGTCTATGTGCTAGGGCAGTGATGGCACAAGCTAGTGGGAGTATCCAACCAATAACTGATTTGACGTGAGTTCCACTCCCATGAGATTGAACACATTCTTCACACCACATGGGTGATCAAGAACCTGACACTAGATAACTCAAGGACTGAGGGTGAAATTAAGTAACAGCAGCCTAAAAAAGAAAAGAACTACAACCATAAAGTAACTCATAAAGATACTGTGTTATACTCATAGATAAGTACGTTATTCTGTCAGCATCAGAGAAACTTCTTCCTACAGCAGATGGGAAAAATATAGAAACACATAGCAGGACACACCAAAGAGTGAGAGAAATTGAACCACTCAACCTTAAATGTAATGACTCTATAAAACATGTTCAAAACTCATAAGAATTTATGTATATTGGAGAAACAAGCACAAGGCCTGCATAGGTCTACACCAGATGCTCTATGTATATATTATGGCTTTCACTTCATTTTAGTGTATTTGGAGATTCTGAATGTAGGAATGAGTGGAATACTGATTGTTGTTTCCTCCCTTGGGTTCTTTACTTTCTAATTGATTTTAACTGACCAACTAGGACACAATAGTTTTTGTTTTATATCATTACATATATATATATATATATATATATATATATATATATATATATATTAAGAATGAATAAATAAAAACATACTTACTAGGTGAATGGTTAACCACTCAACTGCCTAGTATCCTTGCTAAGAGAGGGATAGATAGTTTTCTCCAACAGAATGATACTGGGTATATCAGACACTTCAGTATAGGCCTCACTGTTTAGTAGGTATTGAACAATATAAAACCGAACTCCATAGTTCTTTCTGTGTACTTTTATATGGTTACAGCCTGATGGGGATTTGTTTGTTCATGATATGGTTTTATTTTGTTTTCTTTGGGAGGAGATCATTGTACTGGATTTTCTTATTTATTTATTTATTTATTTATTTATTTGAGAAAAACATAAAGTTGGATGGGTAGAACTGAAAGAGTAACTCAATGAATTGAGGAATGTGAATAACATGATAAAAAAACACACATAAATTTAAAAATTACTTTAAACACTAAAGCGTATAATAAAAAAAAGTAAATTTCTGAGTATCTCATTCTTGGGGAAATGCATGCAATACGATCAAAGACAGTTTTAGCACTGGATTAACAGTGTAATGTGCACATAAGCAATTATGCAATATTTAAAACTCCTGTTATATACTATAAATAATATTTTTGAATAGGGAAATTCAAAAGATACATAAAGAGAGGCATGAAAGGTCAGGAATATTACCATACACTAATTTTGTATTTTATATAAATTGTTTAAATGACTTTGTGAACCTATTATATATATTCAGAAAACTAGACTGATAGGCCCATTTAAAATTACATTTTTCTTTCAGTTTTGTTGTCCAGGTGACAGAAAATATGGTCTTTTCCAGGATAGGTGAGTTCCAATTCCTTGTCACTGGGCTCCGTCTTCAGTGTGGGCATATACTTCCTGAAACAGAGCAGCGTCTCACTGATAATTAGTAAACGCCTCATTTGAATCTCAGGTAAAATGCCAGGATGCAGAGGCCTTGGACAGCATGAAGCAAATTATTCTGAAGATAACAGATTTTCCTGAAAGAATCAAGAGAAGAACATAGAATGTTTAACCTGGAGTATGGAGAAAGGAGAACGTGATAGTTTATATTTATTGGCAACTTCACATAGACCTAGAGTCACCGTGGTGATAAAATTCAACACAGGTTTAAAAGGGTTTTCTAGATTAGTTGAAGTGAGGTAGGAAGATCTACCCAACATTTTTTCTTTCTTTCTTTTTTTTTTTTAGTTATTTTATTTATTTACATTTCAAATGTTGTCCCCATTCCTGATCTCCATCTCTCTTCCTCAAACCCCTGATTCAATCCCTCCTCCCCTTTGCCTCTAAGAGAGTGCTCCTCCACCTGACAACCCACTCCAGCCTCACAGCCTTAGCATCCCCATACAATGGAGCATCAATCCTCCATAGGATCAAAGTCATTCCCTCTCACTGATGCCAGATAAGGCAATACTTTGCTACATATGTCACTGGCGCCATGGATACTCTTTGGTTGGTGATTTAGTCCTCTAGGAGCACTGGGGATGAGGTTGGAGGATCCAATTAGTTGATACTGTTGTTCTTCCTATGAGGTTGCAAACCCCTTCAGCTCCTTCAGTCTTTCCCATAATTCTTCCATTGGGATCCCTGAGCTCAGTCAGATGGTTGGCTGTGAGTATCTGCATTTGTATTAGTCAGGTGCTGGCAGAGCCTCTCAGAGGACAGCTATAGCAGGCTCCTGTCAGCAAGCAATTCTTGGCATCAGCAATAGTGTCAGGGTTTGGTGTCTGCAGATGAGATAGATATCCAAGTGCGGTGGTCTCTGGATGACCTTTCCTTCAGTCTTTGTTTCAATTTTTTTGTCCCTGTATTTTCTTTAGACAGAAAAAATTCTGGGTTAAAATTTTTGAGATGGGTAGGTGGCTCCTTTCTTCAACTGGAGGCCTTGCCTATCTACTGAAATTGTCCTCAACAGGTTCTAGATCCCCTTTGTTGGTTATTTTGGTTAAAGTCATCCCCATTGGGTACTGGAAATCTCTTGTTTCACTGGTGTTTGGGATTTTCTAGTAGTTTCTTCCCAACTCCGTTTTCTACCCCGCCCTCTCACATCTACATATTTCTATTCATTTTCCTGACCCTCTGGACTTCTCTCTTGTCCCTTCCTATACCTGATCCTGCCCTTCCCATCTTTCCTTCCCTCTCCTCTCTCTCTCTCTCCCAGGTCCCTCTCTTCTTCTGTCTCCTGTGATTATTTTGTTCCCTCTTCTAAGAAGGATTTAAATATCCACACTTTGGTCTTGGTCCTTGTTAAGCTTCATATGGTCTATGATTTGTATACTGTGTATTCCACACTTTTGGGCTATTATCCACTTATCAGTGAGTACATACCATGTGTGTCCTTTTGTGTCTGGGTTACTTCATTCAGGATATTATTTTAATTCCATCCACCCTAACTTCTAGTGCAATGGTTTTCAACCTGTGAATTGCGACCATTCTACAAAACCTGTGTGGCAAAAAAAGAAAAAAAGTTGTTACAGTTCATAATAATAGTTATGAAGTAGCAGCATGCATAATCTTATGATTTGGGGCATCACCACATTAGAAAATGTATTACAGGGTCATAACATTAGGAAAATTGAGAAACAGTGATTTATACAAAATAAAAAAGAGAAAGCAACCTGAACATAGCATTTATCTGTTTCCTGGTGCTGTGTGATGAACAGATGCCCAAAGTTCATGCTGCTGTGATATCCCAGGCCTGAACCATGAGCTGAGAAAACTTTCCTCTTGAACTGCTTTTGTCAAAAGAGCTTGAAGGTGTCAGCAGAGATTGCTGAAGGGTAAAGGTGTTCTGGAATTGGAGTTCATGGTGCTGTCTGCTCAAGGAAAGTTCGTTTTGGAACAAAATTTGCTATTAATAAATAAAAATGGAGATAATTGAAATTCTAGTGTAATGGCTATGTATGTGTATGTTGAAGAGCTGAAGATGTAAAATGGTGAATTGGTATGAACTAGTGATGTAAGAAAACAGTGGTGGAATGGGAAAATCTTGTATAAATTGGGTAAATGAAGCCACAAAACCTTAGGTTCCATATCTCTCGAGATGTAACTAGGAAGACAACTATACCATGAAAATGACTAATTAATATCATATTACTGAAAATGTGAAAGTTTCACACTGTTTTTCTTATGTTGAGGGGCTTTCACCAAAGAGGAAGCCATTTCACTTTGTTTTTGACAACAATTGAATTAGTAAAGAATATTAATTATGAAAAATTCACTGTTAATTTGGAATTTTGAGGAAGCATATAGCCAGGCAATAAAAATGTTAAAAGTAAATAGTTTTTTTAATGACAATTAATATGTATTGTCAATCTGAAAGACTACTTTGAAGCTCACTGTACTCCATTTGTGTGTGTGTGTGTGTATGTGTGTGTGTGTCTGTGTGTGTGTGTCTGTGTGTGTGTGTGTGTTGACACAGAACAATTAGGTCTTTAAAAATATATTTATACCAAGTAAAAAGTTAAGAGAAAATAGCTTAATGTACATTTTATAGATCATTCATTTTTATCCACAATCAACTTAGTGCGGCCAAGTGATGTTTGATGGAGGAGGATCTTGGTAAACATATTAAGAGGAATCTGTGATACATAATTGGTGACTTTTAGAAGTTCAGAGAAAGATGCTATGGTTTATTTGGAGATAGCACATCATCTGCTGAAGTCTTCTAGGCTTGTTGACATTCCAGCACTTTGTGAATGAGGCTTTTTTTATTCTCCCTTCATTTGTTTAGCTCTTTACCTAATTGATTTTCTGTGCTAATACACTAAAAGTCTGAAGAAGGCAGTGCCTCAGGTGTGACAGATGAAATAAGATGCTCTTAGGCATCACTTTTATCTTCCATGTCTAATGTGTTGGTTACAGCTGTGCAGTTTAACAGCAAAATCGATACGTCATTTACTGCCAGTACCTGAAGGAATTTGGAAACTCTTCAGTATTTTAACCATTAGATTTCCTCTGAAGTTTTAATACTTACATGTTTACTTTCTGTTCCTGAATGCCACAAGGTAAGTAGCTGTTTGCTCCTTCTAGCCTTCTCAGCCATTGCTACTGCCAGTAGCAAGTTAAGTTACTTTACTGTGAATCCTGGAACATCTGTCAATTAAATGAATTCTAGAAAATGTAAAATAAATGTTTAAAAAATATCTTCCATTTGTTTAAATCATGTTGAGCTTAAGCAGTTAGCATTTAGCATATGTGCCACTGCAAATGGAAGCACTCTATTGTGCATGAAAAGCAGAATGTGTAGGGGCAGTTGGGCAATTCTTTTTGTAAATGGATATGTTTATTGTCAATTTCCCATTTTGCATCAGCAATATCATGATTTCTACATGAAACATTAGCAAAGATTTTATTTCAATAAAACACATATTCTGTAGAATATTTCTTTCTTCTGTTTCCTTTTTCACTCTATCATTGATAATCTATCTTTAATCTATCTACCAACTATTTATAATCCTATATCTATCTCTATACTCTACCTATGTATAATCTATCTATCACCTATCATCCATCTATCTATCTATCTATCTGTCTATCTAAAAAGTGTCTATTTATAATCTATCTATAATCTATTTATATATAAGCTATCTATTGTGGGAAAAAAAATAATAAAAACGGCCAGGGAACCGTAGGGTTCCTCATGCCACACTGTGTGTAGTTGGCTGAGAATGCCCTGGGTTCCTCCAGCTGGAAGTTAGGCCCGGTTGTTCACCACGGTTCCTCACTGCGCAGGCCCCAACACACAAGGAAGTCCTTGGGTTTCTAAAACCGGTTTATTGGTGTGGCGGATGGTGGATGGATCTAGATGTGCTCTCCTCAAAACCCAGGGTGAATCTGAGTTAAATAGGAGGGGAAGAGGGAGGAGGGGCTGGGGAGGAATGCTTAATGGGCTCCACCCTCTGGCCTTCAGGTACCTCATTAGTATGTAAATCTCTCTAGGGCCTGGGGACTGTTGTCATGCCCTCCACCTGTGTATGTGACTGAAGCATAAAAGTGAAATGGAGATTAGACCTCATGTCAGGACAGACAATCTGTCTTTCTGTTTATCTATCATCTATCTATCTGTGTGTGTGTGTGTGTGTGTGTGTGTGTGTGTGTGTGTGTGTGTGTCTGTGTGTGTATTTTTTTTATTTGTGTTTCTCTAGTTGTTTGATTCTTGTTGGTTTCACTTGTGTGCCTTGAGAGCAAATATGAAAAGATATGAAATGTGGTACTTTCTTTTCCTCCCTCCTCTCCATAAACCAACTCATGGCAACACAAATAAATAAGAGTATTTCTACTGTTTTGAAATCCCATTTTATCTATAATACTCTGAGAAACAACCCATTGAATATCTTTAACATTTTTTTCATATATGTTCAGGGCATATATGAAAATTTGTGGAAGTTGATTCATCATTAATAATTATTTTCTCAACCTATGCTTTCTATTTAAAAATGAGTCTAAAAATATTTTTAAACAGTTAAATCTGTAAATGCTTAAGTGAAATAAACTATAACACAACTGTGTAAAACATGATTAACATGAGCCCATTCGACACCATGTATCTCATATTTCAGCATGATACCTGTAGTAAAGCTACTACAAAATTTGAAATGGTACATCTATAAAGCTGAGAGATTGCATGTAACTTTACCTTAATTTTATTAAGATAAATGGCAAAATAATATATTGGTTTGATCAAAGACTGTCAGATGATATATATATATATATATATATATATATATATATATATATATATATATATATATTTGAACAAACAACAGCCATGTTTGTTCAATAGAAAGATACTGATGATGTAGGGGAAACATGGGTTATAACTGTTTTATTTCTTCTGAAATATTATATGTTATTTCATCTTATATCACTTAGCTAAGTGCACCTAAATGTTATTAGTTACATTTTTAAAGAGGCTAATAATTCACCACTATGTATTCTTTTCATTTGACCAAAAAGTTTGACATTGTCCAAAATTTAAAACTTTTTTACACATTAATTTTATTGTATTTGAACCAAAGTGTTATATAAAATCATTAACAATTAACAATTTATATATTCTATATACAGATTGGCCAAAAATAAGATATATATTTTTGGATACTTACACACGTACTCACACACACACACACACACACACACACACACACACACACACACACAC
>JANHMN010000004.1:109495451-109510403 GCA_030674055.1 Rhabdomys pumilio | reverse complement strand
ACACACACACACACACACACACACACACACACACACACACACACACACACATATATATATGGTTTCAGGACTGGTATTGGATAAGCAATTGATGTATCAAGTTTGGTATCACCATCCATTCTCCAGTTACTACCATATGTAAGCACATACGTATATGTTAATTTTTATTATACCTTTATTTAGAATTTCATTTCAACTCTAACTTAGAAAATATCTACAGAATGTAGTATTGTGATTGCTTTTTAAAAATAGATATTTAGGTATCACATTAAACTCTGCCTATATGCTTTGAAATCATTGTGATACTACAATTCATAGTAAGCATCATTTTGGCAGTGTGTGAACTGTGTCCTATGTATATAGCCCCAGAGCTCTTTTTCATACTTTATGATGTAGTGGCGAAGAAGGGTAATTCAGGTCATTACCTCTAGTGCTTTTTAGGGAAGAAAAGTGCATTGTATTAAATTAGAAGTTGTCAGATGAGAGCTTTTTCTAAACAGTACAACAAAGCTATAAATTTGCAATATTACTGATGAATTCAGAACTCTTTTATGGGTCACTGAAAATTGTTTGCAAATGACCACATTCTGATTTCCAAGCAGATATTTAAAATATTGTCATCCTTTCTGGCAAAAGCTTAGAACCCTACTTTAGAGAGACCTCCTCTGAAGAATGATATTTTTTCTTATATATGGATAAATCAAAATTTCCTTCTATTATTCAATAAAAATAATCAATAAATTATTTTTAAACAGTCATAATGATTTTTAATAAATTAAGATGCATTGGTCTATTTTCTGCCTTGTAACTAAAAATAACAAATTAAAAATAAGTTGTCATAATGACCATAATCGTCAAAAGAAAGAAACTATAGACTCTAGCTATAAAAGAAAAAACATTTTAAAAGTGTATACTGCTTGCTTGTAAACATCTGTGTGGGGGGTAGAAATGACTGTTTTTAGCTCATGAACAAAATCATGAAGAAAGGAAAACAAATGAGATGTGTTAGGTTATATATTTGCTCCACTATTTGTCCTGAGAAATTTTTCAGATTAAAGGAAAAGACAGTGGCTTTTTTCCAGTGACGTTAACAAAAAAAGAAAGAAAGAAAGAAAGAAAGAAAGAAAGAAAGAAAGAAAAGAAAACATATCAATATGTTTAAATTTCCATACACTTTTTGAGATCTCATGGGTATTTGTCATACACGGCTTTGAACTCTGCTGTACATCAGGTGTGCTCTGCCAGCCTGCCAGTCAGCAACTCAGCTTAAATCATTTCAGCTGCCACCTGGTGCAGCACATTTCCACTGTCTACATGTTGCAGAGCTACACTTATGCCTTTAAAAGATCCAAAAAAATCCTAGATCCCCCCCCCTCTCTCTCTCTCTCTCTCTCCCTCTCCCTCTCTCCCTCTCTCCCTCTCCCTCTCTCTCTCCCTTTACCTATTTCTGTTTCTTTCCTTCTTCCTCTCTCTCACTCTGTTTCTCTCCCTGTCCTTTCTCTCGCCCTCTTCCTCCTTCTCTCTTCTTCCTTACCCACTTCTGCCTATGTGTATGTGTGTGTTTGTGTCTGAGTCTTTATTTGTGTCTCTCTGTATGTGTTAGTTGTTCTGTCTCCTGGTCTCTCTGACTATTTATGTCTCTCTGTGTGTCTCCATCCCTCTCTCATGTCCGACTCCAAGACACTTCCCCTTCCATCTCTGCCAATGGATCTCTGATATTAGATCCGCTGCATGAACAATATCTTGGTAGCACACTTTGGCTCTGTACCACCAAAGGTGCTTTTTTAGCAAGTTATCTTACTTCTGACATAGATGAGATTTGAAGATGTCATAGTTTTCTTAGTCATACATACCTTATTATGTCATTTGCTGTAGTAATTTTGCAGAAATAGTGCATTTAAAAGAATTTTTGTCCAAAGTTACTGGTCATTTTAGACCAAAATTATGAAAAACAAAAAATAGGCAGAAAATGACAATTAAAGTAATTTATGGTTGGCAGAGAAACTGTAAGCTTCTAACTATGTATTTGGCCATTGAAAATCTAACATATTTTTAATAGTACATATATTTAACATCCTAAAATATAATACAACTGTATAATACATTCAACTATTAAGGGCTACATCTATGAATATTTCAAAAAAGCAAATTTTAGTGTAATAATTACTCACTGAGGTTCCATTAAAGAAAATTCTCCAATTTAGTCTAGGGGACTCATATGAAACATTATTATATATTATTTAATATAAAAATTATGCAAAGAATAAAAATATAGTAAGTGAATTAAAAAATGTCATAAAAATACAATACAAAAATTAAAATGTTGAGTAGTATTGACTATAAAAGTATTTTAAAAGAAAATGATAATGAATTGGTATACATGGCCATATAACTTATTATGTTTATATATAATTTACTTGCTATGAAATGGGAGAAAAGTAAATCTTATTAAGTGAATATTAACATACTTATCATAAAAATAGGAGATGAAAATAAACTTCAGGAAGACAAATAATGACAAAAAGAGAGAGGTACACATGTGATATTTACCTACAATGTGAATAATTTCTTAAACACTGATCATCTAAGTAACTGATGAGACATCTATTATAATACCATAATACATTACACAGGTATATTTTGCACACACAAAACTTGATTCAAATGTAAATGAAAAATAGATTGAAAATGAAAGAACAGATAAATAAATACCATTCTAGAAGTAAACAAATTATTTCTTCTATAATAATATTGATTCATGTTGAACCAAATTTCAAAAAATATTTTGGTACATTTACACAAGGGAGTACTACTCAGCTATTAAAAATAATGACTTCATGAAATTCACAGGCAAGTGAATAGAACTAGAAAATATCATCCTGAGTGAGGTAACCCAATTACAAAAGAACACATGTGGTATGTACTCACTAATAAGTGGGTATTATCCCAAAAGCTTGCAGTACCCAAGATACAATTCACAGACCACATGAAGATCAAGAATGAGAAAGACCAAACTGTGGAAGCTTCAGTCCTACTTAGAAAGGGGAATAAAATAATCAAGGGAGGTAGAGGGAGGGAGGGACCTGGAAGGAGAGAGGAAGGGGAGGGAAAGGGGGGGCAGAATCAGGTGAGGGAGAGCCCTGGGGAGATCAGAGGGTCAGGAAATTGAATTGAGGTGTGTAGCCATTGGGGGAGGGTCGAAAACTGGGGATAGCTACTAGAAAGTCCCAGATGCCAGGAAAGCAAGTGGCTTCTAGGACCCCATGGGATGACATGAGCTGAAATACACAACAAAGGGGAGAGAGAAACTGTAGAGACTATATCCAGAGGTTAGGTACAGCCCCCGGTTGACGGATGGGGATACCACCCATCTAAAAAATATTAACTCAGAATTGCTCCTGTCTAAAGGAAATACAAGAACAAAGAGTGGAACAAAGACTGAAGGAAAGACCATGTAGAGACTGCCCCACCTAGAGATCCATCCCATCTGCAGACACCAAATCCAGACACTATTTCTGATGCCAAAAAGGCCTTGCTGACAGGAGCCTGGTATAGCTGTCCCCTGAGAGACTCTTCCAGAGCCTGACCAATACAGATGCATATCCTCACAGCCAATCATCAGGCTGAGCACTGGGACCCTAATGGAGGGTGAGGGGAAGGACTGAAGGAGCTGATAGGGCTTGCAATCTCATAGGATGAACAACAATATCAACCATCCAGACCCACCAGAGCTCCCAGGGACTAAACCACCAAACAATGAGGAACCCTGGCTCCAGCTGCATCATCCTCCAGTAGCAGAGGATGGCCTTATCTGGCATCAATTCGAGAGGAGGCCCTTGGTACTGTGAAGGCTCAATGCCCCAGAGTAGAGGAATGGTAGGGTAGTGAGTTGGGAGTGTATGGGTGCATTGGGGAATGCTGTCATAGAAGCAATGGGAGGGGGAAGGGAATGGGGGTTTGTGAAGGGGAAACTTGGGAAAGGGGATAACAGTTGAAATGTAAATAAATAAAATATCTAATAAATATAAGAATAGATTAAAATAAAATAAACTCAAAAAAATCTCAATTTCTATCTATTCAAATAATGGATTAATTTTGGGGACAGAAAAACTCTTGATTTTCAGAGAGTGAAGATAAAGTTAAAGCAAAAGTCAATAGTATATGAATTACAATAATGGTACAGTAGAGAAGTTACAGAAATAAATCATTGTAACCTAGTCATATAATATGTTACATACTTTATGACTTCATTGTGGCACTTCGAATGAAAGAGGCTGGAGATAGTTTCCATCAGAATCCCCATAATAATTTCTGAAAGACATTAAGTATTTTTAAATTGTATTATCTAAAGAACATTTTTATAGTTTAAGTATTGTTCTAGTAACTATCTGTCTCAAATATTGCATAGTGTCTCATCTTTGTACCTTTTCATAGGCAACAATAAACCTATTTTTAGTATCATATACTTAGTTATGTTATATATGAATCATAGTTGTTCATCTTTGATCATGGCTAACAAGATACCATCCACACAATGAATAATATAAGTGTAAGGGAAGGCCTGCCACATAGGCTCTAAAAGCTTTCCTCCATAATATTGACACATAGTAGGGACCTTTTCCATGCCTTGAAGTAATACAGTCCATTGATACTGAAGCTGAAATTGTTCATGATAGTGTGAGAGAAGAGAAAAAATAAAAATAAACAGCATTAGGATGACTGTGTACAGAGTAAAAGCAATCTTTTAAACCCAAAATGAAATCTCTGTATTAGTTCGCTATCAAAAGTCTGTAGGATTGCCATCATACCTTCTAGACCTGTGCATTATAATTTTGTAGCATTTTCTTTAAACTTCTTGCAGCTCATAATTCCCAATCCTATTCCAGTTGAAATTACTTTCATAACATCTCATTAAGAGGTCTGTACATTTATGGTACTAAAAGAGACATCAGCTCAATTATCAATTAACACTTTGCAAATTTTTTCTTTTATTTTTAAATCCAATAATGGTTTATTATCTTTGTTTCAATAAGTATTTTAAGTTACAATTTTTACCTGCACTACCAAATCTGTCATCAGGAAGTACATTTTTTTCATGAAGAAAACATAAGGCAATGATAATTGCATATTTTTTCTCTTGGTTTAAATTGCCAATTAGCAGCCACTAAAATCATGACCACAAAGTTCTCTATATACAATAACTTCTGTAGGAACTATATTTTTTCATGGATGAAATGCTCTAATCCAGTGAAAGTTCAGTAATTCTAGACAGCATAGGTTCCTTTATATCCTATGTATTACTTAAAAGGACACTGAAGAGGAGAACTGTCATTATCTTAATAAAAAGGACTGTGAATAGCCACACTTCTTTGAGTATCTGCTTTTAATGAAAAAATGGACTTTCTGCAATCTAAAACTGGCACAAATGTTATTGTTTTGGAGTTAAATACTTCAAATTTAAGATGCCAGAGCAGGGCCCATCAATCAGTTTTCCTTTAGTTGACTGTTACAATTATGTTTGCTAGGCAATGTATTGCCCTTCATATCATTTGCATATAGACATTCCATAGCCCAACTATTCACTTTGTTACATTACAATAAGCTAGGGCCTCATTAAATCTGAGTATTCATTTGTTTTAAGGGCATTTTACTTTGTTTCTCAGGGAGGTCAGGTCATAACAATGAAAACATTTTCCTGATGTCTTTGAACAGCACAGGTTTCTAAAACAGAGCTAATTTTGCTCTGTGTTTGACTGTCCATGTATCTCTACATATAATCAGAAAATCAAAACATTTCTTTGTTCTTTCTGAAGTCTGCTTATTTCTTGGCAATCTTCACTAGCATTATTAAAAGTCAGCTGTTTTAATAATAACTCTTAAAACTTGTTTTGCAATAGCATCTTCAGTCTTCTTATGAAATCAGCATAAGGCTCAAAGGGACCTCGTATAATTTTTATATGATTAGAACTGAAGTCAGATCATGTATTAATTTTCATATAAGTAACCATGACTACAATCCTATTATCTGAGAGAGCTACAAGAGTCGGTATACTATGTAACTGATGATCTGTTAATGTCCATATACCAGACTCTGTCAGCATTTCATGTGTGAAATTTCCACAATCACCCCTTAGTCCAAGTTACTGAACTTCTTCATGAGCTTTATTTGTAAGCCAAATATGTCATTGAAGAAGTTCAGAAAGGCTGTTTTCTATCAATAATGACAATGCTGAGTTTTGTTTGCAATTAGATGAGAATCATATTGGTCAGTTATACCTAAGTTTTAGGCCCTTATAGAGCTTAGTAGTAGTTATGATAACTAAGTAGTTATCATAAGTACTAAGTAGCCAAATATTTTCTGAAGAATATAATCAACCACAACTGTAAGACCATTGGATTGGGATTTGTTCGACATACACACACACACACACACACACACACACACACACACACACACGGAGAGAGAAAGGGAGAGAGAGAAAGAGAGAGAGACAGAGGGAAATAGGGAGGGAGGGAGAGAGGGAGAGAAATAGAGGGAGGGAGGGACAACACGCGCGCACACACACACACACACACACACACACACAATCAGTATTTTCTGAAGTGTATGACACTAGGAAGGGGATGCATCCTGGAAATAGTGAGCATAAATCTCAGAAAAATGTAATAAAATGTTGATAAATATCAAAATTAATGTATTTACTAAAACTAATTAATGTATTTTTTCTATTCATGGGAAATAGTGAATTTACAAACCTCAAATTAAGTTTTCTGTTTTCCTTGAGTTCTCATTAGGTCATATAATATTGACATCTAGATGAGAGAGAACCCTCATGTACATTCTTTGGAGTTGTGTCCACAGAAAATCTGGCAGCAGTCAGTCTTTATGCACATGCAAAAGAAAGACAATGAGAATCAGTAAAATCGTGTATATGTGTTACAATGCCTCTATATATGGGCAATAGTTTTGCACATGGAAGACAGAGGACAACTTATTAGAACTGATTTTCTTTCTCCACCATAGAATTGGGAATTCTGGTGTAGTTGTTAAACTAATGCAGCAAATACTTCTACCTGAGCCATCTCTCTAGGCTCATATAAATCTTGATATCCTCATAAGCAATTATCTAATAACCAAATAATGCTTTCTAGAAACATCCTTCAAAAATGTTTTGTTTATTGTGTTTGTTACAAAGTTTCATTATTTCCTACATACTTTGCTCAGTTTCGATAATTTGTATTCATTTATCATGAATTCAGTAGGTTGGGGCCAATAAATAAGAAATTATGGACAAAATATAATATGATTACTTAAAGTCAAAAGAATACAGTGACATAACTAAGCATGTTGTCAATGATATATCCATTGTCCAAATAAGTTCTGATCTAGAAAAACATTAATTTCCAAAATGAAGCTATTATATCTCTTGCTAAATTATATTGGACATAAGAGAGAACAATTCTATTAACAGAGTTTTATCTGAAGCAAGACAAATATATCCCATGCCAATAAAGTACACTAACCCAAGAGTACTATAAACTTTTGATTCTAAAAACACTTAAATATTTCTACAAACATGTCTTTGTATGATAAATAAATGATAAGTCTTACCATTCATACTTAAAGCTATAGTTAAAGTCAATAATTTATTGTATTATTGATCTAAAAATATGGAAGAAAAGAGAGAGTAGCAGTTGATAGACTACTGAGAACTACAGTAGAAGAAATAGAGAGATAAGAAAATTGTATGAGTATCTTCTTTGCTAAGTAGATAAGTACTTGTTCACATTTACCAAAAAACAATTAGTGCATTTTGTAATAATTATCAGGATACTAATTACTACAATCTAATGTATATTATTATCTCAATTTAATAATAGCAAGTAACATATATTATAGGTTAGGTTATATCAGTACAAATGTTTGAGATTTGTGAATTAAATTAAAAAAAAATACAAGTTGAGTGACAGACTGATAATACCAGTGTAAATATCTACTAACTCTAAGAGTAGAAGTGCATCGAGTTTGATAGTCCATGAACAACAATCATGATTTTATTTATCCATACATAAATGGCCATCAGGATGTTTCTAAAGATTCTGGTTTACACAGATGTAGGATTTCCCAGTTACTTTTATATTATTTACATTATAATTGTATTTTCTTTCATTATACTCTCTGTATGTAATAACTTAAAATGAAATCCAACAGAGATATCACAAGTTTTCATCTATTTGAATGTACAAACACAAAGAAATTTCAGCTCATTATTATTTTCGTTACATCAAGAATGTACTTGTAATGACAAATTGTCTTTATATGTTCAAAGTCATGACAAATGGGCATACAGATGATCCCTAGATTTGGCTGGTATTCTGAGCATTGGATTTTATTGTTATTATTTTTGCAATTTGTTGTTTGTTTTTTTAAATCAGGTTGTAACCTGGTAATACAATTGTCCATAATACTCATATGGACTAGAATTGAAGACCCAGAAATAATTCCTTATGCCTACCGTCTCCTTTCTTTTAATAAGCCAACAAACTATATGCAAGTGCTGCTCAAACTGGATAGCTGTATGGAGAAGAATGAAGCTAGTTTTGTATCTATCACCCCTCAAGGAACTCAATCCCAAATTGATCAAGGATCTAAATTTAAAACTGAAAGCATTGAATCTGATAGAAGAGAATGGAATGAGCTTGAACTCACTGACACAAAAGAGAAACTTCTGAACAGTACATGAATAGCACAGTAATTAAAAAAGTAATTAATAAAAGGAACCTCAGGAGTAAAAAAAATAAAGTCTAATGTAATACACACAAGCAAAACACACCATCATTAGACCAAAGACTTTACCTACAGAATTGGAAAAATATTTTGCCAGTTATACATCTAGTAAATAGTTAGTTCCCAGAAAATAAAACATAAAGAAGTTAAAAAAAAAACCTAAATGGCAAAACTCAAATATCCCATTTTAAGAATGGAATATAGTAGTAAGCAAAGAATCCACATTCTCAACACATTTAGTCATCAGAGAAATGCAACTTTAAGCTTCTCTGAGACTTTATTTTAGCCTGATTATATTATCAAAAATCAGTAACATGAATGACAGCATGTGCTTCCTGGGAAGGATGCAGCGAAAAAGGAACCTTTATGCACTAAAGGTGCAAACTAACACAACTGTGAATATCAGTGTGGAGATTCGTTAAAAAGCTAAAAGTTGATCCAGGCAAACCACTCAGCTATACACAAAAGATGCTATAGTATCTATAGAATAGTTCTACAGACGTACTTGCTCATCATGTCCATTGCTACTGTATCTCATAAGAGCCCAAATCTTGAATTTACATGTCCCTTAAGTGATAAACAGATAATGAAACCATGGTACCTGTACACAACAGATGATTATGTTAAAAGGAAAGTATAAAATTTAAAGGTAAGTGGGTGGAGCTAGAAACAATCATCCCACACGTGTTTATCCAGGTCCAAAATAACAAATATTTCATACTTTCTTTTATGTAACCATATTAGCTTTTAGTCTTTTAATATGTTTTCTCTGGTTTTATAACCATAGAGGTTAGGTACCCAGCATAAAATTAGGAGGGAGGGGGTGGTATCCCAAGGGAAGAAAAACTGAAAATAATGTTATAAAGTGATAAAAGGAATGCAAGTATGGAAGACTTAAATGGAGAAGGGATGGATAGGAAGACTAAATGCAGGTATAGAGAGGGACGAGTAACACTAAAGACCTTTGGGAAGACTATAATGGAATCCTACAACTGAATGTGCTTCCTAAAATACATAAATATATATGGAAAGAATTTAAATGGCATCACAACTAGAAACCTTATTCCTTATAGTAAAAGCTCCAATGTCTGGAATGAATATGTTACATTTTGTAGCATACTTAGCTAAGGGGTTCTGTTGACATGCCCCGCAGACATCATAGGTTATTGGTAAGACTATTTGTTACTCTTCACTAAAGGAAGTAAGGCTTTATTGCTGAAGAAGATGTACATGTCATTCAACAGGGCAAATCTGAGATGTTGCTTCACTGGAAGATTCACCCCTAATGATTAACATTTATAATTCTGTAAAAATTATGCACAATACTGGAGGAGAAAAGTAGCCGTAAATATTACCTACCTGTAAACCCTAAGACTTACAATAGTGGCCTGCCTGCAAGATATGCCGGTACAATAGAGGCATCAAGTTTATAGCAGCAACTTAACCTCGTTTTGGATGTTATGGTGTGCCTAGCATTGCTGTCCTCTGAAAAGCTCTGACATCAGCTGACTGAGACAGATGCAGATACTTACATCTAAATATTGAACTGAGGTGGAGGAACCCTATGGAAGGAAGAGTTGGGGAAATTATTGAAGGAAATGAAAGGGATGGCAATCCCATAGTAAGACCAAGAGTGTCAACAAGTCTGGATCCTCAAAGCTCCCAGAGACTAAGTCACCAACCAAAGAATATACAGGGACTGGTCCCAGGCCCCCAGCACATATGTACCAGAGAGCTGACTGTTATGTCTGGCCCCAGTGGGAGAGATGTGCCTAATCTTGTAGAGACTACGTGCCACAGAGAACGGGGTGAGGGGGTACTGTGTACACTCTTAGAGGTGCAGGGGAGGAGAATTGAGATGAAGAACTCTGGGAGGAGGAACCACAAGAAGGCAATATTTGGAATCTAAATTAATAAAATAATTAGTTAAAAACGGAAAGGCCTACTCCATGAGATGGAATTCATACCTGAAATTATTTAAATGTTTAAGAAACAAAGACTTGATTATGGGCCTTACAAAAAACTACAACTATTATTCTGCTAAAGGAACTTAGCAATTAAATGACTAATATTTACAAATTGCTATATACATAGATTAATGTCTTGTCCAACCCTCATTAGAAAAGCATTTTTCTTCAGTTTATGACAAATAACACAGAGACCCACAACTGGAAAATATGCAGAGAATGAGAGACATGAAGTACTTAGTCCTTAAATGAGATTTCTTTACTAAAGTCCTCCGATCTAGCCTGAGGGCTCAATGGGGAAGTGGAAGCAGTAAGATTTTAAGAGCCAGAAATGGTGGATATCTTTGACAAACAGTGCATTCCAGGCGCAAAACGACTGATATACATATGTATGCCTGTGGCATCATGCAGAGGACTTAAACCATTTCAAATTAGACAAAAATCCCAGGACTAAGGAGGGAGAATGGAAATAAAATCACGCCTTAAACAAGAAGCCATTCCTAATTGATATCTGCTAAAAAGGGGAATATCAGTTTTCTTTAATAGAATGGAGCTCTCAGTCCCAGGGGTAACTGGCCAACACAAAGCATACTCAATTTTTTGTTTGTTTGTGAAGAGTCTTTATGTTTCATTTTGGTTTTATTTTTCCATTTTCTTTTAACAAAAGAAGAAACATAAACTTTAGTGGGTGAAAAGGTAAAGATCTCAGAGATATTGGGTCAGATAAAATGTGCTAAAAATAGAGTAAAGAAAAATATTTTAAATCAAACTTTTGCCTTTTACTAATGTTTGTGGTTTATCTTAAATACCTCCCTAAATTGGAATAATCTTCAGCAAATCCTTAAGGCGTGTGCCACCACAACCGGCTTGAGACAGGGTTCCCAGACTGCCCTTTGGAAAGCCATTGAGAGGCCAGAACCAAAGTTCCTTTTAAGAAAGCTGAGAGATTACTGCATGCCAGCTCATTTAGGAGGACTTCCTTCCCAAGGCACGGATCATCCCAGAGTGGAAAAATTGCCCTCCCTCCCTCCCTCCCTCCCTCCCTCCCTCCCTCCCTCCCATCCTCCCATTTTCCCTCTTCCATCGTACACTCAATAAAATATATAAATGTAAAAAAATTGGAATTATCTTGTATTAGTTAAAAACGTATTTTATTTTTTTAGTTATCACATACCTGTCCGTGTTTATATATAATATATGTAAAATATATATAATATAAAAATATATAGCTATAGATATGTATATGGATATAGATATACAAATATAGATAAATAAGAAAAAGGAGAGGGAGGTGAAGAAGCGGGAGAGGTAGGGAATATATATATATATATATATATATATATAGAGAGAGAGAGAGAGAGAGAGAGAGAAAGACTTAGGAGAGATAATATATATTATATAATATATATATATATATATATATATATATATATATATATATGTATATATATATATATATATATGTTTCCTAAAACAGAAAAAGACTGAATATAAAATTCTGAAGTTTCTTTCCATTGCATTTTAAATACATAACCCCAGCTGCTCAACCTCTATTTTCACTTTACATGATAGACTGTTTTTCCTATTATATATCACATGACAGTTCATTCATAAAGAATATCTGCAAAATATAAACCATATGTGAAATTAATCAGATAAAATTTTTGTTGTATTTTTGTTTTTAGGATTTAGTATTGTTTGTTCTACATGTGGTGATGAAACACTTTTAGAGAATGATTTCTCTCTTGGAATTTTTTTTAATCCAAAGGTATTACTTGCCTCATAATGTATTAATGGGGAGGGAGAAGAAAAATTATATCTGGAGTATGATTCCTGTAAATATATAAAAGACCATATTCTTATTAATAGATGAGCACTAGTTTGTCAGTAAAGAGAGCTATATTACAAGTACATTTGCAAATAAAAGCAAATTTAATTAAGAATTTCTTTTACATGATACCTTTCCTAATATTGAGTAATATTTTTCTTGGGAAACCAAGAAATATATGTCTTGCTCTATTTCTAAACTCATCCTAAGACTCTACATGTTAGCTTGATTTGCACTGTCTGTGTGTTAATATTGATTAGTTACAAGCATCCTGAAATTGTCACAGTTAAGAGACAGCAATGTACTTGGTAGCACATAAATCCTGTTTGTTGTCATCCAATTTCATATATTCATACATTGTGAATTAAACTAACTGTAGATTATGTGATTTATTATTCAATATTATCAGTTATATTACTCACATAGTGTTATTTTATTATGAATAATTTATGAAAGCTGCATTTATACAGAAAAATCTTTAAAAAAAAACTCAGAATCAGTATACACATTTTAAAAAACCATATAGTTATACTCAGGTCTTCCAAGTATCTATGTACAAAAAGGGAAATATAAAACTCCAATGTTTTACATGAGATTTTAGATAGTAAAGGGGAATCCTAATCCAAAATTATATTCTCATTGAAAATCATTAACAGGAATTCATCCTATAACACAAAAACTGGCCAGTATTGTGACTATCCAGAGATGCGAAGGAAATGGTGTGAAACAGCCTAAGGGACAGTGAGAAGAGACTTTCAAAGCAACAGCACTTATGATTGAAAGTTTTCCCAAACTCAAAAAGGTATCTGGAAATCTTGACAGTGTTTGCTCAGTTTAAAATTCAAAACAAAATAAATAACAAATTAAGCAGAAGTTTATATAAAATGTAACACTTCATGAACAATTGTTTTGGTATTTAAAATTATAGTGCTCTTTTAATAACTTATTATTTTACACATTTTGAATGTTTTTAGTTTTCTAATTGAAGATATTTACTTTGTTGCTTTTTCCTTGATACTGGGTCTCACAATATGGACAATGATGGTCTTGGATTCTGCAATCACGTTTAGCCTTTTGCACAGAAATTTGGAGTTTATTTTGCAGGACAAATAGCAGAAGGAAGAGAGAGAAAGATAGAGATAGATAGATAGATAGAGATAGAGATAGAGATAGAGATAGAGATAGAGATAGAGATAGAGATAGAGATAGAGATAGAGAGAGATAGAGATGAGAGAGAGAGAGAGAGAGAGAGAGAGAGAGAGAGAGAGAGAGAGAGAGAGTTAATTCTTTTGTAAATTTATGGCCACAGAGGTGACTCTCTGCTTTACCTCATGGTACATATAAAATAATAGTATTTTATATGTGGATGTGCTTTGAGAAGCTCTTCAGAGCTGTCATCCCTAATAGCATTTCTAGCATACTATACTGGGAAACTATTGAAATGCGTTCCTTTTCCATTCCTCAAAGAAAAACAAAACTGCGAATAAACACTAAAGCACATGTAGGATATATTTAATGCAGCAGAGCTGAAACAGCACAGCTTTCCGTACTGCCTCTGAATCACCAGCTCCTCTAAGCGTGAAAAAGGCTTAGGAGCCTCACAGATACCACAGTAAGTGATTCCCCCCACTTGAGGGTGTAATACAGAAAGCAAATGGAGTGTTGATGGCATTAAAAATGGTACAGAAGACATTTTAATGACAGTGTACTTAAAGATTGCACACCAGCTGTCACAGTCAAGGCAGCCATAGTAATTGGTGGTGACCAGAAGGCTTTCCAAAATAAGCTCCTTCAAAGACTCTACTAAAACTGTCACCAACGAACTGTTGACATTTTAAGTTTTTCCTTTTTCTTAGATTGGGAATTATTTTCCATTTTTAAGTATTTTTCTTTGTAGAACATTAGCATTCAAAGCTTTATGAGCCTGCCCTATAGTGAGTCATCAGAAACAGATGCAATGAAAATGGAAAATATTTATATAGTGAATAGTTTTATTGAAATCAGCCATTTATTTTAAAGGCAAACATTGAAATAATTCATTAGCAGTTTACTCCAAATGTTACTATAGATATAGTATGTATATTAAATGTTAATATTTGTTACTAATTTAATTAGCAACATTTCATTTACTGAATGGCTTCCAGGTAAATGAGTATGCACATAAATTCAATCTCTTAAACAGGTTTAAAAAATAGACTGAGAAGGCAAGAATTCTTTGTGCTAAAGCAGTCAACCAGAATTCAGTCCTGGTATCCCACATGATAGAAAATTTTACCCACTCCATAAAGGTGACCTCTGACCTTTACACATGTGTCATCAGACACACACACACACACACACACACACACACACACACACACACACACACA
>JANHMN010000004.1:109479898-109495441 GCA_030674055.1 Rhabdomys pumilio | reverse complement strand
GAGAGAGAGAGAGAGAGAGAGAGAGAGAGAGAGAGAGAGAGAGAGAGTTAAATATTTTTCTAGCATTTATGTCATTGTTATGCTTAATTAATGATAATTCTTCTAATGATTCTCTCTTTCAATAGTGTACAAGTGGGTGATTCTTTTGCATTAAACATTCACAGTTTCACCCTTTCCTGATGCCTTCCTTGGCACACTGTATTTCATTGCATCAGTAAACTAAATGTATTTTACCAAACACATACTATAGATTTGAACTGGCTTTTTATAGAAGTCCAGCTAAATAAGATGTGAAAGATTATAAGAGGTTGAATATTTCAGATTACATAATGAAAAGACTACATCTGAGATTTAATTTTGATATTATCGATATACTTGTTTATTTTAAGGCATGTTACGGAACTAGAATAATATTTTACATGGATTTAATTTAATTGTCCAAATTGTGACAGATGATATACTGTTATTTCCTTATACTGTTGTGATTTTTTCTCTTGTTGTAACATAAGGAATTCAGTGACAAATATATGACACAGAGATGTGAATTATGCTTCCACAAAGCAAGGGTGAATGATTTCGCCAGAATCTGGAAGATAAAAGAGCCAAGAAGCCTAAAGGAGAAGAGAAACTTCTCTTCTCCTTTGAGTAATTGACTTTATCTTTAGGGCTTGAAAATCTATCCCTTTACGCTCAGGCTTGTCTCTAATACTATTTTAAGTTAGTGGGAAGTGGGAAGCACATGATTTTAGGCAATAATTACTAGAGATACAACGGTGCTTAAAACACATATAATATTTTTTTCTGGTGTGAAAACATGAATAAGAATGTAGCATTTCCAAGAAAGGAATGCTTTAATTAATTAAAAAAATAAAGAGAAATGAAAAGAAATTTCATTTTTTCATATATATATTGAAAATTGCCCCAATAAACTCACAGTGACTGACACTATTTGTTGGTGTGCTGTTGTTTCAAAGTGACAAGTAAATTTTAGAAATAATAAAACTATTTTACCTACCTCTGCACTTTCTAACAATTTTTATAAATCTTTAAACAATGGTATTTTATATTTAATTAATGACTAAATCTGCATCATGATAAAAGCTCTGCATGCATTATTTATTAATCCTCTAGAGTGCTTATGATGTGAAGATACCACCCTTATTTGCAGATGTAGAGGCTTGACAAGTTTTAGAAGATCATTCCAAATTAACCAACAACACAGTAATCGATAAAATTTATCACTTTATCCATAAAAGTTTCTGCTTTTAAAAGTTATATATCCTTGTCCAAAATCATGGCAGAAGTGGAAAACATGGGAACATTTTGGATCAAGTAACAGCGCATTGTCTATAAGTAGCTATTGGAGACAGTGTGGCTTTGTTTGAGGAAGTGTGTCGCTAGAAGTGGGCTTGAAGGTTTAAGTTGCAGAAGCCGGGCTCAGTGTTATTATTGCTGCTTCCCAATCCAGAGTTAGAACTCTCAGTTTCTTTCCCAGTATCATATCTGTCTGCATGCCACCATGCCATCCACATTGTGTGTGTGTGTGTGTGTGTGTGTGTGTGTGTGTGTGTAATTTTTTAAAGAAATTCACTAATAGGGTTATGCAATATTCCAAAACCATAATATGTAAACTTTTATAGCTCAATAAAATATTTGTGTTTTTCTAAATAAATGTTATTAAAAAAATGTAGGAGTGTTGGAATAAAATATTACCATTTTTATCAGAGGATTTTCAAGTGATTTCAGATATTTAACCCTGGTAGTGCATGATCTAAATAAATTCATCATAACATGGATGTGTGTAATATAATTATTGAAACAATTTTTAAAACCTGGAGTAATTTAGCATTACTTTTGTTTGAATTACTTTTTAATATTCTAAAACTCTTGATAATTAATTTATAAATTATGCAATTAAGATAAATTAAGTAAGTCAACTGTCACTGAGACTTGTCCTCTTTAATATACTTGTAATATTGCTACTGCTATTTTCATGTTGTTAATGGCCATGTTCATCAAAAGTATAAAAATTTGTTATCAATAGCCTTCCAATAAAGAACTCTAAGTTAGTTTGCTTTTGTGGTGAGGTTTAACCAACCTTATATATACCCTTTTAAATGTAGAGAAACGATATTTCCTCAATACCTTTTTCATTTCCTAATTTGATAAGTATTATAGCATGTTTAACTAGTATTCTATGCTTCAGTATTACATACTAATAAATTCTTTAAAAGGTATTCAACACCAAGTCTAATGACCTGAATTCAAACCATGAAACCCGTAGAGTGGAAAAAATAGATGGAATCATCCAAACTGGCATCTAACCTCATAGCTCACAACTATAAATGGTCAATCACACTCTTCCTCATACTCACATACACAGAAAAAGATTCTTATGTAAGTATAATTAAAAAATGACTGTCCTGCTCACTGTTTCTTAATATTGGTATGTTTGGGATAATTTTTATTGTTGTTATATGTTTGTTTGTCTGGTCTTTTTGTTTTCTTATAAAAGAAAATGAAACTAATAAAAATAAAATAGTTCATTTGAAAGTGTTCTGATAACAGGATTCCCTGGTTTATAGTAGTGTATGTTATTGTTTTCTTTGCCAATAATACCCTCATGAATTAAGATAACATTATGAACAATAATTTATAAACACCACAGACACAAATTTATGACCTCACATACACAGGAATGTATACACACACTATACACACACACACAGAGAGAGAGAGAGAGAGAGAGAGAGAGAGAGAGAGAGAGAGAGAGAAAGAGAGAGAGAGAGAGATTTATAATACATACATGAAAAACAATACTTAAAAACTCCTAAAATCTGTTTAGACCTGAGACTGTATGTCTGTGTTAATTCTTCTATGAACAGGTATGTCTTAGGTATGAAGAATTTAGAATCTTTAAACAGGTAATTATAAAGTCCTGGGTTAAAGTTCCCATTGTTTGAATTTGGAAATACTACCACTTGCTATGAAACATAGAGCTTAGGTGCAGTTTTCTTCATCTTTCCCTCATATGATATACAGGCACTAACCACATGTAGTTTCTACTTACATGCATTAATTATCTGATTCATTATATTGAAATTCATGACTTTGTTTGAAGAGATGATGAAAAAATCATTATTTAATAACTATCAAAGCAATGGTAATTACATAAAACAATCATTAGTTTTCATATTTTGACAAGCATATCTTTTTCAATGTTATTATCTCTTTACTTCCTTAGATTTATTTTTCTTTGCTAGTAGACTGTTTCCTCTAAAAGAAACTAAAGTCTTTGACCAAGAGATTTTCAAACTTCAAACTCAATGCCATTGATGCTGCTTTGCAGCTGTATTGTGGTATTTCCTTGCATAATATGAATATTCAACTAGGCACTTTCACATCTGTGACCTCAATTTTAAATCTGCATCAGGTACAGTACTTTTCAGACCCTGTGTTATGATAGCACATTACACAGGTACTCTTTGACAGAATTGTTCTAAAAATCATTCTAAAGATGAGAACAACAAAGTATGATCAAAATATGAAACCACACAAGAAATTTTACAGGCTTCTTACTTGAGAAACACCTTCATTATGACTTATAATTTCAATTTATTATTGAGGTAATATTCAAATAAACAAATTATAAGACTAAACAAACATTGGCATGGTAAACTAGTTACTGTATGTATATAAAGTTGAGCTTTTGATCAAACCCAGGTTAATAAAGAAAAAGAAAAAGAGATAAAAGAGATCTTGTATTTTAGATATAATGCATACTTTTATTTTATTGGATAGCTATTAAAGATTACATGTTTCTAAAATTGTGTATCATTAAAATTAAGGAATAGAGACACATAAAATCTATTTTTTAAAAACTTTCTCCATATGAAACTGGCTATCCTGAAAATGGCTATGTAGTCTAGGATGGCCTTTGAACTGACTGAGATCTGCCTGCCTCTGCCTCCTGAGTGCTGTAATTAAATGTGTTAAAAGTGTGCAGCACTCTGCTCTTTTATAGAAATATTGATCAAACAGTTGCATTCAGAAAAAAAGTTAACATTTGAAATAATCAAGTTTTCATTCACATTGGCTTTTATATTCATGGAACGAAGATATGAAGATTTCATTGAAGAGAAGAGTAGAGTGATCAAAAAAGAAATTTGATGAGGCACACGATGTAGTCATCTTTAGGATGAACAAACACAGCCTGGCCCATCAGCTTTAGAATCTTTTACCTACTCGAAACATCCCAAGATCCTGAGATTCTTTCAAAGCCTTTTCAGTTCTCATGCTCAAAATCATACTGTGGAAACTATGCAAAGAGTAAAGATGGAGAAACTCATTAGTCAGTATCCTAGGAGATTTACCAGACTGCAGCACATTTTATTCAGGAAAACATTTCATTGTGGCTGGGTTATAAATTTGTGGGTTTAATCCATTATAATCCTGTAGGAATCATTGGAGGCATGTAGAAAAACATGGTAATAGAGCATGAGTGTTTTACACCTTGATGTCTAAGCAGCAAGAACAGACAAGCACACTAGGCTTGGCCTCAAAGCCTTCCTCTAGTGGCACATCTCCTCAACTAAAGCCACATCTACTCCAACAGGGCTACAGAACCTAAAAGAGCTGTTCCCTATGTCCAAGTATTTCAATACATCCATCTATGAAGGCCATTCCTATTCAAACCACCACATACTTTTATTTTAATCTTTTAAAATACAGACATTAAGTTATCATAAGAACCCGTGTTATATGGTCAGAAAACTACAGAATTCCATTGCATTTTAATAGTCATGCTGACACTTACATATGTCTTGAGGAATGAGTCTGTACTGAGTGGGCATCATAAGAATAGTTACTTTAACCCAAGTTGAAAATAATTAAAAGGAGCAGTTAAATAGTTTGAAAAGCTCTTGAGAAAAATACATGGGCATTTTATTGGATTCATTTCCCTGTATAATCTTGAAGTGTGTAACGAGATAAAATAGAAATGTGCTTAATTTTAAGGGTAGCAAGGAAAGTTACCCAAGTTATTCTAGGTGAACTTGATGATATGGTGTCACTTTATAGATAACTACCACCTCGTTGTCCTTCAAGAAAAGCAGGATAGTGCTTTCTTTGAGATTTAAGGATTCTTAAGTCTGTGCAGATATTCACTAGAACCAGTAGCACCCAACAAAAAAGAAAGTGCTTTCAACACAGCAGTAGATCCAACTGTTGGGTTTGGTACTGTATTCACTCCTATTTTATTTAAAGTGCTTTATGCAGGGATCACAGTTGGTTGTGTGGGTGTTCCCTGTGCATTTCTCTCTATTAATTATTTCCCCACTCTTTCAGTAAACTAGTGCTCTGCAGGCTTCTAGAGAATAAAGTACTGCTTTTTAAAAATATCCGTCATGTTTGGAAATAATTTATATGACTATGACTTATCTTGGACAAATTATCTCATAGACTATTATATTCAAAATAGCAAAGCTAAGTCAAATCATACAAAAAATTTGAATCACCATCATTTTCTCTGGACAAAACATCAATAATAATAAAAAGACAGGCTGGTAACTGTCAAAAAAATCTTCAGCTAGCAAGTAATAACTTAATTTCTGTGTAGCTTGAGGGGTGGGGGTTGCAAAGGGAGTGTGAGAAGTTCATTATTATCCATCAGAAAAAATGGGGGCATGCTAAGAAGAAAGCAGAATCTTCCCTACTGGGATTTCTCTTGGACTACATGATTTGCATGAAGGGCACCACATCAAACACAGTGGGTGCCCTTTTTCAAATATTAATGTGAAACTTGTTTTAAGTTCTCTCTTGACTTTGTGCCACCTTCTATCAAAGGAACTTAAAAGTAGGACTTGGGGGTGGGAGATCTCTTCCAACTGTTTTAGCACTTAGGAGAATTCTTTCTGCATTTGATCAGTGTGCTTCAGATTTGTAATAATTTTACATATGCACATTTTGTAGGATGCTTATTGCTCAAGATATTGGTCTTTTATGTGTTTTATTTCTGTATGACATGCTGAAACATCCTGAACCAAGAAGAGTTAAGATGTTGATAGGAAATTTAAATGCAGAAAAAAAATAAATCCAGACACTGATAGTTATATGAATTATTGTGGGGAGAAGATTCTTAGATGTTGTCATAAATAAAAATTCTTAGCTATTCAAGTAGTATCTTTTAATCTCCAACTTTCTGACATGATTAAAGGAAATCAAATTTGGAGACCAGTGCAGAGAGAAATAGGAAAGAAGGCAGATGTGCATAAAGTAGGGTACATGTTATGGTATGTAATTGTTTAACTGTTCTGCTATGTAGAATTCTGGAATTTTTTTGTCTATATTTTTTAATTTGATCTTGGTTTCATACATTTTAGAGCTTCAACCTGATTGTTCCTATCTAGATTATATATTGTGGTTATTAACTTTAAGAATTAGAATTTGAAATATTTATAGGCCAATGTCAATTCATGCATATTTTTTACCACAAAAAGTATGGTATTTAAATTGGAAAACTACACCTTAAACTTTATAATATAAATGTAAGATTTGTTAGTGCTGGGATGAATTGAGGGACTGATTTTCTTCAAAATGGTAGATAGTTTTGCCAGCTCTATGATCCTAATTAATTCTTCTATTGAAATTTGTATGTCGTGTTCAGTTTTTACTTTCTTCCTTCATTTTCCTACAATGTTATATCAACAAAGGAAAATTAGTTTTTCTATTGATAGTACAAATATGCTTGTGACTTTAATATATTCTATATTGACAGAACACATAAATACATAAAAAACAATGCTAGCATCAGTTGTTCCTCAATAGTAAGGCAATCATTGGGTAAAATCCTCAAGATCTTGATGATGTCATTCTGTATTAAATTACTTTGCCGTGTACTACAAAAATATTTTATTTACTGATTTCTACCCTAAACACTTAAATGTACTACATGTTTAAATATCACATTCACATACACAATTACAAAAGAAAAAAATAGCCCTTACAGAGCACTGCATTTTTTTTGCCATGAAGATTTACACTTAACCTAAGTTATAAAGACAGATGTTTACAGATTGTTGGTAGGGATTATACTATTAAAGTAAACTAGTGGTTGTAGATTATCCTACAATAATCATCATTCGATTACCACCAGGTAGTTAAATAGTGTTCAGTACCAGGCCTGGTTTCCCTCTTGTTGAGTCTGTATTAATTTCAATTTGAGAGGTGTGGTTTGAAGTAGAAATTTCTGGCTTCTTTGGAAATTCAATTGTGTCATGTAACTTTTTTCTGGATACTGTCTTGTAAGAGGATGCTTTGCTGAAGCAGCATGTGAAAAGGCATGTGATGTTTTGCTGGAGCTGATGCCTGAGAGGGTGTGCAATGTTTGAAAAGAGTATAAATGAAACCTGCAAAAAAGGTGGAAGGTTACTATTGCATTCTGATGCTGTGAAATACATCACAGGTCTTCGATGGTCTTCACTGGTCATACAACACTTTACTTCTTTCTCTTTTTCATAGGAATTCATTGGCTTTTGCTGGTTGTCACTTCATAGAATGCACCAAAGAATTTCTTATGATATTCCTGCTAATGTCCGCTTTGGATAATTTGTGTTATTTTGGCAAAGCCTTGCAGTTTCTGCTCTATTGGGACACCACTATTTATTGATCTTTAGTGTTTGCTATTGAACTAAATTGCTTATGTCCTTACAATAAAGAGTGGAATTACCCCAAAAAAGTACTTCTGAATTCATAAATTCATTTTCCTATTAACTTCCTTTTTCTCCTACCTTTTGTAGGTAGGCTAGGAGGGAGGTTGAAATGTTTAAGAACCTTAAATAAAGTAAGTTTATAACAATTTAAGCCCATAGTGGTTATTTTCAAGGTTTGCAGGGCCACTACTGTATCTGTAGGATTATCATGTCATATTAGTTTTTAATGTGCTTCATAGATATCATACCTTGGTAGCAATGTTGATTGCCCCACTCCCTGTGGAAATTTACATGGTGTCATCTGACATTATTCACATTATGTAGAAATGCATGACATGATGATATTTTAATGAAAATTGAGTTTCAAAGAGATTAATATATGTACCTTCACTTAAATGTAAAAGATTCTGAATATACTCATTTATAGATAATTTAAATATTGATAATTATTTATGCTTAAACATGTTCTGTGCTATTTCATTCCTATTCTCTCTGAATTTTTGAAAGAAAATAATGTTTTAGACATAACTTCCCTTATAACTTTTATTTTAACATGAAGTATTAGTGTTTGTAAAAGGGTGAAAGTAAGGTAGTATAGATGTATGCACTACAGGAAACTGGGCTAGAAAAGGGGATATGTAAAAGTATGATAATAATTTCATAAACTTACAACTAATCAACTTGTTATGTACATCAATCATTTATTATGGTTTCATTTAAAATCTCTGACTATAAGCCAGTGAGATGGTTCTATGAATATGGTGTTTGCTAATAAGCCAGATGACATGAGTTTAATCTCTGTAACGAAGGAGGTAGAAGGAGGGAACCCATTGATTTAACTCCTCCACACATGTGTCTTTCCATAGATATGTGCCATAACTTACACATAGGAATATATATATATATATATATATTCTGAAACACAATATTTAAAGTAGAATGGATAAGTATATATAAAGTAGAACATATATAAATATGCAAAATATAAGATGGAATATGTATATTAGAATATATATTCTCCTTTAAATAGTAAACAATAAAATAAAAATTAAATATAAATAAAGGGTATAATTTCATTTTAATTTCATAATTTCTCTGATTCTGTTATTTTTACTATAGCAATGTACTCAAGTAAGTTAAAGTATTTTTACAAATGCATAGGACAGAAGTGCTCACTTAAGAATTATTTATAGCCATCTCAAATTGAAACAATTACGTTAATACCAATGAGCTAACAAAATAACACTAATAATTGCTTTTTCACAGTTTTGTAAGTACAGTAAAAGTGCTATCTTTCAATGCATGAATGAAATTAAATATGAATTGGGTGATAATATATTGACCATCAAGGAAACAATGATTATCAAGATATAATTAGAAGATATAAAATAGAATTTTATGTTAGTATTAAAACACTTGGTTTATTAGGATTATCTTAATATAAATACAACAGAATCACTTAACTTTTAATTACAGATATGCTGTGAATTCCAATAAATAGTCACTAATGAAAATAATACTTTGTTCATATTTACTTCCAAACCATTTCTATAAAGAATAACTTAAACAAAATTTGCAAAATAACATAAAAGGAAAGTATGATTATTCTCTTAGAAGTTAACATTCAGTGTAATGGGAAAAGGATTTTTGTGATTGTTCCCCCTTCAATTTTAACATATCTTATTAAAGAAGGAAGATACAGTTCTTTGGATTTTGCTGAAGCCAATTAAGAAAAGACTGTTTCTTCCTGGCTAACTCATTAGGGCATTACAAACAGTTTTTTGTTGATTAATTATTTTTGTTTATTCTATTACATGATTTGTTTGGTCAAAAGAAATGGAATCTAAATATTATGGGATATAATTATTCATTTAAGTATAAGAAACCATTTCTGCATTTTTGAGATTAAGCCAACTTTATCATGATAAATGATCTTTTTAATGTGTTTATGAAATTCAGTTTGTAAGCATTTTATTGAGTGCTTTTGCATCTATATTAAAAAGTAATTTGGTCTGTAAATCTCATTGCTGGATATTTATGTGGTTTGTTATTAGGGTAACTATGGGCTCATATAATGAATAGAGCAAAATTTCTCCTATTTCTCTTTTGTTGAATAATTTAAGGAGTATTGGCATTGACATTTTTTGAAAGTTGGGGAGAAATTGGTGCTAGAAGCATATAAGTTGAGAGGAAAAGAACAACAACAACAAAACCCACATAGCTATCTCATTAGATATTGAAAAGGCCTTTGACAAAAACAACTACTCTTCAATGATAAAAGTCCTGGAGAAGTTAGAGATACAAGGGACATATCTAAACATAATATTGTAGTTTACAGCAGGTCCATAGCCAACCTCAACTTAAATATAAAGAAAATAAAAGCAATTCCACTAAAAGAACACAACAATTCTTTCTCCCTACCTACTCAATATAGTCTTGATGGCTTTGTTAGAACAATGAAGATAACTGAAGGAGATCAAAAGGATAACATTTTGAAAGTAACAAATAAAAGTATCTTTATTTGAAGATGATTTGAAAATATATACAAGTGACCCTAAACTACTCACCAAAGAACTCCTATAGTTGATTTACACTTTAAGTCAAGTAGCTAGATACAAAGTTAACACACAAATATTATTAGCACTCATATATACAAATAACAAGCAGACTGAGAAGTAAATCATAAAAATAACACCTTTCACAATGGCATCAAATAATATAAAATATATTGTGGTAACTCTAACAAAGCAAGTAAAAACATCCATGTGATTAAAATTTCAAGTTTTTGAAGAAAGAAATTGAAGATATCATGAAATGCAAAGATGCTTGTGGTTCAGTAGAATTAACAAAAAAAAAATGGTCACTCTACTAAAAGTTATCTACAGATTCACTGCAATTCCAATAAAATATCAACACAACTCTTCACAGGTTTTGAAAGTACAATTCTCAGTGTCATATGGAAAATACATGAAACAACTTTGAACAGAACAGAATAGCTAAAACAATTCTGAACAATAAAAGAACTGCTAGAGGTCTTAACATTCTGGATTTCAAGTTGTAAACTAAGGTATGGTAATAACATAATATTGGCAGAAAAACCTACATTTTGATTAAGGAAATTGAACTGAAGATGCATACATGAATCCACACACCAATGAATACCTAGTCTTTTATAAAAATAAAAACAAGAAATACACACCTGAATAAGGAAATTATCTTCAACAATAAATGGTGCTGGTCTATCTAGAACATTGCTTGTAGAAGAATCCAACTAATTCATACCTTCATCCTGCATGAAACATAATTCTAAGTGGATCAAAAACATCAACAAAAAATATAGGTAAACTAAATTTGATAGCAGAGAAACTGGAGAATATCCTTAAACTAATTGACAAAGAATGAAATTTCATGAACAGAACACTGATATAGGGCTAATAGAGAAAATATATAAAGAACTCAGAAGCTAGATATAAAGAAACTCAATTACAAATGGGATATAGATCTAAACAGAATTCTAAATATAAAAATCTCAAATGGCAGAGAAACACTTTAAGCAATGTTCAGCTTCCTTAGTCATTTGGGAAATGCACAGCAAAACTACTTTGAGATTTCATCTAAAGCCTCCAGAAAGGCTAAGATCAATAGTACAAGTGACAGCTTATGCTGGCTAGAATGTGGAATAAGGGGAACACTAGTCCACCGCTGAGTGAGCGCAAACTTGAACAGCCACTATGAAAATCAAATAAGTATGGGAGATTCACAGAAAAAATGGGAGTCAATCTATGACAAGTCCAGCTCTACTACTCTTAAGAATATACCCAATGAAAGTCCATCCTTTCAGAAGGACACTTATTCAACCATTCAGCATCAACATTGCTGATGTAGTCCTACTAGCTATAAATTCAAAACAACCTAGATGTACATAAGCAGAAGAATGGGTAAAGAAAATGTGATACATTTACACTATGGAGTACTACTCTACAGCTTAAAAACAAATGGCATTGTGAAATTTTCAGAAGCATAGATAGTAGTATAAAAACGTCATCCTACCTGAGGTAACCCTGACCCTACATGATAAATGTAGTGTGTATTCATTTATATGTAGACCTTATGCATTAATAAATGGTAATCAAGCTAGAATCTATAGATCTAGATAAATTAGATACAGAAGGGAGTAGGAGGACACTGATCTTCCTGGGAATAGAATGTAGAATAGATTTTATGGTTTGACTGGGTGAGGGAAACTGTATTGGGAGTATCCTGTGAGGAAGGAAAAAGAAATTTCCCTTTCTTGAAGATTTCCTGGGGTTGAGGGAGAGAATTTAGCAGAGACACAGTTAGAATTGAAGGACATTTGAGGGGTGGTATGTAAACTTAGTACAATATAAACTTCCAAAGATGTAGAAGACTGAATTAATGAAGTCAGTAAAAAATGAGGGAGAGAGAGTCCTATCTGAACTTGTTACTTAAGGAAGCTTCCAATACTGAGACTGAGTTACATCCAATTGACTTGTTTAACAGAATGGTCACACAGGAATCCCCAATCAACCATATCTGCTGCTACAGCAAGAGATTGCTCTACACAAACTGAAAGCAAGTCTCCATTATTGAAGACAACAGCCATATAACTCATTGAATATGGAGAAGTCAAGCTGGTGCCTACACAGAATTTAGTCCTACATTTTAGTGTTTTTGGTATGAGAAGATCACCTGACCCCTCAGGTTATGAAGAGATGAACATAAAAACAAAACTCAGCCAAAAAACCTCTGATCTACAAACTGTTCTGTCTGCAAAATATGCTATGGCAAGGATGGTACAAATATTGTGGTAACAACCAACCCATGTCTGGTTTGACTTAAGGCTCATTTCAGAAAACAGAATCTTTACCCAACATTGCTTGGGTGTCAAGAACTGAAGAGTACATGGTCCAAAGTCTTAGGGTAAAACCAAATACTGCTGTTTTTAAAATATAGTGATAAAATGACTTCTAATTTGATTCTACTATTTATTAGATTATAGTCTTATTTAGCCAACATTAGAGAAGCAAGTCATGAGAGAGAGAGAGAGAGAGAGAGAGAGAGAGAGAGAGAGAGAGAGAGAGAGAGAGAGAGATGGGACATATAGCTCTAAATGTTATTTTTCTATGAAATCCTTCCACTCAGAGATTAGAGAACTCTCTGAATCAGGAGAAGGAATGACTTAATAGCAAAATAGATGCAAGGCACAAGAGAACAAGGACCTCTAAATCAACTGGGTAAATTTCATAAGAACTCACAGAAAATGAGGCAGCAAACTCGGGGCCTGTATAGGTCTAATCAGGTTTTTTTAATATATATATAATATATTAAGAAATATATATATTACATATAATATATATATGATATATATATAATATATAAATATTATATATACGACTACATATTTTAAAATTTTACTCATAGTTGCCCCAAAATGGAAACTTAAGAGTTCATTGCAATGTGAGTTGGTGAAGGAACATTCAACCGAAGTAGGCACCGGTGAAAGGATGTTCTGATAAAGCAAGAACATGAAAGGACACACAATGAAGAATTCTTTGCTAATGAAACACATGCATTGGTCTATCTTACACTGCATAGTTTACCTGCATTTGTCAGGACTCTAAAGAGAGAAATGCACCAAAAACCTTTTGGTGGTATGCTGCAGTTTCTTGCCACTTCCATGGACGCGGGCTGATTGGCAGAGTGATGTCAGCTTAGACAGACACATGTGCTAAGGCATGAAACATGTTAAGACAAGACTCAAAGAGGAGATATGATGTTTTCAGGGTATAAATAGGACTGGGCAGACAGCAACAGAGGCTGAGCTAGTCTTGTTTATAGTGCTACTTGGGCAACACTTCTAGTTCTCACATCTTCATTGATCTTTGCTTCGCTGACAGTCACAGCTGAGAATTTCTCCAAGCATTCATGCTCATCTCTTTTGTTGATTCATGGCTAGGCTGAGGCCTGGCTGTCTCTACTAGGTAGTACCACCATTGCTGATTCATGTTTGCTATTCCTACTCTACAGAACTGGACTATTGGTTCACCTGTGAAGTGTTTGCAAGTGGACCAAGCTGCCGCCTCTAACCTGTGAACTGATTTCAGATGTCCAGAGAACACAAATAGGAGTTTCTTCAAAGAACCTTCTTAAGCAGGTCTACTTCCCCAATTCCTTTCTTTTCCACTACCTCTGGTGGGTTATAATGGAGGGTAAAGCATTTATGAACCATCATTAAAACTAGATTTTTAATATAATTAAAATTATAGACCTACATGAAGACCAAGCTGTACATCTCCTGGTCACTGATTCTGGTGAAGTCTTTTGGGACTCTTTTTCTTCAGTTGGTTTTTCTTGTTCAAGTCTGGTGTAAATTTTTTAATCTTCTATTTTAATTTGTTATGTTTTATGTTCAAACAAAGAATAAGAAAATAATACAAATATCAACCACAACAGAAAAAAAAAAACTTGATTATAAGATACAAATCTGGTGCTAGTTGGAAACATTCTAAACAACTGAGATGATTTATTCAAGGATAAATAGTATCCTGTCACATAAAATGTAATCCTGATGTGCCTTTCATTCATGTATATTGAATACACTTCAGAAATCTAGACTTGTAATATGTTAAGAATTAGGGATAAATAACAATTATTTTAACAAGATAGGTGCATACATTTCTGGAAAACCTCTCCTCTCTAATACAGTTAGTTGAAAATTCACTCCTAAGTATATATGCATTTCAAAATACATCTTTTACCTTTAATGAAAAGAATTGTTTTCATACAGCACATTCTATATAAAGCTTTCCCAAACTCAATTTCTCCCAAATACTCCCACCTCCGTCCAACCTCCATCAGCATCTACCTCCATGACATCTCTCTCTCTCTCTCTCTTTCTCTCTCTCTCTCTCTCTCTCTCTCTCTCTCTCTCTCTCTCTCTCTCTCTCTCTCTCTCTCTCTCTCTCTCTCTCAAAAAAAAAACAACAATAAACAACAAACAAACAACAACAACAACAAAGCTATATCCACTGGGCGCTGCCCCCAGTTGAGGGATGGGACCACCCACCCACCTCAAAAATATTAATCAGAAATTCCTCCTGTCAAAGTGAAATGCAGGGACAAAGAGTGGAGCAGAGACTGAAGGAAAGGCTATACAGAGACTGCCCAATCTGAGGATCTGTCTTATCTGCAGGCACCAAATGCAGACACTATTGCTGATATCACGACATGCTTGCTGACAGGAGACTGGTATAACTGTGCCCTGAGAGGCTCTGCAAAAGCATGACCAATACAAATTCAGACTCACACACAACCACAGAGTGCAAGGACCCCAGTGGAGATGTTAGGGCTAAGAATGAAGGAGCTGATGGGGTTTGCAACCCCAAATGAAGAACAACAATATTAACCAACCAGAGATCCCAGGGCCTAAACCACCAACCAAAAAGTATACATGGCAGGGGCAGGGAACCATAGGTCCATCTGAATATGTAGCAGAGGATTGCCTTATCTGGCATCAGTGGGAGAGGAGTCCCTTGGTACTATGGAGACTTGATGACCCAGGGTAGGTGAATGTTAGAGCTCTGAGGCATGAGTTGGGTGGATGGGTGGGTGGCAGAGCACCTTCATAGAAGAAGGGTGAAGGGAAGAGGACAAAGAGTTTGTGGAGTGGAAACTGGGAAGGGGGATAACATTTGAAATGTAAATAAATAAAATAACCAATAAAAACAAAACAAAACAAAACAGAAACAAGGGAAACACCCACACATTCTCTCTCTCTCTCTCTCTCTCTCTCTCTCTCTCTCTCTCTCTCTCT
>JANHMN010000004.1:109451280-109479888 GCA_030674055.1 Rhabdomys pumilio | reverse complement strand
TCTCTCTCTCTCTCTCTCTCTCTCTCTCTCTCTCTCTCTCTCTCTCTCTGATACACACACACACACACACAATAAAACACATACACACATGCATACACACACACACACCAATACACACAACTCCATTAAACTATCAAATCAGAAACAAAGCAAAGACCAATAAGATAAAATTTTAACAGACAAAATTTCTATGAAAACAACGATGAGTTTGTTTTGTGTAACCATTTCCTTCTTGCCATGGGGTCACTTATTAAGTGTGGTTAATATATCCAGTAAGACTTCATTGGGTAAAATTAATTTTTGCTTTGCATACAGGAACAAATTTCTGTCAGCTTCACAGTTAAAGATTGAAGCTTATGTCTATTTTCCACACTCAGCACAGGAACCTCGTTTAGCTTGTACCTATTTATGCCCTGTGTTTTCCACCATACTATCTGTGTGTTTATATGTGGATCAACCCTACAGTATGTGGAGGACACTGTTTCCTTGGAGTCATTTATATTTTCTAGCTCTCACACTATTTCTTCCTCTCTTCCACACTGCAACCTCAGGGACTTCTATCTTAAAAAGTGTAACCTGGTTTCTTTCTTTTTCCAACACTGGCCACATCCAATTTGTCCTATTTGCTTTAGGACAAGGGAAATCCTCAGTTTCTTGGTCACCCTGTTGCCCCAACTTCGTAGCTTCTACAAGACCTATTTCTTCTTCAAAAGCATAATGCTTCTTCATCTCATCCATATCCCTTGTTTTTATAATGCACCAAATTTATAATTTCCTACATCTTTTGTGTCATTTCCTATCAAATTTCAACATTTTATTTATATTTCTTTCAGTTTTTAAATTTATTATTAGATGAAATTAATAACATATTGAAAAACACCATGTTTCACTAATAAAGAGAAAATATAGCTGAATATTATAACTGCTTTGTAAATAATCTGGAAAAATCACAAAATCTTAGAATATTACTAATTAAAAATACATTCACTGCAGATAGTAAGTATTGTACCATTTAGGGAAGAAAAATATTACTGGAATAGGAATTTGAGGCCATGGTCTCTGTACAGTTTGGTTTTACTTATTACAAGGTAGCCAAGAAATGAGCGAATCAGAAAATGGTGGTAATGATTGTATGTGTTCTAAGTATAAAAAGTTTAGAGCCAAGGAAATAAAGACTCCTCTAATTGTGGTGAGTGTCCAGATCTGGCTGGCAGTTCTGACAATCTGTGATGATTGATTTGATCAGAAAATAGACCACAGACAACTTGAATACAACTGCTACAACTTAGGTTTTCAATTTCTTTTGAAAAGATTGAGTTCTGAAACTAAAATAAATCTGTATTGTCTATTGTCTTTCTAAATAGTATTATATTTTAACATGAAAGTTTTAATATTATTTTTCCAGGGTTAGATATGATTTATTGACTTAATTCTTTTCTCTACTGTTAAGAATTTTAAAGATGTGTTAATTTTAATGGATTTAACACTATATACTATTATCTCTTCTAAACAATGAGTTTTTACATTCGGAAGAATGAAATTAGGTTTATATATTTCACCTTCTACAAATCGTGATTCAAGACAGATTAAAGTCATTAATTTAAGCCTGAAACACTGAGTGTCTCAAGGAACACAAATGAGGTACCATATAAGACATTGGAGTAGTCAATAACTTTTTGAACAAAACTCCAACAACATGGGAACCAAACCAAGGATCAATAAAGAAGATAAAAGGGAAATAAAATAATTTTCTTTTTGGTTTTCAAGACAGGGTTTCTCTACGTAGTTCTGGCTGTCCTGTAACTCCCTGAGAACCAGGCTGGCCTCAAACTCAGAAATCCACCTGCCTCCGTCTCCCAGGTTGGGATTAAAGGTGTGCGCCACCATTGCCCAGCAAAATAATTTTTCTATAGCAAAGGAAATGATCATTAGTGTAAACAGATATAGAATAGGGGAAAACTCTCCAGCCATGCTTTAGAAAAAGGGAAAATATTCTTAATTCATAAAGAATTGCAGAAATGAAACACGAAGGAAATAAAACTGCCAAATCAAAAAAACAGGCATATGAGAGTTTTCAAAAATGAAACACAAATGACAACTTACTAGTTTAAAGGTGTTCAATATTACAAGCTATCACTATGTATGGTGATGAAGCTTAGACTGTCGACTGTATCTTTAAAAGTATTTGCAAATAAAAAATGTTCATCCATTTGTGACTTTTCCTGAAAAGGATTCCATTTAAACATGAGAAATGTGGGTGAGAATCATCTTACTTAGGAGGGAAATCCAGCTGTTAAGTAAAATCTTTTATTTGAAATATGAATGTCTCATTTTACCCCCCAAGTGTGAAGTATTCAATTTATTCCACCCTTTGATAAAGAGCGCATATGGGGGCTAAAGTCTTAGGAATTCTATGTAGGCATGCAGCTGTAGGGCCTTTTAAGCTTACAGTGTCTAAGACATCTGAATAAATTTTACTTCTAAAATTGCTAAGAAAATTTGCTGCATGTAGTTAATTTAGCCAAAATATGTCACAAGAAAACATTTCTCCTAGACACTTAAAAATATACAGCTTTAAAAGCAGTATTTTATCTGAGTTTGAATAATTTTTTAAACCACACAAATTTAATGTGAAACTAGGCATGTAATTTTCAATACTGGTATTCTCTGGAGAGAGAGAGAGACAGTCAAGGTGGTGTGAGATTTTGTTCTGATTTTATGTTACTACACAATAAAATGCTACACATGCATTTTTGAACTGAGAATTTTAAAAAATGGGTTTAAAATATTCACAATAAATTTTATATATAGAAAGTTAACTGTGATATGGGAGTCTAAATATCAAAACATGTCTATAGAAGTTTAATGATCAACGTAGCTGAGTAAATTATTTGCAAAATTCTAACACAAAGACAAAGGCCAGTTAACAATTCTGTCAAGAGAGAAACTAAAACTCACATGTGAATTTATTTCTGGCCGGTGTCACAGAGAGTTAGGTATCAAGGCACTAAAGATGTTGTTTTACAATGAGTCAGTGAACTCAGGTGTGACTTTTTAATCACGAGTTACCTACAATGAAGTTCAGAGTATATACTTATCAAAAGTTAACACGATGAATACTTTCTTATCTTTCCTTTTGTAATGTGTTTATTCTCTTGATTTAGATTCAGTTTGAAATGACTACATAGCAATTGAGTTGGCAGTAGTAGCTCATGAGCATTCCTCTTTAATCCACATTTACTGTTTAGTCAAGATTGCTTATTGGTTTTGTTAAATTCCTTGGCATCCAACACAAGAACGATTGCCCTCTCTACTAATGGACCTCAGAACCATTTGGAAAAGCAGTTTGATTTGCAGTAGCACAAGCTTCAGGTACAAATTAATGGATGATTTTAGCTTAGAGAAAGCAATGACAATTGGTAGACAATTTGAAATGATTCAATTCAGGCAAAGTTTGAAATCTATTTTTTTGAATGGCACATCAGGATGATTTTGTTTTGACTTATATTGGCTTCTAAAGCATTTATTTAAGAAATTCTGCAGCAAATGCTATTATAAAGATAGAAGCCATAGTTTTACACTGAAGCCCTATTTACAGTTATAGTATTTTCATTGTAGGCACATCTGGAAAATTATAAATATCAACTTATTAGAAAAGCATATATTTTTTTAAAGTTTCAGCATTCAAATATCACTCATTAGGAGAATATCTTTTAAAACTGTACAATACACTATCTCAAAAATTAAATTACAAAAGGAAAAAAATTTAAATATTATTCTCCTAACTTACCTCCTGAATAATACTACTTTCCAAGTTGAAAGAAATATCATTGTGTTTGTTGGTATTTCCAACTTGACTGAAAATAGAATTGCCTAGTGATAGCCCATGAAGGATAATCAACAATTACATTCAATGTGGTACAAAGATCTGCCTACTCTTAGTGTTACCATTCCCTAATTGGTGACATAGTCTTCACACAATAGAGGAAGAGAGCTCAACATATGAATGTGTGACTTATTGCACTAATTGTGGATGTGATGCGACCACCAGCTACAAGGTCCTACTGCTTGATATCCTCTCTGTGATAGACTGTAACTTGAAGTGTGAGTTAAAATAAGCCCTTTCTTCCTTGTTGCTTTTGTTAAAGTATTTAATCACAGCAATGGGAAAAATCTAAGGCACTCACTAATTACACTAAACAAAGAAACCATACAATAACTAGATTGTATTTCTACAGAGTCAGACACACACCTCAATACTACAAAGCTGACCCTGAGTTTGAAGACTGCTTGAACTACATATATAATTCTAAGTTTCCCTCTGTTATGTAGTAAAACTCTCACATCAAAAAACAGCAAAAGAATATTTCATTTGAGCTAAAAGAAGTACTGATATTTCTGTTGACCTAGTTCAAGAATAAAATACACAAAAATGACTGTTTGCTTTCAATTTTTAAAGTATTTATTTAGCTCAATAATTGATTGTAAGTACCTTTGATTGCTTATCCCTGGATCTTTCATATTTTAGAAGAAGTAGTATGTAAAGATGAAGAAATTGATTTCGGAACTGGTTCAAAAAAAACCTACTAAAACAGTGAGAGTATGTAATATAACATGGAGATATGGTTATTAAACATATACTCATGGCTACTATGCACAATATTAAACATTATCATTAAATAAAAATATTTTTTATTTTCTAGTTTACACATTTCTAAAATGTCTAAAATTGATTTAGGAAACAATAATTTGATTGAAGTTTGAGTATAAAAGTATATTTTTCTAGAATATTCTATCCAGAATTACATGGTACTTGTATATATCCCTTACTTTCATTAAAATTAATATATGTAATTATATAAAATCCTGGCTGGTGGAAACGTTCATCATCACAGTAACTGCAGAGAATAATATAGATGTCTGTCAAGGAACAAAAAGTGAATTTACTGAATGGCTTAATATTGTACCTCTTCGTTTAAAACCAATAAAAATTATTTTAGTATACTCAAGAGACCCTTATATGTTGCTACACTATAAATGGTAGTTAAATATGATCAAAGCCAAGACAACCATTAATGGATGACTGAATACTACATGTAGAATAAGGAGTAGAATATAGCCATAAAAATCATATCCTGTTATTTGCTGGAAGATGAGTAGAATTGAGGAATATTCTGAATAAGACAGACTGGAGAAGAAAATATCATGCTAGTTTTAATTCACAGATGTCACAATAGATTTTACTAACCTAGTGCAGTAGCCTGTGTCTGTAAGTACAACAGTTTGCAAAGTTGAGAAAAGGATTAATTGCATCCTAGCATTTTAAGACTAGCATGGATAGCATGAATGCCATGCTATTCTAACAAAATAAAAAAATAAAAGAAAGGAAACAAAAGCAAATGTTATCACACTGTATAATAATTTTTAAAAGGGCTGATTGGAAGTAATGAGTATCTAACACTGGTAAGGACATGTATCAAATTTTACTCAATATAGAATATAGTGTTAACTACTGTTCATAATAAACTATATATTTTTATAAATAATTAAGTAAAAGACACAAAAAGCATCCAATGATAAAGGTAAAATAGTGATTAAAATATTATTTATTCTTATTTGCTTAGTGCATACAGTACTTTGTACTGTGTTCCATTATGATGTATTGCTCAATTTAAAAAAAAATCTAAAGATTTTAAATGTAAGAACACTTATTCTGAAAGCATGGGTGCCTGAGTTTGAATCCCAAGAACCAGTCCTTAAAAATCAGACTGCTTTCTTATTACTATAACATTAGTAAGAAGTGGATAAATACAGAATACTAAGATATTGCTGCTCAGTCATTCTAGCAATAGTATTAGTAGGCTTCTTGTTCAGGAATAGATCCTGTGTCAAAGAAATCAGAGAGAAAACAGTAGAGCATAATATCATTTTCTGGCTACCATATGACCTTAATAGTTATGAACAACATACACCTTGCTCTATACACAGCCTCTCCGTATCTATCTCTATCTATCTATCTATCTATCTATCTATCTATCTATCTATCTATCTATAGATATAGATATATATAGAGAGTGTGTGTGTGAGGGAAGAGAGAAACAAATTTGAGGTTGTCACAACATACCTCTAACATATGTGACATGTGCATCTCTTTCTAAACACATACACACACTATGTACATACATGCATACATAAATACATACATACATACATACATACATACATACATTATACCAATACATAAACTAGAATAAATTACAGGTCCTGGAGTTTAAAAAGTCTTCAAAGCAGGATAGAAAACAGGCACCTTATTCAAGTAGCTGGATAAGATTTGATAGTAAATGGGAGGAAACTGAGGGTGGAAAAGTTAAAGCAAATTTGAGAGTAGGGGAGACAGAAGTGTGGAGTGGAGAAATGGTTAATCAACACAATGAGACTTGAACGCCTCCATGGACGCCTACTATTTATAAAATTTTTTAAAAGAAATGATTTAAAACAGCAAATACCTCCAAAGGTATCCTTTAGGGGTAGATGGTTATCCTATCAGAAGTCAAATATTATCAAGTGATAATCTCATTTAAAGAACAGGCAGGTCCCCAGATGTACATAAAACATTACATATTATTACTAATGCCTTTGTTGGATTGTATTCTAAAAACTTTATTGTAAGGCCCTATTGGTGAAGGTACCCACATCTATAATGTAGGCCAAGGAAAAAACAAGTGAAATGGCATAAAAGAATAAGCAACCTGGAATTGAAATGGAAGAATTCTCACTTCTAGCTAGTGTCCATACTGCCAAAAGGAACTATCCAGGATGCTGGGGGAGACAAGTATAATTGGTCCTATCCAGTTTTGGACCCTGAGTTATTCAAATTGTTGAGATGCTTTACCTTTTACTGAAGCAGATGTTTCTTAGGGGTTGGGAAACAGCCTTTGTGACATTCATTTTGGCAAAGAGCATGACAACCTTAGAACCTACAGATGTGGTATCAGCTTTCTTTCTGCCTAACTGGATCCTTGTGACAGAAACTGTAGCTCATGGTTAGAAAAACCTGTAGAATCTCTGTGGATCTTGGTGCTAGAAGCCTCTGTATTAGCCTGTTCACACAAGTCAATTGAAGAGTTATCATTTATCAACATTAAGTTACTCTCTGGCATCCCCTAAGTTATCCTTCATATAGATACGTGGTATAATGTGTTCTGTTTCTCTGTGTTCTATTGAACAGGGATCAGGCTGTTCAGTACCATCTTCCTTAGCGTGTACATTTTTTAAAACTTCCATTTTTTAATACATGTCCAAAGTAGAATTGCTTGTGGCCTGTTTATACATTCTTTTTTGTTGCTGCTGTTGATTTTTCTTTATTGGGTTTTTTATTTTGTTTTGTTTTGCTTTAATTTTTTATTGGATATTTTTTCATTTACATTTCAGATGTCATCCCCTTTCACCATTTCACCTACCTAGAAGCCTCCTATCTCATGCCCCCTCCTTCTTTTTGCTTTTATACCATTTTAATTACATACAAGTATTAAGGTCAGGTCTAGGTTTAGGGTCTACAATACAATAGATGCAAATAGTCAAGGAACAAGCAAGACAATAAACAAAGTTCCATGAATATGTTCATGATCACTATTTTTAAGAGATTATCAGGATGACCAAGCTATCGAGCCTACTTCCCTGTTTTAGCCAAAAGTCATTTTCATGTCTGAAACCTATTTCTTTGTTCTAGCCTAAAATTTAGATTCCTGCCTGAAATTATTTTTTTGTTCTAGCCTAATGTCATATTCCTGCCTGAAGTCCATTATTTTGTTCTTGGCCCATGTCATATTCTTGCTAAGTAGTCCCCAAAGCTCTCCACCTCTCCCTCTTTTTTTATTTTATTAACAAGACTGAGCCTGTCTTAGGTCATTCTGCCATGAATGCTTTCCTTACCCATTGTGGAATATGCATTATCAAAAGCAATGCACTTCTATCATACATTCTTAATATTTGTTGCTACTTACTTAACCCCACCTCTCTCTCTCACCACCCTTCACATCACCTCTACTTACAAATTTCTGGTGTGAGTAAACTGCTTCCACATTTAGGTCTCATTATTTTCGTCACCTCATTTAACATATGTCATGAGCCCTGTGTAGTCTTCTTTGCTTTACATATACACTTTACTGCTTGAAATCTCTTATAGAAAAATTAGAAACTAAGACCTCCACCTGAGAGACAAGATTCAATGTCTGTCTTTTAGAGACTGATTTACCTCCTAATATATATTATTCAATAGAAAATAAAGATTCATCAAATTTCCTGATAACTTTATAAATTTAGTTTTTATTATGATTGTATAAATAAATTGTTGACAATTTGTCAATTAATCAGCACCTAACTAAGACAGAAATTCTTTCCAGGTTTGTGAGATTTTCTGTGATAGTGGTTACAAAGTTATTTTGGGAAAGAGTATAGGAAAATTACATAAGTCTTAGATTATAAAACCATAGAGTGTGGAGAACTTAGACGGCTGTTCTATAACAGTTTGGAAATTAAAAATTCTATCATGATGAGCTTAGTCTGTGATTCTATAACTTGTAATATTTTTTCTATGAAATTGAATGGACCTTGCTTCATTTGAGTATGTTAGGATGCTAATGTCCTTCAAATTGATTATGTCTATAATTAATATAAAGTGATGTTCTTTATTTCTTCTAGCTAGTTTAGATCTGAAATACTTTTTCTCCCAAAACTAGAATTACATTGCTTGGTGTTTTCCATGAGTCTATTTGCTAGGAATGCTATTTTCACTGTTTTATTCTAAGTGAGCATCTTTCTTTTTCAATAAGGTACATTTTTTTAGATGCAACAACTGAACAAAGATTTCATTTTTATCCATTCTGCTTGTACATAGAACTAAACAGAGAATTCACAAGAATGGCATTGTGAGTGGCTAATAATGACGTGAAGAAATGTTCAAAGTCCTCAGTCATTATCAAAATGCAAAATAAAATGAACCAGAAATTTCACCTGACACTAATCAGAATGGCTAAGACCAAAACCTCAGGTGACAGTACATGTTCAAGAGAATGTGGAGAAAGAGGAACACTCCTCCATTTCTGGTGGGATTGCAAACTGATACAACCACTCTGGAAATCAATCTGGCAGTTCCTCATAAAACTGGAAACAGATCTACCTGAAGACCCAGCTATAAAAATCTTGGACATATACCCAAAGATGCCCTACCATACCACAGAAGCATGTTCTCCACTATGTTCATAGCAGCCTTATTTGTAAGAGCCAGAAGCTGAAAACAACCCAGATGCCCCACAACAGAAGAATGAATGCAGAAAATATGGTTCATTTACACAATGGAATACTATCTAGTTATTAAGAACATGGACATCATGTGTTTTGCAGTCAAATGCATGGAACTAGAAAAGATTATGATGATTATCATAACTCAGATCCAATAGGACATGAATGATATGTACTCACTAATAAGTGACTATTAGCCAGAAAAGTACAGAATACCCGGGATACCATCCAAAGCACTCAAGAAGGTTAATAAACCAACATGTCCAAGTGAGAAGACTTCAATCACATTTGAAAGAGAGATGATAGCAATCATATTGGTTGGAGGGAGAAGAGGAAAGGAGGGTACTTGGAGGGATATGTGAGGGAGAGGGGAAAGGAAAACCTGATCATGTATTGGGGGGCGGACAGGACTGAAGACCTTAAGGCCAGCAGAATGAGTGGAAATATGCAACCTCTGGAGGTAAGATATGAGGATACTCTCTAGAATGTACCAAAGAACTGGGAGGTAAGAGACATCCAACAAGGGGGGAGATTCTAAGTCATTTTCTCGTGGTTTTCCTGAACGTTTGCAAGTCTTTGCACCATGTTTTAAGTTTTATTTTTTTTATGTTAGTTGTTTTATATTTCTTATTATTTAAATCAATTTTAAATTTAAATATATTTTGATTGCGATTTTCCAATCTTCCAAGTTCTTCAAGTCTCTCACCTACTTCTGAGTCACTGAACATATTCTTCCTCAAAAACCAAAATTCAATGCAACAACAACCCCCCCCCCAAAAAAAAAACCAAAAACCAAACAATATTAAACAACTTCATCCAGAAAAAAAAAAACCTCACTAAATTACAATCAAATAAAAGCACACAATAAAACTATGGAGTTCTCTATATATTGTCCAGCTACTTCCCTGTCTGGGGAATAACATGAAGCCTATTATGGAGTGTTTGATAAACCCAGTGTTACTCTATTGGAAAAAAAAATATAGAGAGAGATTTTTCTCTCCCAGGAAGTATAAGTGATAGTTCAGTTGTTAGCCTTTACCCTAGTGCCTACATTTAAATTCATTCATTTATTTTAAAAATATAATACAATAAAATATAGTATGGCAAAGCAAAAGTTATCACATTGGAGTTGGACAAGAGAATCCATTAGAAAAAGAAGAGTTCAAGGGAAGGCACAAGAATGAGAGACCTACTTGTCTGCACACTCAGGAATCCTATACAAACACTGAACTAGAATCTATAATGTATGCACAGAGGACCCAAAGTGCAATTGTGCAAGTTTTGCCCATGCTGCCTCAGCCTCTGACTTCATATGAGCTTTTATCATTTGTATTTAGAAGGTCTTGTTTTAATCTAGCTTCCATTCCTTCTGACATTTCAAGTCTTTCTGAGTCATCTTTGATGTGGTTCCCTGAATTCTTAAGGGATGAATTTGATGGAGATTTTGTTTTTATTACCAAGGTCTCTCACACTCTGTATAATGTTGTATGTATATGGTTGGCTGTAAGTCTTTTTGTTTTTTCCATCTAGTAATGGAGGTAGCTTCTGTAATGATGGCTGAACAAGGCACTGATGTTTGAGTATAGCAGAATATTATTAGAAGTCATTTTATCACTCTATTTTTTTTCTTTTTTTACTTCCTTATTATTGGCATTTACTCTAGATTCCTGGGCTATCTAGTCTTGGGTTCTTGGTCACACAGGTAGTGTCAGCTGTAGGTTACATCTTGTAGAGTGAGTCTTAAATCAAATCAGTTGTTAATTGGTTATACCCATAAGCTTTGGGCCACAATTGCCCTGGCATATAGGACAGGTAGTACACCATTGTAGATTCACATTTTTCCCTAGCTTGATGTTTACATTTCTCTTATAAGAGCATGCAGATTTCATTTATGTACGAAAGTTTGGTGTGAAGACTTTATGTAGTTACTGGCTTGAACTCTCCATCTTCAATAAGTTGTGTAGGGCTTGTCTTTATCCATGGGATAGTCAATATTCTTAGCCATCAGGAAAATGCAAATCAAAAATACTTGTGATTTCAGTTTACATTTACCAAAGTGACTGAGATCAACAAAAAAAGTGACAAACAAAACAAGATCTTTTCTGGTGAGAGTATAGAGTGAGCAGAATACACATACTTTGACAATGGGAATGCAAGTTAGTAGAATTAGTATGGACACCAGTCTGGTAGTTCTTCAGGTAGATGAAAATCTATCAATGTCAAGATCTAGCTATGTTACATTTGAGCATAAATTTAAAAGATGATTCTTCCTACCACAGACACACTTGCTCATACATGTTCATTTCTGCTCTATGCATAGTAGTCCGAACTTTGAAAGTATCTGTGTTTCTCACAACTGAAGAAAATGTCATACATTTATACAATGGAATATTATTCAGCTGTTACAAAAATAAGACATCACAGAATTTGCAGCCAATGCAGTGTATATAGTATAGGGCTGGAGGAGACAAATGGCTCTTATTAGGAAAGGAAAATACAATGGATAGCTATGGATGTATAGAAAGGGGAGAAAAATAGAAAGATCAAGTGAGGATAGGGAAGGATGAGACATTGGAGGGAACACACAGAGAAAGCTAAACTTAAAGAACAATAGAAAAGTAGTATGGAACCACAATAAAGTAAACAATTTGATAAAACGTATGCATATATGTAGGTGGTCTGAATGAAATTGTCAAAAAAAATGGGAAAACTGCCCATATTTGAACTTTTGTTTTTACCAAAGGAAACTTCCTACACTGAGATTGGATTCTATATTACTAAATTGTCCACCAAAAGGGTCCTATAAGAATTCCCAAACAGCCCAGGAACTTGCCAAGTTTTATTCTTGAAACATCTATGTTTGTGAGAAACATATTAAAGATGTTTTCACTGATTTAGTTTAAATTCCTCCCAATGTATCCAGAATAAAAGCAGATGGAGTTCAGGTGGAAAAAAAAAACAGCAAGAAAATGTCCCTGCCTTCTTTCTGTTTCCCTAGTTAGATTCAACTGAGTGCTTAGTCATTTTCAGAATTCTAGAGGACTATGGGTGATCGCCATTACCTATATTTGTAACAAATCCAACTCTAATTCACATGAGAACTTCTCTGTAGGCACACTGACAAAGTTACCTTTCCACATTTCTGTGAAAAAATTTGTATTCCTAGGGATCCATGTTAGGACAGCTTATATTATTTGTTCAACTATGAAACTTCTCTGAAAAATTCTAAGGGTTTTCACTTATGTGAATATATGTGTTTGTGCACTAAGTGTTGATATTTGTGCTAAGCATATCTTTACTACTATTCTGTCCGCAGCCCAGATTTATCTTTACATGCACTGGAATATATGAGATTGATATTTCCTTACACTTAAATGGAAATATTTATATAATTGCCTCAAATTTCAGATAATAGAGAAAAGTAAAGAAGAAAGCATACATTACCAATTTCAAACTTAATTAAATATCTTATAATGTATAACATTGTACAATGTTATCTAGAGATGGGAAAATCACTTAAGAACATCACCAAATAAAATCAGGAGGGATGTTATTTGGATTGAAATTATGACTAAACAATGATGAAGAGTTGGGGGATATTTCTGGGGTGATAAAAGTTGGAAACAGCCGACTGTCAAAACCTTTAGACGTGTGTTATCTAAAACAGAATAGATGGATAGATAGGGTTCTAAGAAAACAAGAATAAACCATGGATTATTTATGCTTGATAGCTATAGCATTGATTTTTTTTTTAGAAAAAAAAATCTTTACTTTACAACCTTCAAATATACATTTGGAAAGAAAATAGAACAATCATGCTGTTTATTCACAAACTAATAGTTTTACCTTCATTCAATATCTGAGACCTTGACATATTCATAAATCAATTTTATTAATTTTAATTATGGGCATATTTTAATGTAAATTAAAAATATAGCTTTTAGCAAGGTCATTTCAGTAAGCAACACTAAATTCTAAATTTAAAGGCACTTATTTTTATATATTATTTTCATATTCAGTTATGATATCAACAATTCTTTGAATTAACCCATTGTGCAAAGTGCTTTCATATATTTGTGATTAATTTTGTTTCTAAATTTTAGTTGAATTAAATCAATTAATAATTGCTTTAAATAATAAATAAATTGAGCATAGAATTATGTATGAAGAAATACTATATAATAAGTAAATCATTCACTCTCACTGTCAATGTATATCTCAAAAAACAATAAGCTCTTACACTCTTGGATCATAACTTCATAAGTTAGCATTTACTCCTGTATCCTTAAAGATGAGAAAAGTATTGTTGCAAAGGAATAATTTAATCTCATATAATATTTCAATTTTACAAGTTTATCAACACTTTATATAAGTCTCATCACATACCTTTGATCAGTTATATTTTAATAATATCCTATATGGCTTGTAAGTTTTATGTTTGCCAAAGTGTATTATCAGTGTCTGAATAAACATGACAACTTATAATAATAGTATATACAATGTTGGTAATATTACCACAACAGAGTTCAAAATACATAACATAGTTATATTGAATAAAACAATCATGGTACTGAAAAACTGTCAATTTCTTCCAAAAATGGGGTTAAGAAATCTGTTTAAAATAGTAGAAAAATAAAATTAGGCTCAGATACAAATTTCACAATATCTAACTCTAAATGTATCAACAACCTCAATCCGAAGCCACAGAAATCACTAGATTTACATGTACAAACTATCCTAAAACATAAATATAAGAAAAGACTCCATTAGCTTAGACGTTCAGGGCCACAATCAAGAAATAGAGCTTTATAATATAGAAAAGCTTCTGTAACACAAAGGAAAAAATTAATAGAGTGAGGAGCAGTCATACAAAGAGAAAATTTTGATCTACTCTTTCATCTCATATAGGATTAATCTCCAGAACATAAAATAAACTCAACCATAAAGAGTTGAGAAAACAAAGGAACCAATATAAAATGGAGTATAGATTTCAAAAGAGAGTTTAGAAAAAATGGCTTATAATTATCTCAAAAATTATTTTTCAACATTTAAAAATAGTTTTAGAAAAACCTCTTTTTTTCTTTAAATTTATTTAATCTTGTTTTTTTTTACACTCCAGATTTTATCACCCTCCTGGTCCATCCTCTGACTGCTCCCCACCCAATACCTCTTCCCCAACTCCTTGTCTCCACGAGTATTTCCCCATTCCCCTATCCCCTCTTCATCAGACCTTTAAACTCCCTGGAGCATCTAGTCTCTTGAGGGTTAGTTGCATCTTCTCTAACTGAACCCAGACCCAACAGTCTTCTGCTGTATATGTGTTGGGTGCCTCATATCAGCTTGTATATGCTGCTTGGGTTGGTGGTTCAGTCTGAGAGATATCAGGGGTCCAGGTTAATTGAGACTGCTGGTCTTCCTAGAGGGTTGCCCCTCCTCCTCAACTTCTTCCAGTTTTTCCTTAATTCAACCACAGGGGGTCAGCAAATTCTGTCCACTGGTTGGGTACAAATATCTGCATTTGAATCTTTCAGCTACTTGTTGAGTCTTTTGGAGGGCAGTCATGATAGGTCCCTTTTTGTGAGTGCTCCAAAGTCAGGCTTTGGGATCTCCCCTTGAGCTGGATCCCACTTTTGGGCCTGTTCCTGGACCTTCTTTTCCTCAGGCTCCTCTCTATTTCCATACCTGAAGTTTTTTCAGACAGAAACAATTATAGGTCAGAGTTTTGGCTGTGGGATGGCAACCCCATTTCTCACTTGATGCCCTGTTTTTCTACTGGAAGTGAGCTCTACGGGTTTCCTCTCCCAATGTAGGGCATTTCACCTAAGGTCTTCCCCTTTGAGTTCTGAGAGTCTCTTACATCTCATGACTCTGGTACATTTTGGAGGGTCCCTCAAACCTCGTACCTCTGGAGGTTGCCTATTTCTATTATTTCTGCTGGCCCTCAGGGCTTCAGTCCTTTTTCCCCACGTAATACCAGATCATGTTCACCTCTTTCCCCACCTCTGTCCTCTTTTCCACTCAGGTCCCTCCCTCCATCCCTCCCCCTGTGATTGCAGTTTTCCCCCACTCTAAATTGGGATTGAGGCATCCTCAGTTGGGCCCTTCAGCTTGTTGAACTTTTTGAGTTATGTGGACTATATCTTAAGTATTCTGTACTTATGTTTTTGCTTGACTAATATCCACTTATTAGTGAGTACATACCATGCGTGTCCTTTTGGGTCTGTGTTACCACATTCAGGATGATATTTTGTAGTTCTATCCATGTTCCTGAAAACCTCAGGATGTCCTCATTCTTAATAGCTGAGTAGTATTCCATTGTGTAAATGAAACACAGTTTCTGTACCCATTCTTCTGTTGTGGGATATCTGGGTTGTTAAGTGAGAAAAATCAAATAAACACCACTCTGAAATTTCATCTCACACCAATCAGAATGGTTAAAATAAAACAACAGCAACAACATCCAACTGACAACAACAAACAAGTGACAACATATGTGAGGAAATGAGAGCTTCATCCTTTGTTGGGGGATGGCAAACTGGTACAGCTGGTAGAGCTATACTGGAAACCAATGTGAATATATATATATGTATGTATGTATATATGTGTGTGTGTTTGTGTGTGTGTGTATACACATGTATATATGTATATATATGTGTGTGCTAAAAGAAATAATGTTATGTTATTTGAGGTAATAAGAACCACAGACCATGTAACAAAACTTTAGTATCAGGCATGGAAAACCTCCCTTTGAGTTCTTGATCAGAGAAGTCCAAGAAATTCTTAAAACAGGAAATATAATGTTTAATTAAATGTATTTTTTGTGAAATACTGAATAATAAATGATAAATATTTTTCACTTTTTGTTTACTGAGTATAGGAGTACACGTTCAAACTCTTATGAGAATTGAATACTCATGTCATTTAAACTAAGAGCATAAGAAATACAATATTAATCTTAGGACAAAATATACAATTACAACATGGAGTATAGGATTCTAAAATTTTAATATAGCCATTATTGTGGTATAATAAAAGCTATAGTTAAATATTTTGGTTATATATAATATTAAGTGATAGCATAATATAAAAATATTTCTCATGAAATATTTAAAATTAGCAGCATTAAAATTTTTTATTCAGGTAATAATAAAATGTGACAGTTAATATCACAAATACACATTTAAATTTTTCAGTTGTTTGTCATGTGTTATCTTGATTATTATGATTATTTTCCTGCATCGATATTGTTATCTTGTACACAGAAGAAATATAATATCCTGTTTTTTTTTTTAATATCTCAGAAAGCTTCAGAGGAATGTTTCATAATACTGAAAATCTAAATAAGATACATGTCTGTTCTACTTGTGACTACAGGTTTGCTCATTGTTGACATAAGGTGACAGCAGTACCCTATTGAGTATCAATTGACAGGATAGTTACTCAGTCTTCGTAGTTTTTTATGGTTATCAGAAAAATCAGTTTCAAGAATTGTGTCTACCTGAATAGAGTGCACCACTGAAAAATCTCTAGAAACCTCAGAGCACATGTCCAAATACTAATCTCTTAAATTGCCTTTTCCTGTGATGTTCTCTTAAATAAACTCTGTTTCCTAAGTTTTTCTCAGAAAATTTGAGTGAATCATATCTCTGATGAATTCTGTCAGATCTTTCTCTGATTCATCACTTTATCTGGCCTTTAATTAGAAGTCATATTCAAACATGGGTGTTTCCTTCTACATACAAACTCCATCTTCATTATTTGAGATTAATGATGTGTACTAATGGTGTGTCTGCAGCCAGTGAGATTAAAGGTGTGTACTAAGGGCATGTTTGTATTCCACTCTAATCATACAGGCCTAGAAGGTGTTTGGATGCAATACCTTGCTAGAGCAGCCAAATTGCTAATTAAAATTCCTCTATATCCATTAGATTTTCTGGATATTCTTCATAGGCAACATTAGACAGAGTTCTTCAGTCTGCATTTTTGCAATTTGAGAATAACACTTTGACTAGTGTGGCATGTTTCAGGGCTAATTTTAAAATGTTTTATGACATAAGAAAGCATTTTAACAGTAAAAGACAAGAGTTTATAAGAAATGAAGCACTAATATAATTGATTACATATATTATAAAATATTATATTACTGTATTATATTTTCCAACCCAGGTCCACCATCTTAGAAGTTACTAATGATGATGCTACCTTCTATCAAATATACATAAAACTAGACAGGACAACTAGGCATTTGATGCTCACTGGTGAAATGGATGATGAAAGAATGCTGGAAACCAAAGGATGACCTTCTACAAGGACACTAATTCAACCACAGTTTCTAGAAACATGATGTTTTTGCTTCTATTCTAGGGAAGACATACATATGTGTCTATGACATATTTATCCAGCAATGTTTGAAAGTGATATCTAAATGAGTGTCAGAGAAAGAGAAAGAGTGAGTGAGTGAAAGAGAGAGAGAGAGAGAGAGAGAGAGAGAGAGAGAGAGAGAGAGAGAGAGAGGAGTTTTACCAGAGACAAGTTGAAGACAGAATAAGCTAGACACTGGTGAAGACATAAGGAACCCGAGCATGAAAAAAAAAACAGAAGATTAAAACACAGTGTCAAATTTAATATGAAGCCAAGTAGAAGAATTCAGTCAGAAGCCGAGGGACTCTAGTCTGATTCAGTCACTGTAGACAGGAGTTTGTGCTAGAACAGCTGAGTTGAACCAGCCAGTAAGAATTTAGGAAGAACTAGAAAGGGTGGGCTTATTCAGCAGTAAGCCTTAGAGCATCTGGAAATGTAAGTGGTTCTCTGTAAGAGTGATATTTAGGAAGCAGAAAAATGTTTATGGACTTAACATATTAATTTTAAACTTCAGAGTTAAGCATCTTTTATAATTTTACCTGTCTTATTTTAGAAGATTATAAAAGAATTTTGCAGAAAAAAAAAAAAACAAAATTAAGGAAACGTATATTTGTGGACACAGACTGCCCTGGACTAGTTGCACTGAGGAGGAGATGAAATCTCAGAAGCATGATAATCAGCAATAATAGTACAAATGCCCAGGTCACATCAAACTTGAAAGAATCTAGAACATCAAGATTTCTCTCTTACGTTTAAATTACTTTTGCTTACTAAGTAGTAGCAGTGTGTTTATAACTTCAATACATATGTATAGATAGTGACACAAAAAATTACATTTGTAAATAGGTTTTACAGATTAAAAATGTGACAAACATGGAATGATAAAATTATATTTTATCTTGAAGATTATATTACAAGCTGTTTTTTTTTTACCTGTGTGCCATATCCTTACCTTGTCAAATTTATAATTAAGAAAAGTTTCTAGATTCTGAAGTACTTTATAAAAAACATAAATGATTAAAGGAACACAGACATGAAACAAAGAGTCTCTTCTATGTCACCTTGTCTTTCTCAGTAGTAGGCAGTATAGTCAAAACACACTTGCAGACAGATCAGGTATCCCTCTCACATGTGTTTCTGGTGCCCAATAATTGGGTTATAGCCATATTTGGACAAGGTGTTCTTGTTACTTTTGCATTTTACTGGTACATTCAAATTTACTAGTCTAGTCCACATTAAAATGAGCACATCTTTTTGTTCATTTTTTAACGTTTGTTTTGTAACTTATCATTGATGTTATGACTTCATCCAGATTCTCAACATGTGCCTTGAAAGCAAAGAGGACAAAAGCATTTCCCTGTCTCAGAGTAGAGCTAAACAAAAAGTGACACATAATCCGAGCAGTACCAGATAAATAGATACATCTAGACAGCAAACACTGACAGAGCGAAGTAAATCAAATTCTGTAGACTGGAAAAATGAAATGGATAGTTGCCATATGCCCACTTCTCTTTTCATACAGTAGATGAAAAGTTAATTTCTGATGACAGAGCCATGTATAATCATAGCCAAGGTTTATGCATGGCTTGAAGAAGCTTGTGCATTCAGAGAAATCGGGTTTCAAGAAAAAAATAAATGAATTTCCTATGTGGATTCATCATCCATTATATCAACAAAAATTGCTTCAATTTTGAAATGATATTCACCACAAAAAAAAAAGTTTGTTACAATAAAGAGTATTGCCTGTGACTCTTTTCCTTGTCTTCCTGACTGGCTACAAATCAAGGAAACAGAAAGAAGGGATTAATGAGAGTAGCATTTTTCTCCTACTACACTGTATATTTAAGTTCCCTTCTGTTTTGATTCCCTCAGTCACTGGAGGTATGTTAATTTGTTACAATTGGACACAAGTCACTGGGGGATAGTAGTAATAGTCAAATAAAAAACTATATATATTCTGTATCATTTGTTTTCAGAATTAAAGACAAACATTTAAAGGGTAGATTTTACAGCCGTGCAGTGGTGGTGCATGCCCTTAATCCCAGCACTTGAGAGACAGAGGCAGACAGATTTCTGAGTTCGAGGCGATAAATGGCATTGTAAAACAAATGGACCTAATAGATATTTACACAATATTTTACCCAAACACAAAAGAATACATTTTATTATCAGTACCTCATGGAACTTTCTTTAAAATTGACAACAGATTTGTACACACAGAAAGGATCAATAGATAAATGAAAATTGAAATAACACCCTTTATCCCATCTGAGTGTCATGTAACAGCAGAAATAAGAGAGAACTTGCAAACTCATAAAAACTGAGCATTTAGAGAAGTTATTGGATGGAAAGAGGTGCTTAGGGAAGATACCCAAAAAAAGAAGTCGATCAAGGGCATAACATTTAATATAGAAAAAAGTAATGTAAAAACTTGTATAATAAAATTGACACTAGTTACATATAACAAATACCACTTTAATATTCTCACAAAGAAAAAGTTTAGGGTAGTTAGATGATAGACATACTTCTTAGCTTAATCAAAAATTTCTATAATTGTGTACACTGATCAAAATTTACATTTTATTATATAAACATTGACAGTTATTATCTTTCAGTTAAAATAATTACAGTAAACAAAATGAATAATGAGCAACCAGCATGGGTGTGTGTCAAGGGGAAGAAAAAAATGCATGAAGACCCTAGGGGATGACCTGGAAAGAGTTGAACAACAGAATTTACAAAGTACTGTTGGATTATGTCCAAAAAAAATTGCTGCTAATTATATGTTCTGACATAATTAAATAATTTGTTGAGTAAATAACTGGAGATTTAACCCTTTATTCATGCCAATAATATAAAATGACTTATGTAGATTGCTGTTTTTAAAAGAAGAGTTTCCCAATGCCTCTCTCAACATAGGAGCAATACATTGTGAAAATATAGCTTAAATAGTAACTTTAGAGTAGAAAAACTTTACATATATATATATATATATATATATATATATATATATATTAATCAAGCTTAGGCAAACAATGAAGAATTATGTTAATATTAATTTGAGATATTAAAAGTGGTATGACTTCTGCAATTTTTATGCCTTTAAAAATAATTACTAAAGGGTATAGGTGTTTTGTGCTCATATATGTTTGTGCAGCATGTGTGTGATTGATCCATGTAGAAATCCTCCAGAACTAGAGTTGCAGATGGTTGTGAGTCACCATGAATGTTCTGGGAGTTGAACTCTGGTCCTGTGGAAGAGTAGTCATTGACAATTGAGCAACTTCTCCAGAACATGGCATTTCTTCTAAAAACATGCAACTTATGTCTCTGCATGAGAAAAAAAATAGATCACATTAGTTACTGTTAAGCACCATATTCAACATAGCATGTGATCAGTTATCAAAATTATTAACATCATCCATAGAATTGGAAAATCAATCATATCCAAGAGGAACCTAAAATGATTGACTATAATGTCCTATTCTAGGCATGACTCTGGAAAAGCACAGGAACATTAAAAAATCTAAGGATGTTGAAGAAATTACAGATTCCAAGGGACAAAAATATATAAATATTAACTTGTCAGTTGTGACAGGCCTTACATACATTTACAGTAGTAGAATTTGGATGTGAAATCATGATAATTATACAATATTTTCTTTGTAATTGTTATTAAATAACAAAGACATATAACAAAGTGTATATGTGCCTACCTGTTTGTCTGTATGTTCACCACGTGCTTGCAGATATCTATTGGATCAGAAAAGATGTCATATACCCTGGACCTAGAATTACAGATAGCTATCAACTGCTTGATATGAATGATTGGAGCTGAACCAGGGTACTGAGAAAGAGAAACAACACTTGTAAGCCATGAACTATCTCTCCAGCTACTTAAAACATTTTTCTAAAATTTAAGAACTGCTCATTATGTTATGAACAAATGAAAAGTATGAAGGAATCTCTGCTTCTAAAATATAAAGAAGAGATTGCTTAGAAATCAAAGGTTTTCAACAGTTGAGAACTGATTACCAGATGTGGTTTACAGATAACAATGTGGACACAAGATTTTGCCAGAATTTGAGAGGCAGATATTGCCAGTATTTCACTGACATGCACTTAAGTATATTTCAGCAATATTTGGATCAATTGTCTTATTTTCAGTGTTTGTTTTTACAAATAGCACAAGAACACTTTGATCTGCTTTCTAGTGATGGAAACCCACTAATTGAAATGCTAAAAGCAAACTAACAGGGTTGCAATCCTTAAAAGTGTTGAGCCAAATCAAACAGAAGAAATACTCAATTAAAAATGAGCTTTTCTTTTAGTTTATCTTAGGATCTACATGCACGAATGGTTTTATTAAAATTTCATGTGAATTTACTTCTTTAAAAAAATTAAGCAATACCATTAAATTTAGACTAATGCATTTGCGTGCAATAATAATAAATTGTAGTGTCAGAGAGTTCAATTTGAAAATGAGATATTTGAGAACAATTACCAATTGTTTTTGAGAAGAAATATGCACTAAACCGCATACTTCTTGTTTTGATCTATAATCCTTTGAAGAAAATAAAATCTGTTCCAACCTTCACTGTTCAGTTTATCTACATCTGTGTCTTTGTCATCACTCGCAGAGGATCACTTTCATTACTCTCTGTCCACTGTACATATACTCTAAAGCCCTAACTGTGATGATGAACTAAATTGATACTCAGCCATGGCAGAGGACATGAGTGTTTTCAAAAATGTACAACATATTAAATTGTAAAATAAAGAAAGCTCTGTTTCTGTCTTTTAAAACAAGGATAAAATATCATATAGCAACAACAGACATGGTATAAAATACATTGTAAACAATAATAAATGTATAATCATAATTTTATACTGTGGCTTAAACCTATGACACAATCTTCTCTTCAGCCTCCCAAGGTTACTTCTGTTTCTATAGTGTTGGTTTGTGTTATTGGTACTATTAAACATTCTGTTTACATCTGACATCTAAATGTCATACTTTCCTGTCTCAAGTCCATGTCTCTGTTCATGACTAAATATAAATGATTACATTTTTACATGTATAAATTTAGGAGATATCAGAGCACCTATGAATGATAATTGTATCTGATATTATAGAATCTATAATATGTGAATGTCATAATATTTTCTTAGAAGAATTCAACTTGACACTGTATGTTCCAGTATGCAAATAGAAGGAGGCAAAGGCAGTTTTATTTGTTATTTACTGACTTTGGATACAAGAGTGCAACATTAGAAGTTGATATGACTGTGCCTCAAACATGTAGGGTGTTCCATCAAAGAAAATAATGACAGACAGGACATCTTGAGTAATTTCACTAGGAAGGCCCACTGAAGGATTAGGCCAATGTGCTCACACATTCAGTAAAATAACTCTGCATGTTTTATTTTATTATGCCAAGATATTTTTATTCCTAGAAGATAAATTTTATTTTTATCCTAAAATCTTTGATCATAACAAGTGTCCACGTGTCGGCTGTATTCCAGCCGGTTGGATGGCTTTCCCATTCCACATACTGCTGGCTTGCCAAGAATATCCAAGCATAAATGGGTCCTCCATGCTGAGATGCCTTCAGGAGTGTCTTAAGTGACTTGTAGTTTGATCTCTATTCTACAGTTGTGACTCTTTATACTCTTATCTTTGCCCCTAACATTCTCAGCCGCTCCTGCCATTGGTCACTCATTGTATGCTTTTCTATACTCATAGCAGGAACATTCTTGATATTAAATCATATAGAGATTTTCTTTGAATATTTCTCACTGAAAAAAAGTTTTCAGCAAAAGTCATTTTCACTATTTTTTTTTTATCACACTATGCTCTTTAGATTTCTTGCCAACCTTAAAGGCTCTTTACTCAACATTCTTTAATACATACTTTTTCTAACCAACCAGCACATTCATAGAAAGGCTAAACTAAATTAAGCAATGTTTCTCAAAGAAAATAAGATGAAACTCAGATTTTGGGTTTACAGAAAAGTGGTGATAATTTAATTCTCACTTAGTTTGAGCATATAAAAGAAGCATTTGCATATCTTTATCATTGATAAGCAGAGTACAAAGTAAATGTGTGATAAATCAACATATCCATCACAATCCAAGTGTCATCAAATTAGTTATAATTATGTACTCACTGTTTTCATAACTCGGAAATAGCCTCTTAAACACAGCATGAACCACAGCCACTTCCTCTCATATATGCCTACACAAACTTAGACTTGCTAAGATGTTAGGAATGAGCCAGGAATGTATTAATGAAGGAAATATCTACATAAACTTAGTCTTGTTTAGAGGCAAGTCTTGTTTAGACTGCCTCCCATCAAAAATGGTATCTAAAGCCTTCTCTTGATGGAAACTGATACTTTCCTAGAGAATTTTCCTGTCATTTATGTGATACACCTCAGTATCCATTGAGTATCCAGTATCCATTGAATATCCCTTGAACATATGTTCTGATATTTTATTAATTCCTGGTACAGAGAATGGCCAGAAACTCTCAAATGAATTAATGAGTTAAGAAACATGATAGTTGAAATCCTGGTTTGTAATTTTCTAATATTCTATGGTTATTTATTTTGCACTTTGCCTATTATGTATAAGCACATTAATTGTTAATTGTTGAGTTGTACTACTTAAAAATCAAGTATGAGATAATTTTTACATTTATTCTCACGCATTGTTGAAGAAGGAAGTGTGATTCCCACTTCTGTGGCACAGAGCTTGATAAACCAAGCCTCCACATTTGTCTATTCAGGGAAGATTTGCTGCAATGCATATAAGACATAAAAAGGAAGGACTTTTGCTCAGCTGCTTCTTTCATCTTAAAGCGAATCTGTGAACATATTTGTGTACTGAACTAAAACTGTCCCAGAGGTTCAGCCAGAGACATATGGGAGCCAGGTTGTACCTGTCAAGAGTCGCTACAGAAAAAGCATCTGTGTGGGCAAATGTATTAATGCTCTTGATTGTTAATGTTTGCCGTGTGACCTTCGCATTAGCAGATATGTGTGCTTCTCCTTCATGATACCTTCATTCATCTCTCTAATGGCCCTGCCTCTGTAGCTTTTTCTAGCAAGAACCATCCATCACTGCACGTAGATGTACTCCATGTCTGACATGCCTTCATTTCAGCTGGATGTGGAATGGGAAAGATACATGTTTAGACACTTTTCTCATTTCTCATATTGTACATGCTTTAATATTAGTGTGGATCTGAAATTCAGAAACATCAACTTCTCCCTCCTTTAAAGTTTCAATAAAAATTTCTTTTCTCAGCTATACTAAGAAGTGAACAGGCAAACAAATTTATCTTTGGTAAAATGTTTTTTAATGTTAAAATGAATTATTATATACTTTTTAAAGGCACATTGCATTGTAACACTAGAAAATAAGTGTCAAAATATGATATAAATTAAATAATTTATTCTTTGTGAACTATGATGACATGAACAATTTTATCTATTTAGCTGTTTCCTGAGATGTATTAGTCAGAACCCAACAAATACAGAGGCTGATCCTCACAGCCAACTATTGGACTGAGCCAGGAGACTACAATGGAGGAGTTAAAGAAAGGACTTAAGGAGCTTAAGGAGTTTGCAACCCCACAGGAAGAACAACAATATCAACCAACAAGACCCCAACCCGCCCCCCAGAGCTCCCAGGAATTAAACCACTAACCAGAGAGTACACATGGAGGGACACATGGCTCCAGCTGCATATGTAGCAGAGGATGCAACTATCTGGCATCAAAAGGAGGAGAGGCCTTGTGATAGCTCCATTCCTCAGTGTAGGGGAATGCCAGGGCAGGGAGGTGAGAGTGGGTGGGTGGGAGGGGGAGCAACCTCATAGAAGCAGGGAGAGGGAAATAGGAGAGGGGTGGTTTCAGAGGGAAATCCCAGATAGGGATAACATTTGAAATGTAGATACATAAAATATGCAGTAAAAATTAAAAAAAAAAAACTAGATTATTGAGATTAGACTTAAGCAGATAGGGTTTTTGACCATTGTCCTAGACAGCAGATGACAAAGGAAACCTAATGTCAGCAAACTTACAGTCGATGGTCAAGAGGAAAACACATGAAAAAGAAAATGAAGTGAGAAGAGAGAAGTTTGTAACAGATATATGGCCAGAGGTAAGAGATTCTGGAAAAGCATATGTCTAATATTCAGTGATTCTAAATCAAGTGCACAATGAAACTTAATAGCCACACATACTATTGTTCCTTAATATTTACTTTTAGATATGGATATATAGAAAGTAAGACATAGTATTTGATGTTTACACCACTTATAACCTATTTTTTAGCTAAGAGATACATTTAGAATCCTTAAAGATAGAAACAATTTATAAACATAAATAAAGGTTAATTTTATTAGTAGTTAGGAACTTAAGAATTAAATATGTAATCACACAATTTCATATACATTAGTTTAGCAAAAAGTATCATTATATATTGACTAATAATGAAGATACGGTGCTAAATATTCCCTCTGAAATACTGCTGATAAAAGTCCCATTGGTCCAAGTTAGATAGGATTCTTCATGAATTACAGTATACCCACTGTGATAGAAAGTTTCTTGACGTGAAGAAAAATTTAAACGGTGTGAAAAATGTTGGACTGTTAATGAAAGTGTTGCCTTGTAGTTTATCATAAACTTTTTTATTAGTGTATGTTTTAAAACACCTACATTTCATTATCCAATCTATTTATTGAAATAATACCCATTGTCACTGAAATATGCATTTTACTGAAATAATATGTATTATTTCATTAATAAAACTAACACGATAGAAATCCATTGTTTCATGGTTTGTTGGTAATTAAGTTATTCACTTCCATATATATAGCAAGGTATAAATTTGTTTTTTCTGGATTAGAAAAAGTAGTGTTTTTTTTTTTTTCCATTTTGAACTTAAATCTGTAATATATTTAGAAATATTTGTTAGTCCTATAAATGAGTTCCCATTTTTTTTTGTTTTTTGTTTTTAGTTTTCACATTTTATTGGATATTTTATTTACATTTCAGATGTTATCCCCTTTCCTCATTTCCCTCCCACCCAGAAACTCCCTATCCTTTCCCCCCTCCTCCTGCTTCTATGAAGATATGCCCCTCCCCACCCAACCACTCCCTTCTCCAAGATTCCTTATGGTACTGCCCCAATGACAGGAGAAAGTCCTTGAGTTTCCAAAACGGCTTTATTAGCATAATGGATGATGGATGAATCTGGATGTGCACCCCGTTGAAACTCAGAGAAGACCTGAGTAAATAGGGATGGTGGGAGGGGCTGGTAAAGAATGCTTAATTGGCTCCGCCCTCTGACCTTCAGGCATCTCATTAGTATGTTAATCTTTCTAGGGCCTGAGGCCTGTAGTCATGCCCTCTACCTGTGCTCTTCTGGAGGGGCTGCGTTGCCCTGAACTAGCACAGCAGAATAGATGCCTGTCCCTTCCAGGCAATGGACACCTGTTGAGTCTCCGGGGCTTTCCAGCCAGTGCTTCAAACAAAAACAAAACCCCTTTCATGGCTCCACAATATAGGAAGGTCCCTCCCACTGCACTAAGTGCTAGCCTTGGACACGTAGTCCTAGGTTGTATTTGAAAACAGACTGAGCAAACCATGGAGAGAATACCAAATTTCAACCATTACACTTTCCTTCAAATGAATTTGCATTTTTGAAATCTCAAGTCTTCCTGTCAAAAATCCTTTCCTAACATTTTATTATAAATTCAAAATTTTCTTCTGCATAAACCTAATCTCGTGAACAATTATAAGTTCTTTGCCAAAATCTCTGCCTTTAACATTGTGCAAGCTTCTTCACAAAATTTTATTTTTAATATCTCAAAGTTAAACTTATACTGATGTACTCACCAAACTACATTTTTCTCACCTATTTGTTGGCCAAATTTACACTGAACTCCTCATCTTTCTGCCTCTACCACCTATTAATTGTTTTGAATTCTGGAAATAATGTTTTAAAATGAGAATAGCTAGTTCAATTTAAATAAAATATTTGTTTTATCGTTTTAGATATTTGTTTAACGTGGCCTAATTAGCAAGTAGGCAAGAAATATTCATTTTACATGATGTTTTAAAAGCCATTATTAACTAGAGTATTACTACCCTGATGGTCTTATGATAATTTAATACTTTACTCTGGTCTACATTTTGAGGTCACGAATTATTCCATGTAATTGCAAAAATATATTCTCTACCACAACGATTTCTATCAATTACATTTCAGGAACTTGCATATTGTCCACCATGGATGATTGCCTATTCAATGTACTAAAACTAACTGAATAAAATATTTTTAAATATAGAATATTAGACAACATAAAGAAACAAGTCTCTTTCATATGACAGTGTTTCTCATTTGCATTTGTTTATAAACTTTACTTGTATAACCTTTAGACATTGTGGCATGATTAATGGCTTATTTTATCATATCTGTTTAAAGGTTAATCTAATACCTATATTAGGTCAATACATTCTATAAAAGATATATAGGCATACAGACTATAGTATGATATAAAACCCACTCAAGTAAGTGATAACTTCTCATTTATTTTATATTCATATCTTAATACCATAGTAGAGATCTTAAAAGAGTACATAAAATGACAGTAGAGAAGGCTAAAATCCAGAAGGAATTACATCACTTTTCTCTTTTAGTTTTCTTTAAATCAAGAAAGACTACCATAGCTGATTGCAGTATGAGCATGTGAGTATCAGACATACAGACTTTTTCTGATGTAAATAACATTAGATCATAGAATTATTGTCTTATTTGTCTTTAATATTTCCCACAAATTTATTAAGGGATGTGTGCATGTGTTTATGCATGTGTATGTCTGTGTGTTCTCTCTCTCTCTCTCTCTCTCTCTCTCTCTCTCTCTCTCTCTCTCTCT
>JANHMN010000004.1:109433893-109449476 GCA_030674055.1 Rhabdomys pumilio | reverse complement strand
CTCTCTCTCTCTCTCTCTCTCTCTCTCTCTCTCTCTCTCTCTCTCTCCTTCTCTCTTTCTCTCATTCTTTCATTATTTTTATTTTTTGCAGCCCAGTCATTACCCCCTCCCTCTTTCTTCTCCCACAGCTTCTTCTACAAGACAAAGGACATCATCTATAGAACAAATGGGCAACCTATAGATTAGGAAAATTCTTTAATAACCCCACATCCAAAATATATAAAAAACTCAAGACACTAAGGACCAAAAATCCATACAACCCAATACAAAAACAAGGTATAGAACTAAACAGATAATTCACAACAGATGAATCTTGAATGGCTGAGAAGCATCTAAAGAAATGTTTAAAGACTTTAGTGATCAGAGAAATACAAATCAACACGACCTTGAGATTTCACCTTATCAGAATGCCTAAGATCAAAACCTCAGGTGACAGCATATTTTCGCCAGGATGTGGAGATAGAGAAAAACTCCTTCATTGTTGATGTTATTGCAAACTCGAACAACTGCTCTGGAACTGAATCTGGAGGTTCCTCTGAAAATTGAAAATAGATCTCTCTGAAGACCCCGCAATACCACTCTTGGGAATATATCCAAAAGATGGCACACCATGCCAGAGGGAAATATGAACCAATATGTTCATAGCTGCCTTGTTTGTGGTAGCCAGAAGCTGGAAACCACCCAGATGTCCTACAACTTAAGAATGGGTACCGAAAATACGGTTCATTTACACAATGGAATACTACTTCGCTATTAAGTATGAGTACATCCTGAGCTTTGCATGTAAATGGATAGAACTGAAAATATCCTGAGTGAGGTAACTCAGACCCAAAATGACAGACATGGAATGTGCTCCCTAATAAGTGGATATTAGCCAAAAATAAATAGTGAGTATACCCAAGATACAGTCAACAGATTTCAAAAAAGGTCAACAGTCTGAAGGGACCAAATGAGTATGTCTCAATCCCACTTAAGAGGGAGAAGAAAGCAATCACAAAGTGGGAAGGAGGGACCTGGGTTGGAAAGGGAGACGGGAGTAACTGGGGAACATGATCAGGTATTGGGTGGGGGAAAAGGACTGAAGCCATGAGGGCCAGCAGAAAGAATGGAAACAGGCAACCTTGGGAGGTAAGAGGTGGAGCTAACCTCCAGAATGTATAAGAGACCTGGGAGGTGAGAGACTCTCAGGACTCATAGATGAAATGTCCTACACTGAGGAGAGCCAACTTGTAGAGCCCACCTCCAGAAGAAAGACAGGGCATCAAGTGACAGATGGGGTTGCCATCCCACAGTCAAAATTCTGATGTTTAATTGTTCCTGTCTGAAATAACTTGATAGACAAAAATTGAGAAAAGCCAGATGATAAAAATATCCAGTGACTAGACCTAAGTGAGGTTCAGCTCAAGAGGAGGCCTCAAGGCCTGACACTATTACTGAGAATATGGAGTGCTCACAAAAAAGGCATCTATCCTGACTGGCGCCCAGAAAGGCCCAACAAGCAGCATGCAGATATTTACACCCAACCAAGGGACAGAAGCTGCTGACCACTGTGGTTGAATTAGGGAAAAGTTTGAAGTAGCTGAGGAGGAGGGCAACCTTGTCAGAGGACCAGCAGTCTCAATAAACCTGGATCCCTGAGATCTCTCAAACATTGGCCACCTAACAAACAGCATATACCAACTGATATGAGGCTCCCAACGCATATTCAGCCGAAGACTGCTGGGACTGGGTTCAGTCAGAAAAGATAACCTAACCCTCAAGAGACTTGAGGCCCCAAGGAATTTAAGAGTCTGGTGGAGTGGGGAAGTGGTGGTGGCATACATGTGGAGACAGTGGGTGGGGAAAAGGTATGGGATGGGGAACAGTCAATGGATGGACCAGGAGGGTGATAAAATCTGGAGTGTATAAAAAAGAAGATTAAATAAAAAAAAAATATATATATATATATATATATATATATATATATATATATATATATACACATACATATATATCCCACCTAGAGGAGGTAAGAAATAATCATGAGAGGCATAGGGAGAAAGGGACCTGGGTAGTAGAGGGAACAGTGAGGGGGAAAGGGTAACATAATCAGGTATTGTGTTGGGGGAGGGCAGAAGAGAAATCCTGAGGACCAACAGAAAGTTTGGAAATATGAAATCTCAGTATGTGGGAGGTGGGCAGACCATTTAGCATGTTCCAGATACCTGGGAGGTGAGAGACTCTCAAGACTCAAATGGATAGATTTTATATAAAATGCTCAGCAGTGAGGAGAGGGAAATTGTAGTCAAGTTTTCCTTTCTACCATAATATATAATTACAGATAAATATCAAGAAAGTTATAATAGCAGTTTTCACTCATTCACAGAAGTAATCGATTACATTATTTTTAATGATCCTTATCATAATAACTAAAATAAGTCATGATCTATAAAATCTTAGAAGAATTTCATTTTTTTTCCTTAGCAGGTAAGTATTCTAGAAAATTTTCCATTTTTTCTCCTTAGTGCTTTATCAGGCTAAACATACATTTTTACTTGTGAAATTTTTAAACATTTGTTATGTAGATTTTATTATGAATAAATATTCATTGCATATAATATTTTTTTTAACAGGAAAAGTTCATGTGGTAGTGTGAGGTCCTTCTTTTCCCTGATCAATTTTTAATTTAATCCATTATAGCATACTCAAAACCATGAAAATAGCCACTCTTAAATTTTGTTCTCAGCATAATTTGTGATAGTTAACTTTTGATCACTGTGAGACAACTGTTGGGATTTAGTCTTGCTGTGTATTGTAATGTTAAATGTGGGCTCCTAAGACCTGGAGCCCACACTAGGACAAAAGTAATGCTATGTGATGCTTCTAAATTATTTCTGACTGGTGAGTAAAGATGCAATGGCCAATCTGGGCAAAACAAACATAGGTGGGGTTTAGGATTCCTGGGTATGGGATCAGATGAGAACCAGGTGGGGTTGTGGGGTAGAAGAAAGTGGGGGAGAAAGAGAAGCTGCCATGGGTTAGGTAAACTCATAAAAACATGTCCCTGAGGCCTGGATAATTGGAGCTAAGAGGCGCCCAGATGAATAGTAACAATTAATAATTAGGTGTTATTGAAAACATTTAGATTTTAATAGCATAGAGGGTAAATATCTGCCCAGCTCTTGAGCTATTTAAGTCTTATTGTAAATATAAAGGTTGTGCCTATGTCTTTTATGCTGCAACAAAGGCAGGTTAGAAACCCCAGATTGGGATTAAAATTTTCTGCAACACAGAACTTTATAGGAAATCACTTTGAAACTACAAATTCATTTTGGTTTATGGTTTTAAGGGGCTTCATTAATAATCACTTGACCTAATTTTTTTTTCTGGAACTAGGGGAGTAATGAGTCATCTTGGAAGTGAATGGTGAGTAAGTCGGGAAGCAGAAAGCAAGGGGTGAGAATCTCAGTATAATTCATAAATTTACCCTCAATAACCTTTGTGCACAACTAATTCTACTTCCTAAAAAGTACAAAAACAACCAAAAGTGATATAGTCTTTAGCACATAACTTTCAGGGGACTATTTCATATCTATATCATAGCCACCATTTCCATTATAAGTTAAAGTGGGAAAACTAGACTCCTAGACTTATTTTATTTCCAAAACCATATAGAAGTTTACCTGTGTAAGCTACACAAGAGTTTAAATCTCACCTTTGTATCAGAAAAGAAGTTATAATATATCCCTTGATCAGTTATGATGTATTATCCCATTAAAATGAAAATGTAAAATATTGGATTGCAATTCTCATGAGAAGTTAACTGGGGTGATAGTAATAATTTCTTCAAATATTATTTACTTATCTAAACAATTTTATAGTAGCATCATCAGTGAACTAGTTATAGTAAACGTAGTAATAAAATGATAGCAGGATGCACTTTATTATGTGTTGAGCTAAGAAGCTTAATGACATTAATGAGTCCTTTCTTTGCCAACACAACCCTGCAATACTGCTCTTCTTTACACAGCATTTTTACCAAAGTAATGATCTGCTTCCAGAATAGCTGACCCTTTAGTTGAGGTCTTTGGGTTCAGTTTCCATTTTCTTACTTTCTTGCCTGTACAAAGTATAATGGGCTCTGTTGTGATTTTTACTGCATTTTGATAAGAATGCTTATTTATTTCCTTCTATTTTCAAGATGCCCAGAGGCTTCTTGGTCTACATTTGTAAATTTACATGTAGGTCTAGTTGTTTAGAAATAAATGAGAAAATAAATAAAATATAGAAGATGGATGCAAACATATCAACAGTAGAATATAATGCATTTTGATTATTGACTAGAAAACATGGAGAGTTTTATCATCTAATTTTCTTGGATCCTTACTTACAAATATTTCTTGACACAAATAATGATTTGATTTTAGGATTGGTTTTCTTTCCTTCCTTTCTTTTTCTGCTTCTTTTCTTTTTCTTTTTGTTTCTTTTTGTTTTTTACATTTCTCCCCTGAAGCAGGATATAATCAAAGCTGCCATTCAGTTGAAACACTAACTACAAGTTGAACACAAAGGGTCAGGACCTCACTGAAACAGTTATTTATGGTGAAGCAGTGTCTGCAAATAGCATCCATTAGGGCTAACTGCCTAGTGTATGAGATGGGAAAAGGTCTTTCCACATAAAAAAGTAATACCCAGATTAGGTGCCAGTTGTTGAAATCAGTAAGATTAGCACAGAACAGTTCCATTTTCTCTCAGCTCAGAATCACATAATACATTCTCTTATCTAAAAACAATCTGAAAGGACAAAAGCAGAGTCTCATAGATTTAAATAAATCTGTGTAAGATGTAAAAGTGTATTTTTCAGAATTTTCTTGACATAGCATTTTCTTTCAAATATTTCCATATGTTAGTGCATATCCTAGAAAATACATATATATATACATATATATATATATATATATATATATATATATATATATATATATTAGCAGGAAGTAATGCTAATATAGCAACATGCAAGCTTAAAAATAAAAAAATATATCAACTAATGACATCATTAACTTTAGTGAGCATTACTATGAAAGTCAAGCTATAGTAGATGAACTTATTCTTAAATGATACCATAAAACAGCAATTCTCACTCTCCCTATGCTGAGACACTTAAATATAATTCCTCAACTTGTGGTGACCCCACAACCAAAATATTATTTTGTTTCTTCTTCATAACTCAAATTTTGCTAGTGTTATCAATTATAATGTAAATATATGATATACAAGATATCTGACATGTGACCCTCATACAGGTTGTACTCCACAGGTTGACAACCTCTGCCATAAGATATTCAAAATGTGGTGGCACTAATGAATTCTTTATGCTACCATAAATAAAGAAGCCATTTCTAAAGTAAACAGCCTAATACTGTATTCTATGAACTGTTTAGAAATATGGCATGGTGCCTACAGTTATGACCAATCATTTTAGCATAGATATGCTAATTAAACTTCATTTTTGCTAATAAAAACTGAAGCCAAAGTAATTTAAAAGACAAGAATATTTTTGCTAGTGAAATCTGTATTTTGAAATCAGTAATAAGTCATAATGTAAATAAAAATGTAAGAATATATAGATGAAAGGATGCTCAATGCACTGACAAGATTTATTAAAAGTATACTATGCCCAATGTCTAGAATTTTGTGAGAGAAAATTTACAAGTAAATTAGAAAATATATTTATCTACCAAAATCTTAGCACTAATGTTTTCCTTGCTATTATTTACAAGGAAGCAGGTGTTCACAGGCCAACTGATTTCTGACACCTTCTGTCTTTTCATCCAGTGAATTAACACAACTAACATATCATATGCAAAATAATTCAACCATAAACCATAAGAAAATGTCATATCTACATAAGAGCATTATTAGAATATTTATTACGACTCCATCTAATCAGATTAATGTTTCAAATATTTATAAAGCTTCAAAGGCAAACACTGTAGTAGTAATCAACATTACACATTAGAAAATTTCATGTATATTTTTCTAAATTATACATAAAGAAAATTTCATACATTATTTCTTATATTTCCATGTGCATAAGTTATTCATAAAATAACTTTTACTATCCTTAAATAGATATGAAAACAAGTTAAGAGAGGAACAAACATTTTAAGAGAGGATGAATATTTTTTTTGTTTTTGGCTCCTAATTTGAGTCCTTTCTGATGGGAAAGGTGCTGCAGTGTGAGTCATTTGGATATGTTTGCTAGGATGAGAGCCAAATGACTTGTTGTTTCTCAGCAGACAGAAAGAAGATAGCTCAGATTAGAAACAGACCTGACCTGTAACTCTCAGGCTCCATCTCCATGACTCACTGTGTATTGACTTCCTATTGTCCCCCAGGTTCCAGAACATATCAAAATATCATCCCCAGTTTTAATCAAATATTGGAACATATATGCCAGTAGAATCATTTAGTATCTTAACTACACCAGTAAATATCTTGCTAAGTTAGAAAATCATCCAATAAATTAAGTATGTGTATGTAAGCATTTGTTATTTTGATACCCACATTTTAGTAAATAGATTTTTGCTACAGACTTTTAAAAATCACACATTATTTATGATAATGGACTTTAAATTCAATAAAAAAATATTAGAGACTCAGTAAAGTAGGAAAGATTAATTACATTCTATAAACTATGGTTTACTGGTGTTTCACCAATACTATTGTTTTTCATTTCTAACATGTTTTTAATAAGTAACAATGTTTTAAAACCTAGTCAAAGAAAATGGTGCTCCTCCTTAGAGGTAGTCACAATACATCATTCTAGGCATAGAGTGGCTATATTCTAATTCTTCATGTTTCTCTTTTCAACTTCATACTGGAAAACAATGGTACTGTTCTGGTTTGAGAGCCTACATACTGGCATCAATATATTCTGTAATGATGAATGTTAGTCAGGAGAGTTGTTATTTTCACCCTTGTTTGGAAGTGTACACAACTACTATATTATTGGCACAATGTTTTATTTAGACTTATTTATTTAATTTATGTATGTGAGTCCACTGTCGCTGTTTTCAGACACACCAGAAGAGTTCATCAGATCCCATTTCAAATGGTGATAAGACACCATTAGGTTGCTGGGAATTGAACTCAAGAAGTCTAGAAGAGCAGACAGTGCTCTTAACTGCTGAGCCATCTCTTCAGCCTGACACAACCTCTTATATACATGTTTTTGTCTTTTCTGTTTAAAAATAAAAATAGACTACTTGATAGGTTGAAATATGCTTATTCTGATCTAGAAAATAATAAAGCAGTAAAACAAAACAAAACCAATTCATTATATAACATACAATTAGAAGTATAATACTAGAGAAATGTTGATAATTTTACGTTAAAAAAGTATATGTGAGATAGAATCTGGCTTCATTTTTTGTATTACAGAATATAGAGTTATTTTAATTATTTCTGTTTCTGTTTTTTGTTTGGATTTTTGTCCCAGCATCTTGGTATGATTTATAATAATATCAATTTTTAAAACTTTTCTTAATTTGGAGAGTTGCTGATTCAGTTTCATCACTTTCATAGTGATGGTTTTGGATAGGAGGAAGACTGAGAACACTTCTGAGATCTTGAGAAGTATCCTGTGGTCCATGGCATCACCAAATATTACAATACAATGATATAGTCACCAAGGACATAGCTACTTTTGCAGCAAAATATAATACATTGAATTGTTATCAAGAAAGATTGTTCAAATAAATACAAAGTACAGAAAAGAAGAGTAAACATTTAACTGAAAAAAACTCAAGTACATAAACCAACTAAGGCTACCACTTACCTTGCTGCTAGACAGGAATATGTAGTTGCTAGAAATAAACAGAAGGAAACTCAGACTTTGCTTCTGTTTTAATCTTGGCAAGCATCGTCTAATTTTGTCTTATAATTTGCTTTCATTTTCTTATAGGCTAATTTTGGGATTAATTAATTTATCATGATGATAGAAATATATTTGTGTCACACTCTCCAGATAGCTCTGAATTCTATAAATACCTCATTCTTATTTGCAATAATGAAGAGTAGAATCGAAGATATTTCTGAGAAAATGATTGAAAAAACTAGTTAATACAGAAAAGGCATCATTTGTAGTTTCTTTGTAAATGGATCATATTGTCATGTTTGTAGTAACACATTAAAGTGGGAGTTGAGACCTACTAAGATTATATCAAATATGAAAAGGAGAAGGCAAATGTATGAGAAATGGAAATTTGCTACTCAGATGAAAATGAAAGTACCAAGGTAGATCTACAGTATGTATTCAAACTGAGAACAGTTATAGCAAATACCCACGAGGGGCAACATCTCTGCACAAGCTGATAGTTACAAGTGCAAACAGAAGAGGAGTGTAGGGCTGATAACAGAGGAGAGTGAGCACGATTAGATCAATTCTATTAAAAGCTGTGAAAGACAATAAATGATTCAGTAGAAGTAATCTGCATCAAGGTTTGTTCAGTAACCCACTGGAGGGCTTTGTCAAAATCTTTTGACAAGCTAATTAAAAACAGACAGTTATGCAGCATTTGGTGTTTACCTTTGTGAAATGAATCAACTCATCTTCAAGTTTCTTTATTCAAATTTCCTCCACTATCTTGTCATGGTGACCTTTATGGTACAATATCATGAATAAACTGCATATTCATCACGACAGCTTTGATGTCACTGTGAAAATAAAATGTCACCTGGAAAGAATTTTTAACCAGTGTTTAGCTCAATGAAGAAAATGTTCGTTGAGTATTGAATGTGTACTGTACCTTTTACAAGCATTATATGTATATCAGCAATAAATGGTTTCAGTTTTTGAGGAAATAATGATATATCAAAATATGTAGTCAAAATTTTTCATTGTTGTATTATTTTTCAAATGCTTTTTCAGAGTTAAAGGGATATGTTTTTTTGTGAAACCATTTCTTTTTATAATGTTCTATTTCTTTCAGCAATATATGTTCACAACATGTACACCTTTGAAAGGTTTTTAAAATAAAGGCAGAATAAGGAATAATGTTAATTCTGTTTTGTTGCTGTTTTTAATGCATACTGTAGAAACACCCTGCAGTGGTTCCATGGGATAGGCTGATGCCTCAAGGCTAGTATAGTTTGTATTTTCCCTGGTGTTTAGAAAATTGGTAGAAACTGAAATGAAGTATTCTTTATGCCCATTCTGTCCTTCAGGGCAAGTTTTACTTTTAACAAAGTCCTCCATCTAATAATTCAAAGTAGGTCATCCTTTGGAGCAGCTCATCACCTACTAAGGCTCACAGAGAAGCCAACAAGTCGGGCCAGTCTAGTAGCTGTGCCTTTCAGAAAATTATATTGCAGAGAATCAAATGCTTTGAAAAAATATCTTACATGCACACATTTTAAAATATAAAATGTCAGAGAGTCATGGAGCACAGTCTCTTTGCTGCTCAGTCTGGGTCTTGCTGGATCCCAAAAGCATCCTGGCCCACCCCACCCCCTGCTGGAGGTGAAACCTTTGGAGGTTCCTAAACAAACCAGCTTGGAACCCTGCCTGACCACCCATCCTACTTGATTCTGCCTGCCACACTAGCTGTGTCTGACTGGGATACAACCTTCAGAGAAAGCTCCATCCTTGACATAGCATGCAGAGTAGGATCTGCCTGAAGCATAGGCAACAGAATAGGGTACCCTGACTTCCACTGTCTGATCCATGACTAAATCCACCTTTCTGAGAAGTGCTAATACCACCACAATCATCCAGCTGATATCAGGGAAATCCAGATGCCTAAAGGACAACATAAGAACATAGAAGATACAGGTAGGTCAATATGGCACTACCAGAGCCCAGCTATAAACGCAAATAATCAAAGAACAAGCAAGGCAATAGACAAAGTCCCATGACCACTATTTCTAAGGGCCTTTCAGGATGACCAAAATATCTGAGCCTACTTCCCTGTCCTAGCTCAAAGTCATTTTCATGCCTGAAGCCTACTTCTTTGTTCTAGCATAAGATTTAGATTTCTGCCTGAAATTACTTGTTTGTTCTACTTTAATGACAGATTTCTGCCTGAAGCCCAATTTCTTGTCCTTGGAATGTCAGATTTCTGCCAAGCAGCCCATTTCCTTGTCCTTGGCCAATGCCAGATTCCTGCCAAGCAGCCCCCAAAGCTCTCCACATCTCCCCGTTTATTTCATAAACAAGACTGAGCAAAAATAACAAAAATAACAGGAAGTAACAACCTATATTCTTTAATATCTCTTAATGTCAGTGGACTCAATTCCTCAATAAAAAGACATAGACTTAGAGACTGGATATGGAAACAGGACCAAGCATTTTGCTGCATACAGAAAATGTATCTAAATGACAAAAATAGAAACTACCTCAGAGTAAAAGGCTAGAAAACAATTTTCCAAGCAAATGGTCCCAATAAACAAGATGGAGTAGACATTCTAATAGCGAATAAAATCAACTTTCAACCTAAAGAGATCAAAAAAGATAAGGAAGAACACTTCATAGTCATCAAAGGAAAAATCAACCAAGATGAACTCGCAGTTCTGAAAATCTATGCTCCAAATGAAAGAGTACCCACATTCATAAAACAAACATTACTAAAGGTCAAAGCACACAATGGACTGCACACAATAATAGTGAGAGACTTTAACACTCCATTCTCAGCAATGGACATATAGTGGAAACAGAAACTAAACAGAGACACAGTGAAACTAGAAGAAGTTATGAACCAAATGGGTTTAACAGATATCTATAGAACATATCATCCTAAACAGAAGAATATACTTTCTTCTCAGCACCTCATGGTACTGTTTCCAAAATTCACCATATAATTGGTCACAAAATAGTGATCAACCTATACAAGAAAATTGAAATAAACCCATGTATTCTTTCAGGATGGTCTTCAATAATGATAAAAACAATGGAAAGGCCACATACATGTGGAAAATGAACAATAATCTACTCAACTTGGTCAGGGAAGACATAAAGAAAGAAATTAAAGACTTTTTAGAATTTAATGAAAATGAAGTCACATCATACCAAAACTATGGGACACAATGAAAGCAGTGCTAAAAAACCTCATAACTCTAAGTGTCTACAAAAAGAAACTGGAAAGATCATAGGCTAGCAGCTTGACAGTGCACCTGAAAGCTCTAAAACAAAAAGAAGCAAATACACCCAAGAGGAGTAGAAGGCAGGAGATAATCAATGCCAGGGCTGAAATTAACCAGGTAGAAACAAAAAGAACTATACAAAGAATTAACAAAAGTAGTAGTTGGTTCTTTGAGAAAAACAAGATAGATAATCCCTTAGCCAGACTAACCAGAGGGCACAGAGACAGTATTCAAATTAAAAATTCAGAACTGAAAAGGAAGATACAACAACAGAAACTGGAGCAATTTAAAAAATTATCAGCTACTTCAAAATTCTATACTCGACAAAACTGGAAAATCTGGACAAAATGGACAATTATCTAGACAGATACCAGGTACCAAAGTTAAATCAGGAGCAGATAAACCATCTAAACAGTCCCATAACACCTAAAGAAATAGCAGCAGTCATTAAATTCTCCCCATCAAAAACATTTCAGAACCAGATTGTTTTAATGCAGAATTCTATAAGACCTTCAAAGAAAACCTAATACCAATTCTTTTTAAACTATTCCACAAAATTGAAACAGAAGGAAACATAGAAAATTCATTCTATGAAGCCACAATTATGTTCATCCTGAACCACACAAAGACCCAACAAAGGAAGAGAACTTCAGACCAATCTTTCTTATGAATATCAATGCAAAAATACTCAATAAAATTCTTGCAAACTGAATCCAAGAACACATCAGAACAATCATCCATCATAATCAAGTAGGCTTTATCCCAGGAATGCAGGGATGGTTCAATATATGGACAATCATCAATGGAATACACTATATAAACAAACTCAAAAAAAAAAAAATACATGGTCATGTCACAAGATGCTGAGAAAGCATTTGACAAAATTCCACACCCCTTCATTGTCAAAGTCTTGGAAAGATCAGAAATTCAAGGCCCATATCTAAACATAGTAAAAGCAAAATACAACAAACCAGTACCCAACACCAAACTAAATAGAGAGAAACTTGAAGCAATAACACTTAAATCAAGGGCTAAACAAGGCTGTACACTCTCACCCTATCTATTCAATATAGTACTTGAAATCCTAGCCAGAGCAATTAGGCAACAAAAAGAGGTCAAAGGGATACAAACTGGAAAGGAAGAAGTCAAAATATCATGAATTGCAGATGATATGATAGTATACTTAAGTGAGCCCAAGACCAGAGAACTCCTAAACCTGATCAACAACTTCAGCAAAGTGGCTGGATTTTAAAATTTACTCAAACAAATCAGTAGCCTTCCACAACTTAAAGGACAAACAGACTGAGAAAGGAATTAGGGAAACTACACCAATCACAATAATCACAAATAATATAAAATACCTTGGTGTGAATCTAACCAAGCAAGCAACAGATCTATATGACAAGCACTTCAAGTCCCTCAAGAAAGAAATTGAAGAATATCTCAGAAGATGGAAAAATCTCTCATACTCATGTATTGGCAGGATTTATATAATAAAAATGATCTAGATTTGCCAAGAGTGATCTACAGATTTAATGTAATCCCCATCAAAATTCCACTCAATTCTTCACAGAGATAAAGAGCAATTCTCAAATTCATTTAGAATTAAAAAGAAAAAACCCAAGATAATGAAAACTATTCTCAACAATAAAAGAACATCTGGGGGAGTCACCATCCCTGACATCAAGCAGTGATACAGAGATAGCGCAAAATCTTTGACAAAGGAATTAAAACCATACAGTGGAAAAAAGAGCATTTTCAACAGGTGCTGCTGGCTAAACTGTAGGTCAGCATATAGGAAAATGCAAATCGATCCAGTCTTATCTCCTTGTACAAAACTCAAGTACAAGTGGATCAAGGACATCCATATAAAACTGAACACACTGAAAACTGAAACTAATAGAAGAGACAGCGGGGAAGAGCCTCAAATACATGGGCACAAGGGAAAAATTCCTGAACAGGACACTAATGTATTATGCTCTAAGATCAAGAATTGATAAATCGGACCTCATAAAATTGCAAAGCTTCTGTAAGGCAAAAGACACTGTCAATTGGACAAAATGGCCATGCACAGATTGAGAAAAGATCTTTACCAACCCTACATCTGATAGAGGGCTATTATCCAAAATTTCCAAAGAAGTCAAGAAATTAGACACCAGACAACCAAATAACCTTATTAAAAATGGGGCACAGAACGCAACAAAGAATTTTCAACTGAGGAATATCAAATGGCCATGAAGCACCTAGAAATAGGAAGGAGGATGGGCTAAGGGGTGTGGAATGTGGAAAGGGGATAACTTCTGAAATGTAGATAAATAAAGTATCTAATAATAAAAAAGAAAAAGAAAAACAAATAAACAAACACAAAAATAATGGAACTGGCTATGGCAGTCAAAAATTTGAGACTCTTTAGGAGCAATTTAACATTACCCATATTACAGGGATTTGTTATAATTGTCAAACACAAGAGACTGTGGAATGGGCCCATGGAACTTTAAAACAGTATCTTCATAAAATAAAAAAGGGGGAGATATACCCCTGTACACCACAAATTTATCTAAATGGTATTTTTAAATTTTTTATTTTAGAGTTTTGATTTTTTTTTTTATTTGGTTGCCAAGGAACTTTCTGTGGAGTATCTATGGTGCTCTACAACTAGGCATATTCATGCATAGGTGAAATGAGGGAAGGATACACTTACTGTCATAAGGCATGATCCCAATCAGATATTAAATATGGGGAAAAGGGCAGGTTTGTGTTTTTTCTGCAGGATATTTAAGGAGCATGGTGGCTGCCAGAGCTACAGGTGAGACATGCTAATGCCAGGACAAAGAAAGATGCTGACCTGTAAGCTTGCTGAGTGCCCTAAATATGGTGCCTGGGAAGCTGTATTGGACATAAGTTCTCGACCCATCATTGCTTACCTATATCCCTCATGAGACAAGCAGCCTTGCCTCAAATTCGTAGACCTTGTAGAACAGAAAATCAAAAAGAGATGTTATAATGCCTCTTGTATTGTTATTAAATGTGACCAGTTATTCAGACTCAATCATGGACTGGTCTAGAAATCAATCCAATATTGGAAATAACTGTCTTTATATGGAAATCTAGTTCTGGACATTTTCAGAGACATATATGGAAATTAGCTGCAGTTCTCTATGATGTTATATTAGCAAGAGACAAAGTTAAAGAGGGATCTGGATTTGAAACAGGTTTTAGCACATGTGTTAAGGCTCTTTCCACATTCCACAGAGAGCTGAGATCCCTAACTAGGTCAATACTTTTTACTCATGGTTCTTAATTAATCGGAATACATGGTGATGAACATTGATATTGAGATAAAGTTATGTTTCATTTTTATTTAAGCAAAGTGATATATGTGCATAGTTTTATAAGCTTTAATAATACCTGCAGCCTTCTTCCCAGTAAATGAAAGTAATTACTTTTGATTTATTTACTATCTCCGTAATCCTTAAAATAAGAAAATGCTTACCTTTTTCTGTGGCTAAAAATAGGTCACCAGGTGCCTTGCCTTCTGAGTACAGACTTTATTGCTATGGTCCCCTCACCATCCTCTCATTCTTTCAAAATGTATTTTATTTAGCAATTTATAATTTTATACAGCTATCAATTGCCAACAGCTTCTTTCCTGTAAATGGAACTTTATACCCCTCTCCTGAATTTCATCTGACCTTGATTGTTCCAGGTCTTTTGTATGCTGTCAAAATCACTATGAGTTCATAAGTGCTCATTATTTTGAACTCTGTAATATATTCTGATTGTTAAAGAGGAGTTCCTGCTTTTATGCCATATTCTCATGCACAAATCCACTTCTGCCATCTCTCTAACATTATTTAATCATTTGTGTTCAATTAGTATTCACATGACATACTTTGGTGTAAATCTCTTGTCTGGATAAGCTACCGAGATTGCATTTTCATTCCTATATGACTTTTACCAATGTTGTTAATTGCCACAATCTATTTTCTTAGATGTTTGAGTGCATTCCATTAATTCTGTGTCAATATCCTTTCAAATTATTATTTACTTGCAATATATTAAACCTCTTAGTCCTTATGTCAAGTGTGTATTTTTTTTTTTTTTTTGTGCATGGAGCTCTCTTTACTTTGCTGCATCAATATGAAATCTTTAATTTAGTGTACTAGACAACCTTCTTATCATGATTAAGGTAAACTGACTCATCTGTCATTTTAGTTTGGTTTTGCCCTTAAAAAATTTCCTGTGAATATACCAACTTTCTTCTCCATCTAGGAACCCATTGTTAAATATTTGTATCATCAATTTTATAATATTTAACATATACTATGTAAGAACTGATATTACTTCTGCATCTATCTTACACATGTACAAATGTTAATAAACAGAGACTTCATATTTTTATATTCTCTTTAATTCACACACACACACACACACACACACACACACACACACACACACACAC